>JACEHZ010000194.1:0-600000 GCA_017893485.1 Hemerocallis citrina | reverse complement strand
GGGATCGGAGACCACGACCCCCCCTACTCGGGGACCACGACCTTCGTCGGAGAGACAAGGACCTCGATCTCCCCCTCCTTGAGGACCGCGACCTTCGGTTGGTTGGCAGCCTTCACAACCGAGGGCTTCTTCGAAGCTCGGCTATCCTGAGGCGCTGCCGACGGCCTCTTCTTCTTCTCCTGCTCTGCCCTGCCCTTCGCCACTAGAGCCTTGTAATCAAGCTTCATCGTCTCTGCAAAAGCCGAATGAAAAAACTTAGAAAAATTTTCATGAACTTTAAACAAAGAGTATAAATACCAGAAGCATACGAGGGTCGATCGGACTGAGACCCCCACGGAACAGATGCTCCTCCGTAATATCTTTCCAGCTTAGCGCTGGCAGGGCGAGGAGCTTCTTCTGGACCTCCTTGTCCTCATCACTCAGCGGCGCCTCTCTCTTGGTCCGCTTGGGCAGACCTTCCTTCGCCCAAACCGTCGGTATCACCCATGGCGTCAGAGCTCAGACGAGGAAGTACTTCTCCTTCCAATGTTTGATCGAGTCCGGGTTCTCGATCAACTTAACTCCCGTCCGAGGAGAAAGGAAAAACCTCTGCTCGTCCCGCCTCGGCTGGCAAGGTCGGAAGAGACTTCGAAAGAGGAACATAGTCGGCTTGGCACCGACCTCTTGGCATCGAAGGACGAATGCCACGACGTGCCTCCATGTGTTCGGCATCAGTTGGGCGGGACTCAAACCGTACCAGACCAGGACTTCAACCACGAACGGGTGGAGGGGAAAGCGGAGTCCGGCAATGAGGGAGTCGACCGGAAAGACACATACGTCCGACGAGGACTTTGTGTTGGCTCGGAATCCCGACCCAGGAAGGAGCAATACATACTCAAGCGGGATCCGGAAACCCTCTCGGATCAGACGAAGATCGATCTCGGTAAGAGTCGAGATCCTATGGTCCACCTCGGACAGCTCCCTAGGCTCGTTCTCCTCCACCAGCTTAGCCGTACCTTGAGTGACTCTCTCCAAGGTATCCTCGGCGTAATCCCGGACGCCTCCCACGCTCGACAGGGCGATAGGCTGCCGACCGAACGCCCCCGCTCTCTTCGGTGTTTCCACTATCGTGACCACGGCTTTACCCTTTCGGGACTCCGCCACGACTTCCTCGGGCACTTCAGCCACTTCGCCCTCTTTATCCAGACGAACGACGTCCTGCTCGCTCGGCTCCACTACTCCCTTCCCTTTATCCCCTCGGCCAACGGCTTGCTCCGAGGCGGGGGTCTTAGCCGAAATCTTAACCATTTTTCCTAAAAGAGAAGGGAAAGAGATTGACCTTGAAGTGACAGGTGCGGTCGGAAAGTTCGCCGGAAACAAGGAACGCTACCGCGACAGCTAGCAACGCCACCAGGGAGCTAAAAACTTCGAAGCAAAGTAAAAACTGAAGAGAGAGAGTAAAAGTGAAAAGTGAGACTTGGTCTAAGGGGGGGTGAAGATTTATAGTAAAAATGGAACGTCCCTTGGACTTTCAAACGAAAGTTTGTGACTTTTGGGCTGCTCTCGAAACGTCGCGAAGGCCCATCACCACTGTCTCCATCACCAAGTCAACTAGCTCGGCTCCAGGGGATCTGAATCCGAGCTACAAGCAATCCGAACATGCCGGCAATAGGGTCCGGTCGGAATCCGAGCAAGTGCCTTCCCGAGCGTGTAAACGGGGAAAACTCACTTTCCCCTTAACTTTCGCGCCTGATCTCGATCAGACGGCCCAGATCTCGCCGAGAACACTAAACGACAAGATAGTGTTTTCTTGGGAGCTGCGCCCGTCTCGAGATGCGCGCCATCATCCAACGGCTCAGGGTGCGCCACGTCGCTCGGACGATTAAAAAGGGCGCTCCGCCTACGTCTAGAGGAACCAGGAAAAATTTTGATTCAAAGTTTTAAGGCACCGCCCTCGGCGAGCACCCCTCAGGTCCCGTGTCTCAGTCGGTATTCCGCCGACCCACGGGCCCCGGTCAAAAACAGATCGGCACTCCCCCCATCTCTAACACCTCCGGGCTGACATCCATCAGAAGCCATCAGCCCGGAAGGAAGACAGAGATGGGAGGGGGCCCATCAACACTCAGAGATCAGGAGAAGCGCACCATTCCGAGCTAGTTGGTAGCAACTGGAAGGCTCGGCTCGTCAGAGGACTCTGACAACAGCGCCTTCACAGTTGCTAACAACGAGCTCAGACGGTCCGGAAGCCCGAGCCACGACTCATGGTGGAGAAGCACACCATTCTGAGCTAGTTGGTTGCAACTGGAAGGCTCGGCTTGTCAGAGGACTCTGGCAACAGTGCCTTCACAGTTGCAAGCAACGAGCTCAGATGGTCCGGAACAAGGATTCGGACATGGATCATCACCTCTTCCACCAGGATCTCCGCCTACCTTGACACCCACTTCGGAGCAACCAAAGAAGGCCGAAGATCTTGGTGGAAGAACGACTACCCGTCCTTACGAAGTAACTCATCCCTCAGGTCCGGACTATGATCGTCACCACTACTGCCTTATTCCCTCCCGCTCCTGACATCCCCTTCGGAGCGGTAAGGAACGGGAAAAGAACAAGACAACAGGGCGACCACCCGTCCTTCTGAAGTAACTCATCCCTCGGGTCCGGACTACGGTCGTCACCACTACTACCTCGTTCCTCCCCGCTCCTGACATCCACTTTGGGGCCGTCAGGAACAGAGGGAAAACCAGGCAGAAGATCAACCACCCCTCCGGACCTCAAGAGAGAAGCTACCCAAGGCAGATACCTCCGAGGTCTGAAATTCTATGTTGATTGCGACTGAAATGACAAAGGGAGTGGAGTACTTATAGCCTGCCTCCAAGAACCAGCCATTATGACCCTCGGAAGCTGAAACGCCGCGTATTAATTAAGGGAGTTATCCTTAATGACATTGGGAAGGCGGAACGCCGCGCAAACCCCAAAGCACCATTAATACCCTTGGGAACAACATCGTCTCGGCTCAGACTGCGCCACGTCGCTCGTCCTGCAGAAACCCCCTCTCTTCGGTCGGAAAGCCGAGCAAGTGCCTTCCCGAGCGTGTAAACGGGGAAAACACACTTTCCCCTCAACTTTCGCGCCTGATCTCGATCAGACGGCCCAGATCTCGCCGAGAGCACTAAACGACAAGATAGTGTTTTCTTGGGAGCTGCGCCCGTCTCGAGATGCATGCCAACATCCAACAGCTCAGATGGCGCCACGTCGCTCGGACGACCGAGGCCACACTTCCTCGGTCGGCTACCGAGCAAGTGCCTTCCCGAGCTGGTAAATGGAGAAAAAAGGCACCGAGCTACTTAGACCGTTGGATCTCTCAGAAACTCGCGCTCCCAATGATGAACGGCCCAGATTGCGCCACGTGCGCTAAAAGACAAGATAGCATTTTCTTGGGAACCGTGCCGGTCTCGAGATGCGCACCAGCATCCGACAGCTCAGATAGCGCCACGTCGCTCGGCCTGCCGAACCCCCTTACCTCCGGTCGGCAGCCGAGCAAGCGCCTTTCCGAGCTCGTAAACGGAGAAAAACGCTGCCGAGCGGTGACAGCCATCAGATCTTTCCGAAATTCGTGCTTGTCCATGATCAACGGCTCAGATCGAGCCACGTCATCAATCGGTATTTAAATCGTTTTTTTATTTATTTAAATCGTTTTATTTATTTAAAAATTGCGAAAAAAATTGCTAAAAAATCGGGAAAATTAACTAAAAATTCTGGAAAGTAATTGGAAATTTGGGGGCACATTCTCGAACCCCTGAACGAACAATTATTGTCTAGAATGTACTGTTAAAGGCCCCGGAACGATTAGCGAACACGTCGCAAAATTAAATAAATAGTCCGAAAAAATAGATAAAAACCCTCAAATACCCGATGTGACCAGAGAACAGCAAGCGGCATCCAAAAATTACCTCACTACCCCCTTCGAGATTCGAAATCCTCCATTCGGACACCGATACAACTCCACCAGCCACTAAAACAGTTAAACTACTCCTCAAAGTCTGATCACGCTCAGTCTTTAGGAGTGGGGGGCTCGTGATATGGCTAAAAATGGGGTTAAATCGGAGCCGTCCAGATTGGGCACGAATCTTGATGTTCGGGGGTAAAACAGTAATTTCACATTCAAGTGGACCCAAGGCGGGTACTGAATCTTCTTCTCACAGATCCGATAACCCGCGTGCGGATCCACACCTGTTGGGTTCGGGTCCCGACCCAAGGCGAACCCAAATCGGCAAGGGGCAAATCAGGATCCCTGATTTAGCCAAATCAACAGCCCTGATTTGCTCCCACCGGGAATCATGGGCTAATTTCCCAAAACAGAATGGGAGGATTTTCCTCCTTGCTGTTAAGCAGGAAATTAGGCCCCAAACCGTTCCAAAGGCGACTATAAATATCACCCCTCTACCACCATGACCAGGTTAATCACTTTTTCACCCCTTAAGCTCTTGCTTAATCTTTTCTGGTTACTGACAAGAGCGTCGGGGGGTGCGTCGCCGGAATCAACCCCGGTGTCTCGCACTTCCTTGCAGGTTGCGACGGGAGCAAGAAGGCCGAGTCAACTGTTCAGGTTTTTCTCGGACTCACAAATTCTATCTGTTTACCCCCACACCGAAATCAGCAGTAACAACCACCTTTTGAGAGGCAGCCTATGGTGGGCAATTGTACTACATAGTATCTAATTTGTCTTTCTAAAAATATTTAAAATTGTCTGAGTATTGGGGCGGGACGCTACAAATGGTATTAGAGCCGACTTTCGACACCGGATGTGGTAGAGGTTAGTATGATCTGCGGTGCTGAGAGTCATTGATCTCCGGGGTTGGGTATACTCTGCGGTGTTGAGAATCACAGGTAGTGATTGATAGCCGGGTATTCGATCTGCGGTGTTGAGAGTGACTGATCTCCGGGATAGAGGACTACACTACATCGGCTAGAAAGGGCAGATCCTACACTAGATGTGTGCCCTGTACTCAGCGAGGACGCTGATTTCTAAGGGGGGTGTATGTAATACCCCAGATCTGGCAGCGAACAGTCGACTGGTTGGATTGGCAGTCGACTGGTCTGCGCGGATTTGAGATAGATTTGAGAAATTTAGTCCCACATGGGAAATTTACAAAAATAATTTGAGTATAAATATAATTGCCTATGATCAAGAGTCACCAATCCGGTTAACCACCTTTTGAGAGGCAGCCTGTGGTGGGCAGTTGTACTACATAGTATCTAATTTATCTTCTGAAAATATTAAAATTGTCTGAGTATTGGGGCGGGGCGTTACAATAATACTGGTTGCTCCAAACAGAATTTGTGTAGTCATTCTTATCTTTATAATATGTTCAGCTGGTAGTTCTTTATTATCTTCAAGGAATTCTGGAATTGCTAAAAATACACGGACATATATTTTGGATGCTTTTGTGAGACCAAAATAACTCTTAGCAGCTTTATATATTTCTTTTGGTAACTGGCTAAGTTCTCCACATTCTCGAGATGGGTAGATGCAGTGGATAAGTCCTCTTTCGAATAATATCTTCACTGTTTTTGGATTTGTTCCTGGCAGTATGATCGCTTTGTTCATATGTAGTTGAGAAATAGTTTTGATATATTGGTTGACCAGAGTGGTCTGACATAATTTCTCAATATATTGTAAAAATAAATCCTTCTTGGAGTATTTTGGAGGATCTGAGAGTAAACTTTCTTTATAGGTATTGGGCCGTATGGATGTGGAGTTTTCCTCTTGTGTGGCTATTTTTGTGATCCCACTTGTATTTTGTGGGTTAATAGGTTCACTCCCTTCGGTCGTTTTTTCAATATGATTTGTGTTTATATGTTGGTAAAATATACTTTGAAGACTACATATTTGCAGCTGTAGTTGGTTAAATGCTCCTTTTAATTGCTCCACTGTCTCCTTTAGGTAGACTATATCCTGTTTTATTTGCTGAACTCTATTTTCCATCCTGTAAAAATCAAATTGTTAGCTTCTTGACAAGAAATCTGCTAAGATGTTATCTTTTCCTTTTATATTTTCTATTGAGAAATCATAATGTGCTAATTCAATTTGCCATTTTATCAATCTTTTATTTTCTATAGTTGGGCCTATTATCTTGTTAATCCAATTCTTTGCTTGTATATTATCTGTTCTTACTGTGAATTTTATATGTATTATGAATAACTCAAATTTTTTTATAGCTTTTAAGATTGCTAGTAGTTCTTTTTCATTTATGTGGTAATTTTGTTGGGTCTATGTGAAAGATACACTAGTATATCGGGTTAGTTTTTCCTTTTTTTCTTCTATTTCAATGAATTTTAGTACTGCTCCCCAATTATTTTTGCATGCATCTGTTTCGATTATCCATGAACATTCTTTAACAGGTAATCTTAGTTTATTTAGTTTCGATGTTTGTTGTTTTAGTATTTTTAGTTTTTCCTCATCCTTTGGGATCCATTCCCATTTCTTATATTTTTAAAGTTTTTGTTGTAACCAATTTGTTTTTGCTGATAAATTGGGTATGTAACCTCTTGTTTGGTTTAGTAGTCCGATTATAGCTTGTACTTCTCTTTTTTCTTTTAGTACATTAGGGAATGTCTTGATTTTTTCTGCTATATGTGGCTGTAGTTCTATTCCTTCATGTGATAATTTTGTTCCTAAGATTTCTATCTCAGTCTTGAACAATTTCATTTTCTTTTTTGATAGTACAATACCTGCATTTTTTACTATTTCTATGAATTTTAGTAGATGTTCTTTATGTTGTTCCTTATTTTCGGATCCTATTAGAATATCATCTACATATACTAATATAAAATAGTTGTATTTTTCAATATCTTATCCATATATTCTTGGAATATTCCTGAACTATTTTTATAACCGAATGGTAATGCAATCAATTCATAGAATCCTTGAGGTGTGCTGAATGTTGTTAACTATTTTGAATCCTCTGCTAATTTTACATGATAAAATCCTAATTTACAATCAAATTTTGAATATATTTTTCTTGTCTTAACTGTGTGTAGTATTTGCATATCCGGTAGTGGATATCCAAATCTCTTAGTATTTTTATTTAGTTCCTTATAATTTACTACCATTCGAGATTTAACTCTTTTTTCTTCTGAATATTTTCTTACTATGAATGCTGGTGATAAATATGGACTTTATGATTTTCTTATGTAATTATTTTCCATTAATTCTTTTATATGTATTTTGAATTCTTCTAGATCTGTTGGAGTATGCCTTATAGGTTTAATCTTTATTATTTTATTCTTATTTATTAACTCTATATGTGCCGTGGGTTTACTTAAGTTCCATTTTGCCAGGGGGTCTTCTCCACACAGATCTTCTAATTGTTTTTGTAAAATTCTTCTGTAGTTATCTTTTTGACGTGTTGTATTCTAGTTTTGTTTGGTAAATATTGATATTCACTACGCTGGGTTGAAGAAACTCTTATGTGTGGCAGGTCAGTTCTAGAATGAGGTTGAGTGATTCTGATTGCTATTACTTGGTGTCGATAAGGCGTTGTAAATATAACTGATTTATATGATATGGTTATAGGATAGTATTGTTGGAAAAAGTCATTTCCTAATAGTACATCATTATTTATATCATCAAACTGGTATATTATTGGTATTTTTAGTATGTAAATTCCTATTTGTACATTAACATTTTGTTGATATTTGTCAAGTATGATAGTTTGTCCAGTTAATCCAGTTATTGCTATTTTATTATATCCATCTTGTTTTCATTTTGGTAGTATATTTTCGCGGCATAGGCTAGTGCCTGCTCCGGTGTCTATTAGACTTTGATAGTTTCTTGATTTGTATCCTTCGTAAACAAATTCTGTTAGAATGTATAATGTGTTTTTTGTTGCTCTTAATGGATTCATTTGTCCAATATCTTATTTATTACCATGCTTTCATTGTTTACTGTTATTGTGATTTTTTCTTCTTGAATTGAGTAAGGTTGTACTGATGTAAGAAAGTCAGTTCCTAATAACATTTCATTAACATGGTGTTATGGGTCTACATGTAAGTGAAATAACATTTTCTTTTTACCATTTATCCTTAGTGGTAGTATAATTTTATGTACAATTGGATGTCTATTATTGTAATAGTCTAGGTAGTAATATGAGTGTTCTTCAATGGTTTTTACATTTGTTTGTTTAATATGTGAATTAGTAGCTCCTGTATCTACTAAGGCTATCTGTTTATTCCATTTTCCATTGTCATAATATTCTATTTAAATTTTAAATTGGTTATTGTTTTGGTGTTCTAATGTATTTATTATTGGTATTAATTCCAATGCTTGTTATTTATTTCTTATTGATAGTGATCTCTTTCCAAACATTATTTGTGGTGCTTTTCCTTTTGCAGTTTCTTTTGCTTTATTAAAGTTGAATTCTATATAATTTGGTATAGTCATTTCAGGGTTTTCTCTAGCTGATTTGTATCTTATGATTTCACTGAATAGAGGCTTTATTTTAAAATTATTTGTATTTCTATTTTTTACTTCAAGCTTGCCAGTGAAAGCGTAAATATTTCTTATTTGTATACTCATAACTTTACTTTTTTCTATCATTTCTATATCTGATAACCTATGATACATGACTAGACTTTTATCTTTATTGTCTTCTGCCATGCTTATAGAGAAATTAGGTTTTATTTTAAACTTTATCTTTTGGTGTATTAGGTTTTCTTGTACTATTCCTATTAAGGCAGCTTGTGTACTTGATATTATCCTATCATCCATTAGGTATATTTCGAGGGGTGTATTTATTCCTTCCTTAAAATAGGCTTTTATTATTATTTGTACAGCTCCTAAATGTATGGGTCTTAATATTTTTCTGGTTTTTTCATTTATTTTTTCCATCTCTTGTCTTATTAATCTTTCGGTTATTAATGAGGTTATGGTTTTTCGTTGTGCTTGTTCAATGTCTATAGGTTGTTCATTATTCCTAACTATTATGATGGTACTTTTCTTTCTTTCAAATATTGGTAGTTTAAATTTTTTTTTTGGATTTATATCTAATTTGGTCGCTCTTATTTTATCGTATTTTTGTATGTCAAAACACATTCTTTCTCTTAGTTCTTCATTGTCTTCTTCTCTTTCTGAAGGTTCTCCTATTTCTGTTAAATCTGTCATCATGTTTATTTCACATTCTTCTGTTTCACCTTCACTACTTCCACTATCTTCTTCCATTACCATTATTTCTTCATCTTTACTTATTTCTGACCATTCTTCATCATATTCTATGAGTTCATACTTTATGTTATTCATTTCTTCAATTTCTTCTACGTATTTTATATTTTCTTTTTCATTCTTTTAGGACAATTTGGTGATATATGTCCTACCTCTCCACATATGTAACAATTACATTTCTTAGGGTTTTTTGTATACTGCCTATTTTTATTCTTATTCATTTTTCTAAAGTATTTTTTATAGGGTTTTCTATATCTCTTAAAATTTTTTCTATATTTTGGTTTATATTTTTGGAGTTTGTGATTATTCTTCTTTGTGTATTTATAGTTATTATTGCATCCCCAATAATTCGGCCTTGCATCCTCACAACAAATTCTCTATTTATATGTTCTATAATATTTCATTGTTGTTCTAGCATCTTGACATACTTTGTCCCTATAATCTTTTACGAATTATGTTTTATACCCTAAAGTGTCTACTTCTGGTTTTACTTTCTCACTTATGTATCCACTATATATGTTTATACTCCATGGATCAGGTAGTTTTAGAAACAATGAGCCTAAAATTGGACTCCATTCTTCTTTTGTATAATAACTATCTTATAAATATTCTCGGAATTCACAAGCAGAGTTGTCAAAATAGCACATGTCGCATATTTCTAAGTTACTTAGTCTCCATCTTGCTTGATTCTTTTTTTATATATAGTGTATTTTTCTCCTTTATCATATACAATGAATTCAGTTCTTATTAATTGCTTTTTCATCATTTGTAATTATTTCTTTTAGACCTAAGGTCCGTTGTGCTGAGCTTTCTTCAGTTCCTCTATCATCAATTGGTCTTGATTTTCTTATAGTATTTCTCTCTTCTTCCTCTAGCCCATTCCACTATTTTGCTACTACTCCCATAAAAGTGGCTTCTATAAATTTCTCAAATGCATTTCCATTAAGGTTTTGCCTAAATCCTACTATTATTGAGGCTTTTACCCATTCTTCAATTGTCCTATCTACGTCTTTTACGCAATCTAGGTCTAATCATTCTTCATTTCCTGCTATTCCTTTTTCGTAGTGTTCTGTAGGTTCATATTTTGGGGTTTCCTTTTCTTTATCTTTTTCTAGTTGCATTCTTCTTTTTGTGTTTTGTCATTTCCATGGTAATTGGTAAGGTTTTTTGTTAGGTGGTGGTCTTAAGATTTCGTACATGTTACTTGAAATTTCTGAAGATTTTGCAATAATCTTATCTTGGTCCATTTTTTTTTCTTCATTTGTTATATCTAGATTTTTCAAGACTTCTTCTACTTTTTCTGAATTAGGATTTGCCATTAAATTTTTTATTTACAAGATATTTATATTAAGTTTTGTTATGACTTCTAACTCTTTCATACCTTCTTCCGTTATGCCTGATTCTTCTTCTGGGTAGTCAGTTATATATCTACCTAATTCTTTTATATTTTTATTTATGATTTTTAAATCTTTTCTTATATCTCCTACAATTTCAGGACCATTGTAATATTCTTCCAACTCTTGTATGTTTATCATATAAATTTCTGGGTTTATGTTAGAATTTAATGCAACTACTTTGTTGGCCATACTTAGCCTGTTATTTTGTATGCTAGTAGGTGTTGGTAATACCAACTTGCTTCTTCGTTTCTGTAATCTAATACTTTGTATGTTATCTTTTTTTGTATCTATTTAGGTAGTTTATTTGTTACTTTACTTGTTAGTAACAAATATTCTAATATTTTTCTATTATCAATATGCTTCCTTTCTATTAATTTCCTATTAATGTATGTAATTTTAAATTTTGAAAGATTTTTAAATTTTAGTTTTTTTATTTTTTGT
Source organism: Hemerocallis citrina (assembly GCA_017893485.1). NCBI lineage: Eukaryota > Viridiplantae > Streptophyta > Magnoliopsida > Asparagales > Asphodelaceae > Hemerocallis > Hemerocallis citrina. The sequence continues at coordinate 588,966 of JACEHZ010000194.1, read as the reverse complement.
GAATTATCCAACTTTTATAAGGATTATAGTTTATAATTTGTAAGGTAAGTGAGGTAGGATAAAAATATCCTGGGGCCCAGGATGGCTCTCGCTCCAAGTCAAGCCGGCTCAGCTCCGGACCACCACAGGCTCGACGCCGAACCATAAGTTCACCGCCGCGAAACCAGCCCTCCCCGTTCCGACGACCCGCCACAACCCTCGTTCTCCGATCCTCAGCGGTCTCACGGGCCTTCCACTCAGCCGGGTAAGAGAGGGGGATGACCTAGCGCAACCTAGGCCCACTGATCCTCCCAGAGACATAGGGCCCCTACGATCTGCCATGTCAGCTCCAAAGCCACTTGGGGCCCTTGCCATGTCAGCCCTAAACTGCTCTGGGCGCTGCCACGTGTGCCCTAAACTACCTGGGCCTCTGGCCACGTCAGGCCCATGGGCTTCGGGTCCAGACCCGGCCCCCAAGCGGATCCAAACCCGGTTGGGTTATCTATAAATGCCAGACCCTCACCCACCTTCAAAGGTAATCAATCTTTCTTCCACAAAACCCTAGTTACTGCTACTCTCTCACAGAGACTAACTAGATCGTCGGAGGGTCTGCCACCGGGATAAACCCTGGTGTTTCTAGTCCGTCTGCAGGTACACGAGGCGAGGCAACCCGAACCGCTCCTCCAGTGCCGAGGCGAGCCTACAGCTCACCGTCCACTACTGGATCCTTCCCCTCTTACAAATTGAGTCCGAACTCACACCTGGTGCATCCACACTCTAGCCAAAAACAAACAGCATCAGGTTGGCACCGTCTGTGGGAAACTTTATTTATCCGGTAAGGACGACAGTCCGAGCCTCGCCACCGACACTCTCCCTCCGGTCCACTCTTCCATGCCTCCCAGGGCCCGGAGGTCGGCTTCTTCCGCCCGCCGTAACGGGCCTCCTAACCAGGACGCCCTCGTGGGAGCGCAAGGGTCAAATAATCCGGGGGTGAACCCCGGACCCCAGCAAGGCGAACCTCATGTCGAACAACCCGACCTTCGTCGGGTCATTATGAACCGAAGGGCTAGTCAGGCCAGGGGAGGGACCGCTTCCAACTCGGCTCCGAACCATTCCAGGCCGTCGGTACCCAGCCGCATCGGCCGAATTCCTACGCCCCGACCCGACCCTTCCGACCACGGCGCGGTCACAAGGGCCGAGTTCCGGAGCTTTCGGGAGGAAATCATGGAGGCTCTTCACAGAGCGCCACGGTCCGCAACGCTCGACCAACCCCGTCAATTGAGCGAAGGAAGGAGCTACACTCACGCGCCGCCTCCTCCACTGGAGCGCGCAGACCAGGTACTCCGTCGCCTCACTGAGATGGAGAATCGCCTCGAGCGCATCGGCGACGGGAATCCAAACCCCGTCCTAGGCCGAGCGCCTTCCCGGCCGCCATTCTCCGTCAACATTTTAGAAGCGGAGATCCCCTGGAACTTCCGGCCTCCGCAATTCGAGACTTACAACGGCGAGGGTGATCCAGCTGATCACATGGAGGGCTTCAAGACCCTCATGATGATTCACAGCGCTTCGGATCCCCTGCTGTGTCGAGCCTTCCCGGCTACCCTCCGGGGCCCGGCCAGGGAATGGTTCTCCCAACTCTCCCCAGGCTCAATCTTTTCGTTCGATCAGTTGGAAGCCAACTTCTTGGGCCACTTCGTCACTAGCCGGAAAGCCGAGAAGACGAGCGCCTCCCTGTTCGACCTCCTCCAGAGGGAGGAGGAGTCACTCCGTGACTTCGTCAAAAGATTCAAGACCGAGGCAAGATCCGTCTCTGCCCTCGACGCCGGGGTCGCCTCGGCCGCCTTCCGGCACAATGTCCGCCACAACCAGCTGAAGGTATCCCTGGCGAAGAAACCACCTCTGGACTTTCCCGACCTTCTCAATCGAGTCGAAAAATATATTCGAGCTGAAGAAGCTCTAAACCCAGAGGGCAGCAAAGAAGTCATAGGAAAGGGCAAACGCAGGGCGGATAAGACCGAACCTACCCAGAAAGCGACAAAGGAAGGAGTCGGCGTGAAGAGGGTACCTCCGGTCCCTCGCTTCGAAAGGTACACCCCGCTGACACAGAACGTGTCTGCCATCCTCTTGGAGATCGAGGACAAAGGCCTCGTCCGACTCCCTCCCCGACCAAGCAACAACAAGAAGCGAGACCAACGCTTCTACTACCGTTTCCACAGGGACCATGGGCACGAAACCGACCAGTGTCGGGCCCTGAAAGACGAAATCGAGGCCCTTATTTCACGGGGTACCTCCGGGAGTTCACGAGAGAGAACCAACGGGATCGGCGAGATACCAGGAACCGGAGGCCTTCGCCTCCGAACCCTACTCCGAACTTCATTCAGGGTCGGGATCCCGACCCCGAGGGAACCGGAACCCCGACAATCCTGCATTGTGTTCACGGGGGACCGATGGGGGGAGAGTCGAATACTTCTCAGAAAGCCTTCGTCCGCGAGGTGAACGCTGTCCAAGATCTCCCCTCACCTCGATTGCAAATGGTACCCGTCTCCTTCTCCGGAGAGGACCTCGAGGGCATCCGCCTCCCCCATTGCGACGCCCTTGTCATTAGCCTCCACATGGCTAATTGTGAAGTACGCCGGATCCTCGTCGACAACGGCAGCTCAGTAAACATCATCTTTCTCGAAGCCTTCGAGAATCTCAAACTGCCTAGAGGCAAGCTTAAACCGGCCGGATACACCTTGCACGGGTTCTCTGGCGTCCCTGTCGTCATAGAAGGGATCGTGACCCTCAACGTCACCGCAGGCTCGGTTCCTACTCAGTGGAGCGAGTCTATGGACTTCATGGTGGTGAACGTCAAGGCGGCGTACAATGCCATACTTGGCCGACCAGGGCTGTGCTCCCTTCAAGCGGTACCGTCGGCCTATCACTTGAAGCTAAAATTCCCCACCCAACAAGGGGTCGGTGTCGTCCGAGGCAACCAAGAGGCGGCGCGGTCCTGCTACATGACCGCCGTCGGAGGTGGTGTCTTCCCCCTCGACGCCGTCGAGCTCGGGTCCGAGGGCAACGGTTCCACTCCAGAGCCAGCCGACGAGCTGGAAGAGGTCCCGTTCGGGGCCGCAGACGAATCGAAGTGGTTCCGGGTGAGCCGCTCGCTCTCCGAAGGTCTGAGGGCGGGTATAGTTGACTGCATCCGCCGCAACGTCGATCTCTTTGCCTGGAAGCCCTCCGACATGCCCGGGATTTCCGAAGACCTGATCATGCACAGACTGAGCGTCACCCCAGGATCCAAGCCGGTCGCTCAGAAGAGGCGCAAGTTCGCCCCGGAGAGGCAGCAAGCTGTGAAAGCAGAGGTGGACAAACTCTTGTCCGCTCGGTTCATTCAGGAAGTCAGCTACCCCGAGTGGTTGGCCAACGTCGTCATGGTTAAAAAGGTGACCGGGGGATGACGGATCTGTATAGATTTCACGTATCTAAAAAAGCGTGCCCTAAAGATCCTTTCCCCCTCCCCAGCATCGACGCCCTGATCGACACGACCTCGGGACACGAGCTGCTGTCCTTCATGGACGCATTCGCAGGGTATAATCAAATCCGGATGTTCCCGCCCAACATTGCGAAGGCCTCGTTCGTCACCGACCAGGGTCTTTTTTGCTATCGCGTTATGCCATTCGGGCTGAAAAACGCCGGAGCCACCTATCAACGGCTCGTGAACCGAATCTTCAAAGACCTAATCGGCCGCAACATGGAGGTCTATGTCGACGACATGCTCGTCAAAAGCCGGGCCGGGCCGGACCACGTCGCTGACCTCGAGGAAGCCTTCAGAATCCTCCGACGTCATAACATGAGGCTCAACCCGGCCAAGTGCACATTCGGGGTCTCCTCCGGAAAGTTTCTGGGGTTCGTCGTCAGCCAGCGCGGCATCGAGGCGAACCCAGAGAAGATTCAGGCCATAATAGACATGGCCCCACCCCGGAACGTCAAGGAGGTGCAGAGACTCACAGGCCGGCTGGCGGCCATTGGTCGCTTCCTCTCCAAATCAGGGGAAAAATCTCTCCTCTTCTTCAAGGCTCTGCACGGCAAAGGGGGCTTCGAGTGGGGTGCCCCTCAACAAGATGCCTTCGAGCAGCTGAAGCAGTACCTCACCAACCCTCCTCTCCTCAGCAAACCCGAGCCGGGCGAACCCCTGTGGCTCTACCTCTCTGCCTCGGACAGTGCCCTCGGCGCCGTCCTCGTCCGAGAAGAGGACGAGGTTCAGAAGCCGCTCTATTATGTGAGTAAGGTCCTACTCCCCGCCGAGACGAGGTATGCAAAGATCGAAAAAATGGCCTATGCTCTGGTCATGGCGGCCTGGAAGCTCCGCCCTTACTTCCAAGCTCACTCCATCCAAGTTCTAACTGATCAGCCCTTAAAAACCGTCCTCCACAGATCGGAAAACTCTGGCCGCTTGGTCAAGTGGTCAATAGAGCTCAGCCAATACGACATCGGCTATCAGCCGAGGACGGCGATCAAAGACCAGACCCTTGTCGAGTTCATCACCGAGTGCACAGCTTCTGAGCAGCCGAGCGTCAAAGAGTCGGACCCGATCTGGGAAGTCTATGTCGACGGATCCTCCTGCGAAACCGGGAGTGGTGCCGAAATCATCCTCCGAGGTCCCGACCAATTCCTCCTTCAATACTCCCTCCACCTTAACTTCCCGGCCTCTAACAACGAGGCAGAATACGAGGCCATGATTGCCGGACTGACCCTAGCACAGCGAGCCGGGGCCAAGCAGATCCGAGCCTTCAGCGATTCTCAGCTCGTGGTCAACCAGATCACCGGAGAATACGAGGCTCGCGACGACCGGATGGTACAATACTTGGCCGTGGTCCGACGTCTCCTAGCATCCTTCTGCTGCTCCACAGTTGTTAGGGTCCCAAGAGAGCAGAACGCCCAAGCAGACGCATTGTCAAAACTCGCCTCCTCCTCCTTCGAGGGCCTCGACCAAATGGTACTCATCGAAATCCTCTTAAAGCCAAGTATCAATGACCAAAACCAGGAGGCAATGTGTGTACAAGGCGGTATCAATCCGAACAACTGGACCACCCCCATTCGAAGATTTCTAGTTCGAGGCGAGCTCCCCGAAGACCGGGCCGAGGCAAGACGAGTCAGGATCCGAGCTGAGAGGTTTGTCATGATAGACGACATCCTCTTTAAACGCTCGTACACACTGACCGATGGTAAGTCGTACCTCCGCTGTCTCACTAATGACAAAGCCAGCTACGTGCTGAAGGAACTTCATGAAGGGATCGGCGGATGCCATATGGGAAGCAGGTCCCTCGCTCGAAAAGCCCTGAATCAGGGCTACTACTGGCCCACCATGATCCAAGACTCACAAGACCTGGTCAAGAGGTGTGGCCCCTGCCAGAGGTTCTCCCCTATCAAGAGGCTTCCTCAAGCCAATCTCCGATCCCTGGCTAGTCCTACGCCATTTGCCATGTGGGGCATGGACCTTGTGGGCCCCTTCCCCGTAGCAACAGGACAAAGAAAATTCTTGATAGTCGCCATCGACTACTTCACAAAGTGGCCCGAGGCCGAACCACTGTCCAGCATCACCGAGCGCCAAACACAGCAGTTCTTTTGGAAGAATATCGTTTGTAGGTTCGGGATCCCTCAGGTCCTCGTTACAGACAACGGGACCCAGTTCGCAGGCCAAAACTTCCGAAAGTTCTGCGAAGACATCGGCACCGAGCAACGCTTCTCCGCTATATGCCACCCTCAGTCCAACGGCCAAGTGGAAAATGCGAACAGGCAAATCCTCGACGGCCTCAAGAAGCGCCTCGATAGTTCCCCCAAGGGGCTGTGGGTAGAAGAGCTGCCCAGCGTGCTGTGGGCGCACCAAACCACCAAGAGGATCCCCACGGGAGAGACACCATTCAGTTTAACCTACGGGACCGAGGCAGTGATCCCCGTAGAAATCGGTTTGCCCTCCCCTCGGATCATGGCCTTCGACGAAGCCGACAACTCATCCGGCCTAAGGGCCAACCTGGACCTCGTCGCCGAGGTCAGGGAAAAGTCATCCGTCCGAAGAAACATCTATCAACAGCGGATCGAGAGGTTTTACAACAAGAAGGTCCGCCCAACAGACATCAAGGCCGGGGACCTTGTGTTACGCAAATTGTCCGTCTCCGATCCCACCAAGAAGAGGAAGCTGGCCCCCAACTGGGAGGGCCCATACAGGGTAGCCGAGGCCATACGGCCCGGCACTTATCGACTGGTGGACATGGAGGGTCGAGCGATCAAGCAACCCAGAAACGCAGAGCACCTAATGAAGTTCCTAGAAGAACAGTCATAGGTCCCTGCTTGGCTAATGTAAATAGTATTTTTGTTAGCTTTCATGTGTAAAGGACCGTTGTAGCGCCCCTCTCTGTCATATATGAAAAGATTCCTTTTTTTCAAACTCCAAACGCCTCGGCAGGTCCGACCTAACACCGGACAATGAGATCGGCACCCGAGTCCCCACTCCGGTATCGTCCCCAACGTCTCGGTAGGTCCGAATCGGCTTCAGGCCGGGGAGTCGCCATAACGCCTCCCACTGCCCACGATAACCCCACGGGTCGGCAGGGCCGAACCTCACCTCCACCAATCAATAGGCTATTGGCCGGGGCAACAAATGAAAAGAAACCCCTTATTCATACTCCCTTATTAAGTTCTGGAAAACAAATAGAGACCGTTACAGGACCACTCCACTCATCTCACACAGAAGGAATTCTCTCTTAAGGCCCCTCGGGTCCGAGGAATGGCAACCCCACTCCAATCGAACGACTTGGATCTCTCTCCTCGTCACGATGGTCCTTAGAGTCAGCCACGGTCGACACACCGGCAACAGAGCTCTGGGCATCAACCGGTCGGACGCGCTCCAGCTGCAGCAGCGCCGAAGGAACCCCCTCCACTCGCCGGTCTCCTGAATGGGATGCCATCCTCGTTACGAACACACCTAGCATCGTCTTATAGCGATGTATCTCCATTTCCTTCTCCACTATGACGTCGCGAAGAAGCCTCTTGGACGAGGGCCTCTGCACCGACGCACTTGACATGGTGAACCCGAGACCGGCACTTCCGAGGTCCCGATCTACCATTGCCCTCTTCAGCCGGTTCGCCTCGGCACTCAGAGCCTCGGACTTCTCTCGATAATAGTTGAAGGCAGCATCCTGGTCGCGAGCCCCCTTGCGATAACGGACCAACGTGGCCTCCAGAACCTTGATTTTACTCCGGAGCCACGCCACATCGGAGCGACGAGGGTCCGCCTCGAGAAGGAGAGCCGTTACCTAAAAGAGAACCAACCACGGCTCAAAACGCATCGGCAAAAGGGGTCCGAAAAAATCCGAGTACAAAAGACTTGGCCAATCAAAAAATCCTTTTTTATAAATCAAATCCTTCATACAAAAATGCGGTGGCCAGTCCGCGGTCGGCAAATACAATTGAAAGAAAGAAAAAGACAAACAAGAGGCAAACAACCTATGTTATCACCTCAGCATCAGCCAGGTTCACGGGTGGATCGACAGCCGAACCCACAGCGGGAGGGTCAACATCAGGGGTCTTCGGTGGCCCCTCGATCTCCATGTCATAGTCGAGGCCGGTCATATCGATGTTCGGGTAGAAGTGCCTCACATGGCTGAGGGCCTTCGCGTAGACCGCGTCCTGGGCCGCGATCACCAGATCCTGCCCCGTCGTTGTCAGTTCCTCCTTCTCCTGTGCGAACTTCTTCTTTAAGGCAGAAACCCTCTTAGCCCACTCGGCATCCCTGGCATCGAGCTCGACCTTCAGCTGCTGCTTCCTCTTGTGAGAGCCGTCGAGCTCGATCTTCATCTCCTTCATTTCTTGCAAGCTCTTGTCTGCCCGAGCTCGCTCCCGTTCCAAGGCCGCCTTATAGAGACCTTTCACGTGGGCCCCCTGCACATAGGCCTGCAGTAACCATGCACTACTAAGGAAACCTCCTTCACAATATATTCACAAGGCAAGTGGGGTCGGTGGACTTACCAGCACATTGGCCTGCGTGAGGCACGTGTACGCCTGCTCCAAGGTCTCGGCGTTCATCTCCTCGCGGTCCCGGGGAGTCGCCAGCTTCTCCGCCACCTCGATGGCCTGGGGCCCACGGGTCAGACAGTCCCCCACCCGTATCGACCAGGCCGGCACCCACGGCCGTCGCAGCTCCTCTATAACGGTGTCCTCTCCCTTGGCTCCGACCAGGGGACCCTTCCCCTTGATGCGGTTGGACGCCTTTGCCTGACCCGAGCTCCCCTGAGCAGCCACCTCCTTACTTGTCTCCGAACGAGTCCTCTTACCCCTTGGCTCAAGCGTCGCCTCGGATGCAACCTGAGTCGGCCCCCTCGCCCTCTTCATTTCTCCTCCCTCCTGGGCCTTCTTCTGCTTCAAAGCGAGCCTCCGAGCCTTAATTGAGTCTGGGTCCATACCTGCAAAAAGACCCATTAAGGACAATGAGCTCAAAAGAACAGTAAAACCAAGAGAAAGAAACAACTACATATAAAGCATGGCCGGGCTCAGACCAACGCTCGCCAGGTGACCCTCCGTCACCTTCGGCCAGCTGATGCTGTGCGACAGGCGGAGACGCTCGACAAATTTCCACTCCTCGGCTGTCAGGTCCTTCGGCCTCGGCGCTTTGAAGCCCGGCTTGTAATGGTTCCAACGAGTGGGAATATCCCAAGGCTCCTCACTCCGGATCACGAAATATTTTCATTTCCACTCCTTGATGGAGTCCGGATGGCCATGGACCACCTTCCCCTTACTCCGAGGCGAAACATAGTATATCCCCTCTGACTCCCCCGACGAGCTGATCCCCAGCATCTCCCGGAACACGCCCAACCTAAGAGGCACCTTCTACTCCTCACACAGCAACACGAAATAGATGATCTGCTTCCATGAATTCGGCCCGTACTGCATCGGAGCCAGGGACGTCCAATTCAGCACATCCCGAATAAACGGATGGACCGGCAACCTCAGTCCAGAGCCGAAGGCGTCTACGGGGAAGACGCAGTACCACGCTGGCAGGGGGTCGGTAGGACGGAGGCTCGGGCTCGGCAACAAGAGTTCGTAACCGGACCCGATGTGGAACGCCGACTGAGCCACCTCCAAGTCACCGGCTTCCAAGATCGTCGGAAGCGCGTCCATCTTCACCATCTTCCGACTCGGCGAAGACGGCTGAACCCCATACAACACCTTATCGGAGAGATCGTCGGTGTACCATCGAAATTGGATCGGCTGTACAGGCGACCCTGTCACCACATTCCAGAGGATGGGCGCCTGGCTCGGACCGCCAGTCTTCCCCACCTTCTTTCTTGGCACCCTCTTCTTCTTGGCCCTCTCCGGCGAGGGAGTGGATAAGCGCCCAAGACCAGCCGGTGAGGAGGACGAACCCACTCCCCGGACTGTGGATCTCCTCCCCATACATCCTGGACAAGCCTCGGCTGCTTCACCCTCGCCTTGACCGCCCCCTTCTTCAGAAACCGATTCCAGAATCTGGACCTCATCGGAACTGTCACTCCCCTCCTTAGAATCACTACTCTCCACCACGTACGGCTTCCGGGAGCGCAGGGGCTTCACGTCATACACTGTCTCCTCCTCCCATGTTGTCGAGTACGAGAGCCCGGTGGCAGGCGGCCCTTCCCCTCTAGACGTCGACGCCGAAGAGCCAAACTGAGCCCTAGACATGCCTAACTAAATAAACTTACCGACTAACCTTGGGTTGCTTCGGAAGGAAGAGCCTGGTGCCCCAGACAGTAGTGACGAGCGCCGAAGTGTTTGGAAATTTCTTAGAGAAAGCAGCAAGAGGGTAATGAGCGGAATGGGGGATAGGTGGGGGTATTTATAGAGGAAGAAGTGACTCCTCGTTTTTCGCGTAACTGCTCCTCGATTGGCATGAAACTGCCACCTATAGAATCGCGCCACGTCACCTTGGAACGTGCGCCGCTGACGTCACCCACGTCACCTTGGAACCAGACGCAAGGGTCGGTCCGGATGAAGTGCGTCGGACCCAGACACCCCAGCATCTGTCCCCGGCAGCAAGAAAAAATTCAGATTAAAAGTTTTAAGGGGCCCGCCCTCGGCGAGCGCCCCGGACCCCAGGACTCGGTCGGTTCCCCTCTCACCCGCGAGCAACTCGGGGCTTACGACCTCGGAAGCCGAAACCCCGAACTGTTCGAGGGTGGTAGAAAAGCCACCATCGCCTGGGACCCGGTCAGAGAGCTGATCGGCCCACCTCCCATCTCTAACTCCTTCAGGCTGACCACCATCAGAAGCCGTCAGCCCGGAAGGAAGACAGAGATCGGAGAAGACCCATCTGATCGAGACAACCTACCCCCCGGGTCCGAACTTCATTGGTCATCCCTCCCGCCGTGATCTCCCCTGACTCTGACTGCCGCATCAGGGCCGTCAGAATCAGGAGAAGATCACAGTGCGAGAATAACCACCCGTCCGACCCTCTCAGGGTTATAATGTTTTCAAAAAACAGGCGTCCGCCCAAGGCAGACACCTCCGGTGGTCGATCAACCACCATTGCTGTGATCAAAGCTACAGGGGGGAGCGGGGTATTTATAACCTCCCCCCAAGGACCAGCCACTATGCCTAGGAAACTGAAGTGCCGCGCATTTATTAAAGGAGCCATTTAATGACCCGGAAGTTGGAACGCTGCACGAATCCCAGAGCGCCATTAATGCTCCATGAAGTCAGCCAGCACCAGCTCAGCCTTCTCGTGAAGGCCCAACGGTTCGCCATCGCCCTTGCAGACTCGTAAAACCCTCGCCAGCTCGGGGTAAGGTCTCGCACCAGGGTAGCCTCCTCGCGAAGGCCCAAAGGTTCACCATCGCCCTTGCCGACCCGTGAAACCCTCGCCAGCTTGGGGTAAGGTCTCGCACCAGGGTAGCCTCCTCGCGAAGGCCCAAAGGTTCACCATCGCCCGTGCCGACCCGTGAAACCCTCGCCAACTCGGGGTAAGGTCTCGCACCAGGGTAGCCTCCTCGCGAAGGCCCAAAGGTTCACCATCGCCCTTGCCGACCCGTGAAACCCTCGCCAGTTCGAGGTAAGGTCTTGCACCAGGATAGCCTCTTTACGGAGGCCCAATGGTTCACCATTGCCCTTGCCGACCCGTGAAACTCTCGCCAGCTCGGGATAAGGTCTCGCACCAGGGTAGCCTCCTCGCGAAGGCCCAAAGGTTCACCATCGCCCTTGCCAACCCGTGAAACCCTCGCCAGCTTGGGATAAGGTCTCGCACCAGGGTAGCCTCCTCGTGAAGGCCCAAAGGTTCACCATCGCCCTTGCCAACCCGTGAAACCCTCGCCAGCTCGGGGTAAGGTCTCGCACCAGGGTAGCCTCCTCGCGAAGGCCCAAAGGTTCACCATCGCCCTTGCCGACCCGTGAAACCCTCGCCAGCTCGGGGTAAGGTCTCGCACCAGGGTAGCCTCCTCGCGAAGGCCCAAAGGTTCACCATCGCCCTTGCCGACCCGTGAAACCCTCGCCAGCTCGGGGTAAGGTCTCGCACCAGGGTAGCCTTCCCACGGAGACCCAAAGGTTCACCATCGCCCTTGCCAACCCGTGAAACCCTCACCAGCTCGGGGTAAGGTCTCGCACCAGGGTAGCCTCCTCGCGAAGGCCCAAAGGTTCACCATCGCCCTTGCCGACCCGTGAAACCCTCGCCAGCTCGGGGTAAGGTCTCGCACCAGGGTAGCCTCCTCGCGAAGGCCCAAAGGTTCACCATCGCCCATGCCGACCCGTGAAACTCTAGCCAGCTCGGGGTAAGGTCTTGCACCAGGGTAGCCTTCTCACGGAGGCCCAAAGGTTTACCATCGCCCTTGCCAACCCGTGAAACCCTCGCCAGTTCGAGGTAAGGTCTTGCACCAGGGTAGCCTTCTCACGAAGGTCCAAAGGTTCGCCATTGCCCTTGCCGACCCGTGAAACCCTCGCCAGCTCGAGGAATGGGTCTCGCACTAGGGTAGCCCTCTCACGAAGGCCCGACACAACCCGAAACTACTCCTCCACGGCCAACTCTCGCATCCCCGCAGGAGTGGGGGGCTTATGAGGTAGGATAAAAATATCCTGGGGCCCAGGATGGCTCTCGCTCCAAGTCAAGCCGGCTCGGCCCCGGACCACCACAGGCTCAGCGCCGAACCATAAGTTCGCCGCCGCGAAACCAGCCCTCTCCGTTCCGACGATCTGCCACGACCCTCGTTCTCCGATCCTCAGCGGTCTCACGGGCCTTCCACTCAGCCGGGTATGGGAGGGGGATGGCCTGGCGCAACCTAGGCCCTCTGATCCTCCCTGAGACACAGGGCCCCTACGATCTGCCATGTCAGCTCCAAAGCCACTTGGGGCCCTTGCAATGTCAGCCCTAAACCGCTCTGGGCGCTGCCACGTGTGCCCTAAAACACCTGGGCCTCTGGCCACGTCAGGCCCATGGGCTTTCGGGTCCAGACCCGGCCCCCAAGCGGATCCAAACCCGGTTGGGTTATCTATAAATACCAGACCCTCACCCACCTTCAAAGGTAATCAATCTTTCTTCCACAAAACCCTAGTTACTGCTACTCTCTCACAGAGACTAACTAGATCGTCGGAGGGTCTGCCACCAGGATAAATCCCGGTGTTTCTAGACCGTCTGCAGGTATACGAGGCGAGGCAACCCGAACCGCTCCTCCAGTGCCGAGGCGAGCCTACAGCTCACCGTCCACTACCGGATCCTTCCCCTCTTACAAATTGAGTCCGAACTCACACCTGGTGCATCCACACTCTAGCCAAAAACAAACAGCACCAGTAAGGTTATATAAAAAAATTTGTTTTTAAGTTATTATAATAAAAGGGTTAGTTATTTAAATATTTTATAAAAATGAGTCGTTTGGCTAAATGTTTTCCAAAAGAGGGTCAAGTAGTTTGGTTAACTCAAAATAATAATGATATCGGGATAATAATACCTTTAGGAGGATTTTTTTGTGGATAATGCGTATAGTGAGTATGTTTCTTTAAACCGAACATAAGAAAATAAAGTCGTATGCTAGAGAAACAGAAAATCATATAGGGCTTGCTGTTTGTTTGTTATGTTAAATCTATCATTGGTAAAAGAGGATGGGGTTTATCATACCCGTTTTGTTCAAAAATTTTTTCTGGCGAATTTATTTTTAAAGAGAAAGAAGTTAACTTCGTAATTGCTCAAATAATGAAGTCAAGCCTCGAGCCATTAACCTAAGTTTGTATAGAATTGTTGTGTGATAAAAGTTGTGCATAGGGTCATGATTTATGAGATTCCTTAGGCTTGGTAGATTAGATTAGATTAGATTAGTGTTTTGCAAGGTAGTGAGGATAACAAGTGTGGTTAATAATGAGTTAAGATAGATTAATAGGGTCATCTACTTAGGTATGGGATGCTGTTAAGCCATTTGGGGAAACATTGTCACATCCATAATTACTTTTCAAAAAAAAAAAAATCCAGGTTGTTTCTGGCCGGATCGGCGGCTCTATTATCTTGCTGCCGAGATCGAAGTCGTTTCTCGTTGGCCACTGGCGCTTTTCTGTCAGAGGCTAATCTTTTATTAGCTTTGACTTGTATTTCATTTGCGGTTTTGTTTCCTGCGATTTTGGATGGCAATTTGCCTTATTGTAAATATTCAGGTTTGTACAAGAGTTTTGTTATCATATTATTTTTGCTGGGCTGACCTGTTCCATAAAATTAAAAAAAAAAAAAAAGTTGAATAAATGATGTGCCTGCATGTTAAGCATTTTAATTATTTTTCTAGATGCCTTTTCCCCTAGTATTTGAGTTTTGTACCCTAGTAATGTGAAGTTACTTATTTTGTAAATCGTACTCTTTTGCATCTCTCGTCTCTAAACATTTCCTAAAAGTTTGAAGAAATAGTTTACCGTATAGGTCCATAACGATGCATTATGTTTATGTACGAGAAATTCCTTTTTTTATCTTTATTTTCTTAAATTTTATATTTAGACTGATTTAGTTTTATACGAAATAGTAACATCAATTCTGTATTTTATAAGAAAAAATCATCAGTTTATTTTCTTAAATTATATATTTAAACTAAATTAGTTTTCTATAAAACAGTAACATCATATACTCAGTATTTTATTAGATAAAATCATCAGTTTTGTACTTTTTAATAATGCCTCCTTAACTTGCTCCGCTTTCACCACAATTCGGTCAACAAAAATAATTTAACAAAAATAATTTACTTTTTAATTAATCATATCTCTATCAAATTTAGAAAATAAAATAAAAGTTAGCCAACTTTTCAAAAAACCAATCCCACCATAAACAAATTGACAATTGACCAGCACAATCATTATCTCTAGATTTTGAAAAATTCAAATGGTAGACAAGATAGTGTTCAAAAAGAGTTTTTATCTTTAAATTATCAGTAATCATCAACAATTTTTTTGATCAAACTTTTTTTAAAAAGGAAATTATGGAATATGACCACCCTCTTTCATTAATAAGAGCTTAACGGAACAAATCCAGAGTCCTGGGCCAAAGTACAAACTACAGACAGAAAATAAAACATACATGAAGCAACATGACACGTACAAACAACAAATCCCTCCAACAACCCTGTGGGTGGGCCGACAAACAAGCTCGGTCTAGCAAAATTGTATGTACGTCAGTTTAGCTTCCTACAGTGTCTCCACGGCACATGCACACCCTCCTGAAATAAGTCTGGCAGGATTTTATCACCCGCTGATCCCTGCCTTCTCCTCGTTGGGGGGACCCCATCTTTGGGCCCAAGCCCCGCAGTCCGAATTCTGACCCCACGACACATGCACAGCGATCGTACCCTCCCACCATCTCCACCATTCATCCTACAAATGCGCCAATAGTTCCCATAGCCGCTACCAAAGAGATAGCCGTGAAGAGGATACCTTCACCTCTCATACGATTGTGCTTTCTCATGCGATTTCTCACCAAACAACTATCTTACTCACCCCACCAAACACCACGCTCCAGAAGAGAGCTGTGGAGAGGATACTTTCACCTCTCTCAGGTAATTTCTTACAACACAGACTCATCTCGATTCTTACTTCCAAATCGAGGGAAGAGGCGACGCTGTTACGAGACAGTGGCCTAAGCTAGCGGAAGCTCAATAGCCTGATAGTAGGTGCTGTGGAAACTGCACCAGCGATATCGTTGGACATTCCAACGCGCACATCATGGAGGGACCCCATCTTCGGGCCCAAGCTCCATAATCATGTAAGACAACGTACTTCGGGAGAGGGGGGTGGGGGGTGGGGGCGCACCTCGCCATTGCCCAGATCCAAGGCGCTTGCGACCACAGGCACGGGAGGATGCTCTGGCGCGACGAAGACGTCGCTCCTCGACCTGAGGAGGCGCGCTGAAATCTGCAATGACGACGTGATGCCCCCCAACCAAACTACAACCACACTACAACTCAGACAGCTCCACAGCTCCACCAACCCCCCTCACTAAAATACCCCATCTCTCACTTCGGCACTGCCATCCTCAAGCAAACCCCTGCTTCTTCGCACGCACTACCAACCCTCGAAACCAAATTATAGCCGCAGATCGCCGTGATTGGCCACGAGAGTGTGGACATGGTGGCGACCGCGAAGAGCATCCGGGCCCCAAGAGTGGACAACACAGTGCCACAAACACAACACAGTGCCACAAACCGTACCTGATATGGCTAAAAATAGGATTAAATCGGGACCGTTCACATCAGACACGAATCTTAAAGCTCAGGGGTAAAACGGTAATTTCACCTACAAACGGGTCTGAAATGGGAACTGGGTCTTTATTCAAAGCCCAATAACCCATGAACGGATCCACGTCAACTGGGTACGGGTTCCAACCCGCTGCACACCCGATCCAGCAAGATACAATCAAGGTCCCTGATTAGATCTTAATCAACGACCCTGATTCACATCTATCTTTTCACTGGGAATTAGGGATTACATTCCTTATCTGATTACTAGGAGAATATTCCTTATCTAATCACGGGGATTACATTCCTAATCCAGTCCCCAAGACGCCTATAAATACCCCCCAACCATCTCCATTAAGAGGTAATCAGTATTTTCTCAATTTACGCTCTTTCTTATTCATTTCTGATTACTGACTTGAGCGTCGGAGGGTGCGTCACCGGGATCAACCCCGGTGTCTCACACTTTTTGCAGGTTAACGGCGGGAGTCAACGGTCAATCTCCGGCGGAACAGGTTAGAGGTTTGCTATTCAAGTTTTTCACGAATCCACAAATACTATCTGTTTACCCCCACACCAGATTTAGCTGTAACAGTACCAAAACCCAAACCCCACACCAACTCACCCCCGTCTCTTACAATCCAACCATACCCAAACCCCACACCAATTCACCCCCATCTCGATGGCGGGGAAGACGTGGCTGCCTTGGGAAGACGTGGCGCCTCCCCATTGCCGAGGCATTCGACGCTCAGGTGTGAGACTAGGCGTCCCCGACTTCGGCACCCAGAGAGGAGAGGGGAGCAGATCGGGAGGGAAGGCGTCATCGTTGTGGCGACATCGTCGAGGAGAGGGGAGCAGATAAGAGGGGAGCAGATCTGAGAGGATCAGATCTGGAGATGGCGGTGGGTGAAGGGCGAAGGGGGTGGGGCGTCGAACGGCGGTCGGGGAGGGGGTGGCGAGATCCCGGCCGCCACCCCCTCCGAGCTCTCCCTATATCTAGGGTTTTTGTTTTTGATTTTTTTTGGGGAGCTTCTCTCTAGAAAATATAGAGAGAGTAACTTTTTTTTTTTTTTAAATTACTAACAATTAATGTTGATATGTCCCCCCTCTTCTCTCTTAGTCTCATATATTGTTGGCATCAATAATCTATGTGCCAGCCATACTCCTTATCACTGTACACCACTGTACGTCTATACCCCAAGTTTCTAGGGCTAAAACCTAACTTTGAAGGATAAAAAATAAAAAATAATAAAAATCTTAGGGTTTTTTTTTTCGACAATAGTTCCTCAGAGCATCTGTAGTCGTTGAATGTAAAAATATCCATATATGGATAAATAGAAATAGAAATCCAACTTTTGCTGCACTCGAAGAAAGCTATTTTATAGCTAAGACGGCACTCGAAGTGCCGTCGGAGCGCACGTGAAGAAACGTGAAGAAAAAATAATATATTTTAAAGAGGCGGAGAAGAAAAAAAAAACAAAAAAAAATTTCAAGCCAAATGGGACGGACGACACTTCATGTGCCGTCCAAGAGCCCAGGTGGCTATTTTGTCATCTTCCATTTTTTGGAATTTGCAAAAAAAAATTCAATAATTACAAAAAAATTTCCAAAAATTACGAAAACATTTTAGAAATTGCAAAAAAAATTAAAAAATTGCAAAAATATTTTCAAAAATTACGAAAAAAATTTAAAAATTACAAAAACCTCCGGACGGCACTTCAAGTGCCGTCCGAGGATTTCGGCAGCGACCCCTTCTGGCGATATAATTTATGCGATAAATTAATTAAATTTTCAAACGGACGGCACTTGAAGTGCCGTCCGACGAATAAAAAATTATTTTTTTCAAACGGACGGCACTTGAAGTGCCGTCCGACGAATAAAAAATTAATTTTTTTTTTGGGACGGCACTCGAAGTGCCGTCACTCATATATGGATAAAAGTTATACGGATTCTCATATATAGCAATCTACTGTAACGATTTATCGATAATATGGATAAATAGCAAACGACTGCAGCGGTTTTTTTAGCCATTTATCCATATTATCGATATATAGATAACGACTACAGATGCTCTCATTAACATTCTAATTCCATGTATCCCTATCAAACTGCTATTTTCATATTAGTCCTTCAATTCATATTAAAAGTGATCGAAAGTGATTGATTTAAGGTCCAAGTACAATATTGTAAAAACTCTGATCCATTCAACCAAAATTTTGACCTAAAAAAAATCTAAAATAGAATGATATAGAAGAGAATAAGATTGCAAGATAGAAATACTATTTTGAAAGAATGAGATGTTTTCATTTAATTTTTTTTCCCTATAAAACTGGTTCGATGAATCATGACTTTCATACTCATGCAATTATAGTCCCGACTAATCATTTTTTTAGTTGATCGAAGAACCAATTTGAAAATAACAATGTATTAGAAACTTGTATTTTACCTTCCCATTACGACAAAATGTAGCAGTTGTCAAAAGGCAAAAAATTCATATTTTCGTAAAAAATGAAATATATATTAAAAAATTATTTATATAGTCAGAAACTGAAAAAATATTAATAAAATATATGGGATGAAACATGATGTTTCGTCCGGATTTTAAGGAGGTTTTTTTGTAAAAACAATTTGTAGATTTGTAAAAAAAAAATTAAATAATTGCGCTCAGTAACCAATGATGGTAATTTGCAATTAAAAAAAAGGAATCCAGCCATTATATGCATATTTCTGGGTTTTTTTTTTTGTTTTTTATTTTTTTTAATTCAGACGAAACATGATGTTTCATGTTTCGTCCGATTATTTAAAAATATATTTAAATAATCTAGACGAAACATCATGTTTCGTCCTCTATAATATGCATTTTGCTATACCCATTGCTATTTATACCATTCTACTGTAACGGAATTGGTAAAAAATGACAAAATAGCTGACGAGTGTGTCGGTTGCAGTGTCTAAAAATGCACAAAATGGCAGTGGGCGCTCTTAGGTATTAGTGGGAAAAAAAACATAAACCTTCTGGTACACATGGATTGTAGGGAACACCTAATCGCCTATAGGTGAAAAGCAACATGCTTAAGAAGTTCTATACCATGAGCTCATCTAGACTGCGTAAAACCAATTTAATTCTTTCAGCAAATACGAAGACAAACCATACATGTATCTCATGCCTTCTTATAACTTTTATCAATAGAAACAAAAATACATAATTGGCAACATATATTATTGTGCATTGAGCTACTGAATATCACTTCTGTTGGAAAGATTTCCTACTTTGAAATTTTACACCTTGGCACACTTTGAAATGCATACATCTTGTTCCAAAATCTGTAGTCCTTCTATGATCCGATTATGTATTGATGCAAGCGAGAGCACAAATCCTCAACTAATCCTGTTATCTAATTTTATTTTATTTTTTTCCCTTTTTGAAGGGCTGTATCTAAAGATTGATCTCAAACCCGAAACGTCGTTTTACCCATTTCAAATTCTTACAGTTTGAGTCACAACTCAGTGGTGATCATGTATGTAATGTATTTCACAATGTGATGTTTTCCTTATATATCTTGTGAGGATTTAGATAATTCAAAGTTCATAGTGTATGTATTACTTATTTTGGGGAGAAATAGACAAAGAAAAAGATGGCGTTAATTGAATAAATAGACGCATTCCTTAAAATAAATAATAACAATGCTCATAAGTTAGTTAGAAGGTGTTGAACTTGAAAAGTATACACATCAACTTGACAGATTATGAATAGGAGAAGTCTGAAAAGGAGGCCATTAATTGGATTCTGGTCTATTTGGAGTACTAGTTAACAGCATGCGTACATGTTTGTTGGGTGTCATTTTAATTTCATGAAATTTATTTGCACATGTCCAAAATTGTTAGTTTTTTATTTATTTTGATAAACCCCCTTTTTTTTTTCTCGTTTTTTCTCAAAAGCTTCAAAATTGTTAGCCTATCCATTGTCTTCTTTATCTTTATCTTTTTTGCTTTTCCTCAATTTTTTTTCTTCTATACTTTGTCAGATGATTAACTAGGTGGGCTGAGAGTTGGGCTTTTCCGTGGGCCATTCTTCAACTGGATTCCAATTTGGGCTCTTTGGAATTCTTTTCTCTGGCTTAAGGCACTGTTTGGTTGGAGGGGAATGGAGGGAAGGGATTTTTTAATACTTTTCTTGTTTGGTTCATTTTTTAGGAGGGGAGGGAAGGGAAATGGGGGGTGCAACACCCCTCCTGAGCCAATTTTGACTCCCTTCCAAAAGTGGGGGGATTTGGAGGGAAGAGAAGTAGGGCTAATTTTTTAAAGTGACTGGACTAAATTGCCCTTTAAATCTAAATGGATGAACAAAGCAGGGGTGTGATGGATCGGTTCTACTGGACGACGCATCAAGCTTCACTGGAGAGAAGACGGCTGGCCCTAACAGCAACTCTCTTAATGTGATAGACACAATTAAATCCCAGGTGGAGTCGACATGCCAGGAAGTTGTATCCTGTGCTGATATTGTGGCTGTGGCTGCTCGTGACTCGGTTGTTGCTGTAAGATACATACATATATGCATACTTCACTCCCTTCTACTAGTTAGTACTCACAATTTATTAATTAATTGCACAATGGATAATTCACTATTGTAATTTGAAATCGGTTGTTAATTCATGGGAATGGATTGCATGCAGTTGGGTGGAACTTCATGGACAGTGCAACTAGGAAGAAGGGATGCGAAAACAGCAAGTTTAAGCTTGTCTATATATGTTATACTATTAATGATCATCTTGAAGATGTGCATTACTCCTTTCTGCATTAGTATTAATATTTGATATTGCAGTACACTATATAGTAACTCACCGTTGACTTCTCTATAGATGTGCATTACTCCAAAGTGGAAAAAAGGAAGAAAGAATGAATATTACTCAATAAGAACAACATGAATTTATAATTAGTAAATGTTGATTAATAATCTACAAACCAACCCAAATGTGTCCATTACTCGTATTGTGACATAGCTGCTTTCCGAGCCCAAGAGCTTGGCAAAAGTAATTTTATATCAAGTTGCACTTTCTTATCAAGCTGCACTTTCTTATTGTATGTAAAAGGGTATAAAAGTAATTTTATTATAAAATCCATTCCCTCCCCTTGTGAACCAAACAAGAAGATAATTATTTTTCTTCCCCTCCTCTCCTTTGAACCAAACAAAGTCTTCATTAAATTCCTTTCCTCCCTTTGCCCCCCCTCCCCTCCCCTCCATTAAAATCCCTCCCATCCCTTTCCCTCCTTTGAACCAAACAGAGCCTAAGTTATGATGAGTGTGCGAGCATCTGTGGTGGTTGTATCCCTATTGGCTACTACCTTGTTCCAAACAAAAACAAAAACAAAAATGAATTTCTAGTATAAAAGAAAACAAGTCGGTGTCATAGATAGCATTGGTATCGGGTCGGGTTGGGTCGGGTCCTTCACTACCTGGATCCGGACTCGGTCCCCTACGGGTCCAAAAATTGGACCCGGACTCGGACCCGTAAGGACCAATTCCGGGTCCGGGTCCTATTAAATATTCCTACCCGTTTTGGTAGGAGCTAGAGTGTGAGCAGCGAGTGGATGATTTAGAATAGAGAAGAGAAGAAAAAAGAATGAGTTTTGAGTTTGGAAGAGCAAGATTTAGAATTGAAGAGGATAGAGGGAAATGATGAGGATAGAATATTTATTTTTATGTTGGCTTTATGGGGTTTTTTTTTTAACGGGTCCGGGTCGGGGCTCTTTTGAGCGGCCCAGAACCCGGACCCGAAAGTACAACAGGTCTCATTTTAGGACCCGGACCTGGATAGCCCGAGTCGGTGCCGGTCCAATGCCGGGTTCGGATCGGATCCGGGACGGATCCGGATTTCGGATATTTATACCAATGCTAGTCATGGAAGCACATGTAATTTACTTCATCTAGTATGAAATAATGTCAAACTGCATGAGCACAATCCTAATTCCTAAGTTTCCAAATTCGATCGAAAGGTTTATTAAAAACGTTTTAAGTAAATATGCGAATAAGCAAACATATAGGCACATACTTGCAACACATAAGTAATATGTGTAGGATAATGGCTCGATTCTGGTTCAGATTGTTTTGGAGTATCTGCAGCAAATGAAAGTTACAGTATATCAGTCGACTGGGTTGGAGGATCAGGCGACTGTCCACAGAGGAGTTTCAAAGACTAAAGATACAGCAGCAGTAGTCAGTCAACTGATCAGTCGACTGTCCCGAAGGAAGTATCAGTCGACTGGTAATTCGACCAGTCGACTGTCGGCGGATTTTGGATCCAGAATAGGCCCATTTCGAAAGGCCCAATAGTTTCCCTATAAATACGACCCGTTAGGGTTTTGTAATGTAGAGACGAAAATTAGAGACCTCTTTTCGGATTTTGCAGCCGTCATCTCTTGTAAACTTTGTTTTGCCCATCGTTGATTATAGCAAGAAGAAACCCCAACCGCCCCGTGGATGTAGGCATGTGTTTTGCCGAACCACATTAAATCTTGTGTTCTTGTGTTGCTTGTTTTTCTGTTTTTCTCGCTGTTTCTCTCGTTTGATTGTTGGTTAGTTTGTATTCCGCACAACAAGTGGTATCAGAGCTTTCGGTTCGACCTAGAGAGAGATGGCGAGTGATGCAGATGCAACCAAGGATGTTGTGGGATCAAGTTCGTCCAGAACAACGATTCACAATGCAAAATTTGAAGTTGAAAAATTTGATGGGACAAACAATTTCGGGATGTGGCAATGTGAGGTGTTGGATGTTCTTGTTCAACAAGAACAAGATGTTGCTTTGGAGAAAGAAAAACCAAAGGATATGTCCGAAGCAGATTGGAAGAAGTTAAATCGAGTAGCGTGTGGGACTATTCGGCTCTTTATTGCGAAGGCTCAGAAGTACGATTTGATGAGGGATACCATTGCTGCGGTGTTGTGGAAGAAGCTCGAAGACAAATACATGAGGAAAAGTTTGGAGAATCGGCTGTATTTGAAGAAGAGACTTTTTCGCTTCACCTATACAGAAGGTATGTCTATGAATGCTCATGTTGAATCATTTAATAAATTATTGGCTGATTTGTTAAATTTGGATGAGCAAATTAAAGATGAAGATAAAGCCCTAATTCTGTAGAATTCATTACCCGAAAGTTATGATCATTTAGCAACAACTTTAATATATGGAAAGGATACTGTGAAATATGAAGATGTTGCAAATGCTTTGTTGAATAATGAAACTAGGAGAAGGGATAAAATGGTTGATAGAGAAACTTCTGAAGCATTGATTGTAAGGGGCAGGACTGAGACCAGATCTGAGTCCAAATCTGGGAAAAAGGGAAACAAATCTCGTTCCAAATCGAGAGGAGTTTCGAAGGACAGGAAAATACCGGCCAAAGATGAATGTGCTTTCTGTCATGAAAGGGGGCATTGGAAAAAGGATTGTCCAAAGCTACGAAATAAGGGAAATTCGACTGCAAATGTGACTGTTGATAATTTAGATAGTGGCGAGGATTTTTTTTTGCACTTGCTTCTAGTCCCTCACTTTATCAAGAAGTATGGTTTCTTGATACAGCAGCCTCCTATCATATGTCTTGGAAAAAGGAGTGGTTTACTTCTTTGGAGTATATGGATGGTGGTGTAGTTTTGATGGGAAATGATGCGCCTTGTAAGAAGGTAGGAATCGGGAAGATTGAATTGCTAATGCATGATGGTCTTATTAGGGAGCTTTCAGATGTATGGTATGTTCCAGATTTGAAAAAGAATTTGATTTCACTTGGTGCTTTGGAGGCCAGTGGATTGAAATTTGCTAGTGAAGGTGGCATTCTGAAGGTGACTAGCGGATCACTCGTGGTGATGAAAGGGCAAAGAAAAAGGAACTTGTTTTTCTTGCAGGGAAAAACATATTTGGGTCAGGCTGCCAGTGTAACTGAAAGGCCTAAACAGGTTGTTCCCGACTCTACTAGGTTGTGGCATATGCGACTCGGGCATGCAGGAGAAAAGGCCTTGCAGGGGCTTGTGAAGCAAGGGTTGCTTAAAGATGCTAAAGGGTGTAAGTTGGAATTTTGTGAACATTGTGTTTTGGGTAAGCAAACTAGGGTGAAATTTGGTACAGCTGTACATCAGACAAAGGGTATCCTCGATTATGTGCACACAGATGTTTGGGGCCCTACTCAGACACCTTCTATGAGTGGTAGACACTGGTTTGTTACATTTGTGGATGATTACTCCAGACGAGTTTGGGTATATACCATGAAGCACAAAGATGAAGTTTTGACATTGTTCACAAGTTGGAAGAAGAAAGTTGAAAATCAGACTGGTAGGAAGATTAAGGTTCTGAGGTCAGATAATGGAGGGGAATACAAGAACGATCCGTTTCTAAAATTGTGTGAAGATGAAGGGATCCAGAGGCACTTCACAGTTAGGAAGACTCCACAGCAAAATGGGGTTGCAGAAAGGATGAACAGAACCTTACTTGAGAAGGTGAGATGTATGCTAGCACAGTCTGGATTGAAGAAGACATTTTGGGCAGAAGCTGTTATATATGCAAGCCACATTGTCAACCGTTTACCATCAGCAGCACTTGAAGGCAAAACGCCTATTGAGGTATGGAGTGGTAAACCTGCATCTGATTATAGTTTTTTGCATATATTTGGTTGTCCTGCTTATTTTCATGTAACTGAAACTAAACTTGATGCAAGAGTCAAAAAGACTATATTTGTTGGCTTTAGTACTGGTGTCAAAGGTTACAGGTTGTGGTGTCCAGAACAGAAAAAGTTAGTAATCAGCAGGGATGTCACCTTTGATGAGACCAGTATGATCAGCTCGGGACAGTCGACTGGTGGAAGAGAACAGTCGACTGGTGAGCAGCAGAAGAGTGGGACAGTTCTCCAACAGGTGAACAGCAGAAGCTCGGGACAGTCGACTGGTGTACAGGATCAGTCGACTGGTGATCGACAGCAGCAGCAGAATGGGAGAGTTCTCCAACAGGTGGAGTTAGAAAAGCTTTCAGTTGAAAATCCTGCCCAAAATGAAGATGATGTGGTTGATACTGAGGATGAGGAAGAAGTTCCTAACCCTCCCCAGCACGAAGAATCAATTGCAGCAAGAAGGCAAAGACGAGATATCAAACGACCATCTCGTTTTACAGATACAGTTGCATTTGCTCTTCCCATTGTGGATGATGAAGTTCCCTCCAACTTCAAAGAAGCCACTAGAAGTTCTGAAAATGCAGATTGGAAAGTTGCTATGGATGAAGAGATGAACTCTCTTCATAAGAATAAGACTTGGG
Organism: Hemerocallis citrina; assembly: GCA_017893485.1. NCBI lineage: Eukaryota > Viridiplantae > Streptophyta > Magnoliopsida > Asparagales > Asphodelaceae > Hemerocallis > Hemerocallis citrina. The sequence continues at coordinate 564,005 of JACEHZ010000194.1, read as the reverse complement.
ATCTAGTGCAGTTGCCAAAGGGGAAGAAAGCTATCGGTTGCAAGTGGGTGTATACGAAGAAAGAAGGTCCAAAAGGCAGTGTTCGGTTCAAGGCTAGACTAGTTGCAAAGGGGTATGCTCAACAGGAAGGTACTGACTATAATGAAGTGTTCTCTCCAGTTGTGAAGCATCCTTCTATTCGGATTTTGTTAGCATTGGTAGCACAGTTTGATCTTGAATTGACACAGATGGATGTGAAGACTGCAATCTTACATGGGGATCTAGATGAAGAAATTTATATGTTGCAGCCAGATGGGTTTAAGACAGCTGGGAAGGAAAGTTGTGTTTGCAGGTTGAAGAAGTCTCTCTATGGGTTGAAGCAATCTCCAAGGCTGTGGTATTTGAGGTTTGATCAGTTTATGAAAGTGCAGGGATATTCCAGAAGTGAGTATGATCATTGTATCTACTTCAGGAAGTTGCAGAATGGTTCTTTCATATATCTGTTATTATATGTGGATGATATGTTGATTGCCTCTAAAAATGCTAAGGAGATTCAAAATTTGAAGAATCAGCTGAGTTCTGAATTCGAGATGAAGGATCTTGGTGAAGCCAAGAAGATACTTGGGATGGAGATAGCTAGAGACAGAGCAAAGGGCATAGTGAGTTTGACACAGAAGCAATATCTTTTGAAGGTGCTGAAACAGTTTGGTATAGATGAAAAAACTAAACCAGTCAGTACACCCTTAGCCACTCATTTCAGAATTAGTGCTTCTCAGTCTCCAAGTACAGATGAAGAGAGACGGTATATGGCTAATGTACCTTACACTAGTGTGGTTGGCAGTTTGATGTATGCCATGGTGTGTACTCGACCAGACATCTCTCAGGCGGTGAGTATGGTTAGTCGATATATGCATGATCCAGGCAAAGAGCATTGGCAAGCAGCTAAATGGATTTTGAGGTACATAAGTGGCACCACAGATGTGGGTTTGAAGTTTGAAAGGGATGACAATATTAGCAGGTTATTGGTGGGTTATGTTGATTCGGACTATGCAGGTGATCTAGATAAGAGGCGGTCTACTACAGGCTATTTGTTTACTATGGCTAGAGCACCTATAAGTTGGAGGTCCAATTTGCAGTCCACTGTAGCGTTGTCTACTACTGAGGCTGAATACATGGCGGTTGCTGAGGCCATGAAGGAAGCCATTTGGATTCATGGACTTTTGAAGAGCTTGGGAATTCATCGGGAGAAGGTGGAGGTACACTGTGACAGTCAGAGTGCTATTCATTTAGCGAAGAACCAAGTTCATCATTCGAGGACCAAACATATTGATGTCCGTTATCATTTTGTGCGTGATTTGATAAAGGATGGTGATATTCATTTGGTGAAGATTGGAACAGCTGATAATCCTGCTGATATGTTGACCAAAGTTGTTGGGGCAGCCAAGTTCAAGCATTGCATGAACCTGGCTAATATTTTGCATGTTTGATAATTTGGCATGGGCAGTTGGGATAGTGCTTTGCTATTGGTTTGTTTAGTATGCGATATCATACTAAGGTGGAGTTTGGGTTCTTTTGTTACATTTGGTGATGAGCAGTTGTTTTGGAGTATTTGTGGAGATTGCTTGGGCTACTTGGAAGATCTCGCCAAGGTGGAGATTGTAGGATAATGGCTCGATTCTGGTTCAGATTGTTTTGGAGTATCTGCAGCAAATGAAAGTTACAGTATATCAGTCGACTGTGTTGGAGGATCAGGCGACTGTCCACAGAGGAGTTTCAAAGACTAAAGATACAGCAGCAGTAGTCAGTCAACTGATCAGTCGACTGTCCCGAAGGAAGTATCAGTCGACTGGTAATTCGACCAGTCGACTGTCGGCGGGTTTTGGATCCAGAATAGGCCCATTTCGAAAGGCCCAATAGTTTCCCTATAAATACGACCCGTTAGGGTTTTGTAATGTAGAGACGAAAATTAGTGACCTCTTTTCGGATTTTGCAGCCGTCATCTCTTGTAAACTTTGTTTTGCCCATCGTTGATTATAGCAAGAAGAAACCCCAACCGCCCCGTGGATGTAGGCATGTGTTTTGCCGAACCACATTAAATCTTGTGTTCTTGTGTTGCTTGTTTTTCTGTTTTTCTCACTGTTTCTCTCGTTTGATTGTTGGTTAGTTTGTATTCCGCACAACAATATGATGATGACTGATTGTATTGGTAAAATTGATTTTGCAATTAAAATATGTACCGAAAATCTGAACAGAAAATACAAAGAAAGAAAAAGGAAGAAGTATCCGTCAACACCCGAAGAAAATCTCTTTTGATGAATAATACTAATCACTTAGTCAAGTGCTCTTCTTTTTGCCGATGTCTGCAAATCAAACTTCTTTGTAATGCTACGTAACTCTTCGAAAGAATTATTATGCTTACCCAAACTGGCAATCTGATCGAGACTTATATTTGCCAATGCCCACAAAACAACTCCATCGTTGATGTTATACATCTCTTCATGCCGACTCACTGTGTCACCGACAATGGCAGGAGGAGTTTCAATTATTGGTGCTTTAGGGTGGTCCATGACGAACCCAAGCACGTTCACTTATTTTTGTAGATCTTTACCGTTGAGAAGTTTGCCTTCGTCAATGGCCGGACCATCCCTTGCCATAAATCCAAGGGTGAGTAGTTCATCATCCATAAGAGAGAGATTTTTCTTCAAGGCCTCGAGGGGATCCATGAGTAGAACTAGTTAGGGATTGTGAAGATAGGGATGGTAAAATTAGCCAGATCAGGGTAATTATATATAGTTTATAGAGAGTAAAGTAAAATAATATCTGTGTATATCAATACAAGAAGTAGATGAATATCATTCAACAAAGTAAACATACAGTTATATCAGTTAGATAAGGGTTTTTTTAATTTAAATTACTTTTAGAATTAGTGATGTGGAAATTTGAAGTGGATTTTAGTTGATTTGATGATTATTCAAGAAAGGGTAGATTTGATCTTGACAGATTTCCCAAATTTGGGATAATGTGGACGATCAGGTATCTTCAAAGTTGACGTGTTTTTTAGTTGATTTCGATAATCATCATTCAGTCACAAGTATCATGATTATGGAAATAAAATTTTCTTCTATGATGATTTTGTTGGATTAATATGTTTTGCATACACATGTTCGATGAAGAAGACGATAAAACAATGAGAAAGATCAAAGCGAATGATTTAAGATAGAGAAGGAAAGCAGTCAACAATAGCAACAGTGGTAGTTGCGGTCGACTGCCCGATTGTATATGGTTTTCCCGCAAGGGGGACAACCAACCGCACCTTGGGGTTTGTCGACCGTTCGCGAGTGATGGGTTTATTTGGGTGGGGTCTTGGAGATTCGTGAGAAGCCCAACTTCATCTTCAATTCAGATCGTACGACTCTCAATGCATGGTTATCTCTTCGGTAATAGGATAGTTAGTGTATCAAGTGTATCAAATTAAGGTTTCTCTAAATCTATATAATCAATTGTAACGACTCCTAAACAATATGGTTCTATTGAGTGTTGAATGGAAAAAGATAATACTTCATCTGAGAGGGTGAGAGGTTTCTCCATTGTAAACAGTATGTTATGTTATGACCCAAATTGCTCTTAGTGCCCATTGGGCTTAGTATCTTCATATATGTAATAATTAGAATCAAATGAATACAATCAATATTTTTGCCCTATCTTTCTCTTCCTATTGCCGGCTGCCTTCTTCTTCCTCTCTTCTCTTCCATCTTCTCAAAACCCTAACAATCCACAACCCATTCAAAATCCTAACAAACTGGTATCAGAGCCAACACCAAAACCCGTCATCCTTCCAGCCCCTTTACTCCTCCCCCAAAATCCTGATGTCCTACTTCCAGCCGTCGCGACCTCACTTCGTCCAGTCCAGATCTCCATCCCATGGTGATTGCTTCGTCCAGTCCAGATCTCCATCCCGTGGTGATTGCTTCGTCCAGTCCAGATCTCCATCTTCTTGGTCTTCGTCGTAGGGAGCACCGGAGGAGAAGGATATCAACAAGGAAGGTTTGATTTTTGTGATTTGAGTAATTAATTTTTGGAGAAAATTTTGGTGTTTTGTTGAATTGGGTTCAAGAAATTTGAATGGATATGTCGGAAAAATATGATATTGAGAAGTATGATGAGAAGACAAGTTTTTGCATTATGGCAAGTGCGTATGACAGCGATTTTGTCGAGCCAAGGCGTTAAGGATGCCATCTTTGGTCGAGAAAAATTGATTGATGTGGTGGCGGATAAGAAATGGAGAGAGATGGATGACAAAGCGCTCTCTATTATCCAATTGTGTTTGAGCGATTCGACATTGCAAGAGGTCCTAACGGAGAAGACCGCTAAAGCTTTGTGGGAGAAGTTGGAGAACATTTACATGAAGAAGTCCCTCACCAATCTTGCGCCTCTACACTCGTTGCATGGTTGAAGGTACATCAATTTCCGATCATATTACGGAGTTTGCATTTATTTTGAATGACTTAAGTAAGATTGATGTTAAGGTGGAGGATGAGGACCAAGCCCTTTTGTTATTATGCTCATTGCCCGCATCATACAAGGCTTTTAGAGACATGTTAATTTATAGTAGAGATAAAATTTTTCTAGAGGATGTTAAGAGCAATTTGCAAGCCAAGTTGCACATTGATAGTGAGATGACCAATAATGAGAAATGGAGCCAAGGTGTTGGTTTAGTTGTTGATCGAGGTAGGTCATGGGACCGAAACTCGAAAGATACAAGGACCCGTTCGAAGTCTAGGCAAAAAATTTGACGTGCAACTATTGTAAGAAGAAGGGACACATTAAGGCCGATTGTTTCAAGCTCAAAAATAATCAAAAGGCGGATAGTAAAGGTTCTTCTTCGGAGGAGGCAAATGTGGCCGAATGTGACACGGTTGATACTCTTTGTGTGATAGATACTAATGTTGATGATATACATTGTTGGGTGATGGATATGGGTGCTTCGCAACACATGACTCCGAATAGAGATTGGTTTGAGACTTATGAGCCTACGGATGGTAAGGTTCTCATGGAGAACAACAATATGTGTAAGGTTGCCAGAATTGGTTCGGTGACAATTAAGTTCCATGATGGAAAGGTCCGAAGGTTGACGGGTGTGAGGCATATACTCGATTTGTCTAAGAATTTGATTTCTTTGGGGTCTCTTAAAGAAAAGGGGTGTAAGTTCCAAAGTGAAGGTGGAGTCCTTAGAGTCTCTAAAGGGGCTCTCACAATCATGAAGGCGAAGAGAATTGGAACTCTTTATTTCTTACAAGGTTCCACGGTCACGGGCTCGGCCGCCATTGCACGTTCGGGTACTATGTCGGATGAGGATACTACTAGGCTCTAGCATATGAGATTGGGGCATATGAGTGAGCGAGGAATGACCATTTTGAGCAAGAGAGGCTTTTTTTGTGGCCAATGCACGGGCAATTTGGAGTTCTGTGAGCATTGGGTATTTGGCAAGCATAAGAGGTTGAGCTTCTCCACAGCCATTCATTCGATCAAGGGAACACTTGCCTACATCCATTCGGATCTTTGGGGACCTTCTCGTGAGCCTTCCAAAGGTAATGGTTCTCGTTACATGCTTACTTTCATTGATGATTTCTCAAGGAATGTTTGGGTTTATTTCTTGAAAGAGAAAAGTGGTGTGTTTCGCACCTTCAAAGAATGGAAGTCACATTTTGGAGAACCAAACGGGAAGGAAAGTTAAGAGGTTGAGAACCGATAACGGTTTGGAGTTTTGCAACCGTGAGTTCGATAATTTTTGCAAGGCTGAAGGGATTGTTCGGCACAAGACGGTGGTCAACACTCCACAACAAAATGGTGTTGCAGAAAGGATGAATAGGACACTACTTGAAAGGTCTAGAAGTATGCTTTCAAATGCGGGTTTGGGTAAGGAGTTTTGGGCGGAAGCCATTAACACATCTTGCTATTTGGTAAATCGATCTCCTACCACTTCAATTGAGTTGAAGACACCCGAAGAAGTGTGGTCGGGTAAGACGGCTGATTATTCGAATATGAGGGTGTTTGGTTATCCCGCTTATGCACATGTGAATGAAGGAAAGTTGGAGCCTAGATCGAAGAAGTGTATTTTTGTTGGGTATCCCACAAATGTGAAGGGATATAAGTTGTGGTGTCCCGAATCATCCAAGTTCCTTATTTCAAGAGATGTCATTTTCAATGAGTCGGCCATGTTAAAGGCAAATGATGTTGCACCCGAGCCAACTATTAAGGAGAATGAGAAGGTTGAGAAGAAGGTGGAGTTTGAGGTGACGGTCCAAGAAGGTGATGATTTGATCTCACATGATGATGTCAATTTGGAGGAAGCCCAAGAAGAGGCACAACCATATGCATTGACAAGGGACCGAGCTAGAAGAGAAACAAGACCACCTACGAGGTATGAATACTCCGACTTTGCTTATTGTTTGGCAATTGCAGAGGATGTGGAGTATTGTGAGCCATCTTCCTACAAGGAAGCCATTTCTTCTAAAGATGCGGCCAATTGGGTTGCCGCTATGAATGAAGAGTTACAATCTTTGCAACAAAATGAGACTTGGTCTCTTGTGAAGCCTCCGAGTGGTAAGAGGATTGTGGGTTGCAAGTGGGTGTTTAAGAGGAAGATTGATGGCTCAAATCCCGCAGATTTTCGATACAAGGCAAGGCTAGTGGCTAAAAGGTACAGTCAAGTCCATGGTGTGGACTTCAATGATGTGTTCTCTCCTGTAGTTAAGCACACCTCCATTCGAGTTTTGCTCTCTTTGGTGGCAATGAAGGATTTGGAATTGGAGCAAATGGATGTGAAAACTGCCTTCTTACATGGTGATTTGGAGGAGCAAATTTACATGAGCCAACCGGAGGGTTTTGAGGTTGCGGGAAAGGAGGACCGTGTGTGTCTTTTGAAGAAGTCCCTTTATGGCCTTAAGCAATCACCGCGGCAATGGTATAAGAAGTTTGACTCATTCATGGTGAGTATTAATTTTTATCGTTCCAATTATGATAGTTGTGTTTATTTCAAGAAGTTGGATGGTGGGAATTGTTAGGGTTATATACTGAAAGCATCACTTTTGTATTAACTTTATTTTCTTATTTTTTTGAATGAGAATCATATAGGCATATGTTTGCATATTGTGTTTATTATAGTATTAATGCAAGTATCTGATATTCTATAAGGTTGATAATATGGTGTGAGGTGACACACAGAAGATCATATTATCAGTTCCCTATGGAATATATAAATAGTTCACAACCTAGACGGACTTGGATAATCCATTGGAAAGGTTGTAGTGTAATCTGGTATTAGTCTATCTTGACTATATGTTTACACTAGTACACTTTGTGTGTATTTAACAGGACCACTTGAGGTTGTTCTCTTTGTACTGACTACAAAAGAGAACAAACACCTCTGTTATTATGGATGCTTATGCTCTTAATCCAGATATAATAACAGACATGTATATGCAGTGTGCATTACTTTGACTCATAAAAGAGTAAGATTCATTATAGATCAACAACCTCTATGAATTGGGTAATAGCATTGTATGTATGATGGGCTGTTGATTGTAAAAGGAATCCATGTCCCGATACGTCGGGTTGATGATGTCCCCTTAAGGAGCTCATAAGGATTATCATGTAAACCCTGCAGGTGGATTATATCCGACATGACAAATAAAGTTGAGTGGTACTACTTAAGGATAAAAGATGTTGATCAATATAGTTGTCAGTAACTTAATTTGATCGACGGACATTTGATATCTTAACATGGGGAGCTAAACGAGTATATAATAAAAGGAGTCCATAAATATAATTTGGGATTAGGAAGGTAGTGCAACAATAGCTCCTTAGTGGACCGAGCTATTGTTAATGGGCCTGGGTTGTGTGTTCGGGCTGAACATGGGATACCCAGATTCGTTAGGAGACCTAACCCTAATTTCTCCTCATGGTCCCTGCCGTAGCCTTATATTCTCTGGCCGTCATTATCATCATCAGAGATAAGAAGTTTTCTCTAAATTCGTGATTCACGTAAGGAGAGAAAGAGAGGTCAGCCAAGGAGAAGAAAGGTTGGTAGACCGTCGCCCACACGACGTCCAACCCGAGGAAGGAATACGTGCAGAAGATCTTGGGATCGCAGACGGCTCGAAGTTGCTAGAAACTATCGTCTTCTTCTCATCGCAGGTATAATTCGTGAACCCTAGATTCCTCTATAAAGGGTTAGATCACGTATTAAATCTGTTAAACTTTTATGATCGATACGGACACCAATCCGTGTTCCTGGGATTCATTGCAGTTCCATCAGGAATTTCATTTACTTGTTGCTCTATGTGGATGACATGTTGATTGCATCCTTAAACTTGAAAGAAGTTAGGAGGTTGAAAGAGCAACTAAGTTCGGCATTTGAGATGAAAGATTTGGGGGCCGCTAAAAGGATTCTCGGGATGGAGATCACAAGGGATAGGTCCAAAAGAAAGTTGTTTCTTTCACAAAGGAGTTTTGCCGAGAAAGTGATATGCCGTTTTGGCATGGAAAAAGCGAAAGTTGTTTCAACACCTCTTGCGGCGCATTTCCAGCTTTCGGCCGCTTTAAGCCCAAAATCCGATGATGAGAAGAAATATATGGAAAAGGTTCCATATTCGAGTGCGGTTGGGAGTCTCACGTACTTGATGGTGTGCACTCGACCCGACATTGCTCAAGCCATTAGTGTGGTAAGTAGATATCTCTCTTGTCCGGGGAAAGGGCATTGGAAAGCGGTGAAGTGGATCTTCCGCTATTTGAGAGGTACTATTGATGCTTGTTTGGAGTTTGGTAATGGCAAGAAACTGACGAGTTTTGTGGATGCGGATTTTGCAGGTGATTTGGACAAGAGGCGTTCCTTGACGGGTTATGTTTTTACCCTTGGAGATTGTGCAATTAGTTGGAAGTCTACATTTCAAGCCACCGTTGCACTCTCAAGTACTGAGGCCGAATATATGGCAATTACTGAGGCTATTAAGGAGGCTATTTGGCTAAAGGTGTTTGTTGGTGAGATGTCTTCACTCGAGGGTCCTATTACGGTGTTTTGTGACAACCAAAGCGCGATTTATTTGACCAAGGACCGCATGTACCATGAGAAGACGAAGCACATTGACATTCGATACCATTTTGTTCGAGATGTGATCTCGGAAGGCAAGGTTGCCGTGAAGAAGATTGGTACCGAATCGAATCCGGCCGATATGCTCACAAAGCCTCTTCCAATTGCAAAGTTCAAGCTTTGTTCAAGTTTGATGTCGGTTTGTTTCTAGCTAGTTTGAGCTAGTTTTGTTTCTAGCATGTTGCTAGTTTGTTTAGGTTATGTTTGCTTTATGTTTTAGTTTGTTTTAAATGCAATTTGGTTCAAGGTGGAGATTGTTATGTTATGACCCAAATTGCTCTTAGGGCCCATTGGGCTTAGTATCTTCATATATGTAATAATTAAAATCAAATGAATACAATCAACATTTTTGCCCTATCTTTCTCTTCCTAAGGCCGGCTGCCTTCTCCTTCCTCTCTTCTTTTCCATCTTCTTAAAACCCTAACAATCCACAACCCATTCAAAATCCTAACACAGTAAGTTCCAGTTAGGCTTGAGAAATAATCGTGGTGAGAATTGTTACATTCTTGTATCTTCTCTAGTTGAAATAACATCCCAAGTTCTTTGTCTCTCGGATTAAGGCGAAGGCCCCAACCGTGACAATTTTTGTGTGCGTGTGTGGTTGGTGTGATATAGTATTTGCTTGGTGGTTTGTATTGATTGTGTCGGAGACTTAACAAAATCCTCGAAATGGAAGAATTCTGCTAATTTCCTAAACAAATAGTGTCATAGCACACCGCTTGTTTCTTAATGACCGGTATTAGAGAAATCAGGTTTGTGGGTTTGTTCGAGTTCCTTGGAAGAGAAGTAAGATGAGATTTGTTTGAAGGCCTTGAGTTTAATCCGGTTGCAATTGGTCGACGAATTAGTCAAGTGTAATACTGTTAACAAGAAAAGTGCGGCGAGTCTATATGCAAGACTCAAATCTGACTACTTACGGTCGTCGTTACTAGATCGGATGTACTGGAAGAGAAAGCTATTTAGGTTCTCAATGAAGGAAGGTACCCATCTGTGATACCCCGTATTTCTAAATAGTATAATATACTAGTATGGTATATATATAGTATATATATACTAGTAGAAAGAAAGAATGGAAGTGGGTGACGTGGCGTGGAAAGAAAGGAAAGTGGAATAGGCATTAAATAATGGCCTATAGATGATCCTATGGGATGTGATGGCATGATGGGCCTATGAGATTTCCTATGGGGCTAAGGAAAAGGATTAAATGAATGAGATAAGGAAGTGTGTGGTGTGGTGTGGACCGGGTTGACCTTGGGATTGATAATCCCATACCGGCCATGAAGAAGGAAAGAAAGAGAGATATATAGGAAAGCCCATGATGAAGGGTTACCCAACGGTTAACCACCCTTTTGAGGCAGCCTGTGGTGGGCGTGGCCAGAATTTTGTATTCGTTCTTTCGCGTGTGCGCACGTGTAGCCGCGTGCGCAGCTGAGCCGGGCTCGGAGCGTTACAAATGGTATCAGAGCCGACTTTTGACACCGAGTGTGTGCAAGATGTACGCATGAGAGAGAGCTAGGTTGGGACAGGTCGCCCGGGTAAGGGGACTGTATAACTAGTAGAATCAGGGTAATCATCTCCACATCGGCTAGAAAGGAATCCTGGATCATGTTGTAAGTCCGGGTTCAGCGAGGACGCTGAATTCTTAAGGAGGGGTGAATGTGAGACCCCGTATTTCTATGTAGTATAATATACTAGTATGGTATGTATATAGTATATATATACTAGTAGAAAGAAAGAATGGAAGTGGGTGACGTGGCATGGAAAGAAAGGAAAGTGGAGTAGGCATTAAATGATGGCCTATAGATGATCCTATGGGATGTGATGGCATGATGGGCCTATGAGATTTCCTATGGGGCTAAGGAAAAGGATTAAATGAATGAGATAAGGAAGTGTGTGGTGTGGTGTGGACCGGGTTGACCTTGGGATTGATAATCCCATACCGGCCATGAAGAAGGAAAGAAAGAAAGATATATAGGAAAGCCCATGGTGAAGGGTTACCCAACGGTTAACCACCCTTTTGAGGCAGCCGGTGGTGGGCGTGACTAGAATTTTGTGTTCGTTCTTTCGCGTGCGCGCACGTGTAGCCGCGTGCGCAGCTGAGCTGGGCTCGGGGCGTTACACCATCTTCAAGATCACATTGTGGAATTCAATGATATCTCGCTAGCTAATTTTAAACCAGGGTAACACCCTATCCCCCTTCTTCTTATCATGTATAAATTTTTTTTGAAACTGAATCCTTACTTAGAAAGATTCCATAGGATTAAGCACAGAAGTGAGGCTGTCAAGGTATTCAGGTAAATCGCTTTTGCATGTATAAAGATCTTGAAAATTTACTAGAAGTGTTAAAACATGTGAATTAATGAATTAGAGCATCCATAGTCGTTTGCTATATTTGTCATTTTCTCAAATTTTGAGAAACGATGGCCTGCAGCCATTTGCTATTTTGCCATATTTTGACAAAAGCGCTACAGTCGCTTCTTATATTTGAGAAACGAATTGGTGATTCTCAAATTATAGGGGACGGAACACGTCCCGTTTTTTTCCCCTTTTTTTTAATGTGATCAGAAGAAACAACTTGTTTCGTTTCGTTTCGTTTTTTTAAATTATTAGATGGTACAACTGTCACGCCCCGCTTCCCAAAAATACGGAATACGAGCACATGACAAAAGCCCAGCGAATGACTAACGTCACCCATGAGCTGTTTAATCGATTAACTCAACAACATAAACAATACAGAACAATTGTACAGGCAATAACAATGATCTCCTGAACAAAAAAACTTGGAATGAAGCAATATAAATGTCCAAATACAATAATAATAATCCAACATCTGGAAACAATACTAAAATCCGGGACATAGGCCCAAACAATAATAATCCAATCCAAAAATAAATACGAGCTCTCAATACATTAAGTCATTTAAACGATAAGCAAATTAAAAGCAGAAATCTTCAAAATGTTTGTTCTCCAACTCCAGCAGGCAATTCTCCTTCATTACCTGTAAATACTTCATCTAAAAAGAGAAAAATAATTGTCCTTAGAGCAAGTCATGGACAGCAAGTAGAGAAAGCAGGGAACAATGGAATAAGGTATAACAATGAATCAATGAATCAATAGAAATCAATAAAATGGGACATTAATCATGATAGTCGATGAAGTGGCTATAATATTGATGCAACATTAATAACAATAATCAATGATCAATAACGGTAACACTTAGCCAATATTTGATATCAATAGGAATAATATGCACTGTCGATGTAGTGTGATCCTTAAGTCTATAATTATTTTAATCCTAACTAATGTAGCACTTCATGCATCCATCATTTTACTACATGGTTGCTACATACAAACAATTTCGCTTTAGACTTTGTAGTGGGCTCTATAGTTCATGTACTCTTCAACATTAAACATTAATCACCTTTCGGTGTACGGTACGGTCATCGGCAACGATACAATACACGATAGATTGGGTTACGGCCATAACCACAATCATCGATAAAACAATAGTCGAAACATTATTTAGGGAAACACGGGCCCCTCCTCCAAGTACAGTTTCTATATTGTCCACCACTAAAAGTCAACCCTTAAACCCCAGCTTGTTAATTATTTTACCAATGCAACAATACAATATGCAAATAGGGACAATGGGTGAACAATGGTATCAATAATGAAATAATAGGTTGATAACATGGATAGGACAGTTAAAATAATGACAATAACTCATTGGGAACATGCAATGCAACATACATTCATTAACTCATGCAATAATACAACTTAGAAATTAATAATCCATTTAAAAGTAGTATATACAATTCTGGACTGTAAAACACAGCTGCAGTAAAACGAGCATAACTCTTGCTACAAAACTCGGAATTCGAAAATTCCGGATGATATTGACATTCTAGACATTCGGGACTACATTTCATATTCAGAAAATATTTTATTTTGAGATCATTTACTGCTTCGAAAACAGCGATCAAGTTCAGGTCAGCAACATGTATAATTCTTAGGGTATTTTTCTTGGGAATAAAATTAATTAATCATGATGGGTTTCGATTCTATAATCAACATTTTGTGTAACTAGTATCATAGATGTCCAACATGATAAATAAAGATTGGAACACACACATATATACAAGTCCAACATCAATCAATCACCAAACGACATACAACCTAACGAATGTCTCTACAATAAATTATTTGTGTTGTGACTTGTATGAATAACCTTATTAACAATTCTATATGCATTCATTAAAGATCCAAACTTTAGAGTCAAATTGGCACGATGTCAAGAATATTGGGGTTAGCTCGTGTAAACCCACAATAAACCCAACCAAAAGGACAACAAAGGGTAAAACGATAACAAAAAGATCTACTTGCAAGAATTTTCAATAAAACTTGAATTTGAAACGAATAACAATTCAAGTGGACGGTGACTTGCCTGTTAATCGATGAAAACGAATACCCAGAATAATGGAATATAAATCCCGAAACAACGAACCCACGAACTAGCAAAATAACACGTGCAATATACGTGCTCCCAAAATCAAAGCAATCAATAGCACAAAAGAACCCACTCACAGCAAGGAGATAATCAGCAACAGCCAACAAAAGAGATGGCAGCAATGTCAGCCATGGGCTTCGGTGGCCACGGCCAGCGACGGCGATGACCTGGTGGCAGCGCGACGTGGCGGACGGCGTCGAGCGGAGTAGGAGGCAGCGCCGGCGATCGGGAGTAGGAACAAGGGGGAAACGATGGGTTTTGGGTTCTGTGGGGCTGTCGACGAGTGGAAAAGGAGAGGGGAGGTCGGGGGGTTGTGCTAGCGGTGATAGGCGACGAAGGGGGGCCGGAGGTGGCCGGGGAAGGTGATCTAGTTTGGGGATTTCTGAACGGGGAGAGAGAAAGATGAGAGAGAAACGGGAGGAGAGAGAGAGGGCATCTAGGGTTTCAATTTGTGTGCAGAATTTAGGGTTTAGAGTATAATTGAATTTATAGGGTACAATTAGGGTACTGGGTTGAAGAATTAGGATCCAATAAAAGCGGGTTTGGGTCAAGAACACATCAAATTGGATTTTAGGGTTCAATTAGGAGATAGATCAAAATCAATTGGGTTCAAAATAAAAATACTCATAATTCAAAAGAGATAATAGGGATCAACAAGAATAGCCCGACAAAAAGAACAGGAATTTAATAAACAACTTCAATCAAAAATAAAATAATCAAGAAAGAAAAATAACGTATTAAAAAAATATTCATATATACATATATGCATTAAATCAAACAGTAGACAGCATATAAAATCGAACATATTCGGGCTTAAAACAAAATAATAATAATAATAATCATATTCATCAAAGTAGGATTTGCGTTTAACAAATTTATTAAAATCCGAAATTTAATAAAATAAATAGTCGATCAATTAGAGATAGAAAATAAGTTCAAATACACTTTAATACATGATCAGAAAGGAACTCACCACAATATAATTTATATAAAAAAAATTAAATTATAGAAAATACACGGAAAATACTAATAATCGGGAATGGGTAGGGGTGGCGAACGGGTCGAGTGGGTCGGGCCGGGCCCAACCCGTAAGGGTTAGCATGTAGTATTATACGGGCCGGGCCGGGTTTCATTCTTAGCCGGGCCAGGCCGGGCCGGGCTGTTTTTTTGTTTGGGTGGCCCAACCCGTGAACCCTTTAGGGTTCAACCCGGGTTGGGCCGGGTCGACCCGCGGGTTGGCACGTTTAATATATATATATTTTTTTGGTAGCTTAAATTAAAATAATAATTATAATTATAATACTAAGTAAGTAATAATACTAATAAACAATAAAAATCGTAATAATAATAATAAGATTGAAAGAGTGAAATTGACAACAAATTTTGAAACATTATTCATATGAATTTAAGTTATACAATTTGAACAATTTATAACGAAATGAAGAATTCAATTCACAAATAAGTTTTATACAATAACATATTTCTTATATACAATTTTAATTGAGTACACGTTTTCTAATTTGACATAACAAGCAAAGCTATTGTTGTTGTTGTTGTTGTTCTTCGGGCGAGTTGCTCCCACTTGTGGAACTTGATAGTGTTTTCCCTTGCGTCCTATCTTCAGCCTTCAGCCAGTCTTCTGTGCAAACGAGCATCTCTAACGCCTCGGGCTTCAACCGATTCCTGTAATCAGATAGAACCCTGCCACTTGTAGAAAATGCACTCTCAGAAGCAACTGTAGGGACAGGAAGAGTTAGTAAATCTTTAGCCATAATTGACAGAATACTAAAAGTGTGTTCATGTTCTTTCCACCATTGTAAAATATCTAGTGGAGAAAGAGTAGGCTCAGTATCCTGTTGGTTATACCAATTTAATTCATTTGGTTGATTAGTCCTAGGTTTTTTAGATTGAATTTGTTCAAGTAAACTAAATGTTCTATCACCAATTCTACTTTTACCCTTACCTTTAGAACTACCAGAAGAAGAACTAACTACAGAAGTTGTACTACTAGAAGCAAAACATCTATCATAATAATCATACAAGTTATTTAACGTAGATTCAAACTGAACTAAAAAAGTAGCGCAATCAATTGTTAATTCTACATTGTCCTCTAAATATCCAAAAAACATTTGTATCAAATTCTTCGTACCTTCTAATTTGATACGAGGATCCATAACAGTAGCAACACAAATCAACATAGGAGGAGGAAAATAATACTTCAAAATTTTTTGAAATGCAGGTATTACAATGTCACTAATATATGGATCATTTAACATTTCGTTAAATATTTGCATCATGCTAACTAATTCAATAAAAATGCTACTAGAAGTAGATTCATATGTTTTTGAAAATTTTAAAGTTGCGGTTTTAAAAGGTTCTAAAAATTTCAACAAAGATTCTGCAAAAAACCAATCGGGGGGAGTCATTTCAAAATTGTGCATATTTTTTGCGATACAAAAATTATTTACAACTGCTTTATAATCGGTGACAACATTTAGTAAATCAAAAGTAGAATTCCATCGGTGTCTAACATCCTTTGGAAATTTTCTAAAAGGAACATTTCTAACCTTATACCAAGCTTTCCATTCTTGTAAAATGCTTGGACTTAATGCAATGAAATGTACACAATTTCTAATTTTATGTATATATGGATCAGCTATTTTTAATGCATCTTGAACACATAAATTTATAATATGACATGCACATCCAACATGAAAAATATTTTAAAGTAGTAATTGCTACATTGTTGTTAGATGCATTATCAAAACTAATAGCCATAATTTTATCGCGAATATGAAAAACATCACAAATTTCTATAATACGGTTTGCTATTTTAGCACCACTATGGGGATACGGCAACGACGCAAGTGATATGATTCTTTTTTGAAGAATTCTATCATTGTCGATCCAATGACAGGTTATTCCCATCGTTGGAATATTGTTGACACCCTTCCAACAATCCGAAGTTAAACTAACCCTACAAGTTAAACTCCATAAAATTGCAATCAAAGCGTCCTTCATTTCCATGTACACTTCAAAACAATCCGATTTGTAAGTATTTCTCGGAATTCTTTTAAAATGAGGGTTTAAGGCTATTTGATTAAAATTTTCCAAGTTCCTACTCTCGGGATAGGAAAATGGCAACTCTTCCTTAATAACTAATCGAGCCATTTCCCGACGAACAAGTTCGGGATCATAAGGGTGGCTATCTACTTGACCGGTCATAGGGTTGATTTTTTGTTGGCCTTGTATTTGATCAAGAAGTTCTTTATGATTATGTTGTATGTGCCTACTAATTGTACCGGTGCCGTCACCCCTCTTGAATTTGTATATTTTACTACATGTTTTACACACTTTCAAACCTATACCCGGAGTATGTTCGTCCGGAATATAATCATAAAACTTATGCCAATCGCTAGTTTCTCCTCTACTTTTCCTACTACCACGGGGTTGTGTGGTTTCGGGTTGTTGTTGTTCTTCTTCTTCTTCTATTTGTATGTCACCTACAACATCCATGTCGTGTGTACCCCATTGTTCCATAGTAGGATCAATGTAATCTTGGGCTGGCTCACTAGTTGGGACAATTAGTGGCCTACGTGAAGAGGAGGAGGAATCTTGTCCGCTACGACCGCTACCGCGTGATCTAGACATAATGTAGTAATGTGCTAAAGTGAAGTATGTAAAAAAATATACAATGTAGGAGCGGTGAATTATACAAAAAAAAAATCTAAAAAACAAGAGGGTTGAGATAGAGAAGTTCAAAAAAAAGAACAATACTTTTAACTACAACGCAAAAAAAAAATTAACGAGAGAGATAAAGATATTTTGATACCGTTCACCGTGGAATACGCGTATGTAAAAAAAACCGTTAAAATAAGAATAGAATAGAAAAGATGGAGGAGCGCTTTGCCGATTCCGCAATTGAGTTGAGAAGAGGTTGAAGTAGATTTGACGAGGGTTGAAGAGAGTTGAAGACGTTGAATTTTGTTTCCGATACGACCGAAATTTGATCGTGTATATGCCTCCTTGTACACTTGTATGATGAATACTACAATTGTTCAAAAATTCTTTACAAATGATGTATAATAGTAGAGAGAGTAAGAGAGTGAGGTGTGATTTTTTTTTGAGATTTTTGGGGGATATTTATAGGCTAAATAAGTGGGAAAAAACAAAAAAAAAACAAACCAAATGGCTCAAAGAGCCGTTTTACAACGGCTCTGTCCCAGCAAGCAACGACTCTGTGATTTTCGACCGTTCGACCCGCGGGTCAACGGTCGACCCGTCACGGGTCGAACGGGTCGAAACCGCGGGTAGACCCGCGGGTTAACGGGTCAAATTCATGGGTTGGGCCGGCTTCGTGGACCGGGTTTCGCGAATTTGATTCGAAAAAAATTGAGACCCGGGTCGACCCGGTACTGTTCACCGGGTTCGACCCGAACCCGCGAAGCAATTTAACGGGTCGGGTTAGTGGGCCGGGTCGCGGGTGGGTCGCCGGTTGACCCGGCCCAGTTGCCATCCCTAGGAATGGGGGTTACAACAACATGTACCGTCTGGAAAAAAAAATGAAAATTCGTCAAACGGGACATGTTGTCCCGTTTGAAGCCAAAATGGCTTGGAAGGGGCAACATGTCATGTCCAGCCATATGGTATTAATTCATGGGCTTAAGGTGTTAATTCATGTAGATTAGTGTAGATTTTAATATTTAATTTATTTAATTTAACTATTTTAATATCTAATCAATAGTTAATTAACTTAAACATTATTAACTTAACATTTTTTATTTTATTTTTATACTCAAAGTGCTAGACGATACATGTTGTTTCGTCTTGTTATTTTTTGAGAATTTTTTAGCAAACGACCACTGCAGAGATCACCCTTATTTTCTATTTCTATTTATTCCATTTTCTCAAATATGAGAAACACCATTGTGGATGCTCTTAAGCACGACTAATTGTAAGATTTTTACTATAGATTTAAATCAAACATTCTCTGGATAATTATCCGGGTGTTTTACAGTTGCTTAAACTAGCAAAACCAAGAAGAATTATAAAGAATGTTTTCCCACTAGTTTTAAATTAAATATAAAACCGAACTCTGTGTGAGGGTATAGAATTGATATTTACAGTCATCTTTTTAAAAGGAAAAATGTGGACTACGACCACCCAGTTTTATTAATTACATATTAATAAAACATGCTCAGAGTACTAGGCCATAATATAAATTACGAACAGAAAATAAAATATGAAGCAACATGATCCGTACAGACAATAAGAGATCGCTCCAACAAACCTTGGAGGGTGGACCGACAAACCGATAGTATTCAACACTATCGAAGAGGTCCAACCGATGCATCTCCTCTATAACTGTAATGGACTCCATCTTGGGCCCAATCACAGTACTCGGCTCATCAAATTGTTTGTACGTCAATTTAGCTTCGTGTCCCGCTTCCACGACCGTCGCACACCCACCTGAAGCTAGTCAGGCGGAAATTTGACACCTGCCGAACCTAGCATTCTCCTCCTCTCCTCCCACAAACTTACAGACATCACTCTCACACACCCCAAGTAAAACCACAGCCAAAGAGAGAGCCGTGAGGAGGATACATTCGCCTCTCACGCTCGTGCTCTCTCAGGTAATTTCTCACACACACAAATACGCACCAAATTAGAGTAGTGAAAATCAACATCTCCTCACTCTCTCTCTCCCTCTAACAACAAAAAAACCCAAACCAAACCACAACTATTGAAGAATCACCTTCTCCTCTCGCCATGACGGGTGGTGGCATTGCAATTCTCCGGGTCGGTGATGAAGGGGATGACACTGTTGTGATGGCTGTAGTCGTCGATACTCGCAACCAACTCTCAATCACCCCATTCAAAGTCTCAGCCAAAGAGAGAGCCATGAAGAGAATATCTTTGTCCCTCACGTTTGTGCTCTCTTAGGTGATAACCAATTAGCAAGTCTGAAATAGTAACCAAGACTGAGGTTATGTCAATGTATACTAGGATCAAGTTTGTAGTTAGTTCGGACACTGGTCCACCAAACTCTCTAATTATATCTAGAGATCGCAAGAGTAGCAATGCTATTTATAAAGAATGAGACTATCATTTAAGTTTTTTCTTAAAAATTAATTTAATGTATCATAATTTTTATGATATTTGAATTGAGGTTCCGACTTATTGTTTTTGAAGCTGATTGAGGAAGTAATGTGAAAATAATGATTTGTTAGTAATTTATGGAATTGGAATATTTGTTAATGTACTATCTATATAATAAAACACAAAAAAAGCTATCAAGTGGCTCTTCTTCGATTCCCCCAAAATTAAAGGCCCAGAACTAACCTTACAAAACACATTCTCCCCTCCCCCAAAGTTTCCTCCCAAAACTCAAATTCAACCTCCCAAAACAACTCCTTTATTTATTTAATTCTCTCTCTCTCTCTCTCTCTCTCTCTCTCTCTCTCTCTCTCTCTCTATATATATATATATATATATATATATATAGAGAGAGAGAGAGAGAGAGAGAGAGATAGAAAGGTTCGGGTGAGAACCATGTCCTGGGTGAGATCTTAAGGGCCTATCCCAGCCACTCATCTGCTTAATCTTAACGGTCAATATTTTTTTCAATTAAACAATAAGATTAATTAATATTTGCATTATGATGGGAATCCCTTTAATTAAGCGTTGTTGACCGCGAAATAAAAGGAATGAAGATCACAGATTATTAGGCAACATATATTGCCTTTTTTATTTTATTTTCAGCCGAACTACAATCTTCATCAGGATGAGCAACATTTGTTGCTACGTACAATGTTGCTAAATATGAAATTTTTGTTGCTACGTACAATGCAGTTAGTTGCTATTCAAAAAACATTCAGTTGCTATATGGAAACTGACAGCATGTACAACATAAGTTTGCAAATTGATAAACAAACAATATATATATATATATATATATATATATTCCTGCTAAAATATGCACTAGTTGTATCTACTTACAATACATTCAGTTGTTATATAGTGAACAAATTGGTGAAGGAACGAATTGGTGAATGATTCTGCAGTTGCTATTAATTTGGGATACAAAATCTTCTCCAAAATTTTACGGGAATAAATTATTTCTCTCTCTAGTTTGACTCCCTTTAATTAAGCGTTGTTGACCGCGAAATGAAAGGAATGAATATCACACATTATTAGGCAACATATATTGCCTTTTTTATTTTATTTTCAGCCGAACCACAATCTTTATCAGGATGAACAAGATTTATTGCTATGTACAATGTTGATAAATATGAAATATTTGTTGCTACGTACAATGCAGTTAGTTGCTATTCAAAAAACATTCAGTTGCTATATGGAAACTGACAGCATGTACAACATAAGTTTGCAAATTGATAAACAAACAATATATATATATATATTCCTGCTAAAATATGCACTAGTTGTATCTACTTACAATACATTCAGTTGCTATATAGTGAACGAATTGGTGAAGGAACGAATTGGTGAATGATTATGCAGTTGCTATTAATTTGGGATACAAAATCTTCTCCAATATTTTACGGGAATAAATTATTTCTCTCTCCAGTTTGACTAAATTTTCCTTAACCGTCACACACAAAAAACAGCAATAAATTATTTCTCTCTCCAGTTTGACCAAATTTTCCTTAACCGTCACACACACAAAAAATTCTGTACAGTATGATCTATTACCTTATTATGTACTTGCATAATCTCATCCATACAAAATGATTTGATGAGTGGTTGGGAGAGGCCCTTAGGTTCTCACCCTAGGGTTGGTTCTCACCCGAACCAACCCCTATATATATATATATATATATATATATATATATAGATACTGATGGAAACATGGACTTTTATACCCCAATTTATAATTATTTTTTAACATATACTAATGAAAACATGGACATTTATTTACAACTAATTATTGTCATACTATTCAAACTTAAGCTATATAATTGTTGATTTGCTGTTTACAAGGTTTTTCATATGCTGTATCATTATGAAGACGTGTCGTAGGCACGTGCCCACGGGCAAATCTAGTGTGTAAATAAAACCCAAAAAGTGCTACATTATACACTCCAAGTAGTCTTAAGTCGAAAAGGGAAAAAACAATGTTGCCTCTCATGCATTTTGCATAGGAAATTTCATTCAGTATGACTGATGACATGAATTTATTTCATGTGAAACGTCTAAATGACGATATTAACGGTAGATACCAATTTTCTCTTGCAAACATTTTATATATCATTATAAATAGTATACTTCTCACCAAATGATAATTTAAATCGAAGTTATGGTATATATTCTATACTAATTTATTACGGTAAACAGAATGGTTATATCTTTTGAAGGAGTCGAATGACCAGCTTTTGTATTTATGGAAGTAAGAATGGAAAGAAAACATATATGTTTTGGAGATATTGGAGAAAACTAATACTAATGAAAACTAATAATAAGACTATTGCCGGGTCCGGACCCGGATACTAATTAAAACTAATAATACTAATAAAAACTAATAATTTGGAAACAGATATTGCACAAAAAATTGATTGTGCAATTAAAATATGTACCAAAAACCTGAACAGAAAATACAAAGAAAGAAAAAGAAAAAAGTATTCGTCAACACCCAAACAAAATCTCTTTTGATTAATAATACTAATCACTTAGTCAAGTGCTCTTCTTTTTGCCGATGCCTGCAAAGCAAACTTCTATGTAATGCTATGTAACTCTTCGAAAGAATTATTATGCTTACCCAAACTGGCAATCTGATCGAGACTCATATTTGCCAATGCCCACAAAACAACCCCGTCACCGACAATGGCAGGAGGAGTTTCAATTGTTGGTGCTCTAGGGTGGTCCATGACGAACCCTAGCATGTTCACTCCTTTTTGTAGATCTTTACTGTTGAGAAGTTTGCCTTCGTCAATGGCCGGACCATCCTCTGCCATAAATCCAAGGGTGAGTAGTTCATCATCCATAAGAGAGATTTTTCTCCACGGCCTCGAGGAATCCATGAGTAGAACTACTTAGAGATTGCTAAGACAAGGGTGGTAAAGTTAGCCAGATCAGGGTAATTATATATAGTTTATAGAGAGGAAAGTAAAATAATGTCTGTGTATATCAATACAAGAAGTAGATGAATATCATTCAACAAAGCAAGACATACAATTATATCAGTTAGATAAAGGTTTTTTTATTTAAATTACTTTTAGAATTACTGATGTGGAAATTTGAAGTGAATTTTAGTTGATTTGATGATTATTCAAGAAAGTGTAGATTTGATCTTGATAGATTTCCCAAATTTGGGATAATGTGGAGAATCAGGTCTTCAAAGTTGACGTGTTTTTTAGTTGATTTCGATAATCATCATTCAGTCACAAGTATCTTGATTATGGAAATAAAATTTTCTTCTATGTTGATTTTGTTGGATTTATATGTTTGCATACACATGTTCGATGAAGAAGACGATAAAACATTGAGAAAGATCAAAGCGAATGATTTAAGATAGAGAAGGAAAGCAGTCAACAACAGCAACAATGGTAGTTGCGGTCGATTGCCCGACAACTGTATATGGTTTTCTCGCAAGGGGGACAACCAACCGCACATTGGGGTTTGTCGATCGTTCGCGAGTGATGGGTTTATTTGGGTGGGGTCTTGGAGATTCGTGAGAAGCCCAACTTCGTCTTCAATTCAGATCGTATGACTCTCAATGCATGGTTATCTTTTTTAGTAGTAATCGGATAGTTAGTGTATCAAGTGTATCAAATTAAGGTTTCTCTAGATCTATATAATCAATTGTGACGACTCCTAAACGATATGATTATATTGAATGTCGAATGGAAAAAGATAATACTTCATCTGAGAGGAAGTAATATCCTGGTCGGATATTATATTTGTATTATTATTACTTTTAAAATTAAAATATTTTTATGGAAATTTTTTGGTTTTACTAATACAAACTTATTTGTATATAAATACTAGTAAGTATATATATGTATTGTATCGGTTTTGTGCACTTGTACAAAATCCTGTAAAATACATTTTTGAGAAAATGTCTGAAATATCCGGGCTGATATAAAAAATTATTATTTTATTTTTATTTTCAGAATTGAGATATTTTTTGTGGATATTACTCGGTTTTGTTAATAAACATTATCTGTATGTATATACCAGTCTGTATACATCTGTATTGTATTAAATCTGTATTGTATCTTCCGAGCCAGTAATAAAATTATTTTTATTATTATTTATAAATTAAAATATTTTTGGTAGAGATTATTCGTTTTAACTAATAAAAATTATCTTTATAAACAGATATATGTACGTATATATACTGTATCGATTTCATACGTTTGTACGAAATTATGTAGTATGTGATTTTGGAAAAATACCTCTTATTTTTCATCAATCATGATCAAATGGAGGAAGAGAGTAGTTTGGGTGTTGATTGTAATATAAAATTGTAAATCGAACATCCAATTGTTGAACCATGAGAAGAGTGACAAGTGGTCTCTTCTCACACCACAAAAACTCACCCCTTCTCCTATACCCCCCCCCCCCCCCCCCCCCCCCGGTCGGCCAACCCTATGAGAGAGCCCATTTTCTCATTGTGTTCCTCTATCTCTTCTCACTCTCTCTCTCTCTCTCTCCCTCTCTCTCTCTCTCTTATATTTCTTTACTTGTTTTTATTTTAGAAAAAAATTGAGAAGAAAAGAAAGAGAGGATCAAAAGATGGATTAGGATTTCATGGGTTTCTTTCATTTGTGGTTTTCTTGAAGAGGAGCAAGAACAAGAAGGAGAAGAGCAAAGCAAGTCCTTCCTACACTAGTTTGGGTGGGGGTTTCTTAACTCTTGTTATTGTTTTGTTTGTTTCATTATTGTTGTATGTTATTAAATGAAGAACTTGAACTAATTTCACATGCATATGATGATTTTGGTCTAGAATAAAAAGGCATATAAAGATTGAAGTGGTAGAACACAAATAAAAGCCATAAAGATCGAATCTAAAAACTAGTATGTGGTTCTTGATAATTAAATTACTTGTGTTAAAGTTGGAATTTTGACTCCAAATTAATTTGAGAACTTCTTGTATGTGTTACTACCATTCTCTAATTTTTGTAGATTTTTTTGGGGTTAATTTGATAGGTCAAATAAACTTTTCCCCTAAAACAACGAGTTCAAAGCAAAAACAGCAAACTGCTGTTTTGGGGTTAACATCGACATGTGTTCAAGGGGCTGTATTTTGATTTCTATAAGGAATTTAAAAAAGTGTTCAACTAGAAAGTTGTAGTAGATGTTCTCCCCTTTCCAAAATGCCCTATTTGGTTAGATTCCGATGAGCGGATTAGGAGTTATAGCTTTTACAAATCACAGCAGCCAACTTTTGGCTGAAAGCTCGTTGTTTAGATTGCTTGATTTTTTTGTAACTCTTACTTACTGAATTTGAAAAAGTGTTCAACTAGAGAGTTGTAGTAGAGTTCCTAACCTTTCCAAATTGTCCTATTTGGTTAGATTCCGATAAGCGGAGTAGGAGTTATGGCTTTTACAAATCACAACAGCTAGCTTTTAGCTGAAAGCTCGCTGTTTAGATTACTTGATGTTTTTTTACCTCTTACTTCCTGAATTTGGAAAAGTGTTCAACTAGAGAGTTTTATTAGATGCTTTCACCTTTCCAAAATTCCATATTTTGTTAGATTCCGATAAGAGACGTAAGAATTATGACCCTTACAAAATCTCAGCAACTGGCATTTTGGCTGAAAGCTAGCTATTTGGATTGTTCGAAGTTTTTGCACCTCTTATTGACTGAATTTGGAAAAGTGTTCAACTAGAGAGTTTTAGTACAATCTCTCACCTTTCCAAAATTTTCTATTTGGTTATATTCCGATAAGCGTAGCAAGAATTATGACCCTTACAAAATTACAGCAGCTAGCCTTTTGGCTGAAAGCTCACTGTTTGGATTGTTCAAAGTTTTTGCACCTCTTATTGATTGAATATGAAAAAGTGTTCAACTAAAGAGTTGTAGTAGAGTCTCTCACATTTCAAAATTTTCCTATATGGTTAGATTCCGATAAGCGGAATAGGAGTTATTGTAACACCCCGCAAAATTAGAAATTACAATTTTGCCCTTGTGTGTTACGCACGAATATTTTGTAACGTGTTTTCACTACATATTTTGATTACCGACTATTTATGCATTTTTCATGTTGATTTTTTAACCCTATTTTGAGTCAACAAAAATATAATATTTCAATCTCTGTACTTTACGTGCTTTTTATGTATTTTCGATGCACGTATCAATTGCGTATTTTTCCATCACTAAGTGTGATATTTCTATATTATCTATTTATTTTACATGTTCGAACTTATTTTATAAAACGGAAATTCATTTTCCTCTATTTTTATTAAAATGTATTTTTTTGATTTTTGCACGTATGATGCACGTGCAAATTTTTATTCTTATTTACAAACTTTTAGCACGCATAAGTTTTAATTAGCCTTCTTTTGATCCATGAACCTATGGAATAAAATCTAGCCCATTAGGATAAGAACCCACTAGATAATTAAATTAATTAATTAGAAATGAACCCATGAAGCAAGCCTACTAATAAAAACACAAATTAAGTTCAGCTTGGACAAATACATGATAAGTTACAACTTTTAGTATACATTTAAAGTTATAGGATTATAATAAAATTGTATGTGCATATGTGCATGCATGCACATTTGTGACCGGTTTTTACCTAGGTGTTGATCGGATTTTGGTGAGTGGGGGAAGGGAAAGGGTTGGAGGTTTTGGGGGTTGCAAATTTGAAGAGTTGGAAGGATGAACGGTTGTAGGTTTTAGGAGTTTGGAGAATGAAGAGTTGTAAAATTAATTTGGAGAGTTATTAGGTGTAAAATTATGCATAATAGACCCAAACCATACCCTATAAATAAAGCCTCATTTCCTACTTCTCCTTTGCACCTCAAAAGAAAGAAAGAAAAGAAAGAAAGAAAAGAAAGAGAGTGAGAGTTCTTTTGCTTGGAAGAATTGCTAGGAGGAGGAGTCATTGCTAGGAGAGGAAGCTTTGCTAGGAGCAAGAAAATGCTTGTGGAGCTAGGAGCTAGAAGGAGCCCTTTTCTTTAGAAGTTTCCATTCTCCAATTAAGGTGGGTGATCTTTTCCTTTCTAAAGTAGGATTTGCATGCTAATAGTTTAATGAGTAGTAAAAAAATTTGAATGAGATATTATAGATAAGAATCCATGCTAGCATATCATGTAATGATTTTGTTGTTACCATGCTAATAGTTTAATGAGTAGTAAAAAATTGAATGTGACATGTGTAGATAAAATGTTAGCATAACATGCAATGATTTTGTTGAAACTTAGTAATTGATTGTTACCATGCGAATTAAAAAGTAGAGAAATAATCACATGGACCATGTTAGAGTGTTTGCAAATTCTTGGTTGTCGAATGTGTATAAGAAATTGTTAGAGAAATATTTTATTGTGACATATGCTTTAGAGATGTAATGCTTAAGAGGAAGAAAAGAGAAAGATAAATTTTTGTTATTTTCGACATGTCGACATATGTTAAAAATACAAGTTTTCGCATGAAAGAAACCCTTGAGATATCCATGGTTGATTTAGAGACATTTGGTTTTTAGCGCAAAAGTTTTATTGTTATGGTGATGGACCTAAACTAGTTTTTAAGAAACATGATTTCTACATTTTTCGAGTTTTGAGAAAAATTGCAAAATTTTATAAAGAAAGGAGAAACTATTAGAAAATAAAGACATATTCTAATAATAAGTTTGAACTTGTTTATTTTTTTTTACTTGATTCATCTCAGTCCCAAAAGAGAAGTTTGTCCACTATTCTAAAAGATTGGATCGTTGGATAAATGAATTTTCGAAAAGAACTTGATTCAAAATAGTATAAATAAAAGTATACTAATACAACTCCTAAACAGAAAATACACTTTAACTTATTGGTTAGCCAGTGAGCACTACTTATAAGAGATCCTAGGTTCAAAACTTTATAGTTGCTTTTACTTTTTATCCTTTAAATATAATCCCGAAACTGTATTGTATACATAAGGGGTTAATACTCTTGGTATTTGACAAAAGTCCACAGTGGACTTAGCGGCTGGGCTTGGGCCTATGCTGTGTCTCGGTTTGGTCCAGGGTTCGAAACCCGAGACCTTATTTTATTTCTTTTGGTTAGTTTTTTTGTATATGGTGATATTATTCCGAATGAAATAAACCCTATCATTATATAAAATAAAAGTGGAATAGTTATGAAACTTTTGGGGAAAGTAAAAAAAAATAGAATTTGAAATGGTGAATGAGTTTTGACTTCCAAAAATTATTATTTTGAGTAAAGATCTTTTAAAAGAAGGAAAAATATGTAACTAGTTATGCATCTCTTTTATGTAAATAAACAATTATGTTGAGAATGTGGATTTGTTTAATTTGCTTGTAGAAATTTATAATGTTGAATCTTTTGTTCAAGAAAGGAATTATTTGTTCTATGTTTGAGTTGAAAATGCATGAATAAGTGCTAAGATGAAACATGGATAATTGTTTGAGAATAAGTCAGAGACATAGACATGCTTATTAAAGAGTGTGAATACCCATGATTCTTGTACATGAAAATTATGATTTAAGAGTTAGTGAGACCTCGGTTACCGGCAATATTGAAAGAAAGATTTGAGATATGATTTTGAGATATTGCCGTGGGGCGATCTCGTATTTTGTGAACAAGTCCGGTAGGAGGTAATACTGATCCTAGGAATGATAACACATTCATGTCTTGAACTAAATAACTAGGCACATAAGTGAAGATGTAGTAAACTTGGGCAAACGTAAGTGGGTTGCCTCTATATAGTCGGTGGTGGATCTCCGTGGCTATAGACCCAGTCGGCGGACTGAGGTTGCTCTGTGGGAGACAGATTTTTATATTTAAATCCGGGACTTGGCAAAGTCAGGCGGATAGTTTGCCTTCTCCATTGTATATACGTATACCAGGGCTAGGGGGCACTTGCAGGATGATTCTCACGATGAGGGAACCTTTATAATAGCCTTCGGGCTGGGATCCATATTCATGGAATGATCTAAATCTTGTTTTATTACCGGATAGTTTTCATGGCGAGTGATTGAGGCCTTTATTGTGGAGTACGTAGGCGCTTTCCCTCGGACCTATGTAGTATGGGATGCATAGATACCAAACAAGTGTGCATTAGTGTCATCCTAGTATAGAAATGTGTGCATTAGGCATTAAGGCATGTCATACACTTACATGTTTAGCGTAGTCACATGTAACACTTTATGTTCATTCAAATTTGTGATTTTTGATAAAGTGATGAGATCGTTATATGTACGGCATAGAGAGGATAACCGAGTATAACATTTTCGTCAGTTGTAAGTAACTGACGTGCCCAAAGCTTGATATGCAGATAATGGACTATTCATGAAGAGATAAAGATATTATGATGCAATCGATGACTCATTTTGATAATGTTGCATAAGTTATATTTGTTTTCCATGTTGTAATCTTTTATTTTTCCACTGTGTAAACAAAGTTTATGAACTCTGATGTACTATTGAAAAAGTTTTAAATTTCCTTGTAAAATTGTACGAAGTGAAGTAAAGATCCTATGAAATCTTGAATTCGGTCTTATTTGGAATTCAAGGTGTTACAGTTATGGCTTTTACAAATCACAGCAGCCAGCTTTTGGCTGAAAGCTCGCTGTTTAGATTGCTTGATGTTTTTGTACCTCTTACTTACTGAATTTGGAAAAGTGTTCAACTAGAGAGATGTAGTAGATGTTCTCACCTTTCCAAAATTTCCTATTTGGTTAGTTTCCGATAAGCGGAGTAGGAATTATGGCTTTTACAAATCACAGCAACCAGCTTTTGGCTGAAAGCTCGATGTTTAGATTGTTTGATGTTTTTGTACCTCTTACTTACTGAATTTGAAAAAGTGTTCAACTAGAGAGTTGTAGTAGATGTTCTCACCTTTCCAAAATGTCCTATTTCGTTAAATTCCGACAAGTATAGAAAATGTTATGAGCTTGGAAAGTTCCAGCTTTTGGTTATACTGTTATTGTTTGAAATAGTGTTTAACGGACCGGATTTTGAGTTCCTTATCGAATTTGAAAAAGTGTTCAACTAGAGAGTTGTAGTAGATATTCTCACCTTTTTAAAAAGTCTAATTTTTTCGAATTCCGATAAGTGCAGCACTGTTTGCTTCTAGGTTGTTAGAAGACCTTTTATGTTGTGTACTTATTAGTAGTATGCTTATATTAGGCTGTTAGAAGATTCTTCTGTTGCTTCTAATTATAAAAGATCAAGTTTTACTAGTGAGCATGTTATTTTGCTTCTAGGGTATTAGAAGACTTTTGTGTATAAAGGATCAAGTTTTGCTAGTAGCATGTTATTTTGCTTCTAGGTTGCTAGAAGACTTTTATGGTTGTTTCTATATAATTCATTTGTCGCATACGCAGTCAGTTGGCTCGTATGTAATTCGTTTGTCTCATACGTAGATAGTTGGCTCGTATATAAGTTGTTTTGCTCGTATGTAGCTAATTAGCTAGTACGCAATTGTTGTGTTCGTCTAGGGTGATATCATTGCCCTAGGAGCCATCGATCATCAAGACGTGTATTTATTTTACTCCTCATTGAACTGTGGACGAGTCACCCCTCGTGCACTGTCAGATCTTAACCGGTGTAGGTTGACCGCGGGCCGGGAGTGTAAACGGAATCCAAGTTCAGGGCAGTAGCATGCGAATACGTTCGTATTGCCGGGGTCTTGGATCGATAGACTGTGAACAGGATCCTTAGAGATTCTAGTAAGTCTAGGTTGAGCTCCTAGTAGAGTTATCTTGCGAAGTCAAACTTAAGACCTAGCATGTTGTGTTAGTACTGTTGTCATCCCTCGGATTGTTTAGGGTTAGTGACATCGTTTGTAATACCCCGATTTTTCTTAATACATAAAGATTATTTATTTCTCTTTTTATGGTATGCTTGTGTAGCATGTGACTATTATTTTCTCCATGATGAATAAAGTATATTGTTCCCTATAAAATATTTTCCTTAAAGCCCAATGTTAACTTGTTTATTTTCTCTTTTTAAAATATTTATTTTGGCCCAAATGAACTTAAGCCCATAAACTTAACCTTTTATTTATTTAAATTCCTACAACTTGTATGTGTAACATCTTTTTTTTTATACTATTCCGGGTATTTGATGTACTATTTAGTGTAGTGGAGTTTGTGTGTACACGTGCACTCCATGTACACGTGCACAAGGCACAATACTTGGCCGGATTTGTGGAGTGATGGACTTAGATCATGGGTAGTTATAACTTGAGGTGTGGGTAGTTTCTCAAACTCCCGATTTGATCTCAGCCTTTGATTCTCCAACTCCCCAATGTATCTTAACCCTCCATTCTATTTATTCCCTAGTATAAATACCCCTCCTATCCCCTATCTCTTTTACACTAAAAATTTTCTAAGATTACTATTACAAGAGAGTATTTGTGAGTTTGTGTGGGAGCTTTTCTGTGGAGGCAATCAGCATTGCTGAGGAGCTCGGTGTGGAGCAAAGGAGCAAGAAGGCGTTCTCTGCTTTGAAAAGTGCGGGATTTCGTTTATTTCTTCATATAAGGTGGGTGTTTCTCAGGACTTCTAACGTAGGAATGATACTATAATTACTATGATTGATACCATGTTACAAAAAGTGAATTGAATGCAGTAGAAATTGCTTGAACATACTATTAATAATGAGAGTGAGATTGTCGGTACAGTCGACTGCCATGTGAGACAGCCGACTGGTACGAGACACTACTTTTCATAATGTGCTGATAAAAATGTGTGCAAATGGACATGATGGTGTGATTATTAAATGTATATTTTCCCTATGACACATATGATGGAGGGAAGGTAAATGAATGAAAAGAACTAATGGTGATAAATAACTTAAATTGTCGGAGCAGTCGACTGACGTTGTGTTAAGTCGACTTGTGCTTCGTTCTGAATATGACTGTTTGAAAATTCCATGAATAAAGATATTTTATTTATGTAGATCCAGTATGATGACTTGAGATTTATACCTTCATTGTCGTAAGAAAGTATGAGCAATGTGAATGCATGTTTAGAGTAGTTTTCTCTAAAAGAGCATGTTAGTAACTTGGAAATTTGTGCTGTAAATGCTACTGAACAAGAGGAGACTCTGTTTATAAAACATGAATTTATGTATATGGTGAATTGATATCATGATGCAAGTACATGTAAGAACTGTAAATAATCTCCTTAATGGAAAATGGATCTGTCCAGTCGACCGATGCATGTAGCAAGTCGACTGATCTGGACTTAGAAATTATGCTGCTGAAATCTCCAAGACAGACGGCTGATCGATGAACAGTCGACTGTCACGAGAACACTATTGTGAACATGAAAAGTGCGGGACAGGCGACTGGTGGTGTACAACAGTCGACTATCCCGAGCAATTATGATGATACTGTGTGTGACTGTATGAGTCGACTGGTATTCTTCCAAGTCGACTGTACAGAGTGTACTTGGATATATTTGAACTTCATGTTATTTTGCTCTTGGTAATTATGAACTGTATGATTGGAATCGATGGACTCTGTTTATGGCTGTATGAATTATGTGAAATGAATCATAGATGAGAATTGAGAATTAAATGAATAATTATGAAAGGCTAAATCATGATGAGAAAGTCTGTGAGACTCTAAAATAAATGATGAGCTGATGATGCTCAATTGGATATTGTGAATTTGAAATTGAACGAAAGAGTAGCTAAGTCTCCCCGGCAGTGAAATGAAATGATATTGAGAAATAGACCAGGTTGGTCGAGTGAAATGAAATGATAAGTCCGGTTGATGGAGAGGCTAACTCTAGAGCTTGATTTTTATTCATGATTCTAATGTAACTTTAATACATAGTGTGGAGGTGATGAAGGTGAGAGAAAAACATGAGTATGAGAGCTAGGGTACGGTGCGGGTGTGTGAGCCGCAGAATGCATGCTTGATGAGTCAAGACATGGCGCGGGCACAACTCAGTAATGATCGGACTCTAGTCACGCTTGTGGGATGTTTTGGTGACTGCAAGAGGAGTGTGTTCAGGGAGGAGGCTGAATTATCGCAGAATGCATGCTTGACGAGTCAAGACATGGCACGAAATTCTACTCCAGGGGCCAGGATACATGCTTGTACTCATAGAATCATCTAAGATACTCATTGAATTTACAGAAGTAGAGTAAGTCATGGCGGGGGATTGAACCCTACAAAAATGAAGAACGATTAAGAGGCTTGCCCTCGAACCTATGTAGTATGGGATGCATAGAATTCGAACAAGTGTGCATTAGTGTCATGTGAAATTTAAATAATTGCATTAAGGATTAAGTGCACAATCACGACACGACATCTTTAAAAGTTCCCTTTTGATTTTACATGCTTATTATGAACAAGATTGTGATTTGTTAAGAAATGAGATTCATTATACTGTTTCTGGCATAGAGAGGATGGCCATGTATAATTATCGTCGGTTGAATAAACTGACGTACCCACAGTTGTGTATGCAGGATGAATTACATGTAAAGAGGAATGGATGCATAAAGATCTCATTATGTTGTTGTTCATTTATGTAAATGTTGTATATTTTGCTTCCGCTGTGTGAATTTAAATGTAAGATGTTGTAACTCTGATGTAAAAAGAAAAGTTTGAAATTTCCTTGTAAAAATTGTACTCGAGAAAAGTGAAAAGATCCTGAAGAACATCTCGAATTCAGTAATTTGGAATTCGGGGCGTTACATCGTTAGGGTAGTAACTTATGACTATCACTACTTAACCTTTATTTATTATCATTTTCGCCGAAGGAAAAGAGTTGGTATTAAGGGTGATACCTTATGATCCGACCTGTTCTACAGGCCAACACTAGGTGATGTTATTGGTTGTACCCTTCCTGTCAAAGAGATACACTCTGTGCCTTCTCACGAGTTGGGAGCACGGGATCCGTATCTCGTCTGTTAATTTCTGAAGTGCCATAATAAGGGTGGGAGTGATTCCTGTCGAAGCTAGGGATGGACCCCCGGAACTCTGTCATGTGTATATCAAGAAGGGCGAACAAGCCATAGACTACGGTCTATCTGCTAGGGACCACAGGGGATGCTTCGAGCTAACCTGTGCTGTCGGATACCCTACGTTCGTCAGAGTTTTGAGTGAGGTCTGGTACGCCTGGTAGTAGTGAAAAACATAGACACCATGAGCTGACTGCATTGGTGGAACTTGACCACGTCTGCAACCTCATCAATCACACTGTATCTTCAGAAACATGTTGAAGTACAAGAGTGGAATTCATGGCGCGGGTTCAAATCCCTATATATGAAGAAACGGCTTGTTATGGGCGTATGTGGTATGGGACGCATACTATTCTAGAGACTCGCTTGCATTAGAATAAGAGCATCCTTGCATTAGTTAATCTTGTTGTTAGTAGGGATAGGAAAATATTCTTTATTATTGATTGAATAAACTGAGTACAAAAAGACTCATCATAAGAAGAGAATAGAAGACTAAACTGATACATAACCAATATGGGACTAAACTAATATATCATCTAACACCCCCTCTCAAACTCAAGTTGGTTTACGCAACAAGAGTTTGGAATACTGACGATGTTGATGTGGAAGGAACGACAAACTGTGATGCAGAAACAACGCTTGATGGCGCATGTGACGGAAACTGAGAAGTAGAGTGTTGCGGAAGGAAATAGTGGTGGCGCATTGTTGCGATTTCACCCCTAACAGTGACGGAATCTCCATATCCCGATCTGTGATGGGATCTCACCCCAGACTTGAGAATTTTCGATGATGGGATCTCATCCCTGAACTGAGAACTAGATGCTGATAACACCCCATATCAAACTCACAATCGATCAACTGGAGTGAGTTGACGATCTGGATGTAGAAGCACAAGAAATGATCGATCAACCAGAGTGAGTTGACGATCTGGATGTAGAAGCACAAGAAACTGCAAAAAAGGTTTTTTTTTTTTGGGAATCGGGTCGGGTATGGGAGTTGGGTATTGGATCTTAATAAACAACATCACTAGCAACTGGAGCTGATGCGCTGGTCCAAACAGGAAACAACAAACCCCCAACCAATTTCTAGGGTTTCCAAACCCACAAATCTGGTCTGTCCTCTCTCAGATCTCTCATTTAATTTGAGATTTGATCTTGTTGTCTTCTCTCAGATTGATCGATTATCATCAAATACGAATTACCAGAGATGAAGAACTCAACAATGACATCTTCAGAGGTGAGATGGATTCGTGGTGGGCGATTGCGGCGTAGAAGCAGATGACTTCGAGGGGGGTCGGCGGTGGACTGGAACAGCCGCGAGGTCGTCGGCGGTAAGTATGCCAGAATGGAAGGATAGCAGGGTGGAGGCGAAGCAGTTAGGATAAACAGTAGCAGTTGTGTTGTGGTCGTGGGTGGAGCTGCAAAGATGGGAGGCGCGGCGATGCACAGAGGTTTAAAGCGGACTGTGGTGGTGCTCGAGGGCGATGGTGCACTGGCGGAGGCCGACGGTTGGGTGCTATTGGCGGGGATTTGACGGATGGCGAGAAGGGCCGAAACGGAGATGCAGTAATGGTCGGGGTACTGGAGCGGAGCACATGGTGTTGGAGTTGGCGATGGGTGTTGTCACACCCCGTTTCCTAAAACCACGGAATACGAGTGCGTGACGAAGCTCAGCGAATGATTTTAACATCATCCATAAGCTGTAGGATCGACTCAGCATCACAACAAGAATATAACAAGATATACACAACCAAGCATGCATGAATAATTTATTAAGCAACAAAAAAAATTGAAACAAAATAATAATATCCAAATAGTTTTGAAGTCTGGATCAAAGATAAAACTCGGGAAGCCCGTTATAAGTCTTAAGTAGCAAGAAATAAATAACACAAAGAAATCAAATAAATTAAGCATGTCTTTTCTCCATTTGAAGCCTAAAATCGCTGCTCGCAAATTCCAGCAGACAACACGTCTCCAAAGTCTGTTTAATAATTATAAAAAGGAAAAATAGAGAAAACAAGAGAAAACACCCTTAGTGCAAGTTAGGGTCACAAATAGTAAAAACGAGTACAAGAAACATGGAACAAAATTTGGAATCAATAATATAATAGGGATGCAACAAGTAGTGAGAATTCAAGAACTAACTAGCAAGAAGGACAACTCAAGTGATTAAGTTGGGTAACAAATTCTAATAGTGGAGTAAGCGGCAAGTGAACATGTAAGGGTATCCAACATCAAGTGACAAGTACCAAGTACAAGTGTCAAGTAATAAGTCTCAAGTCTAGTGTCAAGTTATCAAGTACAAGTATCAAGTTGCAAGTGTCAAGTATTATATTCAAGTATCGAGTTTCATGTATCATGTCATCGAGTATCAAGTAAACATGTATCAAGTTTAAGTTTCATGTTTCAAGTCTTGTGGTTATTACTATCTAGGTAGCACTTCATGCATCCATACTTTTACTACATGGTTGCTACAGTCAATACAATTTCGTTTAAGCCTAGTAATGGATTTTATAGGGCAGCGTACTCAGGTATCAAGTATCAAGCAAGCATGGTTCATGAATTGGAAAATAAATAACAAGTTCACGAAACAAGTTCGCGAATCCACTAACAAGTTCAAGAACTGCACAGTGGGTTCAAGAATTAAACAAGTTCATGAGCCAAGTAATGGCTCCATGAATCCATCAAGATACAACAAGTTCATGAACCAAGTATTTGGGAAACGCGACCCCCTTCCGAGTACACTAACCTATATTGTCCACTACTGCGGTCTTTCCCTTAACCCCCGGCTTGTTACTTTTATTAATTTTTATCAAGCAAGCATGAAAGTGTGCGAAACAAGTCAAGTGAACATAATCATGAACATGGAACA
Source organism: Hemerocallis citrina (assembly GCA_017893485.1). Taxonomy (NCBI): domain Eukaryota; kingdom Viridiplantae; phylum Streptophyta; class Magnoliopsida; order Asparagales; family Asphodelaceae; genus Hemerocallis; species Hemerocallis citrina. The sequence continues at coordinate 527,395 of JACEHZ010000194.1, read as the reverse complement.
AGTCTAGGCTAGATAGGATTCAAGTTCGAGGGTCTAAACAAATCAAAACATCAAGAACAACGAAAATATCAAATCTGGATAGCATGAGGTTGCTGCACCAAAACTGCGATTCCCATTGCTACAAGATAGCAAATATGGATCCGTCAGAAGATCTAGAAACTAGACTTCTGCCCGGTTCCAGCACACATAATTAAAGTACATAAAAGTTGTGGTAACTTGTCTCAAAACAGCAAACTATACAGCTATTGTGTTTAACCAGAATTTGTGAATCTGAGGTTATACATGTGAAATAGGGTTGAAACATTACAAATTAATTCTGAAAAAATTGGGGAATGTTCTCTAGGGTGTCCAACAACAGCATGCAAATTTCAAGCCAATTACCTATTGGTACCATAGTTAAAATAATTTGTAAACTAAAGAAGTGTAGCAGTTTTTGTGAATCTGCAACTACCGATACAGCAGCGGTAAAACTGCAATATATCCTAGACCGTAACTCAGAATTCGAAAATTTTGGATGCTATCGACAACTAGACATTCAGAGCTATATTTCATATTCAAGACTCAAGTTCAAATTTTGATTTTAAAGGGGTCGAAACAGCAAGTAAAGTCCAGGACAGCAACAAGTGTGAATGTCTTTCATATATAAGTTGCATGATAACTGGTTATTATGAGTCTAGATTAATGTGTGATACAAATACGGATGTAGTGGTTATCAAATCAGTAAGCAACATTTATTTCTCAACTCTAAAGAATGTCAAAATAATCACATACATGATACAACACACAAGTCTAGGTTTTCTTAGTTTCATGTGTTCAAGTGACTAGGAGATAAAATGAGTCCAACTAGTTTGTAAATATAACAACGAAAGGGTTGTGACTCTTAAGATTATGGAATCGACGATGAATAATTCAAGATCAACAAATGATGAGTCAAGAAGGAGTCATAACTACAACCTATTTGCCGTATTTTCAATTAAATGCTTGTACTAAGACAAAAATTTGTACAAGATGAATACTTGCCTTAGGGGTGAAGACGATGAATTCGACGGAGGAATAACGGAGATGGATCCCAACACGGACTCAACGAACAGATCGAACGAACACATGAACACAATCGCAACCACGAACACCAAGCACGGATCTCGATGAACACATGAACACAATCGCAGTAGCAGCAGTCGACTTGAGAGCTTGGTAGAGAGCGAGAGTTAGGGTTTTTACTTTGAATGGACGACTGAGATGAAGGTTAGGGAGTTTCAAAGGCTCAGATCGGTCAAAGGGTAGTAGTAAAGTGAAAAGAATCGCCTCAAATGATGTGCCAAAATTCGATTTTGAAGAAAACTGATTCGCGACAGTCTACTGGTATTAAGGGGCAATCAACTTAGTCGAAAGCTAAATAAACAAACGAACATAGCACTAATACAACTAGTCAGTCGAATGGGTATTCTGCACAGTCGACTGTCCATTACATAAAACTCAGACAAAGACTTAGAAAAATAAAGATACTTGGTAGTCGACTAAATGTTACTTCTAAGTCGACTTACCAGAGAAAAATTTAAAAAACATTATGACAACTACAAATCCTTAGTTCTCTTCTTATGGTGATAATTGTGTCTTCCTTAAGAGGTTTGGTAAAAATGTTAGCTACCTGTTTATCAGTAGAAATAAAGTCTACAGAAATATCTCCCTTTAAAACATGATCACGTAAAAAAATAATGTCGAATATCAATATGTTTCGTACTTGAGTGTTGAACTGGATTTTTAGATAAATTAATGGCACTGGTATTATCACACATTATTGAAGATTTTTCAAATGAAATACCTTAGTCTTATAGGGTTTGTTTCATCCACAAGATTAGGGCACAAGCCAAACTTGCAGCGATATATTCAGCTTCTGTAGTAGATAGGGATCCGAATTTTGCTTCTTACTGCACCAAGAGACTAGTGAATGTCCCCAAAAGTGACATGTCCCACTAGTGCTCTTGCGGTCAGTTTTATTACCGGCAAAATCTGTATCACTATATGACAAAAGTTGAAAGTTATCGGTGCGTGGATAAAATAGACCATATTTAGATGTGACTTTAAGGCATCTTAAAATACGTTTCACAGCTTTTAAGCGAGACTCTTTAGGACTTGATTGATATCTAGCACACAAATAGACACTAAACATAATGTCTGGTCTACTAACAGTTATATATAAGAGTGAGCTAATCATACCTCGATAAAGTTTCTGATCGACACTCTTACCTAATTCATCTTTGTCAAGGGTAGTGGTAGTAGCCATAGGTGTGGTCTTACTACTCGTGCTATCCATGTTAAACCGTTTGAGTAATTTCTTAGCATATTTTCCTTGATTAATAAATATGCCATTATGTGTGCTTAATTTGTAGTCCAAGGAAATAATTGAGTTCACCCATGTGACTCATCTCAAACTCGTTTTTCATGGTGTTAGCAAACTCTTGACATAGATTACTATTAGTAGAACAAAAAATTATGTCATCTACATATATTTGTATGATCAAGATATTTGTCTCTATTCTCCTAATAAACAGGGTAGTGTCTACTTTACCTATTGCAAAACCCGTTTCTAAAAGAAAAGTCTTCAATCGATCATACCAAGTACGTGGTGCTTGTTTAAGACTGTATAAAGCCTTTTTCATATGGTTTGGGAATTGTTCATGTTCAAAACCAGGTGGTTGCTTAACATAAACATCTTCCTCTATAAACCCATTAAGGTTATCACTTTTAACATCCATCTGAAAGAGTGTAAAATTCATAAAACATGCAAAAGATAATAAGATACAGATTGATTCTAATCTAGCAACAGGAGCATATGTTTCATCAAAATCTATGCCTTCTTCGTGATTATACCCTTGAGCAACTAGTCTAGCTTTGTTCCTAACAACTTGTCCTGATTCATCTAACTTATTCTTGAATACCCATTTGGTACCAATTATAGTATGATCAGGAGGTCGTGGAACTAAATCCCATACATCATTCCTTATGAATTGGTTTAACTCAACTTGCATGACATTCATCCAAAATTCATTCTCACGTGCTTCTTGTATATTCTTCGGCTCAAAATCCGACAAGAAAGCTGTGTGATATATCATGTTAACATGTGATCTTGTCTGAATACCATGTGAAATGTCACCAATTATTAAGTCATGAGGATGATCTCTAACTTCAACAAAAGACTTTGGTAATGTTGGAGACATCACAACAGGATCAGTCGACTTGACCAGTCGATTAGTCGACTGATTGACAACAGTCGACTTGACTTCCTTATCGGTCGACTTATCCGCAAGGCTAGTTTGCTCTAAAGATGTAATTACTTTATTTAAAGGTGATGAATCAGTTTCATCATTTTCAATTAAAGTCGATGAAGACAGAGATTCATCAAATGCAACATGCATGAATTCTTCAATAGTCATTGTTGACTTGTTGAAGATTCTATATACCTTACTCCTATTTGAGTATCCTACAAAAATACCCTCATTAGATCTAGGGTCAAACTTATGTGAATTATCCTTAGTGTTCAGAATAAAACATTTACATCCAAATATTTTAAAGTAAGAGACCTTAGGAATTCTAACAAAAAATAGCTCATAACATGTTTTCTTTAGCTTAGGTCTAATCAAAATTCTATTTAAAACATAACAAGCTGTAGTAATGGCTTCAGCCCAAAAATACTTAGTTAAATTGCTTTCAACAAGTATGGTACGTGCACATTCTTGCAAAGTCCTATTCTTCCTTTCAACCACTTCATTTTGTGGTGAAGCTCTAGGAAATGCAAACGAATGAGTTATACCATTCTTATTGCAATATTCTGCAAACGTTTCATTTTCAAATTCTCCACCATGATCACTTCTTATAGTGACTATAGTTAGAGACTTTTGATTTTGAATTCATTTACAAAAATTAGCAAATTCTTCAAAAGCATCATCCTTATGTTTTAAAAAGAAAGTCCAAGTGAATCGTGAAAAATCGTCTACTAAAACAAATACATACATACTTTTATTTAAAGAAGCAACTCTAGTAGGGCCAAATAAATCCATGTGGATTAATTCGAGCGGTCTACTAGTAGAAATTACTTCTTTTGTTTTAAAAGTAGAATTAATTTGTTTACCTAGTTGACATGCATCACATAACTTATCCTTTTTAAAGGATAGTCTTGACAGCCCTTTAACTAGGTTGTACTTAGATAATTTAGAGAGATTTTTCATATTCACATGACTAAAACGTCTATGCCATAGCCAAGAATCATTATTAGAAGCTACTAAACAAAAATCATTCGAAAACTCATATGCTTTTAAACACAATTCATAAATGTTATTTTTCCTAAAACCTTGAAAAATTATATTTTGCATGGTAGAATCATAAATTAAACATGCATCTTATTCAAACATGATTTTATAACCCTTATCACATAGTTGGCTAATACTTAACAGGTTATGCTTAAGTCCACTAACTAATAAGACATATTCTATAGAGGGATTAGTGTGCTTACCGGCCATACCAAGTCCTATAACCTTTTCTTTGTTGTTGTTACCAAATGTGATTGTTCCTCCATCAATGTCTTGTATGGAAGATAGGAGGTTGGCATGACCAGTCATGTGCTTCAAGCATCCGCTGTCAAGTATCCAACGATCTCTCTTAGGTACCTATAAAATATTCAATGTGAATATGGTACCCTTTTCAATGGGTCCAAAAATAGATTAGTTTGTGGGAAACCAAACCCATGAAGAGTTTGATTTTCCACCGTAAGCAGAAATATAATTAGCAGAATTACATACAGTAAGTGTAGAACCCCGTATTTTCAAATATTATTTTTATTATTTGAAAATGAATTTAAATGAATTTTGAGGATTTAATTGATATTTTCTAAAAGATTTATCTTTTGTACACGTGCAAAACATGTGCAAATGACTTTTGAGAAGTTTGAAAAATTAAGATTCCTTTATGAAAAATCATTATTTATTATTTGGGATTTATTTAGTATTTTTTCAGATTTTTCTGAAATTAATTAGTACTATTTGCAAATTTTGAGAAAAGAATGACCTTTTTGCAAAATTGACATTTTTAGGGGTTGAAATGCAAACCGTATTTTCTGGACGTTTTGAACTGTACCAATTGAGATTAATGAGTATATTTTACTATTAAATCCTAATTTAAATGATTTTTATTGAATTTCCAAGGATAAGAACTATATATGTAAAATTATGTTTTGAAAGGACTATTTTGCAAATGTATTCCTAAACCCTAAAAATGATATTCCCGACCTATATAAGAGAGTTTGCAGCCGTCATTCGCTGCACAACTCAGATTTTATTATATTTTCTATTCTCTTGGTGGTTGAAGAGGAAGATTTGGATCTAGCAAAAAGAAGGCTTTTCGTTGGATCTTTACAATTCAAAAGGTGAGTGATATGAACTTGGTTTTGTTTGTGTGTGTGATTGTGTGCTGTTTTATTTGATGTATTCGTATCTTGTATGTGATCGATGCAATAGTCGTTATTCGTATTATGCATGAGAAATCCACGAATGTTTAGTAGATCTTGTTTAACAAATTCTTTATTGCTTGAAAACATGTTAAGATTCAAGTATGGTTTGATCGGATGTATGAACATCTGGATCTTGTGTATATAATCAGATCTTGGTTATGATTTGTGAAAGAATTGAGAAACCCTAATGGAAGATTTAGGAATTGAGAACATGAGAATTATTGTATCCAATATGTGGATCATCTTGAGATTGTCACTTTTAACTAAATACGAGTAAATTCCCTAAGCAATGATTCTTTAGAAAACTCCAGTCTTGATTTTCGTATTCAGACCTAATTTATGAAATCTGTAGGCCGACAGTCGACTGGTCTACGATTCAGTCGACTGGTACGACTCCACTGCTGTATCTTTAGTTTTTCTTGAAAATCCGTTCTGGACAGTCGACTTAGACCCTTTTTAGTCGACTGGTACACTTAGAATTTATTTTTAAAGTTATCTTAGATTTTTCTCTGGTAAGTCGACTTATGACCTTTTAAGTCGACTTATATTATATTTTAAGTCGACTTATGACTTTGCAAGTCGACTTATGACACTTAGAATATTTTCTTAAAGATTTCTAGAATTTCTCTCTGGTAAGTCGACTTATGTTTTTATAAGTCGACTTATGTTCTTATGAGTCGACGTATGTCTCCTTTAAGTCGACTTATGTTTTCTATAAGTCTACTTATGATCTGGTAAGTCAACTTATGATTTTTATAAGTCATCTTATATTGTTGGTAAGTCAACTTATGTTTTTATAAGTCATCTTATATTGTTGGTAAGTCAACTTATGTTTTTATAAGTCATCTTATATTGTTGGTAAGTCTACTTATATTTTTATAAGTCAACTTATCGTACTTGTTTGTAATCTTGGATATTGGTTCTCGGGACAGTCGACTTATCACAGTATGAGTCGACTGGTGCTGATGAGTTTTTCATAATCTTGAGTGTTCTTTCAAGTCTTTAGTTCTTGGTAGATGGGTACATTCTGCGGTATTGGGAGTCATTGGTCTCTGGGGTTGGTATACTCTGCGGTGTTGGGAGTCACTGTTAGTGATCGATAACCGAGTATCCAATCTGCGGTGTTGTGAGTGACTGATAACCGAGTATCCAATCTATGTTATCTTTAGTCTTTGTAGATGGATAGAATCTGCGGTGTTGGGAGTTACTATTAGTGACCGATAACCGAATATCCGATCTATGTTATCTTTAGTCTTTGTAGATGGATAAAATCTGCGGTGTTAGGAGTTACTATTAGTGACCGATAACCGAATATCCGATCTATGTTATCTTTAGTCTTTGTAGATGGGCATACCCTGCGGTATTGGGAGTCACTGTTAGTGATCGATAACCGGGTACCCGATCTATGACATTATTAGTGATTGATCGTTGGACACGTACCGTGGTATTGAGAATGTTTGATAATCAGGTATTTGGGAGTGAACAGTCGACTGGCTGAATTACTCAGTCGACTGTACAGTACAGTTGACCTCTACATATTTGAGAGTGATTGATTAATGGATATTGGATCGGTGGTATTGTTTCTCGACTTGGTTCACGCATGTACTGGCCTATCGTTCTTGTTTCAGATTACATGTTCAGTTTATGTATTTTTGTTCAGTACATGTTGCCTGAGAATTTATGTTTATTGTTTGTTTATGTTTGTTGTTTATATCGCTCACACCATTTATGGCTGACCCCTTTAGTTTGGGGGTTAGTGTAACACCCCGCAAAATTGAAATTACAATTTTGCCCTTGGGTGTTACGCACGTATATTTTGTAATGTATTTCACTACATATTTTAGATTCGTACTATTTATACATTTTCCGTATTGATTTCAGTCAACTAAAATATAATATTTCAATCCCTGTGATTTACGTGCTTTTTACGTGTTTTCGATACACGTATTAATTACATATTTTCCGTCGTTAATTTCTGGGTTTCAATTATTCATTTTATGTTTTTAAATCTATTTTATAAAACGAAAATTTATTTCCCCCCTATTTTGACTAAAATGCATTTTTCGATTTTCCGCACGTATAATGCACGTGCTTTCTACGTGTTGCGATTTCATCATGAAATACACAAAATTAGTAAATATATTTTTCTTATATTGTTTTCGATTATATTTAATAATTTTTCATCAATAAAATTAATTTTTCGCATTTTGATATTTTACGTGCGATGCACGTGTTTCCTACGCACGTAGTAATTACGTCATAGAATGTATAAATTAATAAATATTTTTCTTATACTGTATTTTATCATCCTTAATATTTTTTTTCGTTGATAAAACCAAATTTCGTATTTTTATATTTTACGTGCGATGCACGTGTTTGTTTCGGTGCACGCATTTGGGCGTATCTTTCTTGAAATAAATTTTATAAAATGTGTGCACATTTATTTTAGTATTATAAATTTTTTATGTATTAATGAATAGTGTGTATGTGTGTATATATATATATATATATATATATATATATATATATATATATATATATATATATATATATATATATATATATATATATATATATATATATATATATACAAGTGTATAAGTGGATTAATGTGTGATAGTGTTGGTTATAAACTTTTGGTTCATAATCAGTGGATTAAGTGTGTATGGTAAGGAGGGGGACCCACGGGTTCATGCACAGCAAAAGAAATGGATGGAATGATATATATATATATATATATATATATAGTAATAATGCATGGTTAGTAGGTGGGGGCCCAAGTGATTAGTGAACTTGGGCTGATTTGTGCATATGTTGAAGTTGATGTGTTATAGGAGTACTGATTTGTGCATATGTTGAAGTTGATGTGTGATAGGAGTAGTTTTTTTGTTTTTTTTTCCATGGGGGCCCACGGTGAGAATTCTCACCAGCACAATTGTGTGCTGGATTGATTTTAGGCCGGTTGTACTTGTAGTAGGGAGAGGAAGAGATTGGAGTTATGGGAGTTGGGATTTTTAAAGAGGTAGGGGGTTATGAGAGTTAAGTTTTTTTTAAAGTGGGAAGATAAAAAGATGGGAGTTTAGGAGTTAAAAATATGAAGAGTTAGCAAATTAATTTTAGTAATTTATTAGGTGGGTAATTTTGCAAATTGAACCCTCTACAAACCCTATAAATACACCATATTTCTCCCTCATTCTTCACACCAAAAGCAAGTCAAGAAATAAGAAGAAGAAAGAAAAGAGGGAAAGGAAAAAGAAAGAGAGTAAGAGAAGTAAAGTTATTGTGCTTGGAGGATCTCTTGCTTGGAGAGGAGAAATTGCTAGGAGGAGAAGAGCTAGGAATCCTTGGAGCTAGAAGTGGTGTTCTTTCTTTCATGGTCAAGCTTCTATAAGGTGGGTGTTCTCCTACTTTCTAAATTTTTTTAGAATGTACATGCTAATATGTTAAATGAATAGTATAGATAAAATTGATATGATAAATGTAGAACAAATCCATGTTTGTGTGTGTCATGAATTGTGGAAAATTTTGATACGATTAAGAAATTAATTGTCATCGTGTTAGTTGGAAATAAGAAAATGAAATAATGAGTTATCACTATGAACAATATGCATGTTAATTTACAAATGTTAAAGATATATAATTGCTTGAAAATTATGAGATTTTTTCCTTGTAGTTAAAAATATTATATTTGTAATTCACACCATCTCTAATGTTGTAACAAGAATCATGGGTTTATGACGAGCTCAAAAAGATGAGTTGTATATTGGAAATTATATGACTGAATTATATTGCCAAACTTTAGAATTAATAAGATGGGTTTATAAAGATTACTGTATATGACTGAATTATAATATTAGTTATGTTGGTCATGCCAATCTTTGAGGATAAATATTGCCAATGCTCTGATATTACCGCTCTGTTGCACGGGTTGGGTTACTTTGGTAAATATTTTCGAAATTGGACCTGTTTGATAAATATTTCCGAAAGTGGATCAGTCTGAAAATTATTTTCTTTTTACTTATGGACTAACTTGGGTAAATATTTTCGAAAGTTGACCTGTTTTCGAAAGTGGATCGGTTTGGAAATTATTTTCTTCTTACCCTTTTCATTATCCTTCACTTTTTCCCACGTGCACGTGTGCACGTGTATGATACTAGTTTTAATTAATGGCATAAGTTTTAATAAGATGTCATACGGTGTTACAAATGGTATAAATGTAATGAATGCTTTATTGAAATTTCTTAAAATATTTTCTATGTATGATTGAGAAGTAAAAGAGACATTTTGAAATGTTGCTCTTAAGTTAATTATTTTAAGAATATGATTTTCTTTTTAAGACTTTGATGTGAGTCTAGTGCCGAAAGTTGATACATATGGGATTTTGTTTGAACATGTGACAGCCAAGTCCATATGGGTTAGTGGCTAGCGGGTGGTCTCGGGTGCTGACTGGGTATAGTCACGGGTTCGATGCTCAGGGGTGCCCTTTTATTTTATTTTGATGTTTTAATGAATTTTAAAAGCAAGTTAAAATTTTGGAAAGAAATACCATTATTCCTATAAATGATTTAGAACTTACTAAAGTTAGTTCTAAGATTTTTATGACTTTAAAAAGAAAGATTGAGATAAAAAGTAAGTAAAGTTTTAAGATTTATTATTAAGGTATGATACTATTTTAGAAGGATAAAAGAAATATGGTATGTGAAATTAATTGTTCTTGTACTAGATTATTGGAATTATTACATGAGTTTTAAATTACAAATGAAAGTGTGAGTGAAGAATTATTGTTGTTGATTTGTGAATGAAATATATATGATAAGAGATTCATATATAATGCTAAATGAGACATTGCAAGAACTTGGGTTATGATAGAAATTGTATATATGAAGGGAATTACTTTTGTTCTATAAAGATCTTGAATAAATGACTAGATCATGGATGATGACAAGATTTGATTATTTTTGTGAAATAATTTGAAAGATGAAAATATCTAATTTAAGACATGATTATTAAGGGGTATATCTACCCATGTTTCTTGTACATGAAAGCTTATGACTTTGAGTTAGTAAGACCTCGGTACCGGCATTATTGAAATAAAGAATGTTGAGTTGTGATTTTGAGATGTGGTTATGGAGCCATCTCGTATTTGTTGACTAAGTCCGGTAGGAGGTAACAACTAATTCTACATGTGGAAATTATTCATGTCTTGAACTTAGGAAAATTTAGGCACATAAGTGAAGATGTAGTAAACTTAGGGAAACGTAAGTGGGGTGCTCTATATAGTTGTTGGTGGACTCCAAGACTATAGACCCAGTTGGTGGACTGAGGTTGCCCTGTGGGAGACGGATTATTATATTTTAGTCCGGGACTATGAGGACGGGTCAGCGGTGGACTCCGGGATCTTGAGTAGTCGGACGGATGGATTTTTTTTGTGTTTACCGTCTCCAATGTATATATATATATACTGGGCTAGAGGGTCACATACGGGACGGTTCGTACGATGTGGAATCTGTTATAACAGCTGTTGGTGGACTCCAAGGCTGGGATTCACATTCGTGGAATAGTCTGAACTTTGTTTTGCTACCGGGTAGTTTTCATGGCGAGGGATCGAGCCCTGTATTGTGAAGAACGTAGGCGCTTGCCCTCGGACCTATGTAGTATGGGATGCATAGAATCCGAACAAGTGTGCATTAGTGTCATCCTAGTGTAGAATTGTGTGCATTAGGTATTAAGGCATGACATACACTTATATTTAGAATAATCACTTTTGACACTTTATTTGTTCATTCAATCTTTTTGTGATTTGTTAAAGTATGAGATCGTTATACTATTCCCGGCATAGAGAGGATAGCCGTGTATAACATTTCGTCAGTTGTAAGTAACTGACGTGCCCACAGATTAATATGCAGGTAATGGACTATTTGCGAAGCTATAAAGTGGATATGTTGGAGCTGTGTTATTTTAAAGATGTTGTAAATGTTTTATTGTAAATTTCATTCTTCCGCTGTGTAAAACCAAGTTGTAATTAAACTCTGATGTATTGTGAATGAAAAGTTTTAAATTCCTTGTAAAATTGTACGAAGTGAAGTAAAGATCCTGTGAAATCCCGAGTTTGTCCTTATTTGAAATTCGGGGTGTTACAGTTAGGGTCCAACTCTAGCCTCATATAATGCAGGTTGTTGCTTAGAGTTTGGAGGCTTGGATGCTTGAGTTAGCTTTAGAGATTATAAGTGATGTAATAGAGCCTTGTGTAAATTTTGTAAAGAGAAGTGTTGTAAAAGAATGTTTTAATTCAAGGTGTTGTATTTCCGCTGCAATTGAAAAAGATTATTGTAATAAGAATTTGGAAAAAAATGATTTGAGTTTTGGTCTATGTATATTGTTACATTGAAGTGGATCGCTGGGAAAGTGCCACGTATTTTTTCTAAGTTCTCATATTAGAAATTCGGGGCGCTACAGTAAGCATATATGAATTAATATAAGCATTTCTATCTTTGAAACTCAGGTTGACTGGAATCCATACATATTTGCTCTGTCCAGTCGACTTTACAACACCTTTCAGTCGACTTTTACTGTTCAGTCGACTGGGAGGTAGTATAGGTCGACTTATCTGAGGTATTTGTCTCGTTGAATGAGATTCAGTACCTCTGGACAGGCGACTGATATGTGGATTCAGTCGACTGGTCTGAACTGTAGATTTGCATTTTCCATGAAAAGTTACAGTTTTAGGTTTTTCAAAAAACTCATAAAGTTTATTTTTAACACTAGAAATAGATACAGATTTGTTTACACTAGTGTTCTTAGAAGAATGAGATTTTTCAAGGAACTTTTTAAAACCAAGTCCAAATTTTTGATTAGATTGTACTTGATTTTGAAGAACATCATTTAATTTTTTTTTTCTTTATTAAATTTAGATACGTTCTTGGATATCTCTTCATAATTTTTTTTAGAGACTCAAGATTCATATCTAAACTAGAAAGACGAGAATTTAAGGATTTTACTTCTTTATCAAGGTTAAGATTCTCTTGAGAAAGTTTTTGATTAACTTTCTCTAAGTTCTTAACTCTAATTTTTTCTTTTTTAAGTTCTTGAAAAATCTCGTTGAAAGCATCAAGTAAATCATTAGAATCATAGTCATTACTTACTTGATTTTGAGATGCCATAAAACACACGTTTGCAACCTCGTTTATCTCATTAATTTCTTCTTCCGATGAATAATCTCTATCATCCCAAGTTGCCTGGTATGTCTTTTTGTTCTTCATGAACTTGTTCTTTGGGACTTGTCCTTCTTGAAGTTGGACGCCTTTCCCTTAGATTTTGCGTTCTCTAGTGGGCAATCCTTCTTCATATGGCCTGTCTTGTTACACCTGAAACAAGTTGGAAGTTCATTAGCTTCCCTAGATTTTGAATTAAACTTAACTTTTCTTAGGAACTTTTTGAATTTTCTAGTGAACATGGCAATCTCTTCCTCATCTTCTTCTTCATCCTCGGAGTCCGACATGGCTTTGAATGCTAATATCTTATTCTTTGATTGTTGTGGTTCGGTATCCTTCTTGCGCTCTTCAAGTTGTACCTCATAAGCCATAAGATTTCCCACAAGATTTTCAAGAGAAAGTTGTGTTAAATCATTGGCCTCTTCTATGGCGGTGGTCTTTTTCTCCCATTCGGGGGTTAGTGCACGAAGCACCTTCCTCATCATCTCAGCTTGAGTATACGTCTTTCCAAGTGCCACATGTGAATTGGTAATGTCCGTGAACCTTGTAATCATCTCAGACACATTATTATTCTCCTTCATGCGGAACATTTCAAACCCGTGAACAAGAACAGATATTTTAGATTCTTTTACTTTATTTGTTCCTTCATGAGTTACGTTGAATGTGTGCCAAATTTGATGTGCAGTTGTTGCATTGGACACACAGTTGAACTCCTCCTTTGTAAGAGCACAAAACAACGCATTGATCGCCTTTGCATTGTTCATTGTTTGGTTATTCATTTCATCGTTCCATGGTGCATATGGAATAGTAGGAGCGGTGTACTCGGTCTCTGTCATGTTCCATATTTCATAGTTAATGGACTGAAAGTAGATCTTCATTCTACACTTCCAATAGTTGTAATTAGTTCCATCGAAGAGGGGTGACCTTTGTGTAGATTGACCTTTATGGTATTGATTTGCATTAGAAGTAGTTGTCATTGCACTTAACCAGGCTCTGATACCAAGTGTTTGATCCTGTGGGCAAGGCAAGAAACACTAGGGGGGGTGAATAGTGTTTTATAAAAATAATTGCAGAATTGAACTATTTCTTCGGTCCAGTTGACTTGGAAAAGAAACCAGTCGAATGGGGCAATAGTTAAGAAGAGTATTTTAATACGAGTCTGATCAGTCGACTTATCAGACAAGTTTTCAGAGAGAATATAGTATAAGTTTGACCAGTCGACTTAAAAAGGGACACAGTCGACTGTCCAGACAAGTTTCATAGAGAACTTAAAAAGCAAGTAAATGAAATGAAAGTTCATAGAAATACAACCACAGAGTACACACGATGTATCCTGGTTCGGTCCTCTCGACCTACATCCAGTTCCCAAGCAACCCACTTGAGATTTTTCACTATTCTTGAAAAATTACAAGAATACCCTACGGCGTTAGACAACAACCTTGTCCAACCCGTAGTCCTCTCTTACCACTAGAGAGAGCACCCCACTCTTCCACTAAGAGTGAAAACCTGACTCTACACCCTAGAGCCCTACTCTCCAACCAAGAGAAACCACTCCACAACCCGAGAGTGAAGAACAACAACAAAATGTTTACAATCAATCTATAGCCTTGTTGTGAATGTGATTTTGTGCGTGGCTATTAGGTCAACTTCCGAAATCAGTCTAAAACGAAATCACTATTATACTAGACTGATTTCAGAGAACCAAGACTTAGAAAGTGAATGCTTTTAGAAAGCTTTTTCTTGTCAAAACTAAAAGCTTGAGAACTTGAGAAACAAAATGCTTGGAAAAAGTTGTTAACCTTTGTCAAATGATCTCTGTACTCTTTTTATAGAGTTAGAGACGTTTGACCGTTGGAAGGTTGAGTCCCAACTGCCATACAATGGCAGTAAAGATTTGATTTTGAAAAACAAGTTTAAAAACAGAAAACTGTCGAAACGGCTTGAACATTCGACTGGGTTTCCATAATGAGTCGACTGGTCAGAGTTTGAACGAGTTCAGACAGTTTCGTACTAGACAATCGACTGGTGCCAAATAGCGATCGACTGGTACTTAACAACTGAGCTTATTTAAGCTTGTTTTGATTTTTTAAGTTTTGTAAAACACTCAATTATTTAAAGATATGTGTGAGTGTGTGTGACAAGGCTATTACAGCATTATAAGACTCAAAGAAATAAAAGAGTTACAACTATTACAAGACACTTAATAAAACACATTTAAGCATAGGTCTTGTCTCGAGTCTTGAGTCTTGAGATGGAGCTTTAGCCTTTGTTTTTATCTTTGAAATTGGCAACCTTGTAGCTTTCTTGATCAGTTAGCTTTGAGAGCTTTGTTTGTAGCTTTGCTTGATCAACTTGCTTTGAGAGCTTGTTTGAACATTTTGCCTTTGTGTACATCCTGTAATATCTAAGAAGTAGCACAACAACTTTGTATTGTGTTGTAATCATCAAAATCAAGAATCAACATTGTGGCTAACTGAAGGAAAAGATTCTGGCTTATGTCACGGTTTCCCAGTGTATGAAAATCGGGACGTTATAGAGGGTGAGAGGTTTCTCCATTGTAAACAGTAAGTAAGTTCCAATTAGGCTTGAAAGAGGGTCGTGGTGAGAATTATTACATTCTTGTATCTTCTCTAGTTGAAATAACATCCCGAGTTCTTTCTTTCTCGGATTAAGGCGAAAGTCCCAACCGTGACAATTCTTGTGTGCTTGTGTGATTGGTGTGATCTAGTATTTGCTTGGTGGTTTGTGTTGATTGTGTCGAAGACTCAACAAGATCCTCGAAATTGAAGAATTCTGCTAATTTCCTAAACAAATAGTGTCATAGCACACCGCTTGTTTCTTAACGACCGGTATAAGAGAAATCAGGTTTGTGGGTTTATTTGAATTCCTTGGAAGATAAGTAAGATGAGATTTGTTTGAAGGCCTTGAGTTTAATCCGGTTACAATTGGTCGACGAAGTCAAGTGTAATATTGTTAACGAGACAAGTGCGGCGAGTCTATACGCAAGACTCAAATCTGACTACTTAGGATCGTCGTTACTAGATCGGATGTACTGGAAGAGGAAGCTATTTAGGTTCTCAATGAAGGAAGGTACCCATCTTCAGGATCACATTGTGGAGTTCAATGATATCTCGCTAGCTAATTTTTAACCAGGGTAACACCCTATCCCCCATCTTCTCATGTATAAAATAAATTTGAAACTGAATCCGTACTTAGAAAGATGCCATAGGATTAAGAACAGAAGTGAGACTGTCAAGGTCTTCAGGTAAATAGCTTTTGCATGTATAAAGATCTTGAAAATTTACTAGAAGTGTTAAAACATGTGAATTAATACATTAAGCACGACAAATTGTAAGATTTTTACTATAGATTTAAATCAAACATTCTCTGGATAATTATCCAGGTGTATTACAGTTGCTTAAACTAGCAAAACCAAGAAGAAGTAGAATTTTTTTTCGTACTGATCCACCTTTTGAAAATATTTGGGGGGTCTGGCCCACTTTCGAAAACAATTAGCGATTCAATTCATGTCCCGTATCCCAAAAAAATACGGAATACCGATACGTGACTAAGTCCCGCGAATGGTTTTCCATCATCCATAAGCTGTCAGGATCTTTACAACATTTCACAGGAATAATCAGAGTAGGAAGTAAGAGAAGTCAACCACGCATGCATAAATAAATCAATATACCAACAAGATTACTTGAAACCAAAATTTCATAATTTCAAATAAACCAGATCTGAACAAGTTAACAATTCTGGGTCACATTGCCCAAAACAAAAAAGAATCCAAGTAACCAAACACAATTATTCAAGATAAGCAACAAGAAATAATAATAATAATAGCAAGAACTCTAGCCAACTAGAATCTCATATCACCTACACCATCTGGCAGCTGATCTTCAAAATCTGCAATTTAATAAATTGCAGGAAAAGGAAAAGAAACAAAACCCCCGTTAACGCAAGTTAGGGCTGCCTGTAGTGCAGGCACAAGTACAGAAAATGGTAAACAAATAACATGGAATAGACATGATAACAAAAGAAAATAACTAGCATGGTAAGATAAGCAAGTGCAAGTGGCATGTATTAAGTGTCAAGTGAACAAGTATCAAGTAAACAGGTAACGAGTAACAAGTAACGAGTAACAAGTAACGAGTAACAAGTAACGAGTGTCAAGAATCAAGTATCATGTACAAGTAACAAGTAGTAAGTGTCAAGTGATCATGTTTGAGTCTTGTATTTATTACTATCTAAGTAGTACTTCATACGTCCCAGGTTTTTACCACATGGTTGCCACATTTAAACAGTTTCGTTTTAGATTTCATAGTGGATCATAGAGGGTAGTGTACTCAGGGACAAGCCTCAAGTAATCAAGTAACAAGTATTAAGCCTCATGTATCAAGTATCAAGCCTCAAATATGAAATATCAAGCCTCAAGTGTGAAGTATCAAGCCTCAAGAGTGAAATATCTAGCCTCAAGTATCTAGTATCAAGCCTTAAGTATGAAGTAACACGTAGGATCTATAGATCCCCTTCCGAGTACACGTTTCTGTATTTTCCACTACTAGATCTTTTCCTTTAAACCCCGGCTTGGTTATTTATTATTATTATTATTATTATCAAACATATATATATATGTGTCACAAACAAGGCAAGAATAATATGGTATAAACAAGTAATAAGTTCATATTAAAGGATAAACATGTACAGGTGAATGACAACTCATAAAAGAATAGAACAACGAAAATTCTAGCTCAAGACAGCAAGACAATACTGCACTAAATCTGGGATTCCCGTTGCCACAAACATGCAAACCTGGATCCATCAGAAGATCTAGAAAATAGAGTTACGGCCGAATCCAGCAAGTATATATAAGTCATATTGTATTTCACAAACTGGATCAAATCGCAGCACAAGCCGTTATTGGAATTATTTCCAATAACGGCATAGGCCATTATTTCCAATAACGGCATCATTTTACATTTTTTTTGCATGCCGTTATTTGGAGTAACGGCATCAGTATATTTCTCATACGAGTGTGAATCTTCTGACTTGGAAAAAAATCTAAGTGTTGAAACAATTTATAAATAATATCGTTATCCCCAAGAACGACATTCGAATTACTAATGCCATTATTGGAAATAACGGCATCAGTTATAATAAAATGAATTGTTGCATTTGTTTGGAACAGCGGCAACAGTTCATTTTATTATAACTGATGTCGTTATCTCCAATAATGACATCAGTAATTCGAATGTCGTTCTTAGGGATAACAACATTATTTATAAGTTGTTTCAATACTTAGATTTTTTTCCAAGTCAGAAGATTCACACTCGTATGAGAAATATACTGATGCCGTTATTCCAAATAATGGCATGCTAAAAAAATGTAAAATGATGTCGTTATTGGAAATAAGTGCATATAAATAACCTATACTGTTATTTTCAATAACGACTTATGCTGACGTGTCCAAAACTGGGTCAGATCGCTAATTATTTTCGAAAGTAGGTCAAACTCCCAAATATTTTCAAAAAGTGGGTTAGTACAGCAAATCTTTCGAAGAATTATAAAGAATGTTTTGCCAATAGTTTTAAATTAAATATAAAACCGAACGCTGTGAAGGTATAGAATTGATATTTACACGGTCATTTTTTTAAAGGAAAAATGTGGAATACGGCCACCCTGTTTTATTAATTAGATATTAAAAAAATAAACTCAGAGTACTGGGCCATAGTACAAATTACGAACAGAAAATAAAATATGAAGCAACATGACCCGTACAGACAACAAGAGATCCCTCAAACAAACCTTGGAGGGTGGGCCGACAAATCGATAGTATTCAACACTATCGAAGAGGTCCAACCAATGCATCTCCTCTATAACTGTAATGGACTCCATCTTGGGCCCAATCACAGTGCTTGGCCCATCAAATTATTTGTACGCCAATTTAGCTTCATGTCTTTCTTCCACGACAGGCGCACACCCACCTGAAGCGAGTCAGGCGGAAATTTGATATCCGCCGAACCTAGCATTCTCCTCCTCTCCTCCCATAAACTTACAGACACCACTCTCACACACCCCAACTAAAACCACAGCCAAAGAGAGAGCCGTGAGGAGGATACCTTCGCCTCTCACGTTCGTGCTTTCTCAGGTAATTTCTCACACACACAAACACGCACCAAATTAGAGTAGTGAAAAGCAACATCCCCTCACTACCTCTCTCCCTCTAACAACAAAAAAGCCCAAACCAAACCACAACTATTGAAGAATCACCTTCTCCTCTCGCCACGATGGGCGGTGGCATTGCAATTCTCCGGGTCGGTGATGAAGGGGATGACACTGTCGTGATGGCTGTAGTCGTTGATACTCGCCACCAACTCTCACTCACCCCATTCAAAGTCTCAGCCAAAGAGAGAGCCCTGAAGAGAATATCTTTGTCTCTCACGTTTGTGCTCTCTCAGGTGATAACCAATTAGCAAGTGTGAAATAGTAACCAAGACTAAGGTTATGTCAATGTATGCTAGGATCAAGTTTGTAGTTAGTTCGCATACTAGTCCACCAAACTCTCTAATTATATCTAGAGATCGCAAGAGTAAAAATGATATTTTGAAAGAATGAGATTATCATTTAAGTTTTTTCTTAAAAATTAATTCAATGTATCAGAAATTTTATGATATGATATTTGAATTGAGGTTCCGACTTATTGTTTTTGAAGTTGATTGAGGAAGTAATGTGAAAAATTGATTTGTCAATAATTTATACGGAATTGGAATATTTGTTAATGTGTTACGTGTAAATAAAACCCAAAAAGTGCCACATTATACACTCCAAGTAGTCTTAACTCGAAAAGGAAAAAAACATTGTTGCCTCTCATACAGTTTGTATAGGAAATTTCATTCAGTATGAATGATGACATCAATTTATTTCATGTGAACGTCTGAATGACGATATTAACGGTAGATACCAATTTTCTCTTGTAAACAGTTTATATATCATTATAAATAGTATACTTCTCAGCAAATGATAATTTAAATCGAAGTTATGGTTAATATTCTATTCTAATTTATTAATGTAAACAGAATGGTTATATCTTTTGAAGGTAGTCGAATTATCACCTTTTGTATTTATGAACTAAAAAATGGGAAAAAAACATATGTTTTTGCGATATTGGAGAAAACTAATACTAAAGAAAACTAATAATAAGACTATTATTTCTTCTGTGGGGAATGTATGTTCAAAATGAGATGATAATATATGTACCCAATCTCAAATTCAAGAAACTGAATATTATTTTTTGATGTTTAAATCATTTTTAATGAAAGCTACGACAGCTTGGAAAGTTATATATTTCTCTAAAGTTAATTACATGGATCCAATTGCACATTTTGTATTTATTTATTTTTAAATTTTATTTTATTGTCGTAATAAACAAGTCACAACTTCTTCCCTATCATTGCAGTGCCTCCTATTTTCTTTGGGTCGAGTTTCTTCAACTGTAGCAGTTGACTCCGTTGCTGTTTTGGATTTATATGAGATATTGGAGTTTTATGTAGCTTTTATTTCAGGGTTTTTACCTCTTGTAAACATATCCGTTGTACATCGCTCTCTTGTTAATATATATGTTTTACTGGGTTGGAGTCTTTTCGGCTCCATCCGTCCAAAAACTCTCACACGGTTTGAGCGTTTATGTTCAACCTCCGGAGCTTAGTTAAGCAGTTTAAAAAATAGGGTTTTTAATACGTATACCTCTAACAAATATGCTAATATCATATATGCCCTTCAAAAATGTGTATTTTCATATATATCCCTAACAATATGAGCTCATTTCTTATGTACTCCTAAAAGTTACCTCAGACTACTTGTATTTGCAACTTATAAGATTAGTGGCGAATTTGACTATAAAACATGATGAAGAGATGAAATTATAAAGATGTACTATAAATTTGTTCATTTATTAAGAAAACTGAAAAAAAAAATGAAAATGATTGATGTGTTTCAATCGGTTTTATAGACGATTTAGTTTATAAAAAAGTAATAAGAATAAGCTTAATTAGTAGAGAAAGGGTATTTCAGTCATTTTGCAAAATATCTATTAAACATAACTGTATATTTCATAAATTTATATGTTTTTAAAGTAGTTTTAACTTAAGGGATAACCAGAAGACTCGATACAAAATGTTAGGGGTAAATGTGAAAATATACATTTGTGAGGGGTACATGTGATATTCACATATTTGTTAGGGACATGCATGTTAAAGAATTTTTTGCCGTCATAGGCCACTTTTTGATAGTATTTGCGTTTTTGGGCCAGGTCCCAAACTATTAGCGTTCGTGGGCTGCCACGTCAGCAGCGGCCGCTATTGGGAATAACGGCTTCTTCATTTCTAGGTCGCTAATGGGAATAGCGACCTATGTTTTAATTTTTTTTGAATTTTTGTTTGCCGTCACTATTCCTACTAGCGACCTTAGTATAATGAGATTAGTTGGCTCGAATGAATGTATTGAGACACTTAGCGATTCCTAAAAAGTTTTCCCCAAAAATTTAAAACCGAGGTCGCTATTGGGAATAGCGACCTTAGTATAATACTAAGGTCG
Source organism: Hemerocallis citrina (assembly GCA_017893485.1). Classification (NCBI taxonomy): domain Eukaryota; kingdom Viridiplantae; phylum Streptophyta; class Magnoliopsida; order Asparagales; family Asphodelaceae; genus Hemerocallis; species Hemerocallis citrina. The sequence continues at coordinate 506,086 of JACEHZ010000194.1, read as the reverse complement.
CTATTCCCAATAGCGACCTCACTAGGAAACACAATCTACTTATTCTTTGTAAAATTTACAAAATAGTTTTATAACTAAGGCCTCTACTCGGAATAACGACCTTAGTTAATAAAGGCCTCTATTCCGAATAGCGACCTTAGTTTTTAAAAAAAATTGATTGTCATTTTTCAGAGAGCAAAAGCTCTCTAGATTTTGCTAAGTGCTAGAATACAACTCATTAAAGCTAAGGTCGCTAGTGGGAATAGCGACCTCAGATGGGGTCGTAACGACTTAAAAGCAATTAGAGGGCCCATCTGAGGTCGCTATTGGGAATAGCGACATCAGTTGGAGGAGGTCGCTAGTGGCATTAGCGACCTCCTTTACACATACTCAGCCCAATCCCCTCCCGTACTCTACCAAGTGTGGGAGTACAAATTTGGTGGGTATGAAGATGCCGCTATTTTCAGTAGCGGCCGCTGCTGACGTGGCAGTGGTTAGCCTACGAACGCTAATAGTTTGGAACCTGGCCTAAAAACGCAAATATTATCAAAAAGTGGCCTAGTACGGCAAAAAATTCCATGTTAAAAACCCTAAAAAATATCATCATCATAAAATCCCATCGGACGACCCGTGTTTCTCCACGTCAGCAAACGTGGAGATGGCTAAAGCTAATAACTCGCGGCTCCAGTAGCTTATCCAACACCATTGCCGATGGCAACAACCCAATGTTACTACTACACCACCAAACTCTCTATCTCCTCTTTCTCCTCCTCCTTTATTAACAAACCCCGCCGCCTCCTTTTCTCACATTCGAATCCATCCTCATTCTCTCTCATCTCTCGTTGCTATTCTCGTCACTCTCTCTTCTCAACCACAAGAAGATTAAGAGCCCGATCTCCGGCGGTCGCCATGGCTTCTCCGCCTCCGTCATACGAGAACGAGCTCGCTGCCGCCAAGAAGGCAGCGTCCCTCGCCTCTCGTCTTTGTCAGGTGAGAATCGCGCTCCAATTTGAAGCAGTTTGATGTGATTTTTACTTGATTCGATGATCATGTTAAGAAATGGCGAATTAGTATTGATCAGCTAAAGAATTTTTGAGGCGTATTTCAAGAAACGGTAGACAAGTGTGTTGATAGATACCTAGATTTGAGAGAGATAATGTGGATCAAATGTCTTTGATCTAAAATAATTTGGAGTAGCTTTTGGTCGAGTATTTTAAGACAGAGATAATGTGGGTCAAATGCCATACACACTCGATTGTTCATCATCAGCCCAACGAAAATCTAACTCCACTCCCCAACCAAATCAGATGTTACGATCCAAATTTAGTCCCACATTGGTTATATGGGGAATCAATGTTGGGTAGTTATAAACTTGGGATCCCTCCCTTTAACAGCTAGCTTTTAAGGGCGAGTTCTCCTAGGTTCCTAACAATTGGTATCAGAGCTTCACTTGATTTGGTGTTGTAGTGCTGATATCATCCCGATCTCATTTACAAATTCGCGGTTCCCTTGCTTGGATTTTGTAGATAGCTTCTTTACTGCAATTGCCACACCATCTGGTAGAATACCCTTGTACACTGGACCAAATCCTCCTTCACCAATCATATTTACAGAATGAAAATTGTTGGTGGCAGCTCTGAGCTGTTTCAAACTGAAGATACTCGTCTGCAAATCTAGTCCTCTAAGTTCATTTTATAAAGCATTTTTCCTTAAGCAAACCCAAAACATAACTGAAAGAAAGAAGATCCTTGGTGTGACTGAAATAGCTGATATTAGAGGACCATATACACCTTTTATTGGAATAGAGTTGGTACCTTTTCCAACCCAGTGAAAGTGAATCTCCAAAGTGCCAGTGCTATTGACAGGAGTAGTGAAGGACTTGACTATTTCTTTACCAGTCCCATTAGTGCAGAACCTTTTGTCCCTGAATCGATACATCAAACATTCGCCTTCCAACACTGTAAAATGATTGATCATCAGCGAACATTATTTCAGCAAAGTTGAGTTTTACAGTGTAGTTCCCCTTCTGTAGGCAAGGGCCAAAGTATCTAAGTGAAAGAGGGCTGAGCCGAGCTCCTATGTACAACTCTGGGTTGGACACATTCAGTACTGATATATTAGAAGCTGTGTATTTGGCCTTCTCATTTCCGACAAAAAATCATGTACTACTGTAAGCCCATTTTCCACTTGTACTTGGATGGTAGTTTGCTGCTCCTAGTGGCGATGTGTCTTCTTCATATTCATTCCCTTCGATAGTCGACTGACTACCACCACAATTTATGTAAAAGTTGTAGTCTAGCAATGCCAATGCAGAATCTAGACCTATTGCAGAAACTCCACAATCTTCTTCACTCGACCAGTATAATTTGTGGATGAATCTGTTGATAGACAACTCATCACGAACTGATAAAAGAAAATGACCAGAAACAAGCTCCATTATGGGCTGAACATGATCACCACATTTAGGTGGAGGCCATCCATCGAGCACAATCTTATCACTGCCAACTACATCCTTGAGAGATTCAAACTCCGTCCTCTCGACATTTCGTTGAAAACTCAATCGGGGCTCAAGATAAGGGACAAATGCCTTTGAGACATTACCATAAACATTTAGTTGATGATTATGAATTGAAGTGAAGATTGTAGAAACTTCAATCATAAGCTTCTCCTCATTTTCTTGTTCAATGTGAGGACCTAACTTTCCAGCCCCTTGAGCATGCATTTCATCAAACACCTTTGAGGACTTCTCACCACTATAATCTTCAACCTCAAGATTCAACAATTTATCACTAACTACTCCCATCTCTATTCTTTCCAATAGTAGCAACAACATCATTCACACTCACTTCATCTACAACAATAGAGTTCTTAGCTCTCTCATTATTCTCAATAAGGGTGAAATCTAGTGGATTAAAACCCTCTTCAAATCTCTTGCTACCAAAACAATTGAAGCACAAATCATAGTCGAACAATTTACTGCAGTGATATCTTTTATAAGAACAAGAACTCAAACAAAGATTGCAATGATATTCATCATCACCCTCACTACTTTCCTCGTCATCTTCCAGATTATCAAGCTTTTTAGCTACCTCCCACTTCTCACTTCTTCGAATTCTCTTGTCACTCTCAACTCTAGAATCGAAAGGAGTGAAGTTAGGGTTTGATACCTCGATTGATGGGTTCCGATGAACGATCGGGTACAAAGGAACATTGAGCGGTTGGGAATAGGGCTGCCGTAACTTCAATATTATCGCATCTATTCTTGACAACGCTGCCTCAAACTTCCCTTCCATTTTGATCGACATTGCTTGGATCTTCTCCCTCACGTTCGACGTACCTCCAAAGTATCGCGAATCGCCTTCGGTGAGGGCTAGCTCTGATACCACTTGTCAGGGATTTGGATTCCGGCCAGCTACAGAGATCTCGTCATTAATGGAGAAGAAGGGGGTTAGGGATTGAGAGGGATTGAGAATAGATCTGAGATTGGAGAAGAAGAAGAAGATATTTGGGGGAGATTCAGTTTACTCAATTCTTGATTTTATTTCCATTCAACTAAGCCTTTATATAGGCGTTATACATCAGATAGCACGTGCGTGCTATGTAAAAGAAAATACTTCTGGACTTTATAAAAGTAGTCCTGACATTTCCCGCCCTATTCTTCGTATGAAAATATAGTGCACAATGCACGTATAAACCTGATACAATCTGATACAAACAACTAAATTTAATCTCCTTCCTTATACTCCAATCACAGCTTCGACCACCATTGCAGATAATCTGGACCCTAACAACTCCATCCCCCTTAAAAAATGAGCTTGTCCCCAAGCTCACACTCAGGAAATTCCTCCCTCTCAACTTTCTCCATCCATATTCTCTGGAAATTTGCATGATGCTCATCAAGGAAAGGCCAGGTATGGAGAAGGAAGAATCTTTACTCTGCCTTCTGATCGTCTGCTAAGGATTCCTTTCATGTTCGATACATTTTAACCACTAAAGGCTTGGCTGCTATGTTAGATAAATTCAAGAACTACGATTTTGAAAGGTGTCCTAGAGTTTATTGTTGTGGTCAACCCTGTCTTCCTGTTGGACAATCGGACATTCCTCGTTCAAGTACTGTGAAAATCTACTGCCCCAAGTGTGAAGATATTTATTATCCCAGATCCAAATACCCAGGCAACATTGATGGAGCTTATTTTGGGACGACATTTCCTCATCTGTTTCTGATGACATACGGCCAGCCTATGCCGCAGAAGGCAACTCAGAGATATGTCCCAAGAGTCTTTGGATTTAAACTACACAAGCCATAATATTGGTTTAAAGTAGATGTACTATATTGCTAATCGGGCTTGTACACTGAAAGGTGATGAAGTAGCAAGTAGAAAGAATTCACTGGAATTCTAGAGTCCTGTTATCTGATCATTCAGGAAAACTATATCAACTATCGACCAGCCTCAATGGACAAGGATGAGAGTGGTGTCAAAAGATTGAATTTTCTTGCTCGTGCAGCTGAGTCTATTGGAGATGGAGACATAGTCAATGTTCTGATTAGAAAATATCGACAGTGGCAATTATCACAAGCGGGTTCATTTGCCTCTAGTATTATTCCGCAGCTGCAGTAGCTTCAGGAAATGTCTCGTACAACCACTATGTTTTCATATATGATTTTAAGGATTGGAAGTTAATGAAGGTTTCGAGTGTTGTTGGCAGGGGGAATTCCTTGAGTGTGAGCTTGGGGACAAGCTCATTTTTTAAGGGGGGTGGAATTGTTAGGGACGCCGGTAGCCCCACCATCGCCAGAGTCACCGGAGTGATATGCAGATTAGTCGCCGTCACCATCCTCCGACATTTGGGTCTTCAGTTGTCTGTTGTTTGTCGAGTCTGTTTGTTTGTTGTGTGTTGTGTCTGTTGGTTTGTTTTACGTGCATTGTGCACTTAATTGAATAGGTAGTAATAGTGTGCTTTGTACGTGTCTTGTAATTGGGTTGTCCTATAAATCCCAACCTGTAATACGTTGTGGAAAAAGGAAATGAAATCAATCTAGTTCTTCCCCAAATATCTAATTTCTTCCCCAAATCTTCTCTTTCTCAACCCTAGTTCTTCCAACCTTCTCTCTAATGGCATCTTCAAGTTCAGTCAGGAAGCTAATCCCTGACCAAGTGGTATCAGAGCTAGCCCTCACCGAAGGCGATTCGCGATACTTTGGAGGTACGTCGAACGTGAGGGAGAAGATCCAAGCAATGTCGATCAAAATGGAAGGGAAGTTTGAGGCAGCGTTGTCAAGAATAGATGCGATAATATTGAAGTTACGGCAGCCCTATTCCCAACCGCTCAATGTTCCTTTGTACCCGATCGTTCATCGGAACCCATCAATCGAGGTATCAAACCCTAACTTCACTCCTTTCGATTCTAGAGTTGAGAGTGACAAGAGAATTCGAAGAAGTGAGAAGTGGGAGGTAGCTAAAAAGCTTGATAATCTGGAAGATGACGAGGAAAGTAGTGAGGGTGATGATGAATATCATTGCAATCTTTGTTTGAGTTCTTGTTCTTATAAAAGATATCACTGCAGTAAATTGTTCGACTATGATTTGTGCTTCAATTGTTTTGGTAGCAAGAGATTTGAAGAGGGTTTGACTCCACTAGATTTCATCCTTATTGAGGATAATGAGAGAGCTAAGAACTCTATTGTTGTAGATGAAGTGAGTGTGAATGATGTTGTTGCTACTATTGGAAAGAATAGAGATGGAGTAGTTAGTGATAAATTGTTGAATCTTGATGTTGAAGATTATAGTGATGAGAAGTCCTCAAAGGTGTTTGATGAAATGCATGCTCAAGGGGCTGGAAAGTTAGGTCCTCACATTGAATAAGAAAATGAGGAGAAGCTTATGATTGAAGTTTCTACAATCTTCACTTCAATTCATAATCATCAACTAAATGTTTGTGGTAATGTCTCAAAGGCATTTGTCCCTTATCTTGAGCCCCGATTGAGTTTTCAACGAAATGTCGAGAGGACGGAGTTTGAATCTCTCAAGGGTGTAGTTGGCAGTGATAAGATTGTGCTCGATGGATGGCCTCCACCTAAATGTGATGATCATGTTCAGCCCATAATGGAGCTTGTTTCTGGTCATTTTCTTTTATCAGTTCGTGATGAGTTGTCTATCAACAGATTCATCCACAAATTATACTGGTCGAGTGAAGAAGATTGTGGAGTTTCTGCATTAGGTCTAGATTCTGCATTGGCATTGCTAGACTACAATTTTTACATAAATTGTGGTGGTAGCCAGTCGACTATCGAAGGGAATGAATATGAAGAAGACACATCGCCACTAGGAGCAGCAAACTACCATCCAAGTAGAAGTGGAAAATGGGCTTACAGTAGTACATGATTTTTTGTCGGAAATGAGAAGGCCAAATACACAGCTTCTAATATATCAGTATTGAATGTGTCCAACCCAGAGTTGTACATAGGAGCTCGGCTCAGCCCTCTTTCACTTAGATACTTTGGCCCTTGCCTACAGAAGGGGAACTACACTGTAAAACTCCACTTTGCTGAAATAATGTTCGCTGATGATCAATCATTTTACAGTGTTGGAAGGCGAATGTTTGATGTATCGATTCAGGGACAAAAGGTTCTGCAAGACTTTGATATTGTAAAAGAAGCTAATGGGACTGGTAAAGAAATAGTCAAGTCCTTCACTACTCCTGTCAATAGCACTGGCACTTTGGAGATTCACTTTCACTGGGTTGGAAAAGGTACCAACTCTATTCCAATGAAAGGTGTATATGGTCCTCTAATATCAGCTATTTCAGTCACACCAAGGATCTTCTTTCTTTCAGTTATGCTTTGGGTTTGCTTAAGGAAAAATGCTTTAGAAAATGAATTTAGAGGACTAGATTTGCAGACGAGTATCTTCAGTTTGAAACAGCTCAGAGCTGCCACCAACAATTTTCATTCTGTAAATATGATTGGTGAAGGAGGATTTGGTCCAGTGTACAAGGGATTCTACCAGATGGTGTGGCATTTACAGTAAAGAAGCTATCTACAAAATCCAAGCAAGGGAACCGTGAATTTGTAAATGAGATCGGGATGATATCAGCACTACAACACCCAAATCTAGTGAAGCTCTACGGATGTTGCATTGAAGGAATCCTTAGCAGACGATCAGCAGGCAGAGTAAAGATTCTTCCTTCTCCATACCTGGCCCTTTCCTTGATGAGCATCATGCAAATTTCCAGAGAATATGGATGGAGAAAGTTGAGAGGGAGGAATTTCCTGAGTGTTAGCTTGGGGACAAGCTCATTTTTTAAGGGGGATGGAGTTGTTAGGGTCCAGATTATCTGCAATGGTGGTCAAAGCTGTGATTGTAGGAGTATAAGGAAGGAGATTAAGTTTAGTTGTTTGTATCGGATTGTATCAGGTTTATACGTGCATTGTGCACTATATTTTCATACGAAGAATAGGGCGGGAAATGTCAGGACTACTTTTATAAAGTCCAGAAGTATTTTCTTTTACATAGCACGCACGTGCTATCTGATGTATAACGCCTATATAAAGGCTTAGTTGAATGGAAATAAAATCAAGAATTGAGTAAACTGAATCTCCCCCAAATATCTTCTTCTTCTTCTCCAATCTCAGATCTATTCTCAATCCCTCTCAATCCCTAACCCCCTTCTTCTCCATTAATGGCGAGATCTCTGTAGCTGGCCGGAATCCAAATCCCTAGGAACCTAGGAGAACTCACCCTTAAAAGCTAGCTGTTAAAGGGAGGGATCCCAAGTTTATAACTACCCAACATTGATTCCCCATATAACCGATGTGGGACTAAATTTGGATCGTAACATTCCACCACGCTTCCGTAACCCGCCGCCCTCGGCGGTATTCACTCTAGCGACACTGGCCCGGCCCGACCCTACCAGTAATTTTAATCTAACCTCTAGGTAGCCCTTTCCGACTCTCGGCGGCTTTCACTCTAGCGACACTGGCCCGACCCAGGTCTACCAGTAATTTTAATCTAGCCTCTAGAGCGAATTAAGAAGCATGGGGTTAGCTCTGATACCAATTGTTAGGAACCTCGGAGAACTCACCCCTAAAAGTTAGCTGTTAAAGGGAGGGATCCCAAGTTTATAACTACCCAACATTGATTCCCCATATAACCGATGTGGGACTAAATTTGGATCGTAACATCAGAACGACCCTAATTAACATGTAGTTAATTTTATATCAAATTTAGTTACTTGGGATTTTATTTTATTAGGTTTAGGATGGAAAATGGAATTAATTTCATTAGTTTTGATAGTAGTGGACTGCCAAATTTGGGTGTCCATTTGGTAATGTAAAGGTGTGTATAACATTATTGTTTAAGAAATGGCCGACTCTTCAATTTCGAATTATTTTGTTGAAGTAATTTGAAGTGGTGTTTTAGTAGATTGTTTGGTGAAAGTGAGGATTGAAATTTTAGTATGTGTGTTGGACAGTTGGACTTTGATTTGATGTAATTGGACTGGCGTTTTGTAGATTTAGCTTCTGTTTTATATCTATAGGGAGCTAGACCTAGATACTTTGCAGAATTTTGCTATAGAACAATTGACCTTGCGACGAGGCTTTGATTTGGCAATATTGTTCTCTCTTGTTCCTTTTCAGACTGTACAGAAGGCAATTTTGCAATCAGATGTTCAATCTAAAGCAGATAAAAGCCCAGTAACTGTGGCAGATTATGGTATATATGCTATTCTTTGTGTTATATTGTTGAATGTTTAATGCTATTTTTCATTCTTATGTTTTTACTTTTCTGGCTAACTTTTACTAGAGATTTAATTGACGAGAGGTATAATGTTAAAATGAGATCATACTGGGTAGTTGATTATTGCATAAAAATGAGATCATGAAGTGTAGTTTTACAGATGGTTTGGACATATTCAAAGGAGACAATGGATGCACCATGCACGTACTGTGGAAGAGTAAATGAATAAATGTTATAGACTTATATTCATAGGTTTCTACTTAATGTACTAGATTACATTAAGAGTAAACCAAAAGGAACATAGACAGAGGCTGTAAAGAAGGATCCAGTAGGTAGTAATATTTGAATTGGAGGTCAAGGGATATCTAGCTGACAAAAGTTTGCGATTGCAGGATTAAAGGTTAGTTCTGCGGATGTGGTTGCATGATACATGCAGTTCTATATGGTTAACTGGTGGACAGGCTTAAAGTATAACAACTTTAATGGAGAAAGGTAAAATTCTTATGGCAAATAGCTGTTGGGTGGCTTCAAACAGAATATGACAGTGCAAAGAGAGAAGGAGAGAGGGAGGTAGGAAGGGTCCGAAGGGATCCTATCAAGTTGGTGTGAAGTATCAATTCAAGTCCATGTCCTGTATCAAATGTGTCATGTGAAAGGGTAAATTGGGTAAATAAACTTTGAGGTGCTTGCAATAGAGTTTCCCTGTATAAAAACTCTGGGTCCTTGCCATAGAAGTAAATTGGATCTAGAGTTGATGTATTAAACATGTTTTTATGAAAAGATTATCAGCATATGCTAATGACAGAACTTTGATTGCATTGTTTTGCACTATAACTCCATATATAGAAATAAACCAAGAAAATTCTATGAAAACCATGAGAGAGTTGATGGAATAATTTGCAAGCGCACAAAATTGCAACAAGTAGTATAGTTTAAAGGAGAAGAGTGTCAAACCCACAAGGTCTAATTGTTATTGAGTACCAAAATTCACAGATTATTTATTATTTGGTGAACTGAAGACTAAATTAAACCTCAATCTAATATTATAATGGGAGAAGGCCTTAGCGTTATTTGTAAATCAACCAACGCGTGCAACATACGTGCATAACTATTATAAAGGAAGTCTTAGGTTCAAACCCAGATTACGTCTAAAATTTTACTTTAAAAAAACTATATTTATTAAGACGTGCATCACACGTGTAAATTACTAGTTATTATAATGAGAGAATGCCTTAGTGTCATTTGTAAATCTATCAACACATGCAACGCACATGCATAACTCATTTGTAAATCTATCAACACGTGCAACACACGTGCATAACTGTTATAAAGGAGGTCTTAGGTTCAAGCACAGACTATGTCTGAATTTTTACTTTTCAAAAACTATATTTACTGTGACGTGCATCTCACGTGTAAATTAGTAAATTACTAGTTAAATTAAAGGAAGAAGTAAATTAATTAAAAATAAAGAAATCTAAAATTTTATGGTTTATAAGTAGCAAAGATAATTCTAGGTTTTTTTTTTAATTTCACCTAGCTAATCCCACACAATTCATAATTCCATGAAACGAAAAATTTTATTTTTTCAAGTTCCCCTAATTATTCAATGTCTTCTCTCGAATAACACCAAACATATCCCTAACTAATAATTCGTCACATCTCTATGCGAATTTAATTATTTGAAGTTTCATTAAGTTCTATGGATTTTTCTACAATCACATTAATCACGGTAAATTATCTCTAATTTTGCTCAATTAATGGTGTTCAATTCTAGAATTCTAAATCACAAGGTACCTCTCGACATTCTCCATGATTCAATAAATCAAACAATAGCTGGCCAGATTATTGTAAGCATTAAGAATAAAAATTAAACACAACCATGGAAAAGTAAAAGAATAAAATAACAATGAAATTCAAATTGTGTTTTCAAAGCTATGTTACATCAAATGTCTAGAAAAATAAAATTAGTTCATAGCAAATTTGAAACTAACAAACATTGTATTGGATTGCATAATGAAAAATAGAAGAGAAGAAATAACTCTAGACGATCTGGACGAATGCTATGGCTTTTGCTCCCCAATGTTGTGATGAGTCGTTTCCTCCAACCTCTTAGCCTCCAATCTCTTTTCTATCTTCCTAAAGTTCACATCAGCCTGTATATATAGTACCTCAAAGAATTCCTAAAAAGATATACACAAATACAGCACGTTGGACCAAAAACCCGCACACAAAATATAACATCAGCACTGACGCGGCCGACTGTGTCTTTCTGCTCTCCAAACAAAGAGTTTAGCGGTCAACTGCTTTTTTTGCGCGGTCGACCGCTAACTTGCTGTTTTCTCTATGCAGCCGTAGAAAAAAATGATTTTTCCGGAGTTACAGAACTCGTTCGTGACGTACGACCACTTGTTTCGAAGAAGACTCGACGACCGACATCTCTGATTTAGAACAAAAGTTAATATTCGTCCATCTTTTTGTTCGAAACACCCGTGCAAGTTCTAGGTGCTGTTTTTGCTGTTTTTTTCGCATTGCTTTGTGTCTTCTCTTTCTCCAACTCCAAGCTCTGTGACTGTGTATTTGAGTCCATAATCCTAACAACCATCTCAATCCTTCAAATACTAACAAATAAATAAAATTAAGTAGAAGGAAGATGAAATTCCAATAAATAAACGAGAACTCACAATTTTTATGCGTAAAACATGTAGAAATTACACTCATCAAGAGTAAAAGTGAAGAATAAAGGGAGGAAAGATATTTTGGAACAAGAGAACAGAGAAAATTCCGCTTTGGTTTATAAAGACAACTAAGGGTAGTTGTTTTAGGTTTATGACTATATATCATTCATATTCAAGAGAACAACATATAAAAATCATCATTTCCCTCTAGCCACTCCTTAAATCTTGTATATTATCATATAAGATTCAATTTTACAGATGTAGCCATGTAGGAAATCTTGTTTCCTAGCAAGTAGAATAAACTTTTTCCCATCTTCTGTGTAATCTATTTCTGTCTATTTTCAGGTTCACAAGCATTGGTCAGTCTTGTGCTGCGAAAGGAACTTCCTTCTGATTCCTTTTTACTCGTAGCTGAGGAGGTGCGTGTACTAGGCTTTGTTTTCTCAGTTGCCTTATATTTACTAGCAAACTCTCTTGCATGGTATGGCAGATGGTTGTAATACATTTTATATCTTAGGATTCAGGAGACCTAAGGAAGGATGGTGGTCAAGAAACATTAAAACGCATAACAAAACTTGTAAATGATACTCTATCTAGTGACAGTACATATAATATTTCCTTATCTGAGGAAGATGTGCTAGTCGCCATCGATAGTGGCAAATCTGAGGGGGGTCCCCATGGACGACATTGGGTATTGGATCCTATAGATGGCACAAAAGGGTGAGTATCAAAATTTTAGCATGAGTTCTTACTTAATTGATTTGTTACCTTACGATAAATTTGAACTGTTTGTTCGCTTGCCTCAACGCAAATGATGGAACTGTCAAACAAATAATGTGAGACAGTATCCCAACAGATAAATGATCAAATGTTGTTAGCTCAAAGAACAGGTCATTACATGAATTGAAATTAAAATTGCATAGTATATGAGATCCCTATGTGCTTCTATTTTAGATATGCAATAACTGCAAAAGTAGATGGTTCCTCTGAATTGTATTATTTAACATTTTGTTAGATTTAATGAGATTCTATTTTCGTCTTACTCTTAAGAGTTTGTCTATTGCATTTTGAGATTACTCTAAAGTATCTACTTTCGCTGGGGTTTCCCCCCATCTCTATTAATTTAAAAAAAAATATTACTCTATTTGAGAATAATGAAACAGAAAATCTAAATTATGTTATTTGGTGCCTTGTAATTGTGAAGCTATATCTATATAGGAGCATTGGATTCACTCCAGAGTGTTGTATGCTATCCACAATGTTTATTGGAGATACTAGAAGACTCTTGATATTGGAAAAGAATCAAAGTATATATTGGAGATACAAGAGGATTCTGGAGATTAACCCTATTTTTAGGTTCATTTGTCGTTTACTTTTACATTGTAAATTCTCCGTCGGTTAATTCTATTTTAAGGTTCATCTTTTTTCTTCCTTGAATTCCAACTATATCTTTAAATGTGAAGATTATTGAATTTGGAATTCAGGTATCTTATAAGTGATTCCATTCAATTGAAAAAATCTGATTGGAATCATGTTGTAATTGCCAATCCAACGATTGTAACAAACCAAATGGTTTCTTCAAAACACATTTTTAAATCTTGGATTTAGGATCTGCAATGCCTTTCCTCACTTTGCAAGTACTTAAGTCTCTTTATTTTATATGAGCTGTGAAGAAACATTGACAAAACAAAAAAACATTGAAGATTAGGAATTTAGGATGCCTCTGTATAAGTTGTTTTGAAGGATTCACTAGAGTTCCCTCAGTTATAGCCATCATACTATAAATTGTATACTATTAGGGACAACATGCAGAGGTCAAATGCGGTCAAATGCAGCCTGTTTATGTGCTAGGGAAAACTCATATAAGTCATAAGGTCCAAACTTGAATCTGATTCAGGGGTCCTGTTTATCTAGATACTCAAATTCATAAAAGAATGTCAACATCGAAGGAACAAAGATATTTCGAAAGTGCAATACAGGATGTGATGGCTCAAAGGCGCTTTATGGTGTCACATGTGTGAAAAGAGGTATTATCCGCAAGGTGGTTAGGTAGAACTCTTATGTGAAAAGGGGAGAAGGTTAACTTCAAGTTTGTGGAGGCCATCCAATGAGGCATAGTGGAATATTAGGAAGGAAATTATTACCTCTCATCTTGAAGAGCGTTGGAAGAGGAATTATCAGCAAGGATGGTTAGGTAGAACTCATAATTTCTCAAACCTAACAATTCAACTTACCTTGATTAGGCAGAAATCAAGAGTGGGTGAACAAATTATATAGGCACGTCTATTTTCAGTTTACTTTGAGCATGGTTTATAGGAAATTTTGTCGAGCTCATTAGAATTGAAATGGTATTATCGTCCATCAATCAACAATGGGAATATGAATGTTCAGCAGAGACTGGAACCCAGCCAAAGCATAGACAATATTTAACGCAAAAGAGTAGGAAGAGGAGTAGAGTAGAGGTGCAAGGGATGCATCATTTGTTCAGTTCATTTTGTAACAGAATAATGGTATACATAGTGTGCATCAATTCAATTTTAGCTTGAATGTTGTTATAAAAGACAATACTGTATCGGTTCTATATATTAGCCTTTTTTTAATCAAAAACAGGATCTCTATCTCCTGATTGACTGTAATTTAGAATGGAAAGGAAATTTAACTGTAATTTTACAGCTTGTTATTTCCATTTTTTTATGTCATTCTTCTGCATCTAATATTGGAGCTTAACAAAATTTAGGTTCGTAAGAGGAGATCAGTATGCAATTGCACTTGCACTTCTCGATGAAGGAAGAGTAGTTTTGGGAGTCCTGGCTTGTCCAAATCTACCTTTAACACCAATAAGTGATTCCAATAAGAACTCTCTTAGTAACCAAGTTGGTTGTCTTTTCTCTGCTAGAATTGGTGCTGGAACAGAGATGCAATCACTGGACGGCTCTCCTCCTACAATGGTCTGTGAACATAATCTATAAGTTCCATGTGTTATTTTGTGTATGCTGTAAGTTGATGATTTACATTTGGTTTCTTTCTCAGGTACATGTCAGCAATGTTGAAAATCCAGCTGATGCGTCGTTCTTTGAATCTTTTGAAGCAGCACATTCATTGCACGATTTATCTAGCTCTATAGCCAAGGTACGCTTCATTTTTATCTTCTCTCTTCATAGTTTGAAATACACACACCACTTACGTTTCGTACATCTATTTTCAAGTAGAAGCTTGGTGTTCAGGCACCACCAGTAAGAATTGACAGCCAGGCCAAATATGGTGCTTTATCTCGAGGAGACGGGGCCATTTATTTACGGTTCCCACATCAAGGGTATCGTGAAAAAATATGGGACCATGCTGCTGGCTGCATTGTTGTTACAGGTAATACAGATGAATCAAAATGTTCCACTCGTTGTTTTTCTATATAGAATCAACTGATGTGCATGGCTAGCACTATATTATATGTTAATTGATACTGAATAACTGAATAACTGAACTGAACAGATTTTTGGATACATATTTAATGTAAGTCTTAAGATGTGTCGTGCAACAGAGAGATTTGACCATTTAGCATGAAGTTTTGTACAAACATAGCCAATAGTTACTGTGGGTAAAAAATAAAATTATAAAATTTACTCAGTTCCCTTGCTTGATCATTGGTTTTATTTAGTTATCCTTCTAATATCTATACTCCATCCAAATTTGAATCCATTTTCATCAAATGTGGTTGTTGATTTACTCCCAGCAATATTCATATTCATATTTGTATCCACATGAAGAAAGCAAATACAAATATAATATGGTAACATTTATACCGTATCTACTCCCATCTGCACCTACTTCCGTGATTTAGTACCTAGCCATTGAAGCCAGTCTCAAAATATATCAGAAACTATACTGTGCTGGACGAAAATTCAGAAATTCTTAACGACATGTTGATGTCATTTTGCAGAAGCTGGTGGCATAGCAACTGATGCAGCAGGAAATGATCTGGATTTCTCAAAGGGGAGGTATCTTGATCTCGATACAGGCATCATAGTCACCAATAAGATGCTAATGCCATCACTCTTGAATGCAGTTCAAGCTTCGTTGAAGGAAAAGGTGCAATCTGCATCAACTTTGTAATCTTCATTTAGTTAGCCTGTTTGGCAACAGTTCATGATGGTGAATCACAAGGCTTGTTGTTATATCACTATCTATTATCAAAATAATGTGTTGTCTTTGGTCTCAGTTCAGTTGAATCTAAATAAATCCCGTCTGCTAGATGGCTTTTTGGACGCTACAATTCGTCAAGCCCATTATGGGAATGTTAATTGGATTATATTCTACTGATTATAATCTTGATCTGGTTTTGGTATATCTGATGATTTCCTTGTGTCAAACTGCAGTCCTGTTTTACAAATAGCAAACGGGAGAAGATATTCTTTTCCTGTAATTAAAAAAAAAATTAATTTAAGGGCTAGTTTGGATCAGACAAATTTGTTTATTGGTAGATTGGAGGGCTATATTGCTTCTTCAACCTCCATTAAAATTATACGAAACACGATCAACCGTTAAATTAAATTAAAGAAAGGAGTGTAAAAACAAAAAATAAAAAAACACGAGTCATAACTAAAACAATCTAAGGTTCCAAATTCCAGTTTAACAAACAGTCTTTTTCAAACTTTCTAAGAATCTAGTCGCACAGAAACACTCTTACAGAATAAGTATGATAACAGAAAGTATTCCTTATTGATTGTATAATCGAAGATTTACCATTGCATGCGCACTGTTAAAGAATGGATTATAGGGAGAAAGAGATTCATGGACACCTAATAAAAACCACCTCCATTGACGTACAATGGTAAAACAAAAATCTATCTTTAACACTCTGTAAGTCCTCGCAAGAACTGAGACATCCCAAATTTGCAAGCTGATCAAAATTGATGTTTGCTAACGCCCACAAAACAAACCCGTCATTAATGCTGTACAACTCCTCCTAAGATTCCTCATTGTTCCAGCCCCCAGTCTTGTTGACAGCGGCGGTAGGAGAGTCATCTTGATCCACAATGAAACCTAGAGGCCTCAACTCTTGAAATAGGTCTTCACCAGCCGCAATATCAAGAACTTCAATACTGTCGCCATACCCTCTGTGGACATTGACGGAAGGAACATCAAGGGTAGTAGCATCGTCTTGATCCATGATGAAACCTAGAGAACTCAACTCTTGAAGTAGATCCTCATCATTGAGGATATCAAGAACATTGAGATTGTTCTCGTTCCACCCCATAGTATTGTCCACAGCGATGGTAGCATCATCAGCTTGATCCACGACAAAACCTAGCGGACTCAATTCTTTAAGTAGATCATCGCCATTGAGGATATCAAGATCGTTGAGTTTGTTCTTGATGGTTGGAACATCCTTTGCTGTGAATCCAAGACTGATCAGGTGATCCTTCATCAGAGATAGATCTACAGGCCGATAAGCATCCATGAGAAAATATTATTTAGAGTATAATTTGAAATATGGGGTAATTTAGTTTGTTTAAATAGAGAGTGTATAATTAGGGGGTGAGTAGTATGTATGTGTATATCCTTAGAAGAAGTTGATGGATCATGGATATCAAGATTCAAGGAGGGCTGTAAGCTTCTAAATCTTTTTTTAAAAAAAAATTCAGAAAAGGCAAGTAACAGCCTATCCCAAAATTAGCATACATAATTAGTATGAAGTTTAGGCTTGTAAATATATATCAATCTAATGATTGAATTAAATCAGAGATATGCATGAAAAGGTTGATAAGGGTAAACAAATCTGAGTTTGAAATAGTTAAACATCCATGTTCTTTAATTTCATATATTTAAAACTGATTAGGAATTTGATCAAGCTTAACCAAATAATTTAAAGCAAGCAGTCACTACAAGAATTTTAGTCTACCCCGGCGAAACTACCCCGGTGTTTGAGTAGTCACGCCGGGGTAGGCTTAGACCAGGAATGGATTTGAAATTTTTGGTAATCTACTATGGCATTTGTAAAAAACGCCGGTCTAGAGTAGGTCTACTCCGGCATTTAAGTAAAACGCCGGTATAGGGTATGGGATAAAATTTCCCCAAATCTGAACCCTAGCATTTCACTCCCCAATTTCTTTTTCACGAGTTTCCTTTTTCCCTCTCTCTCGCACTCTCTCCCGCTGTTTGTCGTTGCCGCTTGTGCCCGCCGGTTCCTTGGCCGCCGTCGCTGTGCCCGCGTCGCCGTCCCCTCGCTCTCTATCCCGCTCACCCACTTCTCACTCACTCTCTCCTCCAGAAACCCTCGCAGCTCATTCCCACCTAAGTCGTCGCCATCCCCACTCCCTCTCTCTCCCGGTCACTTCTCTCTCACCCCTGCAGTCGCCCCCTGTGGTTCACCGCCACCCCCACGGTCAACGACACACGACCAAGTCTTGAGAAGTATAAAAACCAATTCTTCTCTTATCATAACGTGTAAATCTCTCAATTAAGTACATGAATTAATTACCCGAAAAAATTTAAATACTTGAACTTAAAATTTATGAATCTATGAGCAAAAACAATATAACTTCAAAAAATAAATATCATATATAACCACAAAAACGATACCGTACCTAGGGTACTACAGCAGAAGATTGCTCAATAATTTGTTTAAAATATTTATTGCTTCATGTTTATGTGTTTTTATACTAACACTGGCTTCTAATTATAGAGAAATCTTTAATCATTTATCATGTAAAATATAAATGTTATTCTTGTTCTAGACATGCTTTTTCCAAATTGAATAACATATTAAGGTTAAGTCACTAATAATTTGGATGCACATAAATGTTGGAAATTTATTTAAAAAGGTTTAAAAGTAGTACGGTAATAATCAGGGCCGACCCTGATTTCCTGGGGGCCCGAGGCGAACTCCCTAAATGGGGCTCCCCATATACAAAAATAAAATAAAATAAAATAAAATGTATACAAAAAATTTGCACATTGTTAAAAGCAAAATATGCAAAATATATAAGTTTTAAATCACTCAAATTTAAAGTCTCAAATTCAATTCAAGTCTTCAAGTCTAAACCCAAATAATCTTCAAAAAAAATTTAAAGGCTCAAATAATTATTTTTGGAGGCCCCTAATAACAGTATTTTTCTTTTACGCGCAAAATACGTGCCTATATTTACAAGCAAATTACAAATTCGGGGCCCCTAAAATTGTAAAAACGCCGGGGGCCTGAGACGGCCGCCTCACCCGCCTCAAGGGTGGGGTCGGCCCTGGTAATAATAGAGTTTGGATTTTAGGGTTGTAATAATAGATTATTGATTTTAGGACTGTACGATGGAGTTAATTTTATTGTAATTTATTTGTTTTACAGTAAATTTTGTTGATATTTATTTATATCTAATTCCGGTGGGACCCAAAACGAGGAGATGATAGTTGAAGGCACAAGTGACACTTCTTCAATAGCAAATGTCACATTTAATCAGACAACCATTTCAAGACCCACCACTGGTTAGTATTATGAGCTTTCCGGCGATCTTTTTGGTTTTTTTTTTCCGTCGATCGACCATCGTTGCTAGCAAGGTAACTTATAGTAATTTTATAAGTCATGTTTAGGGCTTCATCAGGTGACTCCCCTTCCACTCAGGTCGTATCGAAGAAGATGTAGTCTCTGTCTGCCCTACTAGAGAAGCAAAAGGAAAAGGAATAGCTGGGAGTTCAGTCATAGTCTTGTGTGTGTTTAAATGAACATACAAGTAAATTCCATTCATGCACCCTCCTCGCCAATTGTTAGAATATCTGTCAATTCCCTAATTCTAGCTAACTGATTGTAATCCCACTATTGTAGCCTCAGATTACGAAGGCAATTCTTGTATATAAGCTAATGAGTGGAATGAAAATGGACACGGTGTCCAATTCTTTCATGGTTCCTACAGCAGCCATGGGCAACTCCACCTTGTCCGTATCCCACCACTCCATGGCAGCATCCACTTGCAGCAAGGCAGCAAGGTGTTCTCGATTCCCGTCCTTCACAATCATTTTATACTGCCACAACACCTCCTAGAGTGGCACCAATAGACGTTGAGGCAGCAATGCATACTCTCTCGCTCAACCAGCCGGATGATAATTTGTACATGTATACCGGGGCAACCTCCCACATGACGGCAAATCAAGGTACACTCACCTTATTTTAATTTGAGCAAAAATAATGCCATCATTGTTGGTAATGGTAGCACAATTCCGATTCGTGGTTATGGTAATACCTCATTAACCAAAACAACCCCTCAATTACATCTCAAAAATGTGTTGCATGCTCCTAAACTCATCAAAAACCTTTTTTCAGTTCGCAAATTCACTATTGATAATATGGTTTCTATTGAATTTGATCCATTTGGTTTCTGTGAAGGATTTACGGACGGGAAGTCCTCTCATGAGGTGTGAAAGCTCGGGAAATCTCTACCCATTCACTACAAATCGGGCCATTCCATCGACTAGTTTTCCTTCAGCATTTTCTGTTATTTCTCCTATTGCGTGGCATTCCCGTTTAGGCCATCCAGGAAATATAGTTTTTAATTATCTTCGTCATAACAATTTAATTGCATGTATAATGCCCGAAACTCTTTTTGTCCTTCTTGTCCACTTGGGAAATCTGTTAAGTTGCCATTTTATGATTCTATTTCTTTTACCACTATGCCTTTTAATATTGTTCACAGTGATTTATGGACCTCTCCAATT
Organism: Hemerocallis citrina; assembly: GCA_017893485.1. Taxonomy (NCBI): domain Eukaryota; kingdom Viridiplantae; phylum Streptophyta; class Magnoliopsida; order Asparagales; family Asphodelaceae; genus Hemerocallis; species Hemerocallis citrina. The sequence goes on along the minus strand of JACEHZ010000194.1, from coordinate 486,000 downwards.
GTTAGCTCTTCTGGCCATAGATATTATGTTCTTTTTTTTGACAACTATGCTAATTTTCTTTGGACATTTCCACTTGCTAAGAAATCACAAGTATTTTCTCTTTTTCTTAAATTTAAAGCATTCATTAAAACACAATTTGAAAGGAACATCAAAAATTTTCAATGTGATAATGGTCGGGAATTTGATAATGGTCCATTCCATCAATTTTGTGACATTAATGGCATACATTTCCGTTTTTCCTGTCCCCACACTTCTCCTCAAAATGGAAAATCTGAACGAAAAATAAAATCCATTAATAATATTGTTCGTACATTACTAGCTCACTCTTTGATGCCACCGTCATTTTGGCATCACACTCTTGAAATGGCAACATACCTCATCAATATCCTTCCCACAAAAGTTTTAGGATACACGTCTCCAACATCAGTTCTCTATCAGAAAAATCCCTCCTTTTCTCATCTTATGATTTTCGGCTGCTTATGTTATCCTTTATTCTCTTCTACCACAATTCACAAACTTCAAGCACGCTCCACACCGTATGTCTTCTTGGGGTATCCATCTAACCATCGGGGTTACAAATGCTATGATTTCTCAAGTCGAAAAATCATAATTTCACGACATGTACAATTTGATGAAACGCAATTCCCTTTTACTAAGTTATTCTCACCAATTCTATAAGTTATGATTTTCTAGACGACGGCATGTCACCTTGGCTCATTCATCATATGCATCACCAAGCCCTTCCACAAACCCAACAACCCACAGTCCAGCCTCCTTCACCGCATGCAACACATGAACAAGACAATGCCCCTCAAAGTCCAGTCCACACGGCCCATTCTTCACCACCCACAACTCCAGCATCATCCCAGCCCAGCTCACAAATTTCCAGCCCACCTACTACTCAGCCCACACGTCCGCATGCTCCACCGCCAGCCCAAAGAATGACTACATGGAGCCTGTTGTGCGGAATACAAACTAACCAACAATCAAACGAGGAACAGCGAGAAAAACAGAAAAACAAGCAACACAAGAACACAAGATTTAATGTGGTTCGGCAAAACACATGCCTACATCCACGGGGCGGTTGGGGTTTCTTCTTGCTATAATCAACGATGGGCAAAACAAAGTTTACAAGAGATGACGGCTGCAAAATCCGAAAAGAGGTCTCTAATTTCGTCTCTTCATTACAAAACCCTAACGGGTCGTATTTATAGGGAAACTATTGGGCCTTTCGAAATGGGCCTATTCTGGATCCAAAACCCGCCGACAGTCGACTGGTCGAATTACCAGTCGACTGGTACTTCCTTCGGGACAGTCGACTGATCAGTCGACTGCTGCTGCTGTATCTTTAGTCTTTGAAACTTCTCTCTGGACAGTCGCCTGATCCTCCAACCCAGTCGACTGATATACTGGAACTTTCATTTGCTGCAGATACTCCAAAACAATCTGAACCAGAATCGAGCCATTATCCTACAATCTCCACCTTGGCGAGATCTTCCAAGTATCCAACAACCTCCACCTTGGCGAGGTCTTCCATGTAGCCCGAGCAATCTCCAATAAATACTCCAAACAAATGCTCATCACCAAATGTAACAAAAGAACCCAAACTCCACCTTAGTATGATATCACATACTAAACAAACCAATAGCAAAGCACTATCCCAACCGCCCATGCCAAATTATCAAACATGCAAAATATTAGCCAGGTTCGTGCAATGCTTGAACTTGGCTGCCCCAACAACTTTGGTCAACATATCAGCAGGATTATCAGCTGTTCCAATCTTCACCAAATGAATATCACCATCCTTTATCAAATCACGCACAAAATGATAACGGACATCAATATGTTTGGTCCTCGAATGATGAACTTGGTTCTTCGCTAAATGAATAGCACTCTGACTGTCACAGTGTACCTCCACCTTCTCCCGATGAATTCCCAAGCTCTTCAAAAGTCCATGAATCCAAATAGCTTCCTTCATGGCCTCAGCAACCGCCATGTATTCAGCCTCAGTAGTAGACAACGCTACAGTGGACTGCAAATTGGACCTCCAACTTATAGGTGCTCTAGCCATAGTAAACAAAGAGCCTGTAGTAGACCGCCTCTTATCTAGATCACCTGCATAGTCCGAATCAACATAACCCACCAATAACCTGCTAATATTGTCATCCCTTTCAAACTTCAAACCCACATCTGTGGTGCCACTTATGTACCTCAAAATTCATTTAGCTGCTTGCCAATGCTCTTTGCCTGGATCATGCATATATCGACTAACCATACTCACCGCCTGAGAGATGTCTGGTCGAGTACACACCATGACATACATCAAACTGCCAACCACACTAGTGTAAGGTACATTAGCCATATACTGTCTCTCTTCATCTGTACTTGGAGACTGAGAAGCACTAATTCTGAAATGAGGAGCTAAGGGTGTACTGACTGGTTTAGTTTTCTCATCTATACCAAACCGTTTCAGCACCTTCAAAAGATATTGCTTCTGTGTCAAACTTACTATGCCCTTTGCCCTGTCTCTAGCTATCTCCATCCCAAGTATCTTCTTGGCTTCACCAAGATCCTTCATCTCGAATTCAGAACTCAGCTGATTCTTCAAATTTTGAATCTCCTTAGCATTTTTAGAGGCAATCAACATATCATCCACATATAATAACAGATATATGAAAGAACCATTCTGCAACTTCCTGAAGTAGACACAATGATCATACTCACTTCTGGAATATCCCTGCATTTTCATAAACTGATCAAACCTCAAATACCACTGCCTTGGAGATTGCTTCAACCCATAAAGAGACTTCTTCAACCTGCAAACACAATTTTCCTTCCCAGCTGTCTTAAACCCATCTGGCTGCAACATATAAATTTCTTCATCTAGATCCCCATGTAAGAACGCAGTCTTCACATCCATCTGTGTCAATTTAAGATCAAACTGTGCTACCAATGCCAACAAAATCCGAATAGAAGGATGCTTCACAACTGGAGAGAACACTTCATTATAGTCAATTCCTTCCTGTTGAGCATATCCCTTTGCAACTAGTCTAGCCTTGAACCGAACACTGCCTTTTGGACCTTCTTTCTTTGTATACACTCACTTGCAACCAATTGCTTTCTTCCCCTTTGGTAGTTGCACTAGATCCCAAGTCTTATTCTTATGAAGAGAGTTCATCTCTTCATCCATAGCAACTTTCCAATCTGCATTTTCTGAACTTCTAGTGGCTTCTTTGAAGTTGGAGGGAACTTCATCATCCACAATGGGAAGAGCAAATGCAACTGTATCTGTAAAGCGAGACGGTCGTTTGATATCTCTTCTTTGCCTTCTTACTGCAATTGATTCTTCCTGCTGGATAGGAACTTCTTCATCATCCTCAGTATCAACCACATCATCATCATTTTGGGCAGGATTTTCAACTGAAAGCTTTTCTAACTCCACCTGTTGGAGAACTCTCCCATTCTGCTGCTGCTGTCGATCATCAGTCGACTGATACTGTACACCAGTCGACTGTCCCGAGCTTCTGCTGCTCACCTGTTGGAGAACTTTCCCGCTATTCTGCTGCTCACCAGTCGACTGTTCTCGACCACCAGTCGACTGTCCCGAGCCTATCATGCTGGTCTCATCAAAGGTCACATCCCTGCTGATTACTAACTTTTTCTGTTCTGGACACCACAACCTGTAACCTTTGACACCAGTACTAAAACCAACAAATATAGCCTTTTTGGCTCTTGCATCAAGTTTAGTTTCAGTTACATGAAAATAAGCAGGACAACCAAATATATGCAAAAAACTATAATCAGATGCAGGTTTACCACTCCATACCTCAATAGGCGTTTTGCCTTCAAGTGCTGCTGATGGTAAACGGTTGATAATGTGGCTTGCATATATAACAGCTTCTGCCCAAAATGTCTTTTTCAATCCAGACTGTGCTAGCATACATCTCACCTTCTCAAGTAAGGTTCTGTTCATTCTTTCTGCAACCCCATTTTGCTGTGGAGTCTTCCTAACTGTGAAGTGCCTCTGGATCCCTTCATCTTCACACAATTTCAGAAACGGATCGTTCTTGCATTCCCCTCCATTATCTGACCTCAGAACCTTAATCTTCCTACCAGTCTGATTTTCAACTTTCTTCTTCCAACTTGTGAACAATGTCAAAACTTCATCTTTGTGCTTCATGGTATATACCCAAACTCGTCTGGAGTAATCATCAACAAAAGTAACAAACCAGTGTCTACCACTCATAGAAGGTGTCTGAGTAGGGCCCCAAATATCTGTGTGCACATAATCGAGGATACCCCTTGTCTGATGTACAGCTGTACCAAATTTCACCCTAGTTTGCTTACCCAAAACACAATGTTCACAAAATTCCAACTTGCACCCTTTAGCATCTTTAAGTAATCCTTGCTTCACAAGTCCCTACAAGGCCTTTTCTCCTGCATGCCCGAGTCGCATATGCCACAACCTAGTAGAGTCGGGAACAACCTGTTTAGGCCTTTCAGTTACACTGGCAGCCTGACCCAAATATGTTTTTCCCTGCAAGAAAAACAAGTTCCTTTTTCTTTGCCCTTTCATCACCACGAGTGATCCGCTAGTCACCTTCAGAATGCCACCTTCACTAGCAAATTTCAATCCACTGGCCTCCAAAGCACCAAGTGAAATCAAATTCTTTTTCAAATCTGGAACATACCATACATCTGAAAGCTCCCTAATAAGACCATCGTGCATTAGCAATTCCATCTTCCCGATTCCTACCTTCTTACAAGGTGCATCATTTCCCATCAAAACTACACCACCATCCATATACTCTAAAGAAGTAAACCACTCCTTTCTCCAAGACATATGATAGGAGGCTGCTGTATCAAGAAATCATACTTCTTGATAAAGTGAGGGACTAGAAGCAAGTGCAAATGAAAAATCCTCGCCACTACCTAAATTATCAACAGTCACATTTGCAGTCGAATTTCCCTTATTTCGTAGCTTTGGACAATCCTTTTTCCAATGCCCCCTTTCATGACAGAAAGCACATTCATCTTTGGCCGGTATTTTCCTGTCCTTCGAAACTCCTCTCGATTTGGAACGAGATTTGTTTCCCTTTTTCCCAGATTTGGACTCAGATCTGGTCTCAGTCCTGCCCCTTACAATCAATGCTTCAGAAGTTTCTCTATCAACCATTTTATCCCTTCTCCTAGTTTCATTATTCAACAAAGCATTTGCAACATCTTCATATTTCACAGTATCTTTTCCATATATTAACGTTGTTGCTAAATGATCATAACTTTCAGGTAATGAATTCAACAGAATTAGGGCTTTATCTTCATCTTTAATTTGCTCATCCAAATTTAACAAATCAGCCAATAATTTATTAAATGATTCAACATGAGCGTTCATAGACATACCTTCCGTATAGGTGAAGCGAAAAAGTCTCTTCTTCAAATACAGCCGATTCTCCAAACTTTTCCTCATGTATTTGTCTTCGAGTTTCTTCCACAACACCGCAGCAATGGTATCCCTCATCAAATCGTACTTCTGAGCCTTCGCAATAAAGAGCCGAATAGTCCCACACGCTACTCGATTCAACTTCTTCCAATCTGCTTCGGACATATCCTTTGGTTTTTCTTTCTCCAAAGCAACATCTTGTTCTTGTTGAACAAGAACATCCAACACCTCACATTGCCACATCCCGAAATTGTTTGTCCCATCAAATTTTTCAACTTCAAATTTTGCGTTGTGAATCGTTGTTCTGGACGAACTTGATCCCACAACATCCTTGGTTGCATCTGCATCACTCGCCATCTCCCTCTAGGTCGAACCAACAGCTCTGATACCACTTGTTGTGCGGAATACAAACTAACCAACAATCAAACGAGGAACAGCGAGAAAAACAGAAAAACAAGCAACACAAGAACACAAGATTTAATGTGGTTCGGCAAAACACATGCCTACATCCACGGGGCGGTTGGGGTTTCTTCTTGCTATAATCAACGATGGGCAAAACAAAGTTTACAAGAGATGACGGCTGCAAAATCCGAAAAGAGGTCTCTAATTTCGTCTCTTCATTACAAAACCCTAACGGGTCGTATTTATAGGGAAACTATTGGGCCTTTCGAAATGGGCCTATTCTGGATCCAAAACCCGCCGACAGTCGACTGATCGAATTACCAGTCGACTGGTACTTCCTTCGGGACAGTCGACTGATCAGTCGACTGCTGCTGCTGTATCTTTAGTCTTTGAAACTTCTCTCTGGACAGTCGCCTGATCCTCCAACCCAGTCGACTGATATACTGGAACTTTCATTTGCTGCAGATACTCCAAAACAATCTGAACCAGAATCGAGCCATTATCCTACAGAGCCAACATGAAATTTTTAAGCCAAACCTTAAATACCAAGCCTTAAGCGCCACCACTACCACATCTATATCACCCTTACCTCGTAACCCTGTGAGTGCATTAAATGACCCGAATTGGAAAAATGCTATGTTTGATGAATATAATGCTCTAATTAAATAAGACGTGGGAGTTAGTACCTCATCCTTCTAATATTAATATTATTCGTTCCATGTGGATTTTCCGGCATAAAAAGAAATCTGACGGTTCTTTTGAGCGACACAAAGCTCGTCTTGTAGGTGATGGCAGATCTCAACAAGCTGGAATTGACTGTGATGACACTTTTAGCCCGGTTGTCAAACCGGCTACTATTCGGACTGTACTCAGCATTGCCTTGTCTAAGTCTTGACAAATTCATCAGTTGGATGACAAAAATGCCTTTCTCCATGGCAATCTGAATGAAACAGTTTATATGCATCAACCTTTGGGGTTTAGAGATCCCACATATCCAGATTATGTCTGTCTGCTCAAGAAGTCTCTTTATGGCCTTAAATAAGCCCATCGTGCTTGGTATCAGCGATTTGCAGACTATGTTACCACTATTGGTTTTACTCATAGCAAATCTGATAATTTTCTATTCATTTACTGTCATGGCACTGACATTGCATATATCTTACTTTATGTTGATGATATAATTCTCACTGCTTCATCAGAGGCTCTTCATTGATCTATTATGGTTCTTCTGAGCACAGAATTCGATATGAAGGATTTGGGGCCTCTAAGTTATTTCTTGGGTATTGCTGTGACCCGACACCAGCATAGACTATTTCTTTCTCAAAAGAAATATGCCGCAGAGATAATTGAACGGCCGGAATGTCACATTGCAAGCCTTCCCCCACACCAATCGACACACAAGGCAAGTTAAGCTCCTCGCCTGGAGCTTCATATGATGATCCCACCCACTACCGCTGGTTGGCGGGTGCAGTATAGTATCTCACCCTCACAAGGCCGGATATATCATCTGCCGTTCAACAAGTATGCCTCTTATGCATGATCTGAAGGTTGAACACATGGATGCATTGAAGCGTATTTTACGCTATGCCCAAGGTACAATTCATTATGGTCTGCATTTGTATAAATCTACAGTTCACTCAATTATATCCTATACAGATGCAGATTGGGGTGGATGCCCAGACACTCGACGATCCACCTCAGGTTATTGTGTTTTTCTTGGAGACAACCTTATCTCTTGGTCCTCAAAACGCCAACCCACCCTGTCTGGATCTAGTGCCGAAGCTGAATACAGGGGAGTTGCAAATGTTGTCTCCAAGTCCTGTTGGATTCGAAATCTCCTCCTTGAACTACATTGTCCAATTCACAAGGCAACACTAGTTTATTGTGATAATGTTAGTGCCATTTATCTTTCGGGAAATCCAGTTCAATACCAACGCACTAAACACATAGAAATGGATATCCACTTTGTACGAGAGAGTCAAACGTGGTGAGGTGCGTGTCCTACATGTTCCTTCTCGCTATCAAATAGCTGATATTTTCACTAAAGGACTTCCGTGCGTACTTTTTAATGATTTTCGGTGGTGGGACGATGTGTTCGTACACCATATTAGTACGACAATGAAGCTTGAACAGGGTAGACCAATATATGTATTGGCCGTTTTCCATGTCAAGCACAACGGGGATGGCTGTTTTAGCAATCCCTTTATTTTAGCAATTCCCTAATTCTAGCTAACTGATTGTAATCCCACTATTGTAGCCTCAGATTACAAAGGCAATTCTTGTATATAAGCTAATGAGTGGAATGAAAATGGACACGGTGTCCAATTCTTTCACCAATCATACAGCGCACTACCTCTCTCTTATTGTTGTTATTATAATTTATTTTGCAAAAAACCCCATTGTGGTCAATATACCATATATATTTTCACTTAGTTATATAAAAATGAACCACTGATACATCAAAATCATATTATCATCCATGGTGTATTAATCTACTAAATCCTAGCGTAATGTTATTGTAATACAGTTATTTATACTTTGTTTCTACTTGATTTATTACTTCTGTAAGAGAGAATCTATCAGAAATACTGTTAAGGGTAACAGATAATAATTATTTATATATTGTTTGTCCAACTTTGTTGCTTTTTTTTCCCATTATTATCTTGGTCCAGAGTCCTTTTACAATGTGATCAGTAAAGGATTCCTTGTAATATTTAGTAATTGCTTCAGAAATCTACCCTAATAGTTTATCTTCAGGCTGTGCATACTTCAGCGCATACTTCATCAGATGGTAAAGGGAAGGACTTGGATATTGAAGAAGAAGAACATAGATTGGGTTCAGTGGAAGCAATTGCTGGGATGATTAGTAATCTATCTGTTTCTTCAACATCAGAAGTGCTAAGCTCTTCGAGAGCTCAGATGGAGACTTCATTCTAACTTGAGGATTCTGGTCTAGATATAGATAAGAGAATTCGAGCACTGAAAAAGAAGGTATATTTTGCAACTTCTTTTATACTTTTGAATCAATTTATGGTGTATTATGATTTGAAAATTAAGATCCATACCTTTTTAGCTGCATTTCCGTATGGATGGTCTCATGTTTATTAATAATAATATGCATATTCAAAGAACATATAGATCTAGATATGCTTAGAAGAATTTTTTGTCTTTATAATAGATTTTCGAAGTGAACAGAGTGAACTTCTGAAATGCTGAGGAATGCTTGCATCTTAAACTTATGTGGTCATTTTTCTGCAATTTTTTCTAAGTAATTTATGGATAATATATGCCTTTATTAACTGATACTAACTGATATAATGTTGTGCATGTATTTTGTGCATGATTATGTTGCTGTTATTGTTGTATGTTGTGCGTGCGTGCAAAGCAGTTGTACTTGAAATAGGTAGGACTATTTTAAGAGGGTATTGGGTGCACATTGAGTTACTGGCCTGAATTTTGACTATTACCCTGGGAGTCCTCATTCCCATATATGCTTTTTTATCTTTGTTTTATTGTTCTCTTCACTCTAGGTTATGAACTTTGCCATTTTCTCATGAACATACAGTTATGAACTTTGCCAATATTATGCTCTATATTATATTCTTTTATTGGTATTTTGTTTTGATTTGAGCCTGTATTAAGTGAATAAAAAAACCAAAGGGTCCATTTAATTACTGACCTGATTAGTCTTTTAGGAGCATACCCAAAGATCATGTATTAAGTTTTCATTTTTATAAAAGATGCAGATGAGGGAAGTTCGAGAATAGTTTTTTATGAGCATACCCAAGCATCTTAGATGTCATTAAGATCGATATAAGGAAGGAATTTCCAGACTTTTATCACTTATGCAATAGACGATACATATTTGTCTCGAATCCGGGTTAAACTACTGTTTATGCAGATTTTAAGACAATAGATTTTTAAAATCAGAAGATGTAGTATGTAAGCATTTAATGGGGTTTGGATTTGATATAGATTATATATCTTGAATGCAAAGTTTATTAGTGACTTCGTGGCTTGTTTTTGACCTTCGAAATTATTAGTCTATGTAGCAGGATCATTTAAATAATTTTTGACCTTTTTTTTTCATTATACAGGGAGGCCAAAGAATTCCATCGGTTGCAAGTGATGCAAAGCCAAATGATACTACCGATGAGAATGGAAGTAACTCTGCCGGAAGGAGGCGTGCGTAGTAGCAGTGCGGTGAAGTCTTATTTTGTGGTGGTTAATGCACGTTTGTTGTAACAAGTACTTTTTTTTTTGGTTTTGTAAAAAGTTTATTCGAATGTATATGTTGTTTCTGTACTATGTTGAATTTGTGGAAAATTAATGGAATATGTATTATTTTATTATGCTTAATTATTGTCCATGATTGTGAATTATATATAATTATGTCTGATTAGCTTGAAGTTTTTGAAATTGATTGTGAATTATATTACAGGTTTTGTTGAAATAATTTGTGAAATTAATTGTATTATTGATTTTATAAATAAAATTTAATACATAAAAGATCCTACACCGGTGTTTTCATAGCTATTACATAAAAAATAAAAAATAAAAAATTAAAATACCACTACCCCGGCATTTCCCAAACGCCGGGTACTTATTACCCCAAAACTAAACCATATCAAAATAACCTCAACCCCGACGTTTCACAAACGCCGGTGTAGGTGTTAGGCTATACCGGTGTTCCAAAAAAATGCCGGGGTAGCACCCCCCCCTACCACACGCGCTTCGCCGGCATATCTACCGACGTTTTCAAAACTAGTATGGGTTACCCCGGCGTTTAAAAACGTCGGGGAAGCCAAAAATAAACACCGGAGAAGACGATTTATGTTGTAGTGAGTTATTTTTCAGTTAGGTGCAATTGTGCAAAGATGGAATGATTTTGTTTTAAATTCTTATCTATTATATATAGGCTGAATTTAATAACCCCCCCCCCCCCCCCCCCCCCCCCCCCCCCCCCCCCCCCCCCCAACTGTTGTTCATTTTTATAACCCCCTTAACTATTTTTTTACTTTAAAACCTCCTCAATTTTGTTTCTCAAATCCCTTCATTCTTTTTGGACAAAAAAGGCATTTTATTATTTAGTCCTTTATTCAACGGATATTACAATTTAGTGTTAGGGTTCTTATGGCTTGTCTGCAGTTGTCTGATGAATGGTGTGTTGACGGGGAATGAAATAGTTCGAGTAGTAGCTGAGAATGGGTCAGTATCACTGTATCAGATTTAATCATATCTGTACGTGCTTTGCACACTTTATTTCATATGTGGTTGGGCAGGAAGATGTAATGAGTTGATGTATAAATCCCGAGTAGAATTTACATAGCAAGCATGTGTCTTGTAAATGATTGGATTGTAACTGCCTATAAAAGGCTGAGTTGAATTGAAATGAATATCAAGAATTGAGTAACTGATTTCTCCCCCAAATTTATCTTCTCCTTCTTCCTCTGGCGAATTCTCATCGACCCCAGATTTCAGTCCCTAACAACTTGGTATCAGAGCATGCCTTCATCAACGGCGAGGAGCAAGACGTCGGAGGGACATCGACAGTGAAGGAGGGGATCTGGACGTTGAAGTTCCAGCTCAAATTCATCACCACTCAACTCAAAATCATCGCACAATCCGAGTTTCAATTCGCAGCAGTCCACACAAGATTCGTTTAGGATTACCAACCCCAACCTCTTATCCCCGAGGATAGTTCAAGGAATAAACACCACTGTAAGAATCTCCCTCAACTTCGATTCTCCTAATTTTTCTAGAGGAAATCCAAAGGAATGGATTCGAAAATATGAACAATTCTTGGAATTTCACGGCTTTCCTAAAGAGGAGTGGTTGAGCTATGCAATTTTGAGTTTAAAACAAGAGGCGGGTGGTGGTTTTGGAGCAACGTAGGTAATAGATGGCGTGTGATGAAATGAGAAGAGTTTGTAGAGGAATTGATTGATCAATTTGGCCTTACCGAGTTTGAAGATTGTGATTCTGTTGAGGATGATATTCAAGAAGATGTTGTAGTTGAAGATAACGATGGAGAATTTGTTAAAAAAATGGAAGAAGCAGAAGGTGAGGAGTATGAAGAGAAACTTAGGACACCCCCACTGTTATTGAAGAAAATGAGCAGCTTCTTATATTTGCTAAGAAGGTTTTAAAGAAGAGTTCAAATGTCTCAAAGACAATTTTTCTTTATCTTGAGCTCTTATTGAGTGTTCAACACACTGTCAAGGGGAAGAAATTGAAGGTTCTCATGGATGTAAATGGCAATGGCAAAGTAGTGCTTAATGGCCGACCACCTCCCACTTGAGTTCATCAACCTAACAATCCTATTCCGAATGAGCAAATTAAGGTGGTTGTTGACGACAATATTCAAGATGTGGTTACCTCTGGGAAAAAATTTCTGGTTGAATTTTATGCTCCTTGGTGTGGACACTGTAAGAAACTCGCTCCTGAGTATGAGATGGACGCATCAACCTAACAATCCTATTCTGAATGAGCCAGTTAAGGTGGTTGTTGACGACAATATTCAAGATGTGGTTATCTCTGCGAAAAATGTTCTGATTGAATTTTATGCTCCTTGGTGTGGACACTGTAAGAAACTTGCTCCTAAATATGAGGAGGCCGCATCAATTATAATGAAGGGTTTTCCAACACTTAAGATATGTAGGAATGAGGGGAAGAACATCCAAGAGTACAAAGGTCCCAGGGAAGTAGAAGGCATAGTTGACTACTTGAAGAAACAAGTTGGTCCTGCTTCTTCTAAGAAGTCCTTAGTGACCACAAATAATGCAGTTACCTTGTTGCAGTTTCTAGTTGGTTCAATAGTTGATAAGAGTCAGCTTGTTTACACAACTGGCGTGTGATATCAAGCTGTAAAAGAACACAGACTTTATCACTTAAGGAAAAAGCGCATGCCAACAGTTTTACCTTCCATGGAGGAGAGTTCCAAAGGACTTCATGCCTGGGGGAATTCACAGGTTCTTACCTCCAAGCTGTATAGTTTTAAGCATGACTTCAAGCATGACCAAGGATCACTACTTTCAGAAGCAAATCCAACTGAAGGCTTAAGAGACAGGCATTCAAATGGGAAGTTACTCCATTCAGAGCCTGATTCCACACAGATAGAAGGATGTCTCAGTGATATAGCAAAAGGGAATTGGAGATCGAAGATGGCCATGTCGCCCTCCAAACTGGTTCTACAAGCTTTAAAGGTCAACAAAAATGCATGGAAAGCACTCATCACTGCAGAGTATAGCAGTGTCATTATTGAGTATGCAGAGAATTTTCGAATGGGGGTTTCAAACAAGACTCTTGAGTTTCTTAAGAGGAATCTTTTGGGAAATGTTCCTGTGTTGAAGACACCTGAGGGTCCAGTTTTTGAGAGCAATGCTGTTGCATGCTACGTTACTGAGTCGAACTCAGATAATCCTCTTTACGGGTCTTGTTTGATTGAATATGCTCAAACTAAGCAATGGATGGATTTTGCTGCTATTGAACTTGATGCACACATCACCGGATGGTATTATCAAGATCCGGTTATAGGACTTTTATTCAGCAAGTTGAGGAGCATGCCATAAACAATTTCAAGAGGGCTCTAGATGCTCTGAATACTCATCTCGCTAAAAACACTTACCTTGTTGGAGATATAGCACCATTGGCTGATATTGTCATGACTTGTTGGAGATATAGTAACATTAGCTGATATTGTCATGACTTGCAACTTGTGCCCTAGATGGCTGGATTCGCTGGAGTCATGTCTAAGAACTTCTCTTCACAATATTCCCATGTTGAGAGGTACTTCTGGAATCTTGTTAATCAGCCAAATTTTCGCAAGGTGATGGGTGACGTAAAGCAGACGGATGCAGTTCCTCCTGTTCCATCAGCAAAGAAGCCTGCACAGACCAAAGAAGCACCAAATCCCAAGGAGGCGAAGAAGGAAACCAGGAAGGAACCTGCCAAACCCAAAGTTGAGTAGGGAGCTGCTGAGGAAGAAGAGGCTCCCAAGCCCAAGGCTAAAAACCCACTTGACCTGCTGCCTCCAAGCAAGATGATATTAGATGAGTGGAAGAGGCTTTACTCAAACACCAAAACAAACTTCCGTGAGGTTGCAATCAAAGGATCTTGGGACATGAATGATCTTGAGACTGCTTTCTTACTTTCTTATGAAGCTGCAATAGTCGGGGCAGAGTCTACGTAGCAAATACAAACACAAGCTGGGCGATCATCGTGTGTGTCTGCGGAGTGGTTTGCCTATGTTCCTGACCCTGGTGTTATGGTTGCAGCTACTAGGAAGCCCCTACTCTTGAACTTGGGACAAGTTCAAAGTGAGGGGGGAAGGAGTTGTTAGGGTTCTGATGGCTTGTCCACAATTGTCTGATGAATGGTGTGTTGACGAGAAAGTAATCAGTTCGAGTAGTATATGAGAATGACAGTCGCTTTCTTAGAAACAGTGGTATAAACCTTCACGCTTTTTCAAAAAGCGAGTCTTAGGTTTCAGAAAATTGGAAACCTTCACGCTTTTGAAAAAGCCTTAGGTTCAGAAGATTGGTATAACGGTTCAAAAAGCCACGGTTTCTGAGAAAGCGAGTCTTAGGTTTCAAAAAGCCACGGTTTTTGAAAAAGCGAGTGTGGTATAAACCTTCACGCTTTTTCAAAAAAGCGAGTCTTAGGTTTCAGAAAATTGGAAACCAAAGACTCGCTTTTCGAAAAAGCGTGAGGGTTTATACCACACTCGCTTTTTCCAAAAGCGAGTCTTGGCCTTCTTTGCCCAGCAACACTCGCTTTTTGAAAAAATGGGGGTAATTAAACCACACTCGCTTTTTCAAAAAGCGAGTGTCGTTTGGGACTTAAACCCCCGCCCCCAAAACATCTCTCACTGTTCTCTCTATTCTTTCTCTTCCTTCTACGCTCGCGAAACCCTAACCCATCTCTCATCTCAAATTCGTCAAAGTACCCTCGTAATTTGTTGAATAATCCACAAAATTGCTTTGGACAACTTAATCCCATCTTCCGTTGGAGGTTTAATTTGTTTGAATTTGGGTATACTTGAAGAGGAAAGCATCTTTATTGTGAAGGTATGAAGTTTTTTCCCCCATTATTTTGTTAATTTAAGTAGGTTTTCTTTATGGGTAGCTAATAACTCGCTTATTGGTATAAATTAACGTAGGTATGGATTTGGAGATTCCTATTTGGTTATATTTTGGTGGTGAAATAATTCGTGATCCAAAGATTGGTTGTTGTTATAGTCATTTGGAACCGAAAATAGTTTGGGTACCCCGTACCATTACATTTGAAGAATTAATTGAGAAAATCTATGAAGTTTCTAATTGGGATAGGAATGAATGGAATGTGAAAATTTTAGCTCGATACGCAGCAGGAAGAGGAGATGGTCAGTATTTTATGACAGTGCCCGTACCTACTGATAATGCGCTGAAGTCATTGATTGCGAGGACATTTGATCCCAATTGTGCTTGGTCTGTAGTAAAGTTATATATTCAGCAAATTCGAGTTGTGAATGCTCAGCCACATGATATCCCTAGTGCAAGCTTCATAAGGGTAGTACCTACACAGCAGTCGAGGTCTAACCCCGATCATTCTTCACAACCAAATCCGGTATCCTCACAAGAGAACACCTTCACAAATACAACAATTCCGGATTCTGTAAATGTTGAGCTGCCACGCCAACCTAACCCGGTCCCTGACTCTGTTCCAAATGACAGTATGTTTGAACTCTTTCAAAATGCAGTCTGTAACAACAGCTTATTAGACAATGATGAAGAAGATGAAGAAACAAACGATGAAGATGTTGATAGTGGTGAAACTGATGACGTAGACGAAGATGATGATGATAGTGGTGCAAATGTAAATCCCACGAACAACAGTTCTAATGAAGTCAGGGATACTTATAGCTACGGCAATGTTGACGCGCATGTTACCGAGGAGATGGCTGAAGGTGCTAGAGTACACCTAGTTCCACAAGAGTCGTCTGGTTCGTCCAATGTAGACGAATTGTACGTTGGACAGGAGTTTATAAGCAAGCAGTCGATTCAACAGGCAGTGAAATTGTATTCTATCAAAAAACATCGTGAATTCGTAACTTTGAAATCTACACCATCACTGTACACTGTTAAATGCAAAATGGCACCTAGAAAACGTACCATTGAGGAAATTGTGCAAGGCCCCCCCGGAGTAAGTGATGGTGGCTGCCCTTGGAGATTACGAGCAATGGTTCCAAAAGGCGGGACGAATTTTGTGGTGAAGAAGATAGTTGGGCCACACACTTGTACGAATCCAACGTTGAATCAGGATCACCTTAAAATTGATTACAATATTGTTTGTAATCTGATTGTTGATGTGGTGAAAAAGGATACCGCTTTATCACCGAGGTCAATTATTGAGATTGTTAAAATACAATATAATTATCAGATTTCCTATAAGAAAGCTTGGCGAGCAAAACAAAAGGCGATCGAGAGGTTGTATGGTACCTTTGAAGAAGCATACACAAAGTTGCATGCTCTACTCACAGCAATTCAAGCTACAAATACAGGAACCGTTGTTCACTGGGATAAGTATGAGTCTAGCCCTGGCGAGGAAACATTCAAGGGTGTATTCTGGGCATTTGGTCCTTCAATTGAAGGTTTCAAGTCCTGCAGACCGGTGATCAGTGTTGACGGAACTCACTTGTACGGTAAGTACAAGGGTTGCTTGCTAATTGCTGTTTCCCCAGATGCGAATAATTGCTTATTTTCGTTTGCATTTGCATTTGTTGATGGAGAGAGTATAAATACGTGGACATGGTTCATGGCTTGCATCCGATATTATGTCACCGATCGCACTGAGTTGTGTGTTATTTCTAATCGTATGCTAGTATAATGTCTGCTATGGAGTTACAAAATGGAGCTTGGAACGAACCTAGTGGATATCACCGATATTGTATGCTCCATTTTGTTACAAATTTCTTTACTAAATTTGGTAGCAAGGCATTGCGTAAGAAGGTGAAAATTATAGCGTGTCAACGCCAACCCAAAAAGTTCATGGCCAAACTTGCTGAACTTGAGAACGTAAATGTGGAGGCGGCTAATTGGTTAAAAGAGAAGCCGGTTGAGAAATGGGCACTTTATGCAGATGAAGGTCGAAGATACGGGATAATGACTACGAACCTGTCAGAAGTGTTCAATTCAGTCTTGAAAGGAGTCCGTAGTTTGCCAGTGACAGCGATTGTTGAGACGATCTTCTTACGTCTGAACTCTTATTTTACTACTCGTCGACAAGAAGCAACTCAACTTTTATCCGAAGGGAGGATTTTTGCTCGAAGAGTACATGAACTGCTCGATAGTCGCCGTGAGAGAGCTAACGGACATGGGGTTACAATGTTCCATCATCAACCGGGAGTTTTTTCCGTGAGAACGGGTATACGCATGGTGGGTGGAGAAAGGAAGGGTGGGAACTTGCACACTGTGAATTTGGGAACGAAAACGTGCACATGTATGAAATTTTATCTATACCATATCCCATGTTCTCATGTACTGGCAGCTTGTGCATATCGTGCAATCGATCACAAGCATCTCGTTGATAAATTTTACACCGTTACTTTAGTAGCACAAACATACGGTCCAATGTTTCAGCCTATACTAGATCCAGCATATTGGCCTATTATTGAAGGACCAAAACTAGTACCTGATGCCACTTTGCGACGTAAAAGGAAGGGCAGGCCTAGAACTACCAGATTCCGCAATGACATGGATGTGAGAGATATGTCAAGTCGTGGTACGGGGATGAGATGTTCAAAATGTGGTTTACAAGGACACAATAAGCAACGATGTACTAATAGTGGAACTCAACACACTTAAATATTGTATGCTTGTAATTATTAATTTGGACTTTGTATTTGTACTAAATTATGTCGATAAAGACGATGAAGTTTTATTTTGAAATTTCTTTTTTTTTTTTTTGTTTTTGATGTCCTTGTGTGTTTGTTGCGTTAATAGTATCGTAATCTAAAAAAAAATTTCATTAACATAGGGAAGACTCGCTTTTCCAAAAACCGAGTCTTATACAAACTATAATGCTTTCTCAGAAAGCGAGTCTGTTGCTTGTAGTTGTTTTTCAACAAGCCAAAGACTCGCTTTCTCAGAAAGCGAGTCTGGTGTAAATAATCGCGGTGTTTGGGAAAGCGTGTCTTGGATCTGTAGATAATCAGAGAACCAAAATTCACTGGTTTGACAGTCGCTTTCTCAGAAACCGTGGTCCAGAAGAAAGCGAGTCTTGGATCTGCTAGCAAAAAAGAATACAGAACCAAGACTCGCTTTCTCAGAAAGCGAGTTTAGTACTAAACATCGCGGTTTTTGAGAAAGCGTGTCTTGGATCTGTAGATAACCAGAGAACCAAAATTCACTGGTTTGACAGTCGCTTTTTCAGAAGCCGTGGATGAAATGACTAGACTCGCTTTCTGAAAAAGCGAGTCTTGGATCTGCTAGCAAAAATGCATACAGAACCAAGACTCGCTTTCTCAGAAAGCGAGTTTAGTACTAAACATCGCGGTTTTTGGAAAAGCGACTGTTTATGTTGCTTGATTCCCAGAGGCTTCAACAGCTCTGGAATTCCAAAGTGATAGACTCGCTTTTTGAAAAAGCGGGGTCATTATAGCTAGACTCGCTTTTTGAAAAAGCGAGTCTTGTTCTGTATGCAGAAGAAACCAATGCTTCAACTCTTGGTGGGACAATTACACAACTAACATCTCCACCATCTCCATCTTCATACCAAAAACTCCACAATTTTCATATAATCCAGCTTTAACATTCAAGCCAATCAAGATCACCACAATCCCAAAAAACAGCACATTCAATCCATCTACATTCTCAGCACTTACAATCCAAGTTAACAGCACAAAAACACAAAAAAAAGAGGAAAACTTTAACAATCAAGATCACCACACGCACACACCCCATACTAAATTTCGAATTTCATTGAATGAACTATTCAAAAGTTAATTACAATATTCGACTAAACAACATCTAACATCATTCAACTACACAACAAAATAATCACATGTCTGGGGTAAACATATCGGGACGTTTCCGTTGCCTCTTCACTCGGGGTGATGGAGTTTTCTGTGTAATACCCTCCATTGGCTCGCCTTCCTCTTCTTGCTCCTCCTCTACTTGTTCCTCATCCGCTTCTTCTTCAATTATGGTACGACGCGGTGGTTTACGGGCGACTTTCTTTACTCGTTTATTGCGTGTATTTGTCCGATGAGCGGGAGTGTTTAAGATTGCATCCAAGGTCGCCCCCTCCCCCACAGCATCTGCCTGTGCTCGACAGGACGTCGGCATCTCCCGTGCGAAGTCCTTCACGGCATCGGCTACGTTACTACTCAACACAGCTGCACATTTCTTGCCCATACTCCAAGTCTGGGCCATCTACAAAATATAATAAGTTGTTTTTTTAGTTCGAGTTCAAAAAAACTAAAAAACTTAAAAATTTCTAAAAAACTTACAATCATGCGAATAGCCGATACCTTTGGTTGAAACATAGGCAAATGCATGGAGTGTAAATCTACCGGTTCTGCTGCCGGTCGACGTATAGGCATCACCACGCCGGCTGGAGTCTGCCCTGTCGGAGAGATGTACCGCCTTGTCATCCTCCGATACCAAATCATATAGTTCTCGTGGTTTGCTAATTCGAATGGAGGTATGTTGCGGATGATTTCATCAAACCTTTGTAAGTTCCATCTCTCGACATATGTAGAGAAGCTTTCCGCCCAATTATGACCTGGCGTACGACCCATTCCAGTAATTTTATGAATATCTGCATTGAAAGGCTCGGCTACTGGAATCGCCTGCTGGAGACCAAACTGTCGTAGTACTCTGTTCACAAAATAGAACTCGACAGTGCTGAAGTTGATGAGTGGTGCTTTTGTCAGCCAAAGATCTCGCCTATACAGGGAATTGGGCGGTGGTCGAGCTAGACGCTCCTCCGTGTAGGGCATCCATACTACGCAATTATCTGCCAACCTGTCCAACTCATCACGGTAGTAGGTCAGGCATCTGTTTGGGTTGGCAGTCCAGGTAAGGTTACCGGACCAGTACACACCAAGAGGAGGAAGCATGTACTGGTCTTCAGGGAGATGGATCCAGCTGGGTGATTGTTTCTTAACTACAGGACGCCCAACGTGGATACGCTCCCAGCTCCACACTTGAAGCAATATCATCGGGCCATTCATCTGCACGGACCCGAGAGCACACAGGCACAAACTCTTGTAGAGGGATGCTAAGGCAGCACTACCCCAACTGTACTGGCCGACTCGTCCAAGGTCTGCAATAAGCGGGAGGTACATGAGGGGGACGGAATGGCCGCTAGAATTAGAAAACAGTACACCTCCAAAAAGCGTCAGGATGTACGCCCTGCAGTACATCTGGACCTCCTCTTCAGTTGAATCATCTGTCAGTCGGTCTTTGAATTTTTCCTTCAACCACTTCAACTGAATCTGTTTCCCAACTACTGCACCAGTCTCCACTTCGACACCGAGATATTGTTCTACTAAGTATGGAGCGTCGAAGTCCATAGATCCGGTCACCGCCTGGCCATCTACCGGAAGGCCTATGATTACTGAAACGTCCTGCAACGTAACAGTCATCTCCCCAACTGACAAGTGGAAGCTGTGGGTCTCAGGACGCCATCTCTCGAGGAGTGCTGTAAGTAGTGGCCGATCGCACTTGATGCCGCTCATCAGTGCTATACCATATAGACCGCAATCCCGTAAGATTTGGTGAATCCGTGGGTGCATAGGGAGTGGATGACCCCCACGGAAGGTACACTCTTTCGAATTGCCCTCCCACACATCTTTAGAGCGATGGTGCGACTGAAGCGTAAGAAGAGCGGGGTCGAGGGGACCTGGACCACCAAGGGGAATAGTAGATGAAGAAGGGGCTGAGGACGAAGTACCAGCCATATTTGGGTTAACTGGGACCTGCAAAACAACATTTACATCAGCAAATAAATATATCATTCAAATATATGATAATGAAACAAATCGAACGCAGAAAATTATAAACTTACATTACTCCGTTCGTTGCCACCACGACGACCACCACCACGTCCACCACGTGGAGGTGGGCCAAAAGATGTACGTGGTCCATCGCCACGATTGGCTCTACTACTAGAACCAACCTCGGTACGTCCCTTATTCCGTGGCATTTTTCAAAAAAAAAGAGTATCCTACAATGAGGAGGGAGCAATTGTTGTTGGTTTCTAGCTACCTAAATGAATAGACTAACTAGACACAAATTATAAAACCTCGCAAATGCACGAATCGAATCGTAGTAATAGCAAGGGTCGATCCCACAGAGATTGTAGACTTCAACTTACTAATCAATAAAACTAATAATAAAAATGAATGAGAGTTGTCATAATATTCTAAAAGAACTAAAAGATTAAAACTAAGATGAGAGGTGTTGAATCACAAATATCTCTTGAATAGTTGGGTTGTTGATCTCCACCAATAGTTAGTAATGCTAAGTTGCCTTCTGAATTTACTTCTAATTACTCATGTTGTTCACTTCAAGGGCATGGTATCTAATCCTTAAAGTATTGTTTCCCTAAGCCAAGAATTAGGCATGGTATCTACTCTAATTCGTTTCTTTCCGTAAGTATCTAGCATGGTATCTACTAAGTTGTACTTAGAGAAAACATAAGAATAGTGGAAACGAACAAACACTTAAAGTTCTAGAAATTGGTATCAGATCTAGATCCTCTAAGTTGATTGAACCAAGAACCCCTAAAGATTCTTTTGTTACAAATTATGAGCACGAGATTCGGTCGTCTCAATATGCTCATATAACAGATTCAGATAAATGATATCCAAACTTGAGCTTCCCAAGTTCTGTACGTCAGTCGACTGGCTCTCACCTCAGTCGACTGCTCTCAGTCTTGAAAACTAGTTTGACTATCATAAACCTATACCAATTCAATTAGATTCAATCAATAAGTAACATAGAAGAGTTCAGAAGAAAATAGCATTACATAACTACGGTTTCGATCTACCCAACTATGAAATTAGTTCCACATAATAATAACTTTATTGCTTAAAAAGTTTGAATACATGGTCAACATAAAAGAATAAAGAGAGAAGAAGAAATAAACTAATGGATTCCGGCAATATGGTCGACTGGCTGTCACACAGTCGACTGCCTTCTGGTTGCTGGATCTTCTCTCTCCTTCTTCGATGTTGATGGAGTGATGCTCTCGATGTTGTTCAGGAACTTGGTGATTGAGTCGCTTCCCAGAGATATATCTGATCGTGGCGGATGAAGTCGTGGAGAGAGAGCCCCGTTCAAGAGATGGTATTCTGATATTTATAGAACACGGCTGAGAATTAGGGTTTCCCCTTTTTCAGGAAGATCCTTCTTTATTTGATTTGATGATTAATATCTTTCTCTTTTCTCCTTTCCTTCCTTATCTGTTCACCACGTCCACTTGAAAATACCCTGTCTTTAGATTTAATTCTTTGTATAAAATCTTGATCCAAGTAGATTTGAAATTAGATGCAAGTGTATCTTTGAAGATCTTATCTGTTTACTCCGCCGCAGACCAGTCGACTTATCTCTGGACCAGTCGACTGAGTCGAGACTTCTGTAGATTTCATCTGTGATCAGGCCAGTCGACTGCTCTTGGGAATAAGTCGACTGTTCCTCTACATTTTTCTGTGTATCATCTTTGAAGTCCTGAATCTGCTTCGTTTTGCTGTTTTACGCTGTTTCCTATGGAAAAGAGAAAATAAGAGTTAAATACCATATATAGAGCTTTTAAATGTCTAATTATATTAAGATTATTGCTCTAAAAAGTGAATAATAATGTGTTCATCAAATACCCCCACACTTAGCTTTTGCTTGTCCTCAAGCAAAAAGTGAATTTATGAACAAGGGAGTACTAATCAGAATAAATCAACCATCAAGATTTCTTATTATGTGGACATCAAAATGAAAAATATAAAACTACAAACAATTTCAGATAAAGTAAAATTGAACATACCCACTTTCTCTAGTGCAATTGTTCAGTCATAATCCCCAAACTTAATCATATTTGTCATGCGATTAATGTAGTTATAGTATGCAACTACTCAGTCTGTGATTATCCCTTTTCTCTACTACAAATCCAGTAGCAAACTAGAGGTTTTTTTTTTTTTTTTTTTTTTTTTTAGTCTCTTCTTTAAAGTTGTCACTTGTCTTTTGACGCGAATGCGAAACATTTGTGATGTATCCACCCGGTTACTCAACAAGTCACAAACATTAAAGTGCTTTGCATACTCATATTTTAAGTTGCCGTTTGACGTAAAGGTAAACATTGGTGATGAATACCCCTAGTTACTAAGCGCTCAAAACATTGGAGTAGACTGACTTTATTCAAATATATATACATATATTGTATCACTCTATTTACTTAAACTCGATTTAGGACTAGATCAGAAGGGAATAATTATCAGAAAAAACATCACATTTGTTTATTATGTATAATTGCATGACTCGCACAATTTTGTAGGGAATTATGAAACTCAACAATCCTAAAGTAAATAAGTATCCTTACTCTTACTTTATAAGAAATCGTTTATCCTAAAAAAAATTCAAAAGATTCCAAATATAACTAACTAATACCCCTACACTTAGATGGAACATTGTCCTCAATGTTCGCACAAAACATAAGATATAGGCATGTGTTACCATCTAGTAAGGAGAGACTGAAAAATAAAAATGAATAACTAAAGAAAGTAAAGGAAAGTGTAAATACTCCCCTAAAAAAGTTGGGTTGCCTCCCAATAAGCGCTGTGTTTCATGTCTTCAGCTAGACATGATGAGTTCATGCAATGTATTGAATGGGTTGAAGATTCACATCTTCCTCGTGTTGCTCTAGACTCATCTCAATGTATGGCTTCGCCCTATGTCCGTTCACCTTGAATGTTTGATTTCGGTCTTCGCTGTGAACTTCCAATGCACCATGTGGAAAGACTTTTGTGATAATATATGGTCCATACCATCTTGACTTGAGCTTGCCTGGAAAGAGTCTTAATCTTGAGTTGTAGATCAATACCTTTTGTCCTTCATAAAACTCCTTCCGTGCTAATTGTTTATCATGGTATAACTTAGTCCTTTCCTTGTATAGCTTGGCATTTTCATATGCATCGTGCCTCAATTCTTCAAGCTCATTTAGTTGCAATCTCCTTTTGTCACCTGCCTGTTTCATATCAAAATTGAACTTTTTGATAGCCCAATAAGCTTTGTGTTCCAATTCTACCGGCAGATGACATGCTTTTCCAAAGACCAAACGGTATGGTGACATGCCAATGGGTGTCTTGAAAGCGGTTCTGTAGGCCCATAATGCATCGTTCAAGCGTAGTGACCAATCCCTTCTGCTTGTATTGACTGTCTTTTCCAAGATGCTCTTGATCTCTCTGTTGCTAATCTCCACCTGCCCACTGGTTTGAGGATGATATGGAGTTCCCACTCTATGTGTAATTCCATATTTCTTCATCAAAGAAGCAAATGGGTAGTTATTGAAGTGGCTCCCTCCATCACTTATTATTGCTTGTGGTGTACCAAACCTAGTGAAAATGTTCTCCTGCAAAAACTTGACAACAACTTTGTGATCATTAGTTCGTGAGGGGACAGCCTCGACCCATTTAGACACATAATCCACACCAACAAGTATATATAAATAACCAAATGAGTTAGGAAATGGACCCATGAAGTCGATTCCCCAAACATCGAAAAGCTCGATTACTTGTATGTTGTGTAGTGGCATTTGATTTCTAGAAGAGATGTTGCCTGTCCTTTGGCATTTGTCGCAAGCCCTGCAAAAAGAAAAAGCATCTTTGAATACTTTAGGCCAATAAAAACCAGATTGCAATACCTTAAGTGCTGTTCTCTTTGGTCCAAAATGTCCTCCACATGCATATTGGTGGCAATGTTGTAGAATACTCCTTTGTTCCTCGTCTGCCACACATTTTCTTATAATTTGATCAGAGCAAAATTTGAATAAATAAGGATCATCCCAATAATAGTGTTTGCTCAGATCCACCAATCTTTTCCTTTCCTGATGTGTCATACCTGGAGGAAAAACATGAGCAGTTAGAAAATTGACAATGTCAGCAAACCAGGGGAGTTGTTCAGAGAGATAAGTCGACTGGTTGAGGGACCAGTCGACTTCCCCGAGAGTGTGAATATTTATTGCAAATAGATGTTCATCTGGGAAATTTTCATTCAGCGGGGGCACAATTCTCTCTTCCTCCTGAAGTAGTCTGGACATGTGATCTGCCACAACATTGTCGCATCCTTTCTTGTCTCTAATCTCAAGATCAAATTCTTGAAGCATCAGCACCCATCTGATCAACCTAGGCTTAGCTTCCTTTTTAGCCAACAAATATCTCAAAGCAGCATGGTCAGTGAAAACAATAACTTTAGAACCAATTAAATATGATCTAAACTTCTCTACAGCAAAAATAACAGCTAACATTTCTTTTTTGGTGGTAGAATAATTTAGCTGTGCATCGTTTAGAGTTCGAGAAGCATAGTAAATAACATGGGGTTTCTTATTGATTCTTTGACCTAAAACAGCCCCTAAAGCATAATCACTTGCATCACACATAAGCTCGAAAGGATGGCTCCAATCTGATGCCATGACAATAGGTGCAGAAATGAGAAGATTTTTCAATGTATTAAAAGCATTTGTACATTCTTCTGTCCATACAAACTCAACATCCTTAGCCAACAAGTCACAAAGGGGTTTGGAGATTTTTGAAAAGTCTTTTATAAATCGTCTATAATACCCTGCGTGTCCTAGAAAACTCCTAACACCCTTAACTGTAGTGGGAGGGGGTAGTTTTGATATTATATCGATTTTTGCTTTGTCTACCTCTATTCCCCTTTTGGACACCACGTGTCCCAACACAATACCTTGTTGTACCATAAAATGGCACTTTTCCCAATTCAGCACTAAATTGCATTCTTCACATCTTTTAAGAACCAGCTGCAAATGGTTAAGGCATTCATCAAAACAAGATCCAAAAACACTAAAGTCATCCATAAATACCTCGATGAACCTTTCCACCATGTCGGAAAATATACTCATCATGCATCTTTGAAATGTAGCTGGAGCATTGCACAATCCAAAGGGCATCCTCCTGTAAGCAAAAGTACCAAAAGGGCATGTAAAAGTGGTCTTTTCTTGATCTTCTGGAGCAATAGCAATTTGATTATAGCCACTATAACCATCTAGAAAACAATAATGACTATATCTTGCTAATCTTTCTAACATTTGATCAATAAAAGGAAGAGGGAAGTGATCTTTCCTGGTTTCATTATTCAACTTCCTATAGTCAATGCATACCCTCCATCCTGTGGTTACTCTTGTTGGGATAAGTTCATTCTCTTCATTTGTTACCACTGTAACTCCACTTTTCTTAGGTACTACATGTATAGGACTTACCCATTTGCTGTCTGAGATAGGATAGATGATGCCAACATCTAGTAGTTTCAAAATTTCTGATCTTACCACTTCCTTCATGTTGGGGTTGAGCCTTCTCTGTGCCTCCCTGCTAGGTTTCGCATCGTTTTCAAGCAATATTCTATGCATGCATTTGGATGGACTTATTCCCTTGATGTCTGCAATGGTCCATCCTATTGCATTTTTGTGTTCTCGCAATACCTTCAGCAACTTATATTCTTCCTGTGCACTCAAGTTCGCAGCAATTATTACTGGTAACGTCTGGTTCTCGCCTAAAAATGCATGTTTCAAATGATCGGGCAGCTGCTTGAGTTCTATGTCTGGACGCTTCTGTACAGTCGACTGGTCCATGTCAGCAGTCGACTTGTTCTGGGTGTCTGGGTTTGGTCGACTGGTTAGAACACCAGTCGACTTACTCTGTTCATCAGTCGCCTGATCTGTAGAAGAACAATTTTTATCAGACACCAATTTTTCAAATAAAGGTGCAGGCTTACCTGAATATGACTGTGGAGTTTCAAGGTGATGTACTGTCTCTGCAATCCTCCAGTCATCGTATTCCTGTTCAACATGAGATAAAGTTAGAGATTGAGTGATTATGGCTTGTAGTGGTTCAACGCTATGTACCTGAAATGTTTGATCAACAGTCTCCTGCACCACATCAATATTATAGCATTCATGATCATCTTGTGGTAATTTTAGTGTATCAAACATTTTAAATTCCACTTTTTCTCCGTTTATCTTCATACTTATAATGCCCTTTTTAACACAAATTTTTATATCAGCTGTACTCATAAAGGGCCTACCTAATATGATCGGTAGAGATGATGACATTGAAGATTCCTCCATATCTAACACAACAAAATCAGCAGGCAAAATAAAATCATTTACCTGAACTAGGACATCTTCTAAAATACCTCTAGGTCTTTTTATACTGCGATCAGCCAATTGCAAAGTGATGGATGTTGGCTTGAGTTCCCCCAATCCAAGCTTTTCGTAAACAGAATAAGGAAGAAGATTGATGCTTGCCCCCAAGTCTAGCAGTGCTTTTTCAAAGAAGTGCTCACCAACTTTGCAAGGAATGGTGAAACTACCTGGATCTTTCAGTTTAGGTGGTAATTTTCTTAATAGAACAGCACTCACTTCTTCTGTCAAGGCCACATCCTCCTTAACCTGAAATGTTCTTTTGTGAGTACAACAGTCTTTCAAAAATTTGGCATAAGAAGGAATTTGTTTAATCGCATCAAGTAGGAGAATATTAATTTCTACCTTTTTGAGAGTTTCAAAGATGTCATATAAATGTTGTTCTTTCTTTTTATTGACTAACCTTTGAGGGAATGGTGGTGGGACTGTCCCTACTTTTTCACTTACCTTGTTGGAATCCACAGCCTTTGGTAGTTGTGTTTCTGATTTGTCTGTGCAGTCGACTGGTTTGTAAAAACAGTCGACTGGTTTACTGACTGGCTTGTCTGTGTGTGTTCCAACCTTGTTGTCAATTATCTTACCATTTCTTAGGGTTGTTACTGCTTGGAGCTGTTCTTGACCTCCTGGGTTTGGTATGGTTTGTGAAGGGAGTTCTCCTGCCTTTCTTTCGCTTAGCTCTTTTGCAATCTGACCAATTTGGGTTTCTAACTTCTGAATTGCTTGCCCTTGTTGGTTGCTTGTTTGATGTTGTTGTTGGAGCAATTGAAGAACAGTGGACTCAAAATCCAACTTCTTCTGTTCTGGGGCTGGTCTTTCAAATCCACTTCCCATCTGAGGGTTCCTTGCATGTCCTTGTGTGAATTGATTCCCTTGATTATTTTGATTATTGCTCCATGAGAAGTTTGGATGATTCCTCCATCCTGGGTTATATGTGTTCGAGTATGGATTGTTCTTTGGTGGAAACACTCCTCGACCCACATAATTCGCATGCTCCTGATCTGTGAAAGTAGACATGGGACATGTATCAGTTGTGTGATCTAAATGAGAACAAATTGCACACATTTCATTTGTTTGATTTTTAACTCCACCCATCGTCGACATTGCATTAACAAGCATATCAATTTTCTTATTCATGTTTGCCATTTCTAATTGAATGTTATTACTATTAAAAATTTCGTAAACTCCCTGTTTTTTCGTAAGTCCCCTTCTTGTTGAGAATTGTTGGGAGTTCTCGCTGAGTTCTTCAAAAAGTTCAATGGCTTCTTCTTCACTTTTCCTCATCAAAATTCCATTGCAAGCTGCATCAACAATTGCTTTGTTAGTGTCATTTAAACCTTCATAAAAAGCTTGTACCTGATCATCCTTAGGCAGATTGTGAGTAGGACACTTAAGAAGCTTGCTTTTGAAGTCCTTCCATGCCTCGAAGAATAAATCTCCATCCTTTTGTTGGAAGAGTTGAATCTCCCTTTTCAGCTGTTTGGTCTTTTGGGCTGGAAAGAATTCTTTCAAAAATTTCGTTGCCAATTGCTCCCATGAATTAATTGATCCTGGTTCCAAAGAATTATACCACAACTTAGCATTAAGTTTTAAAGAAAAAGGAAACAAGATTAACCTGATTTGTTCAGCGGTAAGCCCTTGGACGCTTTGTGTCCTGCAAAGATCGAAAAAGTCTTGCAGGTGAAGATGAGGCTCTTCATCTGGTTTGCCACTAAAGTGGGGAACCATACTAAGTAAATGAGGAGATAGGTGCATGTTCCCTGTAGCATTAGGTTGAAAAGCAATGCAGGAAGGTTGCTCAATATTCTTAGGAGTGAATTTGTCCTGCATTGGTACTCGATTTTGTATTTCTTCAGCCATTGTTGTCTGTGAAATTTGTCTCTGTCCAGTCGACTGGGTCCGTACAGCAGTCGACTGGCTGGCTGTGAGAAGCTTACCTAGCCTGTGCAAAGTTCGTTCTGTTTCTGCGTCAATAGGTAGTAGCTCTGGACGAAGTGATCGTCTACCGTGCATTCACCGAAGTCCTGTAACCTAAAAGAAAAATTATTAATAAAAGAAAAGAAAAACTAATAAAAATTCTACTGACTTGTAAGTTAAAATACTAAACAATCCCCGGCAACGGCGCCAAAAACTTGTTGTTGGTTTCTAGCTACCTAAATGAATAGACTAACTAGACACAAATTATAAAACCTCGCAAGTGCACGAATCGAATCGTAGTAATAGCAAGGGTCGATCCCACAGAGATTGTAGACTTCAACTTACTAATCAATAAAACTAATAATAAAAATGAATGAGAGTTGTCATAATATTCTAAAAGAACTAAAAGATTAAAACTAAGATGAGAGGTGTTGAATCACAAATATCTCTTGAATAGTTGGGTTGTTGATCTCCACCAATAGTTAGTAATGCTAAGTTGCCTTCTGAA
Source organism: Hemerocallis citrina (assembly GCA_017893485.1). Taxonomy (NCBI): domain Eukaryota; kingdom Viridiplantae; phylum Streptophyta; class Magnoliopsida; order Asparagales; family Asphodelaceae; genus Hemerocallis; species Hemerocallis citrina. The sequence goes on along the minus strand of JACEHZ010000194.1, from coordinate 456,328 downwards.
TTTACTTCTAATTACTCATGTTGTTCACTTCAAGGGCATGGTATCTAATCCTTAAAGTATTGTTTCCCTAAGCCAAGAATTAGGCATGGTATCTACTCTAATTCGTTTCTTTCCGTAAGTATCTAGCATGGTATCTACTAAGTTATACTTAGAGAAAACATAAGAACAGTGGAAACGAACAAACACTTAAAGTTCTAGAAATTGGTATCAGATCTAGATCCTCTAAGTTGATTGAACCAAGAACCCCTAAAGATTCTTTTGTTACAAATTATGAGCACGAGATTCGGTCGTCTCAATATGCTCATATAACAGATTCAGATAAATGATATCCAAACTTGAGCTTCCCAAGTTCTGTACGTCAGTCGACTGGCTCTCACCTCAGTCGACTGCTCTCAGTCTTGAAAACTAGTTTGACTATCATAAACCTATACCAATTCAATTAGATTCAATCAATAAGTAACATAGAAGAGTTCAGAAGAAAATAGCATTACATAACTACGGTTTCGATCTACCCAACTATGAAATTAGTTCCACATAATAATAACTTTATTGCTTAAAAAGTTTGAATACATGGTCAACATAAAAGAATAAAGAGAGAAGAAGAAATAAACTAATGGATTCCGGCAATATGGTCGACTGGCTGTCACACAGTCGACTGCCTTCTGGTTGCTGGATCTTCTCTCTCCTTCTTCGATGTTGATGGAGTGATGCTCTCGATGTTGTTCAGGAACTTGGTGATTGAGTCGCTTCCCAGAGATATATCTGATCGTGGCGGATGAAGTCGTGGAGAGAGAGCCCCGTTCAAGAGATGGTATTCTGACATTTATAGAACACGGCTGAGAATTAGGGTTTCCCCTTTTTCCGGAAGATCCTTCTTTATTTGATTTGATGATTAATATCTTTCTCTTTTCTCCTTTCCTTCCTTATCTGTTCACCACGTCCACTTGGAAATACCCTGTCTTTAGATTTAATTCTTTGTATAAAATCTTGATCCAAGTAGATTTGAAATTAGATGCAAGTGTATCTTTGAAGATCTTATCTGTTTACTCCGCCGCAGACCAGTCGACTTATCTCTGGACCAGTCGACTGAGTCGAGACTTCTGTAGATTTCATCTGTGATCAGGCCAGTCGACTGCTCTTGGGAATAAGTCGACTGTTCCTCTACATTTTTCTGTGTATCATCTTTGAAGTCTTGAATCTGCTTCGTTTTGCTGTTTTACGCTGTTTCCTATGGAAAAGAGAAAATAAGAGTTAAATACCATATATAGAGCTTTTAAATGTCTAATTATATTAAGATTATTGCTCTAAAAAGTGAATAATAATGTGTTCATCAGCAATCATTATTAACAATACCAAAATATAAAACCAAGAAATATAGAACAAATACGAACATCTATAACTATTATAATGGGAGAGTTGAGGTACACAAACAAATATAATTAGGATATTACTTCACATAGAGATAAATTTGAAGTAAGGATATCCTTTCGTTTCAAACTCTTAAAAATACCCACTACAAGATTTGAGCACAATAAGTAGGTAATGAATTTTGGTTACATATTGCAAATCATTTTAGAAATTTAAATAATCACGGAAGCAAAAGAGATTTGAAATGCAAATACTACATACTAGTTTTGATTACTAATAGTCATATCCTAGTCTTACTCACAAATTCTACATTTACTCACAAATTATACAAATTCTACATTATACTGGTCAATTATACTTTTACTCACAAATCACAAATCCTACACACATTACAAGCAAATCTTTCAACACCGAGATCTACACACATTACTCACAAATTATACATTCTACACACACTACCACAAATTACACACAATATATATACAACATTAGAAAATATAGAGTTTGAGAAATATACCTCAATCTTCACGCAAGAATTGAACCACGAGATACACCCCCAAATCGTTCAACCCCTTTGTGAGGAACGCCACCGCAATCACCACAAACACGAAAGAACCACCACCAATTCGCAATCGACGCAATCAACCCCTTTTCTTTAATCCACCGCAATCACCAAAAAATTCGAAAAGAAAACTCAAACACAAAGTGGGGAACTGGAGTAGGATGAGATAGCAAAGAATTTAGGAGTTAATCGACGGCTAATTTGATGAAATAGGCCAGAAATCGAAGATTCAATACGATGGGTTAGGGTTTACGAAAGCGAGTCTTGGGAAAAAGAAGAAGAAGTGAGAGATGTTTTGGGGGCGGGGGTTTAAGTCCCAAACGACACTCGCTTTTTGAAAAAGCGAGTGTGGTTTAATTACCCCTGCTTTTTCAAAAAGCGAGTGTTGCTGGGCAAAGAAGGCCAAGACTCGCTTTTGGAAAAAGCGAGTGTGGTATAAACCCTCACACTTTTTCGAAAAGCGAGTCTTAGGTTTCCAATTTTCTGAAACCTAAGACTCGCTTTTTGAAAAAGCGTGAGGTTTTATACCACACTCGCTTTTTCAAAAAGCGAGTGGGGCGTTTGTGGAAAAAAAAAAACAGGTCGTTTGTGGCAATACTTTTGCAAAAAGGGTCATTTTGGGAAAAAATTCGAGAATGGGTCAGTATCGGTTGTACCAGGTTTTATCATATCTGTACGTGCTTTGCACACTTTATTTCACATGTGGTTAGGCGGGAAGATGTAATGGGCTGATGTATAAAGCCCGGGTAGAATTTACATAGTAAGCACGTGTCTTGTAAATGATTGGATTATAACTGCCTATAAAAGACTGAGTTGAATTGAAATGAATATAAAAAATTGAGTAACTGATTTCTCCCCCGAATTTATCTTCTCCTTCTTCCTTCGAAACCCTAGATTTCTCTTCAATGGCAAATTCTCATCGACCTCAGATTTCAGTCCCTACCATTTAGTTCCCCAAATTATAGCATTTGCAATTTATTCCATCAATTAGAATGGCTTAATTAGGTTCTTTTAAATTTAGTCCCTTAATTGATGGTCATTTGCAATTTAATCCCCCAAATCACAACTTTTGTAATTTAGTCTCCTAATTAGAATGGCTTAATCAATTTAGAAATTGATTATGCTATGATTTGGGTGACTAAATTACAAATACTCATCAATTGAGGGAATAAATTGCAAAATGTTATAATTAAGTCACTCTATCTGGGAGACTAAATTGCAGATATAATATTTTGGGTGACTAAATTGCAAATATCCATCTATGGAAGTACTAAATTGTAAAGAAATCTAATTAAGTAACTCTAATTAGGGACTAAATTTAAAATGCTATAATTTTGAGGACTAAATTGTAAGTGTATGTTAATTAATTAAAAAAACCCTTTATTTAATAAAAAGGGCATTTTCGTCTTAAAAAATGCGGGGCATTTGAGAAACTAAGTTTGATGAGTTTTTTTTGAAAAAATACATAGTTGAGGGGGTTTATAAAGGATGAGCAATAATTGAGGGGAACTTATTAAATTTATCCATTATATATATATAAAAAACTCAGTTTTGCTTTTTTTGCTTGCGCCACATAGGCATTTTTTATTTATTCCTTGTGCACGTGACATTTCCATGTTAAATACATGATAAAATTCACATTTATAACCATTTTCTTTTGCCACATGGCATTTTCATGTTAAACATATGATATACTCTTCTCAAATCTTCAAATATATGCTTTGATCTTATCTAACTACAGTTCTTTTAACCTAGTTCTATCATCTACATTTATTTTTTTATATGAACGTTACTACGTATGGAGTAGAATTAATTAAATATTTATAATTTTTTTTTAATAAAACTCTCATATCTTATCTTATCATATCTAGTAAAAGTAATACTCAAATATTTTTCATATCTTCTATAGCTAATTAAAAAATATAAGTGAGGTGAGTAAAAATTGCAGCAAATCAGGACACCGCAATTCTAGCACGAATGTTGAAGCTTCCTAGGGCATAACAGTAAATTTAGTAGGTACAGGCTTACATGAACAGCATGGGCTCGTTTACAGGTCCATCAACTCAACCAGACCTACAATTAAGGCTAATTTACAACCCAGCAAGAGGAATTCAAGTTAATTAAAAGCTGTTAACTAATTCTTCTATCTAGATTAGAGTTATTAACTAACTTTATCTCTTAACAAAGGAAATCTGGGGTTTAAATACAAAAGATCCTCCTTTAGGACAATTTTTTGTAATCAACGTCTAGGCCTATAACCAGGTAGCAAAATGCTAGACATACATGAGTTTTTACCCCAAACATACATTATAAATGCATTTGGGCCCACTTCTCACTAAAAGACAAGATTTTTTACATTGTCTTTTAGTAGGAAGTAGGCCCTCATGTATTTATAATGTATGTTTGGGGTAAAAACTCATGTATGTGTAGGCATCCTCAACCAGGTAATCAACCTTTTTATAACCAGGTAATCAACCTTTTGTCATCAAAACTCTATTATTAAATTTGAGTTACTAACTTGAGCGACGAAGGGTTTTTTGTTGGGGCCAACTCCGGTGTTCAGACTTTGTGCAGGTTCGTAGGCAACATCTCAGTTGTCCAATCCAGATCCAGAAGCACTCAATGATTTCAATTTAGCAACAAGGAGCTCTCAACCATATTTCCTAGCCAAGATCAACAATTAGATCTATAAATAGTTTCTCCTTCAAAATCCGAACTCATCATCTGATTCCTCCCACACCAAAAAAATAAAATTTGGCTTATAATCTGAGCTTACACATACACTGGGTTTAGCATCTTAGAGTATCTGTAGTCGTTGAAGAGAAAAATATGCATATATGGATAAATAGAAATAGGAATCGAAGTTCTGCTGCAGTCGTTAAAAAGCTATTTGGAGTGACGACACTCGAAGTGCCGTCGATGGAATTAAAATTCGTCCTCGAAGCGCAAATAAAAAATTACAAAAAAATTTCAGAAATTACAAAAAATTTATAAAAATTACAAAAACATTCCAGAAATTGCAAAAAAAAATTACAAAATTGCAAAAAAAAATAGAAATTGCAAAAAAGTCTGGACGGCACATGAAGTGCCGTCCGAGGGTTTGTGAGCTTTTTGGGGGTTTTTTAATCGAAAAAATTATTTTTTTTCAAGCGACGGCACTTCAAGTGCCGTCGGACGATAAAAAAATTAGTTTTTTTGTGGGACGGCACTTCATGTGCCGTCTCTCATATATGAATAAATCTCAAACCTATTCTCATTTATAGCAGTCGATTGTAGCGAAATATGGATAATATGCATATTTGGCCAACGACTGCAGCGTCGTTTTGAGCCAAATATGCATATTATGCATATTTAGCAAACGACTACAGATGCTCTTATACAGGTCATATATGGGATTGCATACATACCTTTCATTTCAATTCCAAGGGGAGTATGCTTCCTTTCTTGCACATGTACTGCGCGTGCTCATACTATAAATCTCTATATCTAATGGGAGAGTTGGAGTTGTAATTTGTCAACACACAAACCTGTGTGTTGCACGTGTAACTCCAACTCTCCCATTAATTACTACAAAAACAAACATACAAACAAAATTTCACCCACTTAAATAATTTTAAAATATTTTTTTAACACCAAACAAACACATATATTGCACTTACAACTCCAATTCTACTTATGAACACGTGCATCACACGTACAAATTGTAGCTTTTTCTTAAGAATATTTTTTCCAATTACGTGCAATGCACGTCCAACTCCAAAATTATTTCTTAACACATATATCGCACGTGGAAATCCTCCAACTCTTATCAAAGCGTGCATCGCACGTGAACAATACTAGTTAATATAAATGAGACAGATTCCTAAACAGGGACATCAGGTGGGTAGTCTTTAGGATGGTTCTTGATCGACTCTTGTAATGATTTCTCTTGCTCAAGTAGATTGGATGGAATGGTATCATATACATTCGTGAATAGTTCACTAAGTGGGGGCTTTTCCATTCTCTCTGCGACTTGAATAGCTTGTAGTATCTGCATTTTTTGTGTGCCGTTGCACGCAATTAGTTAGGAAACTTAAACTGCCGCAAAATTAATACAAATTTTGAACGAAAAGACTAAAAACTGGAGAAGTCTGTGTGAGGTCCATAAACAACAATGCACATGAATCTCCTCCATTTTTAGTGAGATCAGTTAAGGAGTGCCGGCTATGTGATACACACCTCACTTGTCCTACGGTTGTGCAACTAGTTTATGAAATATACCTCTTTCCGGACATTCGTCCTCCAATTTGATTCATCGGCATCACACCACCACCCATTCCTTTCAACCCATTTGCGATACCTGGACACAGGATCTCTGGAACTTCTCCAATGTTCAATCTCATCTACTGCACGATACTTTGTCGAATCATCTGATGTTGAGTGATGCCCCACTCTATAAGTCAGAGCCTAACAGTAACCAATTCACATATCAGAAAACTTAAAATAAGTCTGGAACCATTTGGTGCTAAGGAATTTGAAATGTCTGCCAAACAAAAGAAGTAAGAAGTCAGATATGAGCAGGTAGACACAAGATTAATAATTCTTTACCTCTACCAAGATGGGTCTATTTTCAGTTATGGCCATTTCTCTGGCTTCATGAACTGCACTGTAAACAGCAAGTGCATCGTTCCCATCTACACGAATACTACGAATTCCATAGGCCTGGCCTCGAATAACTACACCATCACCTAATCATCACATTCCAAGTTAGTGATGGATGAACAAAAGAACTGATCAGCTAAGGAGTTTGATAAAATTTAATTACTTTGAAATTGCTGTGTAGTGGGAGTGCTTATCGCCCAACCATTATTTCGACAGAAAAATATTATAGGAACTTCCATTACAGCAGCAAAGTTTAAGCCAGCATGAAAGTCTCCCTTCAGAATATTAAGAATTAATATGTAAGTTTTAAGGAAGAAAACAACAACATTAACCGTAAAACGAAGGAAACCCTGAAAGAATGGTGGATTGTATGCCCTCATTTTATCAGCAACTTTGAATTTCTTTACACCCTTCAAATCCCATTGGTGAAACACGTAACCGAAAAAAGAAGGAAAACGAAAAATTCTTCTATTGTATAAGAAAATTTGAAAGAAAACTTTCCGGACAAAGAAAGAACCACCAAAAGCACTGTTTTAATTTCATTCCAGTGAATTGCATTGTATGCAAGATTATAAATATTATTTTGAAGAATACTAATTTTCAGTTTTAAAAAAATCAAATAAAACTAAATTCGATTAAACTAAATTAAATTAGATTAAATTGACTATTTTTTTAAAAAAATTAGTTTGTTATTTTTGATTGAGTAAATTTCTGTTCTGAAAAATCCACTTTAAATGCTTTATATAATAAACAATCTACACTGGTAAAAATCAAGCTAGGGTGCACTTGATTAATTGTGGTCATCCATCTTAAATCGTCTTGATGAGTAAATGGCCACAATTAATTGTCACTCATGAGCTATCTTTAAATCATCTCTAATAATTTCTAATATTTTAAACTTAGCATATATATATATATATATATATATATATATATATATATATACACTCAAACGGAAAATAATTAACTTAACTGACATTATAATTATAGCCACTTATCCAAGTCGATTTAAGATGGACGAATTACAATTAATCAAGTGTACCCTACGCTTGATTTTTGCCAGTGTAGGATCCAATTAAATCCATAAACAAGGCCGGGTCCGAATCAGTTTGGATGGTGAGAGGATTAATTGTACAAGTAAAAATCCCGAAATGCCTAATTAATGCAAAATCACACAATCAAATGATCGAGGGGGTCAGTAGAATAAAAATTTCCGTATATATTCATTACCTCACTTGTGCCACCATCTCCGAAATATGTGATAGCACAGGCATTTTTCCTGTCCATCTTGAGCGAGTAAGCAGCTCCAGCAGCTTGAGGAATCTGTGTTCTGTCAAGCTTAACATTTATAAGTAAAAGTGCATGCTTATATCTTTAACTTGTACAACTGTATGAACTAATTAATAAGAGTTATTTGGAATAGATGGTAAGTAGCTTACGCTATAGGAGAAGAAACCGTGAAATAATTGAGCCTCTTAGATCCATAATGAATTGGCATCTGCCGGCCTTTCCCATAGTCTGATTTGTTTCCGAAGCACTGATTTGCAAATTCTTGTAAAGTGAAACCGCGCCATAAAAGAACACCAGGCTCCCTATACTAGATATATAATTAATAAAGGGTTCTTTTAGATCGATGTACAATTTCGGAAATATATATAATTCTAAAAAAAAGTTACTAATTATTAACCTGGGGGAAGACGACATCATCAATTGTTAATGCAGCAGCAGAAGCAATGTTGATTGCTTCTTCGCCATTGGAGGTGAGATAGAAAGAGATTCTTCCTTGTCTTTGAGCTTCATATAGGATGGTGTCCATGATTTGGAGAGTAACCATGTTACTGTACATTTTTAGTGCAATTTCCTTAGTGACCTGTTGAGATCGATCGATGTAGGTCATGAAAAGTGTTGGTTAATTTTATTCATCTTGAACTTATATAGCTTATCAAATAAATTATTAAAATAGAACAAAATAATAGCTATATATGTTTTTGGCTTCCTAGCTAAAAATCCTAATAGCCTATACAAATCGAGAACCAATGATGTATGAATTCTAATAGAACAGAGGTTAATTATTATATATATTACAATTCCAGAATCATTTTGCAAATATGTTAAAAATAGGAATGTGAATCATGTGATAGTGTTAGATGAATTAATACATACCTCTCTGAATTGACTGCCTGAAATTGTATCTCCATCATCATCGAGGACACGGTAGCAGTTTATTCTCTCACCTTGGGATTCAGATAGAAATCTCATTTCTGAGTCGAACCTAACCTTTCCTCCAGGAAAATCCATTGCCTTTTCCTAAATGATTCATACAGAAATTAATGCAGAGGATATAATTCTAATTGTTCTTTTTTCCCTTTCCTTTTCATGTATTTGAGTTATAATATTTCTGATGTAATTTTTTTCATTATCTAATCTTCAAAGAAACAAGGTGAAGATTTTTATCCAAATCTCCACTTATTTAAGAAAACAACCACCAACACATCTCCAGGTTGCTAATTGGTAAACAAATAAACAATGACCTCTACAATGATATGAATCTGATAATTTCCAGATTACCAATAAGGGCTTGTTGTTGTTGTTGTTGTTGTTGTTGTTGTTGTTAAGTCCCTCAATATGGAAAACTGAGTGTATTAGACGGACAGAAAGCAGAGAGGGTAAGATCAGAGCAGACCTGATTACTACTGGACTCATCACACTGATCAGCAACACTCTCCCCAGCTCGAATATTAAGGAAACGACTAGTACCCAAAAGGCTCATCAAATTCCTTTTAGACCCAGATGGGTATTTCTCTGTTACTGTATTAATCTGGTCCTGCAAAATCCCACCAAGCCTTGTTCTGAGAGACTCTAATGGCCCCACCCCCTTCTTCCCTACATGATGAATTAGCCTTGATCTTCCTGTACTCCAAACCAGCATAGCCATTGGTAACAAAGAAGAAGAAGAAGAAGAAGAAGAAGAAGAGAAAGAGATGGCTTAATTTATTTGTTTGTATGAGAAATAAAAAAAGGAAATGAATGTATGTGAAGGATGTCGTAACAGCTAGCTGCTTGGGCGTGGATAAGGACGAGGGGGAGAGTGTCCACTGCAGTACATGCAGATGGTCAGTAACAACTAGCTATAGTAACTGGAGTCACACGTGTCATTTGTTCAGCTGAGTGTGAGCAGTGTTTGCTGTTCTTTGATGTGGACACTGCGAAAATTATGCAGATCAGGAACAGGAAGGCGTGAGGAATTCCAAGAACTAAACAAGGAAGGAGCTTTTTGAAGAACTCTTAATCTTAATTAGTTTGGATTTGGCTATGCATGCATGCATGGCTACACATCAGCTTGGTTTTGTATAATTATCAACAACTCATCAAAGTATTTCTCAGAATGTCACGTTATAGTCCTAATTAAGTAATGAAGTTGTTCAAATTGTCCCCACTACAAGAAAATGTTGTTCAAATTGTACACTGCAAGAAAATGTGTCTTTAGTAGATGGAAAGACGATAGATTGATAAATCGGATTATCTCTACTATTTTAATGGAAGAGTTGGGGTTGTAAACAAACAAATCCTAATTTTGTAACTGAGTAAACACGTGCAATATACAACAAACTAAATCTACCAAACATACCCGTGTGATGCACGTGCAGCTTCTAAAAAAGGGATATTTTAACAAATGCCCCCATTTAAAATGTGAAAATTAGCATATACCTCCACTATTTTTAAAAACTAAGAAATACTCCTATTTTTAATCTAATATTATAATGGGAGAAGACCTTAGTGTCATTTGTAAATATTTTGTCAATCTATCAACCCGTGCAATACACGTGCATAACCATTATAATGGAGGTTCTATGTTCAAATCCAGATTATGTCTAAATTTTTATTTTAAAAAACTATATTTATTAAGACGTGTAAAGCACGTGCAAATTACTAGTTTTAGTAAAACAAAGGATACACCAAATACACTGCTAAGCTAAATAAGGTAGCATGCATACCCGTGGTTTGATCTCAAAGCCGTGATTGGTAGACGCAACATGTGTTTGGGAGAGGATATCCTGATTCCTTTGCTACAATTTTAAAATATTTTCAGCTCAGAGAAAACCAGACTCTATCTCGAAAAATTAATTGATAAGAATGACTACACAGCCTACACTTTATACTGATCAGGAAATACAATTAGCACTTATTTCCCTTTTAAGAGTGTCGGTTGGTATTTATATCTCTAATCTCTGATATTATAATGAAAGAAGGTCTTAGGGTCAATTTATCTCCTTACGTGTATCGTACGTGCAACTCCAATTTTCTATCATACACATTAAATCTACTAACTTACGTGTATCTATCGCATGTACCATTTCAATTCTTTCATTGTACTCTTTATATTACTTTAAAAAATGTATATTTATTAACACATACCTCACACGTGCTATATTATATTACTTGAAAAACTATATTTTTAATAATGTGCATCGCACGTGCTAGTGTTAAATACTAGTAAAAATTATTAGATCTTGGATTGTGTCACATGGGTACGTAGTTACTGAGTTAGTTAGATCCATTAAAGTACATGGGGTACTGATTCCACATCTCAATCAATTACCCCATGTACTTTAATGCTAACCAGTACCCCATCAGCAATTAATCAATTAGCCTCATCAGCATTGCTTGCTTCAAGTTGTGCCATCTTTTTCTCAAACTTCTTCCATTGATTATAGGCAACTGTGCAAAAATAATATAATTGATGCCGTTATTCAAAATAACGGCATCAGTATAATCGTTGCCGTTCTCTCAGAGAACGGCATAGTTTATTTTTATTTTACAATTCTCTCTCAACTCACAATTGAGACTGTTAGATCTTTAGACAAAAAGTAACAGATGCCGTTATTCCAAATAACGGCATGAAACTTTTTTTCCAAACAGATGCCGTTATTGGGAAGAACGGCACGGAAATAACCTATGCCGTTTTTTTCAATAACATTTGTTGCTGACGTGTCTTAAATAAGAACATATCGCTAATTGTTTTCGGAAGTGAGGCAAGGCATCAAATATTTTCAAAAAGTGGGCAGTAAAGCAAAATTTTCCTGATTCCATTACCCATACATTGCTATAGAATAGCCCATGCTCCCTGGTCAGAGTGTAACGTTGCCGGGCCCAGAAACAAAAGTGGTTAGAAAAAATGCAATATTGTCCATTTGGTCTTGCCTATTGCATAAACAAATCAAATAAGAAAAATTGCTGAGTGTACTGGTCCGTGTTTATTATTTTGATACTACTATAGTCATGAAGGTGGAGCTCATGTAAATATTTTTATAATAATTGCTTGTGAGCTGTGCCAATCTGGCAGAGTCTCACCCCCAACCAGCCCTTCTCAGCCCCAAGTTTTCGGGTATGGATCACTACTTTTCAAAACCCAAATCCATATAGATTTGAAAATTTAACCTTCAAAAAATTTGGGTCGAGTATGGATATTTCCTCAAACATGCCCGAAATCAGCCCAAATGAACCCGACCTATATATACACAGGGCCGGCCTTGAGTTTCCGGGGGCCCGAGGCGAACTCCCGAAATGGGGCCCTCCATTAAAAAAAAAAAAAAATGCACATTGTTCAAAGCAAAATATGTAAAATATATATTGTTGAATAACAAGTTTACTCATAAGCATCATACATATATGCAAAATAAAGACTCAAATAATTATTTTTGGGGGCCCCTAATAATAGTTTTTTTTTATCCGCAAAATACGTGCCTATATTTACAAGAAAAGTATAAATTTGGGGGCCTCTAAAATCCCAAAAACGTCGGTGGCCTGAGGCGACTGCCTCACCCGCCTCAACGGTGAGGCCGGCCCTGTATATACATACATCTATATATTTTTCACATATACATACACATGCATATTTGTGTCTCTTAAGTTTATTATACACACAATAATCATTAACAAAAACGATTCATACTCTACTATAATGTAAGTTAAGTCATATATATATATATATAGGGTTTGGGTTTTGAGAAATTGAGAGAGATCGGGATTTTTGGGAAGGAAGAGATTGGAATTGTATAAAGGATGTATGGCTGTGATTAAGCCTTACATATAATCAATCAGATTCGATCGACGGTTCAGATCTGCTCTGGACAGAGATCGGGATTTTTGGGAAGGAAGAGATTGGAATTGTATAAAGGATGTATGGCTGTGATTAAGCCTTACATATAATCAATCAGATTCGATCGACAGTTCAGATATGCTCTGGACAGATTTATTGTGGCTTTTATAATAGAATATAATAGAATATATATATATATATATATATATATATATATATATATATATATACTACTATAATGGGAGAAGGCCTTAGTGTAATTTGTCCATCTACCAACCCGTGCAACGCACGTGCATAACTATTGTAAATGAGGTTTTAGATCAAATCCATATTACGTCTGAGTTTTTACTTTTAAAAAAACTATATTTATTAAGACGTGCATCGCACGTGTAAACTACTAGTGTATAGTAAGGGGAAAAGGGGTATGAGCAACTTGCTCATTTAGTAAATAAGCAATTGATGATATGGCATGCATGTGATTGAAAAGTACTTAAAAAGGTTAGTTGTGTAATGTATCACATGCATGACACATAATCAATTGCTCATTTACTAAATGAGCAAGTTGCTCATATTCCTTTTACCCATATAGTAATATTCCATTATGCACTAGGCCTCCGTGTGCACTCGTGTGCACTTGACCTTCCCGCCTTCGTATCGACGATCTGAACCGTTCACATTGATCTACACATCTAAATTAGTCTAAATATGTAAAATTAAATCATTTGAAATTTATTTGCCCATCCATTGAAGTGTTACAAAATTGTATGGATGGAAATCATTGTTTTTTATAAGCACATAATGGATGGGTAAATGAATTTCAAATAATTTGATTTTACATATTTAGACTAATTTAGACATGTAGATCAATATGAACGGTTAGGATCGTCGATACGAAGGCGGGAAGGCCGAGTGCATATGGAGGCCTAGTGCAGAATGGAACATTTCTCTCTCTCTCTCTCTCTCTCTCTCTCTATATATATATATATATATATATATATATATATATATATATATATATATTATTGGGATTGGGATGTCAACGAACGCCTGTTGTCATAGCGGAACAAAATAGAGCAATGAGAAAATCGAAGTAGATGAGACAAATCAATTGAGCAAGCAAGTAGATTCACCAATACAATACAAACACAACGAAGATTTATCCCTGTTAGCTTTCGCTTAATCCAGGGGGAAATATAGGGACATCTGATATTCAACTAGAAGATATTACAGGGAGTTATTGATTCACTCAATATAACGATTAAACTCACTCACTAAGAACTATCTCTCTCAAGCATCTCTTTGCAATAGAGAAAATATCAATGAAGTACTCTACTCTCATATTGGAGAAGTTTACAATATATATAGAAGAATAAAGAGAACCCTAAGTTTAATCTTGATTCTCAGTCGTCCGATATAACCTATAGGAGAAGTAACTGAATAGGAGTCGTACGATCTAACTTGGAGTTGAAGATTTGGCTGAAACGACCTAATAAATCGAGACCCAAATTGAACACAGCACCGCGGTTGGTCGACTGTCCAACAAGACCGGTCGACCGTCCACCTCTCGGCCAAACCCTGTGCAACTGCGGTCGGGTGTGGTCGGGGGTGCGGTCGACCGCAACTTTGGACAGTCGACCGTAACTCTTCCTGCACTATTGCTGCTCTGTTTTCTTCTACTCTCTTCAATGCTTCGACCTCCGTGCTTCATCTTACCTTCTTCTAATCTGAACCATGAGTATTCAAGACACATTCCTAACAAACTCCACCTTGGATTGCATACGAGTGCTATCACATGATGTGATTATTCATCTCCAAACTCTAATGAACTCCACTTGCAAAAAGCACTTAGAACAATAACTTCTTCTTCTAGTTGAACAAATCTCTACCAAATCTCACCGATTAGTATACCCCTTCAAGGGCACACCTCCGTAGGCGTAATCACAGAATTTCCAACCTCCGCACGAACTCCACCTACATCAAGGCACTCACCACCTTCCGATGATATTCAAACATCGTAGACTCGCTTCGATGATGCTAGTTGCGGCAAACTAGATGAGCTTGCAGGAATAACGGGAAAAGGAGCAATACTTGCGCAAGTATTTCGGATTCTCCAACGCTTGCAGAGATTATTTTGGCTTGGCCCAACTACTCTCATATTTCTAATCACCTTACGACGATTCCGAAAAACAGACAGAACTCCACCTCGATCTGTGTACCCACAACCCCGTGCATACAGTGTTTCCAAAGAAATCAGATTCCATTTAAGCAGAGGAATATGCAAACATCCCTTAAACTGAACATGTTTAGACCTAAAATCTTCAACTCAACTGTCCCCTCACCTACTACTTCACAAATCTCCAGTTTCCGTTCTCTCACAATGCCCTGTAGTATACTTATAAGTAGAAAACAACTATCTCTCGAGGAAAATATGAGAAGAACTCTCTGAGTCAAGAAACCAACTAGAATATACTTCTAAAGAATTTAAAACAAGAAGACATGGATCACATGAATCAAAGGAACTAACCACATTAGCGGCTGAATTCCCATTCTTGGCGCTCTCCCGATTCTGCAATTTTCAACAGACTTTCTTGATATGCCCTGGCCTATTGCAATATCAGCAACAGACCAAATCCTTTTGCAGAGTACTTTTTCTTCCCCTTGAAGAACCTTCCACTGCTAGACAACTTGAAGTAGACGATGATTTATGGGTCTCCTTCCTAAGTTGATTTTCCTTCAAAGCTTTGATTACACCTTCTACCGAAATACTCTCCTTGGCAGATCTACCGTGTAGCATGGTAGTGATCAAAAGCTCGTACGAATCTGGCAGTGAATATATCAGATTGAAAGCTTTATCTTCCTCACACAAATCTGCATTTATTGCCTTGAGTTCAGATAGAACCTTATTGAACTCTGTGATGTGGTTTTGGAGATCGTTACCTTCCTTCATTGACAAACAGAATAACTTACTCTTCTAATACATCCGATCTAATAACGAGGAACCAGAGTAGTCAGCTATGAGTTTTTCCCACAAACTCGCCGCATAAGTTTCTTCAAGAAATCTGCACTTAACCTCGTACGCCAATGATAGTCGGATCAGACTTATGGCTCTTTCACGAATATCTTCCCAAACATTCTCCTTCATATCAGTTGGCTTTTCTTTCTTCTTAACGATTAACTGCAAACGTTCTTGAACAAGGACATCATACATGTCAACTTTCTAAAGATTGAAATTGATCTTTCCATCGAACTGCTTGATTTTCAAAAGATTGTGACCAGTCATCTTAACCAAGGGACTCGGGAACCTGAAGCTCTGATACCATTTGTTAGGATTGGGGCGTCAACGAATGCCCGTTGTCGCAGCGGAACTAAATAGAGCAATGAGGAAGTCGAAGTAGATGAGACAAATCAATTGAGCAAGCAAGTAGATCCACCAATCCAATACAAATAGACCGAGTATTTATCCCGGTTAGCTTTTGCTTAATCCGGGGGAAAATATAGGGACATCTGATATTCAACTAGAAGTGATTACAAATATTTACTGATTCACTCAATACAAGGAATTAAACTCACTCACCAAGAACTATCTTTCTTAAGCTTGTAATGGAGAAAATATCAATGAAGTACTCTACTCTCATATTGGAGGAGTTTACAATATATATATATATAGAAGAATAGAGAGAACCCTAGGTTTAACCTTGATTCTCAGTCATCCGATATAACATGTAGGAAAAGTAACTGAATAGGAGTCGTACGATCTAACTTAGAGTTGAAGATTTGGCTGAAACGACCAAACAAATCGAGGCTCAAAACGAACACAGCGCTGCGGTCGGTCGACCGTCCAACAAGACCGGTCAACCATCCTCCACTCGACCAAACCCTGTGCAAATGCGGTCAGGTGTGCAGTCGGGGGTTGCGGTCGACCGCAACTTTGGACAGTCGGCCGCAACTCTGCCTGCGCTATTACTGCTCTGTTTTCTTCTACTCTCTTCGACGCTTTGACATCCGTGCTTCATCTTAAATTCTTCTAATCTGAACCATGAGTATTCAAGATACATTCCTAACATATATATTGTGAAGTCAATGACATATTGTTAATAAAATTGAGGTATATTGTTCTTATTTCCTATAACTATGATAAACATTTGTTTTATAGTCTCTATTTGCTACTAAGAAGTTTATGGTTTAAATTTGCTAAAGCTAAATATTATAATGAATAAACATTGTCGGTAGAAAATTGTAAATTTTACTTCAACCCGCCCAACTCAACCCGAACCCACCCTACCGAAAAAAGCCTAGTCCGACTCGAAAACCCGCATAAACCCATAGGGCTTGGTTCGGGTTTGGAAAACCAAAAACCAGTTGGGTATGGGTCGGATTGAATAAGTGAGTATAGAGTTCGGGTTCGGGTTAAAAATATGTCAAAACCCGCCCGACCTAGCCCATTTGCAGACCTAGCTTTATCTCTACAAGTGTAGTTGTACCAAAATAGTAAACAAAATAACACATAAAATGAATAGTAAAAATGTACATTACATTACATGTATAAGGTCCCTCAAACAATATCCCCAAGTTTCACAGAGCTATCCCCCTAGCTCTCTAGTTAAAGTAACTAGTAATGTACATGTGCGATGCACGTATTAATTTTTTGATAAAATTTCAAGTGAAACAGAGATTTACACGTGCGATGCATGTCTTAATAAATATGATTATATATTTTTAAAAGTAAATGTAAAAACTATAATGGGAGAGTTGAAGTTGCATGTGTGTTGTACGTAAGTAGCTAGATTTAGTTATTATATATCATATTATATTATAGATAGATAGATAGATAGATAGTAATTTACACTGTGATGCACATTTAATATATTAAAAATAATATTATAGATAGATAGATAGATAAATAGTAATTTACACGTATAATGCACATTTAATATATTAAAAAAATTAAAGTAAAAAATCTAACGTAGTGGTGACTCAAACCTGAGACTTCCTTCATATTAGTTATGCACGTGCAATGCACGGGTCGGTAGATGGACAAATTACACTAAGGTTTTCTCCCATTATAATATTAGAGATTAGGGATAATAATTAATAGCATAGGTAAACTATCATCTCTCACCCTAATCTGACTAGACGATTAGCATTCACACTACTGTACAATTTTCCTTTTCAGAAATCTCATTTATGTTTTCATGAATAACAATTATCAACATTTTTTGATAAGGGTTATTTCCAGATAGGTTATCCACAAATTTAAAAATTCCAAATAAGTCACTCACAAATCTCTAATTCCATATATAAATATCACAAACAATATTCCACAAATGCAACTATAACAACAATAACAACAACAAAGAATTTTTTCTAACTAGTTAGGGTCGATTACATAATCCTGGTTTTCCATTCTGCTCGGTTTAACGCAATATCTTCTGTAAGATCACAAGTAATCATATTTTTTTTCAATGTTTCCACCCAAGTATGTTTGGTTCTTCCCCTACCCTCTACACTCTATACTTATTAAATGACTATTTCTAACGGGAGGCACTACTAGGTCTACGTGTGACATATCTAAACCACCTGAGGCGATTATCTCTTAACTTATCTTGGATATGAGCTACCTTTAGCATGTCTCATATATGTCCGTTTCTAACTTTATCATTCCTAGTTTTACCACACATCCATCTTAACATCCTCATCTCCGCTACACCCATTTTTTAGATATGTTGTTTCTTTGCCCAACACTCTGCTCTATACATCATTATGGTCTAACAGCTGTCCTATAAAATTTTTTCTTCAACTTCAAAGGTATATGTTTGTCACACAAAATACCACTGATACTTCTTCACTTAAGCCACCCTGCTGGGGTCCTATGTATAATATCTTCACAAATTTCCCCATCTCTTTGTATAATCGAGGATAAATATCAGAAACGGTCTCTCTTAGGTATCTCTTGACCATCAAACTTTACTACTTCTTCAATTGTGTTCCAAATATCACTAAAATCATACTCCATATACTCTGTTTTAGTTATGTTTAGTCTAAAGCCTCTAGCTTCCAAAGTGCCTCTTCACAATTCTAATTTAGCATTGACCCCTGATCTAGTCTCGTCCACCAAGATGATGTCATCTGTAAAAAACAAACACTATGGCATCTCATCTTGTAATCATCGCATCAGTTCATTCATAACCAAAGCAAAAAGTTAAGGGCTTAAAGCCGAACCTTGGTGTAAACCTACAGTAATAGAAAAATTATTGGTCTCTCTTGTGATTGTTCTAATTGTGGTCTTTGCCCCTTCATACATATCATTAATTACTTCAATATATCAAATAATTACTTTTTTATTATTTAATACCCACCATACTATGTCTCTAGAGACTTAATCATTTTTTTTTTCTAGATCTATAAACACCATATGTAGATCTTTATTATTCTTCCTATTTTTTCCATAAGTCTCTTCATTACATAAATTTCTTTCATTATTGACCTCCCAGACATAACTCCAAATCGATTCTCAGACACTATAGTTTCTAGTCTCAATCTATGTTCGATCTATCTCTCCCAAATTTTTAGTCACTCAGTAGTTGGAGTAACTTTGTATATCTCCTTTATTTTTATATAGGTACTAAAATACTCTTTCTCCATTCATCAGGCATCTTCTTAGTTCTCAAAATCTCATTAAATAATTTTGTTAGCCAACCCACTCCTACATCCCCAAGACACTTCCAAACTTTTACATATTTTCATTATTCCTAGAGCATTTTGAACCGCCGAGGTCCTAATTCTATGGAAAAACATATGCTATCGACTCTCCTTCGAGTCCTTTATATTTATGTTGCCAACAACATTTTAATTTAATAACTTCTCAAAGTAATTTCGTCATATTTTTTAAATTTTCTTATCTTTTACTAAGACTTTTGAATCATCACCTTAATACACCTAATTGTATCCAGATTTTTTGTTTTCCTATCCCTTTGTTTAGCGAGATTATAGATGTAATTTTCTCCTTTTTTTTGTTCCTAATTTTGTGTATAAATCGTCATAAGTTTTTTTTGTATCTCTTACCGCTTTCTTAACTTCTTTTCTAATTGTCTTATATCTCTTCAAATCCTATTCATTTCTACTCTTTTGCCATATTTTGAAGGTTGATCTTTTTTCCCTCGCAATATTTTAGATTTTTTCTTGCCACAACCATATTTCTTTAGTTAGCAACCATCAACCTTTATATTCTCCAAAGTCCTTTGAAATCTATCTTATGTACGTAGCCATTTTAGTCAATATCATATTTGTCTCCCCTTCCCAATTTGATGATGCTCTTTTAATGACTTTATCTCTAAAAATCTCAAGTTTATCTTCCTTCAAGTTTCACCACATAATTCTTGGGTTCCTAACCTCATTCCTCGCACATATATGTTTTCCAATCTTAACATCCAACACCATTAATCTATGTTATGAGGTTAAACACTCTCTCGATATAACTTTACAATCTTTACATGTCAAGCGATCCACCTTTGTAGTGATGAAAAAATCAATTTGGCTCTTATTTGCCCCACTTTTAAAGGTTATCAAATGCTTCTCCTTCTTCCTAAAATAAGATCATACAAAGCCACAAAATCTAATAGAGCCTCTCCATCATTGTTCTTATTTCCAAATTCATGACCTCCATACACCATCTCATATATCATATTATCTTTTCCTACATGTCCATTGAAATTTCTTCCTATAAATAATTTTTCACCTAAGGGTACTAGTCCTTGAATAGCTCATCCATATTTCCCCAAAATTTTTTTTAGCCTATACATCCAATCTTACTTGGGGTGTATAAGTACTAATGCTATTAATTATGTTTTTCCCTAATACAAGTTTAATTTTTTTATTATTCTATCTCCTTTGAATTTCTTATCTACTAAAACTCATACTCCATTTATATTTCTAATTTTACCTGTATAATATAATATGAAACCATCTATCTCCTTAGCTTTCTCCTCTACCCACTTTGTTTTTTGTAAACAAGCTATGTTAATATTCCTTCTAATCATGGTATCTACTAGTTCTATACATTTTTCTATCAATGTTCCTATATTCCAAGTCGTTAACCTAATTCCATTTTCCTGGACTAGCTTCTTTATTTGCATATGTACAAATTGGTGCAAGAACCCTTGCCCATTTTTCACCGCACTCGGGCTCCGGTGCGACGCCCCTTACACATTTTTCGAAGTACCCGGAGGCAGGCACACCGCACTGCTTCCAAGGAATGCCCTAGCATTTGTGCGTATATTATTAGGATTCATGTTCATAGGATTGGACAGAGTTTTTTAATGGCTATCAACTGTCTAACACAATTTTCCCTCTCACCCAGTTTGTGGCCGACCGGAATTGAACATGTTCCTTCTCACTTGAGAAACCTTGTCAAGTAATTTAATTGTTCAAACAGAAAGACTATATTTTTTTAAGCCAGTGGAAGTACCACCCTTTTCTAAAAATAAATTGTAAAAAGGATCAAAGAATATATTTTTTGATATCGAGGAAACTAGGGCAAAGACTTTTGCCCTTTTCTAAGTAAATTGTAAAAGGTCAAAGAATATATGTTTGTGATATCAGATGAAACTAGTGGAAAGACTATTGCTCCATGGGCCAAAAATGGAAGTAATTGAGATAAGGGGATGAGGTCGACATCAGCTATAATTACTTACAAAGTAGACACGACTACAAAAAAGGGATTTTCTAGCGAAACTACCCCGCATTTGGATAGTTTCATCGGGGTATCCCCGACATTTTTCAAACGTCAGCGGGGTTCATAGGATACCCCGGCCTTTGCAAATGCCGGGTATCCTGGTATAAAAAAAAAAAAGGAAACCCTAAATCACACAATTCCCAAATTTCCTCTTTCCTTCCCTCTCTCTGGCTCACTCCCGCTGTTGCCCATCACCATTCGCACTGTCGTCGCCTTTCCTATGTCGCCTTCCCCGTGGTCGTCCCTTACTCTCACCGTCACCCATCACCGTTCGCAGCGCCATCGCTGTCCCTGCCCGTCGCCCCCCCTCTCCCTTTTGCCGCCACCTCTTGTCGCTGCCTTATCTCGCTCATGAATTCAATGACCATTCCAAACCCTAGAAACACAAAAAGGTATTATTTTTAACCCTAATTTCAATTTCATTTTGGTTTGAATATGTTGTTGTTTTCGGGTTTTCGGTAATTAGTGGTTTGGATGTTGGGAATGGAAGGTAAAGTTTCGATGTTGAGAGTAATATAGTTTCTAATTGCTGCGATTGCTTGATCTGTATATGAACTTGTGGGTTTTATGGGTTTATTATTGTTGGTGATAGGAGTTATTGCAATTAGAGATGTTGGCATTAATGTGGTGAGTTGGGTTTCCTTTGATTTAGTTGTTGATGTTTTAAAATATTATTGACTGATTGCATATTGGAGCAGATGTCAGGGGCGACGGCAGATACTTAATCGATGGCATCTTAATTCAATGCTTGGAGCTGGGAAGGTTGCAAGTGAATTTTAATGGGTGCCAATTACAGTTTATCAACCATGACTGGAGCTGTTTCTGGGTGTTCTGTTCTTTTTCTTTTCTTTTAAACCGTATCAGTTGTATCAGTCTTCTACATGCAGTGTGCACATTTTTTGTATTTTGTGTTGGAGGGAAGTGGGCGGGAGGACTCTCACGTGCTGTTTGTAACAGATTCACCCCCCCTCCCTTCCTATAAATGGTGAGCTGTACTCTCTTCATCATGATTAATAAAAATCTTGAAAGTTCTCCTCCTATCTCCTTCTCTTCTTCAACCTTTAATCCCCTTCTTCACAGCCATGGCCAGATCTCGGAGTGGGCGAAATCAGAATCCTGATAGTTTGGTATCAGAGCAAGATCAATTCGATGACGATGGGCGCTTCGAAGGGAGCACTACTCTCGAAGGTGAGGTAGCTAATCTGAAGAGTCAAATGGCGGAGGGGCAACTCCAAACAAACTATCTCACGGAGAGGGTGGAGTCCATTGCTGCCAGCGCGAGCGAGAGGTTCACGGCGATTGAGACAAGGCTAGATTCAATAATAGCCATGGTGCAACAGAGTCATCTCCGAACAGCTATCCCACCCCTACTTCCCAATCCACTGCTTCCACCAAGAGCTCATAACCATCGGGAGGTATCCACTTCTAACTCAAATCAGTTGCAATCTGCTAATTTCAGCGATGGGGGTAGTGTGTTTAGAACCCCTTTCAAGGTAGAATTTCTCATGTTTCATGAAGGGGATCCGACAGAGTGGATCTGTGGAGTAGAGCAATTTTTAGACTTCTATGAGATCCCCGAGAACCAGAAACTGAAGTACGCATCTCTCAATCTAAGGGGGAGAGCGGCACAATGGTTTCGAAGAAACCTTAAGCCTAGGCTACAGGAAGTCTCATGGTCCATATTCCTTGAAGAGCTATTAACCCGATTTGGGCCAACTGAGTATCAAGATTACGAAGGGACACTCTCCAAGCTGCAATAAAAGGGGGACGTGGAGATTTACATTCAGGAATTTGATAGAATTTCGAATTTTGTTGAAGGTTGGACAGAATCACATCTCTTAAGTAACTTCATTAGTGGCCTTAGAGATGAGATACGATGGGATGTGAAATCTCAGCGCCCTAAGAATGTGAATGAGGCTATTGGATTGGCAAGGGGTTATGAAGAGAAGATATCATGTCTGCGGAAGAGTTATAGAAACACCTTCACACCGAGAGCTCCCATTCCTTCTACCAAAACTCCACCCACACACACTAACCTGTTAGGACCTTCGAATTCTGCACCTATACATTCAAACAATCCCCTACACTCCACTAGTAACCAATTTCCCACATCTTCAGTTGCTTCCAACTTTGTCCCTAAAAGATTAAACCTACAAGAGATGAAGGAGAGAAGAGCCAAGGGCCTATGTTTTAAGTGTGATGAAAGGTACTTCCAGGGGCATGTTTGCAAGACCCAGAAGTTCTATTACGTGGAGGGTTTGGAAGAGGAGGTAGATGAAGAAGCAAGTGCTGTAGGTTCACGCATGGCAGGAGACTCATCATCAGCAGAGCCAGCTTTGCTGCACAACTTAGAGCAACCTGAAATCTCTTTCCACACTCTGGTTGGAAACCAAGTATACCCACAAACGATGAGAGTGAAGGGGAGGATTGGCGGGAAGGAAGTTAATATCCTCATCGACTCCGGCTCTACTCATAACTATCTTGACCCCCAAACGGCTTTAAGAGCCAATCTTGCTGTCTTAAGTGAACCTCGATATAAAGTGACCGTTGCAAATGGACAATGCATGTATAGTGAAGGGATGGTCTCCAGTGTGAATTTTATGGTACAAGGGGTAGAGTTGCAGGCGGAGCTCTTACTCTTGCCACTTGGACCAGCGCAAATGGTGCTTGGAGCACATTGGTTGAGGTCTTTAGGCCCCATAACTATGGACTTTTCATTAATGACTATGGAGTTCAAATTAGATGGAAGAATGAAGAAGCTACAAGGGATCATAAACTCTCAAATGCAACTCATTGATGCTCAAGAACTGTCCAGGATGAGTCAATACAACTGCCAAGCCTACATGATTCAAATCCAAGAGATTTCGTTGGAAGAAGAAGAGAGCAATAGAGAGCTTCCGATGCAGATTGAAGCTGAGGAATTGTGGCAGGTCATACATGCATATCCTGAGGTTTTCACCGACACACTTACCCTTCCTCCACACCGGGCAATCGACCATCAGATCCCAATGGCCGCAGACTCCCAACCTGTGTGCCTTCGTCCCTATAGGCACCCCCACTTCCATAAGGGAGAAATTGAGAAGCATGTAGAGGAGATGCTCTCATCGGGGTTTATACGCCCCAGTAACAGTCCCTACGCTTCCCCGGTGATATTAGTCAAGAAATCAGATGGTAATTGGTGCCTTTGTGTTGATTACAGGGCACTCAACAACCAAACAATCAAAGCTAAATTCCCTATTTCCCTCATTGATGAACTCCTAGATGAGTTGAATGGAGCTAAATTCTTTTCGAAGATCGACTTAAGGTCGGGATATCACCAAATAAGAGTGCGAGATAGCGATATTCCCAATACCGCTTTTCGTACTCACCATGGTCACTTTGAGTTTGTGGTTATGCCCTTTGGCCTTACTAACGCACCCGCTACCTTCCAATGTCTAATGAACGACATTTTCAAGGAATATCTTCGCAAATTCATTCTAGTTTTCTTTGACGATATCCTCATTTATAGCTCTACTTGGGAAACTCACCTTCTCCATGTGTCGACAGCTCTATCAGTATTGAGCAAACACCATTTGGTGGCGAAAGCCAGTAAATGCACTTTTGGGCAGAGAACGGTGGGATGTTTGGGCCATATACTAAGTGGGGAGGGAATCTCCGTTGACCTAAACAAAATCAAAGCTGTTGAAGAGTGGCCTGAACTCCAGACCATTAAAGAACTGCGGGGGTTCTTAGGGTTAACTGGCTATTACCGAAGATTCATTAAGAATTATGGTGGTATCACATTTCCCCTCACACAGTTGCTGAAAAAGAACACATTCAAATGGAGCACAGCAGCGACTACTTCCTTCAAAGCACTCAAGGAAGCTATGATTACCACACCAGTGTTAAAGCCCCCTAATTTCTCCAAGCAATTTATACTTGAGACTAACGCATCACAGTCAGGAATTGGTGCTATACTTATGCAAGACGCACATCCTATAGCTTATATAAGCAAGGGTCTAAAGGGAAGATTGCTGACACTCTCAACTTATGAAAAAAGAATTATTCGCAATCCTACAAGCAGTCAAGCAATGGAGACAGTACTTGTTGGGTAGTTCTTTTGTCATTAGAACTGATCAAATGAGTATAAAATATATTTTGGATCAAAGAATCAACACCGAGATTCAAGATGTAACGCCCCGAATCCCAAATACAACTGAATTCGAGATGTTCTAAAGGATTTTTCCACTTCCTTTAGTACAATTTTACAAGGAAATTTGAACTTTTCACTTTACATCAGAGTTTACATAAAACATTACACTTTACATTGCACAGCAGAAGTAAAATTTACAACAATTAAATAAATGTACAACAACATTGTATAATCTTTAAGCATCCGTTCCTCTTTAATCTTTATCATGTCACTTACCTGCATATAAGACTATGGGTACGTCAATTTATTCAACCGACGAACATTATACACTGCCATCCTCTCTATGCCGGAAATAGTATAACTTATTTTCCATATTTAACAAACACAAACTTGTCACATATCAAACTAAAGGGACTACCCTATTGATGTCGTGTTGTGATTGTGTACTTAGTCCTTAATGCAGTTATTTATGTTACATGACACTAATGTGCACTTGTTCGGATTCTATGCATCCCATACTACATAGGTCCGAGGGCAAGCCTCTTAATCGCTCTTCATCTTTATAGGGTTCAATCCCTCGCCATGACTTAATCTACTACTGTAATTATGGTGAGTATCCTAGATGATCTATGAGTACAAGCACGTGTACAGAAAACCTGGAGGGGAATCCTACGCCATGTCTTGACTCATCAAGCATGCATTCTATGGCAATTTAGCCTCCTTCATGGCACACGATCCTCTTGCAGTCACCAAACATCCCACAAGCGTGGCTAAAGTCCGATCATTACTGAGTTGTGCCCACGCCATGTCTTGACTCATCAAGCATGCATTCTGTGGCTCACACACCCGCACCGTAAACTCTAGTTCTCATACTCGTGTTTTTCTCTCACTTTCATCACGTCTTCACTATGCACTAATCCTTAGTTTTTATTAGAATCATGAACAAAATCAAAGCTCTAGAGTTAGCTTCTCCACTAAACCGGACTTATTCATTTATTCAAACATGAGCAACCTTGGTCTTTCATTTCAAATTTCATTTCATTTCTTTCCAAATGCCGGGGGAGACTTAGCTACTCTTTTGTTTCAATTCCAATTCACAATTTCCAATTTGAGCATTTCCAACTCATAAATTCATTTCCATAATCATAACAGATTTCTTTTTCATTAGCATGATCTCTAAATTATTCAGTAGTCCATAATCGCATATGGAATTATGTGTTTCATCAAATATCAATTCCACATTTAAATCACTTCACTAAATGGATATTCACATACCATAAATTTCACACTATTCTCAAATGAGAATAATTTTCATCACATCACATAATATAATTTCTATCTTTAGTATACTTCTTTTCTAATATTTTATTTCAAGCCTTTCTACAAAGTGCAACTTTTATACCATACAAGTATATAACCATAAGTCTAAATTATACATTTTATTCTCAAATCACATTTTATTCTATGTATATAATTCCCAAATTATTTTTCATAAGTCCCATATATTTTTAGAAGAATAATCACATTTTTTCCATAATTTTTTGATTGCCAAAACATTCAAAAAAATATTTTTTTCAATCTTGCCGAAGCCAAGATTCGAACCCAGAACCACAAAGAACACAGCCGAAGGCACAGGCCACTAGGCCACTTGCGCCAGCGGTATAGAAAGAGGGCCAGGGAGTTATATGCTTTCGGTTCTGAAACTGATTAAATTTTTTGAAATGCATAAAAAGATGGTGTCAACAGGGATCAAACCAGCAAACCGTGAGACACACCGCGCCACACTGTAGCGAAATAAGAGCGATCCGACCACTCGAGCTATAGGCTCGGGTTGTCACTAGTACAATTCGAATTTTATTTAACCAATACTCTCTGTTATTTAAAACATTTCGACGTTCATCAAAATCTCATTTCAATTGCTCTTACTAACATACTGTAAAAATTCCAGATTAATCATTTCCATCATGAATTACACTTCAGTATATGGAAATAATTTTCTCAAATAATTAAACATATTTTTCCCAATAATTAATACAAATCTACCATGCAATTTGGTTAATTTGATATACTACCACTAATACGTTCTTTTTTTTTGACATTATAATTTCATTAATCTCAATAATAATTTTCTGCCCTTATTCATTTCCCAAACATAATAATTGCATCTTAATTTATTCGTTACAACGCCATAACAAAATTTCCAATTTAGCACATAAAGCGACATTGTCAACCTACTAATCTTTGCGCATAATTTTTCATACTACTAACGAAGGTTTATTCACACAATTCATAGCCATATTCATATCGCACACAACTTGAATTTTAATAATAGCAACACATATAATTTGCATATCAACAAATCAATCAATTAGGGATCATCTTTTCAATTAAATGTGCATTCTTATTAATCATTTTCATGCATCATTTTTCTAATTAAATCTAGCATGCATTCCTATTTAGAAATAGGAAAAATTTACCCACCTTATTGAAGAAAGTACAACTAGCAATCTCCTAGACGAATGTCCTTGCAAACGAATGCTTCTCCTCCTAGATGCGCGCACACGAACCTCTAAGCACACCAAAAAAACCGAGCACTCCTTGTTGAAAGCCGGCCTCCTTCTTCTTGGTTGATGCACAAACCCACACAATTCTCTCAATCTTTTAACTCACTAAAATAACTACTAGATAAAGTATTTTGAACTATAGGTTGGAGAAAATAATTTGCACAAGAATAACTAGCCATGGGGGGGGGGGGGTATTTATACTAAAAATCAAGGAGAATGGATGGCCAAGATTGAAGTAGGAGTTAGGAACAAGTGGCTTAGATTTAAGGAGGAGTTATACTAACCACCCATAATCAAGTAACCACCACACCATGATCCCCATCAAAATTTTGATTTCCCTCCCAAAAGATGCAATCCGGCCATGTTCCAAAGCATGTGCATTTGCACGTGTACGTGCAATGCACGTGCATGCAACTTGGTCTCCAAAAATTTGTACATTATATTTTATAAAAAAAAATAATCTTTAAATTGTATCCTACATGACAAGTTGTAATTAAAAATAACTTAACTCATGGGCTTTAGTTTATGGGCCAAAATAATAATTTTAAAATAAAATAAATGAATTTAAATTTTGGGCTTTAAGAAAAAGGCTTTTTGTCTAATTGAAAGAAGGCTTTATAAAAATAGTTACAAGCACATATTTAAAAGTCTATACTCATCATAACATTTAATTCAACCAAAAATATTGCACGTGTACAACACGTGCAAAATAAAATAATTTTCATTAAATGAAAATTGGGGCATTACAACACTCCCTCCTTAGAATAGTTCCGTCCCCGGAACTACAGTCAAGAGCGAGAAAACAAACACAAACACTAATAACAAGCACAAAAAGAATACAAAGATACAATCAAGCAAAAAGCTCAGGATAATCCTTCAACATCCTCTCCTCAGACTCCCAAGTAGCCTCTTCAACCAAATGGTTTCTCCAGACTACCTTGACTATCGGTATCGTCTTATTCCTCAAGACTTTCTCTCAACGATCAACAATCTCGACAGGAGACTCGATGTAGTTTAGATCCAACTGCAAACCTTCCGGCACTTCAGGCAAATGATGACTCGGATATGGAATATAACCTCTCAGCATAGACACATGAAAGACATTGTGCACCTGAGATAACTCTTCCGGTAATTCAAGCCGGTAAGCAGTCTTCCCGATCCTTTTCAATATCTTGTACGGGCCTATAAACCTCGGGGCTAACTTCCCGCCTTTGCCAAATCGAACCACACCTTTACTGGGCGATACTTTCAGAAAGACGAAGTCACCAACCTCAAACTCAAGGTCCCTTCTCCGGTTGTCTGCATAGCTTTTCTGCCTGCTCTGAGCTTCTACCAACCTTTTCCTGATCAGATCAATCTTCTCAGAAGTTTGCTGCACAAGCTCAGGACCAAACAACCGACGCTCCCCAACTTCAAACCAACAAACAGGTGTTCTGCACTTCCTGCCATACAAAGCTTCGTACGGCGCCATCCCGATGCTAGTCTGAAAACTGTTGTTGTAGGAAAACTCTACCAAAGGTAAATGCCTTTCCCAACTGCCTCCAAAGTCTAGTATACAACACCGAAGCATATCCTCAAGAATACGGTTGACTCTTTCGGTCTGCCCATCGGTTTGCGGATGAAAAGCAGTGCGGAAATCCGTCTTGGTACCCAAAGCTGTCTGAAGACTCTTCCAGAAATGCGAAGTAAACCACGCATCTCGATCAGACACAATAGTTGACGGAACACCATGAAGCCTAACGATCTCACCAACATACAACTCAGCTAACTTGTCCATCGAAGCCGTGAGTTTCATCGCCAAAAAGTGAGCGGACTTGGTTAGTCGATCGACTATAACCCAAATCGCATCATTTCCTTTAGAACTCTTAGGCAATCCCGTAATGAAATCCATACTGATGTTATCCCACTTCCATTCCGGAATAGGTTACGGTTGTAATAGACCTCCGGGTTTCTGATTTTCGGCTTTGACTTGCTGACAAACCTCACACTTCGCCACAAATTCAGCCACATCCCGCTTCAAACCTAACCACCAGAAATGCTGTTTGATGGCTTTGTACATCTTAGTACTCCCAGGATGTACCGACAAAAGAGTAGCATGCGCCTCCTAAAGAATACTCTCTTTCAGGTCCGCGTGATTCGGAACACATAGTCTATCTCCAAACCACAGCACTCCATCCCTGATTTGAAATCTGGGCAACCTGCCAGCACCAACCTGCTCCTTCATCTCCAGATTAGGAGGGCATTCTGGGTTTACAAAGACCTTACAGAGGATCAAGAGGGATTTCAAATGGGAAGGAATGAACAAAGACATTAAGCACTGGATTAGAGAATGTCTAGTGTGCCAGTTGAGCAAAAGTGAAAATACCCAACCTGCTGGCTTGCTACAGCCACTCGCCATCCCCAATCGCATTTGGGAGGATATCTCCATGGATTTTGTTGAAGGTTTATCCAAGAGTCAAGGGAAGAATGTGGTGATGGTAGTAGTAGATCGTCTAACCAAATACACCAACTTCATCAGAGTCTCACACCCCCATACAGCCCAGTCGATCGCTTAACTATTCATTGATAATATTTACAAGTTACATGGCATGCCGAGGAGTATTGTTAGTGATCGAGATCCCCTCTTCATTAGTGAGTTTTGGAAAGAGTTCTTCAAAATCCAGGGTTGCAAACTCAATCATTCAATAGCATATCATCCCCAAAGTGACGGCCAAGCGGAGATTGTGAATAAGGCCTTGGAGATGTACTTGTGTTGTTTTTGCAGTCAAAAACCATCAGATTGGGCAAGATGGTTAGCTTGGGCAGAGTTTTGGTTCAACACCAATTGGCATTCTTCCACAAGGATAACTCCTTTCGAAGGTGTATATGGCCGACCCCCTCCATCGGTTCTTCAATATGTTCATGGTACGGCGAGCCTACCTACATTGGATGAGGAATTGAGATCAAGAGATTTCATCTTAAAGCTATTGAAGGACAACATAGGCCAAGCTCAGGAGCGTATGAAATATTTTGCGGATAGAAAATGCACGGAGCGAGAATTCATAGTGGGAGACTTGGTGTTTTTGAAACTCCAACCTTACAAACAACTCTCACTTCGAAACCCATCACCGCAGAAACTCTCACCCAGATTCTTTGGTCCATATAAGGTGGTTGAAAGAGTGGGCTCAGTCACATACCGTCTTCAATTACCCGAAGGTGCAAGCATACATCTCGTCTTCCACGTCTCCAAACTCAAGAAGTGCCACGGTGATCACATCCCCAATGTCTCCCCTCGATTACCCACCTGGTGGGTTGAAGAAGATATTCTTGAAGCGCCCGAAGCTGTGTTGGATAGAAGGGTCTTCAAAAAGAATAATCAAATGGGTATCGAATTGTTAATTAAATGGAAAAACACAGGTGTGGAGAGTGCTTCCTGGGTTGATATAGCTGACATTCGTCGCAGGTTTCCCGATTTTGAACTTGGGGCAAGTACGATGCTAAGGGGGGAGGAGTTGTCAAGGGCAACGGTAGATACTTAATCGATGTCATCTTAATTCAATGCTTGGAGCTGGGAAGGTTGCAATTGAATTTTAATGGGTGCCAATTACAATTTATCAACCATGACTGGAGCTGTTTTTGGGTGTTCTGCTCTTTTTCTTTTTCTATTAAACCGTATCAGTTGTATCAGTCTTCTACGTGCAGTGTGCACATTTTTCGTATTTTGTGTTGGAGGGAAGTGGGCGGGAGGACTCACGTGCTGTTTGAAACAGATTCACCCCCTTCCGTTCCTATAAATGGTGAGCTGTACTCTCTTCATCATGATCAATAAAAATCTTGAAAGTTCTCCTATCTCCTTCTCTTCTTCAACCTTCAATCCCCTTCTTCACAGCTATGGCCAGATCTCGGAGTGGGCAAAATCAGAATCCTGATAGCAGATGTTTTAATGTTTCTTATGACTGTCACTTGTTCTAATTTCCATTCAACATTCTACTATAAACTGAAGTATGCATTGTTGGCATTGCACCGACACCCATGTGGGGTTTTCTTGGTGCCCTTTTGCAAAATGCTAGACATACATGAGTTTTTACCCCCAAACATACATTGTAAATGCATTGGGGCCCATTTCTTACTAAAAACAATGTTAAAACCTTGTCTTTTAGTGAAAAGTGGGCTCCAATGCATTTATAATGTATGTTTGGGGTAAAAACTCATGTATGTGTAGTCATCCTCTACCCTTTCATCTTTATCTGCCACAAAGCTTGGGTCTATAGCTATCAAGAGTAAGAATTCATCCTTTCAAATTTCCCACTTTGCTGTTTTCTATAGTTCTGTGTAATAATGAATCTTAAATTTCACGTGCTTTGGAAATGGCAAGTATTGTTCCTGCTCTTGTACAGGAGGTATATTTTAGGAATGTCTTAAGTGCTAATTTGGGGCTAGCTCCTGCTAGACAAGCTGTATTAGGTGCTGGAATACCAAATATAGTGGTTAGGACCACTGTTAACAAAGTTTGTGCATCTGGAATGAAGGGTATGTTTTTAATTTAAGTAGTCTTAGGTGTACTAGGTGTTCTACTATTAGTTTACTACTTTCACGTTAACAAAAGAGATAGAGTAGTTCCCCAAAGCAATTAATGCAATAGTATTTTACATAGGCCCCTTATGATTCAGTAAAAGTAGTCCAAAACCGCAATACACTTAGCATTTTCCATTTAATTCTCAGTGGAGGACCATTAGTCCTAGGTGTACTAGGTGTACTACTATTAGTTTACTACTTTCATGT
Organism: Hemerocallis citrina; assembly: GCA_017893485.1. Lineage (NCBI taxonomy): Eukaryota > Viridiplantae > Streptophyta > Magnoliopsida > Asparagales > Asphodelaceae > Hemerocallis > Hemerocallis citrina. The sequence goes on along the minus strand of JACEHZ010000194.1, from coordinate 423,469 downwards.
TAACAAAAGAGATAGAGTAGTTCCCCAAAGCAATTAATTCAATAGTATTTTACATAGGCCCCTTATGATTCAGTAAAAGTAGTCCAAAACCGCAATACACTTAGCATTTTGCATTTAATTCTCAGTGGAGGACCATTAATCTTGGTGTTTAACAGCCATGTATCGAATAGTAAGTAATAACCTCTACATGTTCTGTTTTTTTGCTACAATGTTTGCTGCATAAAGTATTCAGTTGGGCATCAATGACGTTGTTATAGGTGGTGGTATGGAAAGAATGTGAAATTCTCCCAAATATATTGCGGCAGCAAGGTAAAATTTCAGTCCCATGGTTGAATTCTCTTATACTTGGCTCAAAATCTCGAGTGATTCATAATAGTAAAATATGGATCCAGTTAATATATATGAACCACAAACTTCTTCGACAACTGGTACAAATCTAGGTGCTGGTTCATAGTTAAGATTAACCAATTCAAGTAAGCAAGGTAGTGGTGATTGCATAATTGTGATTTATTGATATATGCATAAAAGGGTCCCGTTTTGGGCATGACGTTCTTGTTGATGGGATGCTTAAAGATGGACTCTGGGATGTATATAGTGATTTTGCAATACAAAATTGTACTGAAATGTATGTTGATAGCTATTCAATATCAAGAGAAGATCAGGTACCTCAGAGTGCAATTTGAACTATAAAATTATTTGTTCCTTTGAATTATTCTCATATTGCCTCACAAAAATAGAACCAAATCATCATATGTTGTACTGTGATATTATTTGTTAATTTAATTTATTATTGATCTTGAATCATATTGCCTCACAAAAATAGAACCAATCATCAATTATTCTCATATTGCTACTGATATTGTTTGCTTGGCATGCTTATTTCCAGATTCTTGACAGGATCCAAGTTTCAGTAAGAAAAGTCCATATCATATAAATTGTCTCATAATTCTCAGTACTCTTGTTTCCAAATTCTCAGTTACTACTTACTAACCAGTCAAACTTTACCAAGTGTGAGTAAAAAAGATCTTTTGCTTGCATAATTTTTTTGTTTATAGAGTCGCTCAATTCAAGGAATAGTAACTTCTATCATGCTTAAAATGTCTTGTAGGAGTAATTTAGCAATCAGCAAGGGGACACATAGACCTAGTTGAATAAGAAGCATGAGTTGAGTTCTATATATGTTCCCCACTTTGAGTTGAGTTCTAGCATAAACATCCATCTCCTTCATAATGTCTTTGGTTTCTAATATCCAGTAGTTTAATATTTTACCTAGTCTTTCGTTGCATTCTATAGATTTACCATTTAAAATCTATTTTTTTTTTCAGGTTTTTACTGTGACAAAAAGTGTCAACCGTTGAAGAAAAGTTCATGGGTTGCATTTACATAAATTAACCTTTGTCGCTGATATATGATCTAATTCTATTGTTCGTTTACTGGTTCTTTGTTGCATTCTACAAATCTACCATTTAAAATCTAAGTTATTTTCAGGTTTTTACTGTGACAAAAAGTGTCAACTGTTGAAAAAAAGTTCATGGTTTGCATTTACATAACTAAACCTTTGTCACTGATATATGATCTAATTTCATTGTTCGTTTACTATTTTCTTACTTGGTGAAGGTTCAAGACCCAGATAACTTCCTTGCAGGCACTATATAAATCGTGGGTTGGATCTAGTGGATCTCCCCCTGTAAGTAGACTTTTATATTGCATTGGATTCATATGGCGTACATGTACACTATCTAGTGGATCTCCCTGTTTCCATAATTGCTGCACCATCATTAATTCCAACTTATATCCTCAGCTCGATGAAGTTAAAGGAAATAAGGACATTTACTATATCACTTTGATTTTCCTGTTACTCACGAACCAATTTAAGCATTTGCATTTAAACTTTGTGAAGTTTTCACTATCGGTCTGTGACGACGTATGTGATTTAGTAATTGATACCCTTAGAGCATCCGCAGTCGTGATTGTTTAGAAAATGCATAAATGCATAAATGCATATAGCATTTTGCCTCTTTGCTGCAGTTGTCGAATGGAAATTTATAGCAATTTAATTTAAAATAATAAAAATCCCATATAAGACAGAGTTTGATGTTGCGTCGGAGAAATTTAATTATTTTTTTAATAGGTAGACAGAACTTCACTTTGTGTCGGAAGGGAAAAAAAATCAAATAATTCGTCAGACGCAACTTCATGTTGCGTCGGAAAAGAAAAAAAAATCAAATAATTTGTCAGACGCAACTTCATGTTGCGTCGGAAGAGAAAAAAAATCAAAAAATTCCTCAGATGCAACTTCATGTTGCGTCCGACAACTTTTGTAATTTATTTTCTTTATTAACTTTTTTTGAGTTATTTTATTACGGTTTATTAATTTTTTTTAGGGATGTAAAGTGAAGTTGCGTTGGAGGAATAAAAAATAATTTTTTTCGTCGGACGCAAAGTGAAGTTACGTCCTGTATAATATGCATTTCTCTCAAATCCACTCTCATATATAACAATCTACTGTTGCAAAAAATGCAAAAAATGCATAAATAGAAAACGACTGCAGCGTTTTTTGAGCGAAAATATGCATATTATGCATATTTAGCAAACGCGAGATCAAATGGTTTTCCTGTTATTACTTCAAAATTTGGGCATAACCATACCAAAATTTGACATGTTTCTTCACCGAGTTAATATAATTGCACTCGGGTTATAAGGTTATATTTCCATCTTTTGAATATTGCCATAATCTTCAAGATTTACTTTATTTATTTTGTTTTGCTTTATTTTTATCTATGACTAGAGAAGATAAACACAACAATGTAGAAAGCCAAACTACCGATGAGCATGGAGATGGTGGAAGCAACCGATGAAGGCGTACACTTGGGATTACGCACTTAAGTTTTTGTGATTTTGTACACTTAAGCACTTGTACATATATGTAATTATTGAAATCAATAGAGTTGAATTACGGGATGATTTGGACTGCATTGTATAATTATTATTCGTGATTATTGGAACAAATTTGTTTAATAAATTACTTTTCTATTGTTTATTATGTTTGATTTATGGATTTGTGAAAGATTATTAGAATGAACTCTTGAAAGTAATTATAGGTATTATGAATTGAATTATAGGTATTATGATTTGATAAAATTAAGAACAACCACAACCACCACTGAGCGATTCGTTAAAAAAAAATCAAATTAAATACATATCCCTGCATTTTCAAACGCCGGAAAAGGTCTTTCAAAGAAAAATAAAATAAAATAAGCCTATCACGGTGTTTTCCAAATGTCGGGATAGCTCTTACAAATCTCCTACGTTTGAAAACGCCGGGGTAGCCCATGTTCTCCCCCGGTGGGCACAAACCCGACGCTTGCGGTGGCGTTTTTCGAAGCGCCAAGGGGGTAAACCCTGGCATTTAAAAATGCCGGGAATTCGCCAAAAAAAACGCAAGGGATGGGCTTGCCGTTTGTAGTGATGCTGGATGTGAGGTTTTTTTTTAATCTTTGAATTTATATAATCTTTGAATTTAAGTTGATCTAATATTAAATATGTGTTTGGAATTTAATTGGATAAATCATGTAAGTTGGAGTTAAAATAATGTAATTTAGAAAAACAATAATAAAATATGGGTAATAATTTGTGCACAAGTTGTACTCTACAATGTTATGTGACACATCTTGAACCCCCATGTATAATAAAAAATTCTTGAAAATTATGATATATCTCTCCATGAAGTAAAATTTGTGTACAAAATTTGTGCTCGGAGCAATGCCTATAAAATATATAGTGGAGAGTTAATTAAGTGGCATGGATGATGTTGAAATTAATTTTTGCAGTTTTTCGGACCGGATTCCAGCGGGCTTCGGCCATCGGCGGCATCGGAAAATGAGTGGATTGCGATCCTCTTGTCGAGTACTATTCCGTGGTGTACTCATTTGCAAAAAACGAATTCCGTATGAATGAGAAATGTTGGTCCAAAGTTGGATACTTGAAATGTACTAACTTGGAAACTTGGAGAAAATTGATAGTCCCATATCAGAAATTGGGAAAGATTTTTTCTAGTATATATACTAGAAAATTGGACTAAAGGGCGTGGAACGGGGGTTACCACTAACGTGTAATGGAGAGAGGACTCAGCCAAAATAACAAACACATACGCGAGCGCCCGGCCCGGCCCCGGCCCCGACTTCGGCTCGGCTCGGTTTGGTTTACCTCATCTGTTATGGATCTGAACCACTACTCTGCTGTTGCAGAGTAATGGAACGTTACTCTGCTGTTACAAAGTAATGAGGCTCCCAACAGTCTCCATTTCTCCTATAAGACTACTGAATCCGAAATCTCTAGAGTTTGGGTGCTGCTCTTCAGAAAAAGGTATACAGTTGTATCCTGGGACACCGTCACACAACGGGGCGGATTTTGCTTTAAGGAGAGAGATTTTAATCTCGACTCTGTATAAAGCTTTTGGTTTGTTATCTTTTAATCCTGTAATTTCTGTTCTTCACAATTATTGTTAGTAATTTTCAGATTTATAAAATTCGAGTTCTAACAATCTTAAAGCAAAATTTTTCCTTACTGATTCTAACAGTTTTTGTGAAGATTGTTTATAGGTACTGTTATCAATTCGGAAAAAACAACAACTAACAGTTCTGTTTCAACTGTTTCAAAAATAACATGGAGAACACACAGAATGATATTATCAGTGGGCTTCCCCTGACGCAAAATGTGACTGCACAATCGGTTGCGGCACATTCGGTCGTTCTGCCCACACACATAACCGTGGGAGAAAAACTAGAGAAGTTCAATGGAACTGGATTTAAGAAGTGACAAGGGAAGATGCAGTTCTACCTAACCACCTTGAAGCTGGACAGGTTTCTCACTGAATCTGTCCCGATGCTGGCACCGATGGATGCACACTCCGTTGCTGCGGTTGATGCGTGGACTCAGAGCGATTACCTCTGCAGGAACTACATCCTGAATGGCTTGGTAGACCCCCTATACAACGTCTACTGTGTCTTCAAGACGTCCAAGCTCCTGTGGGGGTCTTTGGAAAAGAAGTACAAAATAGAAGACGTCAGGTCCAAGAAGTTTGTAGTCGGCAAATTTCTGGACTACAAGATGATTGACTCCAAAACTATTGTGAGCCAAGTCCAGGAACTGCAGGTCATAATGCATGAAATCGCTGCAGAGAACATGACATTGTGCGAACCATTCCAGGTTGCAGCGTTCATCGAAAAGCTTCCACCTGGATGGAAAGACTTCAAGAACTACCTCAAACACAAGCGAAAGGAGATGTCTCTTGAAGATCTCATTGTCAGGTTGCGGATCGAAGAGGAGAATCACAAGGCTGACAGGTCCTATGGAAATCAGTCCATAGAAAAGGCTAACGTGGTGGCGTACTAACAGAAAGGCAAGAAGAGAAAGTTTTTGCCACAGGCCTCAAACAAAAAATCTCTTGCAAAGAGGTTTGTTGGGAAATGCCATAAGTGTGGTAAGATGGGACACAAAATTTCTGAGTGCCGCAGTAAGGACAACAATCGTGCATGAACTGGACATGCAAAAGGGAATGAAAAATTCCACGCACACATAGCTGAGAACTTGTCCACTGGTCTCTCTTACCTGGACCTCTGTGCTGTATTGTCAGAGGTAAATCTTGTAGGGAGCAATCATAGTGAATGGTGGTACGCTACTGGGGCCACCAAGCATATCTGTTTGGACAAGGAGATGTTCACTTCATACCAAAAGTGCAACAAGGACGAACAGCTGTTCATGGGTAACTCTTCCACCTCCGAAATTACAGGAACATGGAAGATAGTGTTGAAGATGACTTCAGGCAAGGAACTAACACTCACAAATGTGTTACATGTTCCAGATAGTAGAAAGAACTTGATATCAGGTTCTTTGCTAAGCAAGAATGGATTTAAGGTTGTTCTTGTTTCTGATAATTTTGCATTGTCTAAGAATGGGGTGTACTTGGGTAAAGGATATGTAAAGGATGGACTGTTCAAGTTTAATATAATGACAGTCATCCCTAAAACTATTGTTCCTGCTGTTCCCAATGTTAATGAAATAACTCATATTACCTATGTTGTTGTGTCTTCTTCTGTTTGGCATGAAAGACTAGGCCATGTTAATGTCAATTCTATGCGTAGATTAATTAACATGAATTTGCTACCAAAATTTAAGGTAGATAACATCAAAAAATGTGAAGTTTTCACGGAGGCTAAACTCACTAAAACTCCATCACGCTCTGTAGAAAGAAACACAGAAACTCTATGTCTAATTCACACGAATCTGTGTGATTTAAAATACGTGCAGACCAGAGGTGGCAAAAAGTACTTTGTGACATTCATAAATGATTGCACAAAATTCTGTTATGTGTACTTGTTACATAGCAAAAATGAGGCTCTGGATAAATTCAAAGAATATAAACTTGAGGTTGAGAATCAACCTGGCAAAACGATTAAAATCGTTAGGAGTGATTGAGGAGGAGAATCAGACAACTGCTCCTTACTCACCCGAATCAAACGGTACTGCCGAGCACAAGAACCGAACTCTAAAGGAGATGATGAATGCCTTGTTGTTGAATTCTGGCTTACCTCAAAACATGTGGGGGGAAGCGCTGCTGACTGGCAACTACATTCTCAAAAAAATATCTTGCAAGAAAACCGGCAAGACACCATACGAACTGTGAAAAAATAACGTACCTTCGTATAAATACCTCAAAGTGTGGGGGTGTCTAGCAAAAGTGGTAGTACCTAACCCAAAACAGGTCACCATCAGACCTAAGACAATTGATTGCATATTCATAGGCTAAGCACACAACAGTAGTGCATATCGGTTCTTGGTATACAAATCAGATATATCGGATATCCATGTGAATACAATAATGAAATCAAGGAATGCTTCCTTCTTTGAACATGTGTTTCTGTGCAAGGATACTACGTATCCCAAACGTACACGTGAACAAGGAAATGCAAGCACTTCAGTTGATGAACCAGAACATGATAATGATGAGCCTTGACGAAGTTTACGGGCTAGAACATCAAAATTATTTGGTCATGACTTTGTAACGGCCTTTCTGCTAGAGAATGAGCCCAGAACTTTCAAGGACGCCATGTCTATGCCTGATGCTCCTATGTGGAAGGAAGCAATCAAAAGTGAAATAGATTCCATTATGCAGAATCATACATGGGAGTTAGTAGATTTGCCTTCTGGATGTAAAGCTTTAGGATGCAAATGGATTTTCAAACAGAAATTGAAACCAGATGGTTCAATAGAGAAGTATAAGGCGAGACTTGTGGTACAAGGATTTAGGCAAAAGGAAGGCCTAGACTTCTTTGATACATATTCTCCAGTTACAAGAATAACTTCCATAAGTATGTTGATAGCTATTGCAGCTCTACGTAACCTGGAAATACATCAAATGGATGTTAAAACTGCATTTCTAAATGGAGACTTAAAAGAAGAAATATACATGAAACAACCTGAGGGTTATGTAGTTCCTGGACAGGAAAACAAGGTGTGCAGGCTTGTAAAATTCCTGTACGCCACTACAACACATGATGGATTTACCGGCGTATCTACCTCGGCATTTTACCAATTGTGCCAGGATAGGAAGACACTAGGAAAGGGCGTCAGATTCGATGGCTATACGCCGGCAGCCTCCATAAAACGCCGGGGAATTATGATATTCACCGGCGTTTTGTGATAAAACGCCGGTGAAGGGTAATATTCACCGGCGTTTTAATGAAATGCACCGGCGAATATACAGGTGAAATGCGACCAGAAATCTACTCCCATTCACCGGCGTTTGTTTATTAAAATGCCGGTGAATTAATTGGGATAAATCCCCGCGAACCCTAACATTTTGCACCCTTTTTTCCCAAACCCAATTTTTTCGCGAGAAGCCCTTCGTTTTCCCTCCTTCTCCTTTGTCGATTTTGGAGTTCCGATACTCGATCAAAACTCCCTCCTTCCCCCGTCTTCCCTCTCTCTCTCTCACTCTCATCGTCGATTTTGGAGTTCCCAAAACGCCCGATCCGAGAGGCGTTCGAAAGGAGCCTCCGACAGCCCCACCATCATCGTCTCCATATCCTCCGTTGTCGCCATCTCCGACAGCCCCAGCCCCCCCCACCGTCAAAAACTCCTTCGACAGCCCCAGTCCCCTTTTGGCCCGACAGCCCCAGTCCCCACTGACACGGTCACCTCCACCTCGCCGCCGCAGCTGTTCTCCTATTCGTAGGCTTGGTCGTTCCCGTTCTAGATCAATATCTCCTCGCAGGTAACAATTAAAATTTCATAGAAGAGGCATACATTTGAGAAACATGCAATTTTCTTTAGTTATATGGTAGTGTGATAATTACCCTTTTTGTCGGTTGACATCTTTATTTTATCACGTCTTTTATTTACGTATTCCATGGTGCAATGCTGTTTGATTTTTGTGTTGTCTATACCTCGATGACAGTGAGAAATCATCTACAGTGTTAGTTGTTTGAAAGGTATAAGTAGAATATGTTGGAGCAATCTTTAAAAGTGGAGGTTGAAATATATTAGTTATTGTAAGAAAAATTGAGATGAATAAGTTCTGTACCTTATGATTCATTATATCTTATACAATGTGGTTTAAAAGTTTGGTGTAAGAAAATTTGAGATGAATAAGTTCGGTCCATTATTCTTCATTATATCTTTTCTCTGTGGTCCATATTTGGTCCAAATCTCTCGTGTCATGTATATTACAAGTCTATATACTTTTTTCTAAGCACTAATACCGAGTATATTTATTGTAAGTTTTGCTATACTAAGAGAAATAATTAGTGCAGTGTGCACTGAGGACCATGATATGTAGGAGTAACCATTTTTGTTATTTAGGATCAATCATTCACCGTGATGGGGAAATTAAGGATGCTATACATAATCAAAGTGGACCACTTTAATTAAGGTTAAATGAGAACAAATGTAGATGAGGTATAGAGATTATTATTATTATTATTATTATTTTGGGATAAGTAACTGATTATTAGTAGCCATGAACAGAATAGTTCATGAGTCATCTTGTTGTATGTCCTGTAATTGTAGTTTACTTGATTTTCATAGCTCAATATTATATGTACTGTAATTTTCGTGTCTTAAATCTTGTTGTAATATTATGTCTTGTAATTCCGAACATGTTGTATGTGAATTTAATAATTGGTTTAATTATCTTTCTATTTTCTACTGCTTGGTGTCATTTACATTAAACTATGTTTAGTGTCTTTTGCATCAAACTATCATTGTAGTTGAATTTGTTACAAATATCACTTTTTAAATTTTTTGTAATTATGTTAGTTTGTTAATCATACTGAAGTACAAATCCTACTAGAAATTTTCATTTTGTTTTACTGTTAAAGAAGCTGAATTCATGCATCTTATTGTCATCTTAGCATGATTTTTTTACCAAAATGGGTTAACTGTCAACTAAGGATGTTGTATGTATACCAAAATCCTCCAAATCTGTACAAGAATTGGGCTGAACAAACCTTGTGCAGGTTTCTTTTGTAGCCACAAACATCAATGGTTTAGTTGGGATGAAGAATTAATAGAGAAACATATATGCTTAGATACTGGAAATTTTCATTTTCTTTTACTGTTAAAGAAGCTGAATTCATGCATCTGATTGCCATCTTAGCATGATTTTTTTACCAGAATGGGTTGACTGTCAACTAAGGATGCTAGCTGTATACCAAAATCCTCCAAATCTGTGCAAGAATTGGGCTGAACAAACCTTCTGCAGGTTTCTTTTGGAGCCACAAACATGAATGATTTAGTTGGGATGAAGAATTAATAGAGAAACATATATGCTTAGATATCGGAAATTTTCATTTTCTTTTACTGTTAAAGAAGCTGAATTCATGCATCTGATTGCCATCTTAGCATGATTTTTTTACCAAATGGGTTCACTGTCAACTAAGGATACTGTATGTATACCAAAATCCTCCAAATCTGTACAAGAATTGGGCTGAACAAACCTTGCGCAGGTTGCTTTTGTAACCACAAACATCAATGGTTTAGTTGGGATGAAGAATTAATAGAGAAACATATATGCTTAGATACTGGAAATTTTCATTTTCTTTCACTGTCAAAGATGCTGAACTCATGCATCTGATTGTCATCTTAGCATGATTTTTTAACCAAAATGGGTTGATTAATTTTGCTCCTCTAATGAATTTATTGAATCTTTGACAGGTACAAGATGCCTAGGCGTGGAAAACAAATAAACATAAATGATGGCAACGAAAGCCATGGGGATGAGCAGCCACTATATAATAGTGGCAGTCAAACAGAGGAGGGGGAGGGTCGCCGCCCACTATAAAAAAACATCGAGGGCGAACTAAGATGCCGGGCATATGGAAACTTAATAATGACGAAAGGATTGTGGTGGAGGAAAACAGTGTCGGGCAACCGGTTGGTGATAATGCAAGTAAATTCTCATCCTTTATTGGGGTAATAGCAAGGAACCCACAGATAATTCCTTTGTCGTACGAGAGTTGGCCGAAGGTGCCAACCACGACAAAGGCAACTGCAATTACAACAATCAAGGTATTGGGTGAGAACAAACCTTGTGCAGGTTTCTTTTGTAGCCACAAACATCATGATTTAGTTGGGATGAAGAATTATTAGAGAAACATATATGCTTATATACTGGAAATTTTCATTGGGCTGTGATTGGATTGTTTAGTGGTTGTCGTCTATGTTCTTAATTGGGTTGTGATTAGAAAGAGAGGGCTCGAGTGGAGATCTGGAAACCCATATAGAGACATCTCATTTATAATAATTTATTATTATTATTGTTCTTTTGTCGCTCTTGCTGTTGTTGCTGATGTCTCTTTGTGTGCATGTGCTGAAGGGAAAGAAGGGATGAGAGAGAGATGAGGAAAATGCCGCTATGTTAGCCTGGTGTATCCTCATTCTCTACCATTTTCTGTTTCCATTTCTGGCTTCTATATTTGGTTTCCTTCTACGATGACAGTTCCTTAAAACTACACTTGTTATGAACCCCTTCTTATTTTTCTTATTTTTCTTATATTTGATTTCCTTCCACGATGACAGTTTCATGGATTGTCTGAACAATCCACGAAAGACATGCTTAGATACTGGATTTTCATTTGTTTTACTGTTTTAGATATTGGATATTCTCAATCAGAGGAGAATTATAAAGGTTTTAAGTTAGATACTTGATTTTCATTTGTTTTGCTGTTTTAGATATATTCAAAAACAAAATTAAGTACTAGCTTTTTAGCACTGCAATATAATTATTTTACCTCTCTATATATCATTAACAATTCCAATTGTAATTGGCACTTTGATCTTAGAATTTATGAATTGGGTAGATCTTTTTGCAAGCTTAAAAAATATGTATATTCTGTATTGTGGTCTACTGTTGAACTAAATTATTGTTTTCTTTCATAGAGCGATTTCCGAGATGAAGAAAATTCTGATGATCAGAACTGAAACTACTCGAGGGGTATGAATCTGTGGTCGGCCTATCCTTGCTGTTGTTATGTCCTCCATGCTGTTGTTATGTCTTGTATTGTTGTTTTAAGTTTTCGTTGGGATATTTGGGATGTTCGTTACTGTATTTGTATTTGTTAATTATGACACTGTGTTAATTTTGCGGTGGATTTGGACGATGATATAACACGTGTGAAACTTTATTATCTTTAATTCTTGTGTTTGGTTGTGATTTGCGCATTAATATGCCTGAAATTGGTTGAATCAGTTGTGAATTAGTTTACAGGTTTTTTAAATGAAATTGTGAATTGAAATCGAATGGAAAACTGGAGCAGGAAAAACAAACGGGCATACACTGGCGTATGAAATTGTGAATTGAAATCGAATGGAAAACTGGAGCAGGAAAAACAAACAGCCATACATCGGCATTTCATAAAATGCCGGTGTATCTAATTGTTTAGTTGAAAATTTCGTTAGAGAGGCATTTCCACACATGCCGGTGTACCCGTAAGTTGCAACAGTCCTAAGAAACACCGGCATTTTATAAAACACCGGTGAATATCTCTATAGCGGCGTTTTACGACACGCCGGTGCTTGTAAGTAGGGAAAGAAGGGCGCTCAGAAACAAGCATACACCGTCGTTCTATGACCGCCGGTAAATATTACACATTCACTGGCGTTTGTACAATCGCCGGTGAAGAGCTATATACCGACGGTATGTGACCGCCGGTGAATGTATATTAGGGAAAGAACGACACCCAGAAATTGCCATATACCGGCGTTTGTCTGGCCGTCGGTGTATTTTGAAGATATACCGGCGTCCAGTAGAAACACCGGTGAATACGCCACTCTTTCCGTGTCGCTCGATTCGGCGGCATTTGCACTGGCATTTTTATAAACGCCGGTGAATGTTTTACCGGCGTAAAAAACCGCCGGTGAAGGTCTAAAAAATGCCGGCGAATAACTTCTGTGTTGTAGTGACGGACTGAAACAAGCTCCAAAGCAGTAACATGCAAAATTTGACAATGTTATGATGTCAAATGACTTCAAAATAAATGAATGTGATAAGTGTATTTACTTCAAAGATACTCCAAATGGATACATTCTGGTGTGTCTGTATGTAGACGACATGCTCATTATTGAAAGCAATAATGAAATTATCAAACAAACTAAGAGCATGCTTAGTGTCAAGTTTGATATGAAAGACTTGGGAGTTGCAGACGTCATAGTACCAATCACCAATACCAATGAATAGGATAGATAGAGTGGAGTGGAAAAAAAGAATTAAATTTACTATCTAAAAATGAAGATCAATCTATTAGGGGGGAGCAAAGGATTGAAAATCCTTCTGTCAGTGGTTCGAATCCACTCCACTTCTAAGCGGGCTTTTGGTCCAAAGGACATGTAGCCGAGAGCGAGCCGAAGAAAGAAACGTTTGCTTTTGTTTCCTTCTACTAGGGATTTCCACTCTTTTTTTTTCCCATTCCTCCAAACAAAAAAAATTAACCTTTTCTAGGACGTCTGAGGGAATTACTTTGTCTCAAGCTCATTATGCTGAGAAAGTCCTTGAAAGGTTCAAGAATTACTCGAATGGAACTGCCAAAAGTCCTGTGGATCACAGTCTTCACTTATTCAAAAACACAGGTGCAAGCATATCACAATTGGAGTATGTATGTGTAATCGGTAGTCTGATGTACTTAACAAATTGTACACGATTGGACTTGGCACATTCCGTAAATGTACTGAGCCGATACACTAGTAATCCAGGACGAAGTCACTGGAAAGGAATAAGTAGAGTATTGAACTACCTGCAACATACTCAGAGTTATGCGCTGCATTACACCAGATACCCAGCAGTACTGGAAGGCTACAGCGATGCCAATTGGATTTCGAACTCCAAGAACTCAAAATCCACAAGTGGATATGTTTTCACACTTGGTGGTGCAGCTGTGTCATGAAAACCTCTAAACAAATGCTATTGGCCAGATCCACCATGGAATCTGAGTTTATTGCTTTAGACAAAGCGGCAGAGGAAGCAGAATGGCTTCGAAAATTTTTAAAGGATATTCCTATGTGAGAAAAACCAGTACCTGTTTTATGTGTACACTATGACAGCCAATCGGCTATAGTACGGGCACTGAGTTTTATGTATAATGGTAAGTCTGGTCATATCAGAAGGCGACACAAAATCATTAGACAACTGCTCTATAGAGTATATAAAATTGGCCGACAACCTAGCGGATCCATTTACTAAAGGTCTGTCGCGAGAGCAGGTTGTGAAATCATCAAGAGGAATGGGTTTAAAGCCTATGACGAAAGAGGATACTTGGTGGAAACCCTACCAAGGAATTGGAGATCCCAAGATCTAGGTTCAAAGGGACAACTAAATCTTGTTGAATCGACGGGAGCACAGAGATTAAAATCTGATACCCACTCTTAGGATGATAAAACAGTGCTGCCTGCAAAGAGTTAGGATAAGTTTGGCTATTAATGATTCTCATAGCTTTGAAATAAAAGTGAGGTATAGCAGGATACTCTTTATGGGCAATCACCATGTGAGTGTGAAATGTGGCCGTTTCTAGGAGAATAAAGAGAGGCTACATTCTCCAAGTTCACTCACGATTAATTAGGGTTGTTCAAGGCCAAAATGAACACAATAAGGGAACTTAGTTATGTGAGGAGATGAAACTGTGTGATAGTTATTGTCTAGGTTCACATCAAAGTCCGGGTAGTTGAAGACATTATATTCACTACCTGGTTAAGTGAATCCGATAGCTACTTACTAAGGGTGGTTCAAACTTGAAAAATTACTACCATTCCTGATGTAGTGATTTTCCGATTGTACTCTCAGAGTTTTTCTGTCATGTCTTTTTATGTCATGTCTGGATTACATAGTCTGGTAATTTCTATTCATGTGGGAGATTGTTGGAATTAATTTTTGCAGATTTCCGGGCCGGATTCCACCGGGCTCCGGCCACCGGCGGTGCCTGAAAATGAGTGGATTGCGATCCTCTCGTCGAGTACTATTCTGTGATGTACTCATTTGCCAAAAACGAATTCCGTATGAATGAGAAATGTTGGTCCAAAGTTAGGTACTTGAAATGTACTAACTTGGAAACTTGGAGAAAATGGATAGTCCCATATCGGAAACTGGAAAAGATTTTTTCTAGTATATATACTAGAAAATTAGACTAAAGGGCGTGGCCCGGGGGTTACCATTAACGTGTAGTACAGAGAGGACTCAGCCAAAATAGCAAACACACGCGTGCGTGCGCGCCCGGCCCCGGCCTCGGCTCGACTCGACTCTGGCCTATATTTTTTTTTTGCCCCAGTTAAATTTGTTCTTCCCCAGTACACTGGTGAGGCTCTTCACATTCGATAACTGATACCATTACTCTGTAACAGCAGATTAATGGCTCATCAGTTATGGATTTGAACCACTACTCTGCTTTTGCAGAGTAATGGACCATTACTCTACTGTTACAGAGTAATGGGCCTCCTAATAGTCTCCATTTCTCCTATAAGACTACTGAATCTTGTCTGCTAGTGAGATAGATTTTGCTAAACCGAATTATACTTCTTCTTCTTCTCTTCTGTGTCAAAAACTGAGAGTATATCACAACACTGTTCGCTGAAATCTCTGGAGTTCGGGTGCTGCTCTTTAGAGAAAGGTATACAGTTGTATCTTGGGAGGCAGTTCGCCAGCCACATTCACACTACGGGGCGAATTTTGCTTTTAGGAGAGAAATTTTAATCTCAACTCTGTATAAAGCTTTTGGTTTGTTATCTTTTATTCCTGTAATTTCTGTTCACAATTATTGTTAGTAATTTTCAGATTTATAAAATTCGAGTTCTAACAGATGATTCATGCAACTTAAAAATATATATATTGATGTGGTTTGTTTTTGGGGAGCATGTGGATGCACCAGGCGTGAGTTCTTACTCGATTTGTATTGAAGGAGGAGACACCTATGCAGACGACCCTTGGCTGGACGAACGGTACTGAGGTAGGCGGTATTGAGGTGGAGGCTGATGCTCGGCTCGGATCTTTAAGGCTCGGATCCGAGGGTCTTGTGTACCTGCAGACGGTCTCGAAACACTGGGGTTGGTCCCGGTGGCAGACCCTCCGACGATCTAGTCAGTCACTAAGTGAAAGCAACAGTAACTAGGGCTTTGGTGGGAAAAGATTGATTACCTGGAGAAGGAGTAGGGGTCTGGTATTTATAGAAGGTGTCAACCGGGTCTGGACCCGTTTGGGGCCGGGTCTGGATCCGGTTGCCTGTGTGGCTGAAGCGGTGGAAACCCGGGCGGTTTAGGGCTGACGTGGCAGCAGTCCGGGCGGTTTTTCGATGCTGACATGGCAGATCTGGAGAATCAAGAGGTGCGCGCATCCTGAGGGGATCCTGTGGCCCAGGATGGGCCATGTCATTCCTAACCCATATCACAAGCCCCACACTCCTGTAGGGCTGGGTGAACCAGCCATGTAAGAGTGGTTCTTCGCCTCCGTAGGAAGAGCAGGGTGGATGTTGGGGTGAGAAAGTAGGATCTGCTATCTTCCGAAGAGGCCAGGGGGTAGGAGGAATGAAGCTCTCATTGGAGTTTGCGGGAGGCTGTGTAGAGGAGTAGGAGGGCCACCGAGGCTTGGGGGTCGGCAGACGAGCTCCTAGGGTCGGTGGACGATCCTCTCGCTAGTTTGGAAGAGCGAGGGGACGTTGAGGTTGATTTTGTGGGAGGTCGGCTTACCGAGCGCTTGGGGGTCGGCAGACGAGCTCCAAGGGTCGGTGGACGATCCCCTCGCTAGTTGGAAGAGCGAGGGGACGTTGAGGTCAATTTTGTGGGAGGTCGGCTTACCGAGCACTTGGGGGTCGGCAGACGAGCTCCTAGGATCGGTGGACGATCCCCTCGCTAGTTGGAAGAGCGAGGGGACGTTGAGGTCGATTTTGTGGGAGGTCAGCTTATTGAGTGCTTGGGGGTCGGCAGACGAGCCCCTAGGGTCGGTGGACGAGCCTCTCGCTTGTTGGAAGAGCGAGGGGATGTAGAGGTTGTTTTCGAGGGAGGTCGGCTTTCCGAGGACTTGGTGACCAGAGGTGGGCTCATGGGGCTCGCGGTGCTATCCGAGCTTCGAGCCCCTCTGAGTCAAAGGGAAGTAGTTTCGGGCTCGCGGCGCTATCCGAGCTTCGAGCCCCTCCGAACAAAAGGGGGTAATTGGGGCTCGCGGTGCGATCCGAGCTCCGAGCCCCTCTGAATCAAAGGAGGGTAATTGGGGCTCGAGATGCCATCCGAGCTCCGAGCCCCTCCGACCCAAAGGAGGGTTATTGGGGCTCGCGGTGCGATCCGAGCTCCGAGCCCCTCTGAATCAAAGGAGGGAAGTTGGGGCTCGCGGTGCTATCCGAGCTCCGAGCCCCTTTGAACTGAAGGAGGGTAATTGGGGTTCATGGTTCTTTCCGAGCTCCGAGCCCCTCTGTGAAAATAGAAGGGGAGTTATTGGCTTGTGCTTCTATCCGAGCGTCGACCCTTGTGAAATAGAAGGGAAATTTCTGGCTCGGGCTTCTACGAGCGTCGACCCTTCTGTGAAATAGAAGGGGAATTAGTGGCTCGGGCTTCTATCCGAGCGTCGACCCTTCTGTGAAATAGAAGGGGAATTTCTGGCTCGGGCTTCTATCCGAGCGTCGACCCTTCTGTGAAATAGAAGGGGAATTAGTGGCTCGGGCTTCTATCCGAGCGTCGACCCTTCTGTGTAATAGAGGGGGAATTATTCGCTCGGGCTTCTATCCGAGCGTCGATCCTTCTGTGAAATAGAGGAGGAATTTCTGGCTCGGGCTTCTATCCGAGCATCGACCCTTCTGTGAAATAGAGGGGGAATTTCTGGCTCGGGCTTCTATCCGAGCGTCGACCCTTCTGTGTAATAGAGGGGGAATTATTTGCTCTGGCTTCTTTCCGAGCGTCGACCCTTCTGACTTGTCGGAAAAGCCTTTTTTGGAGAGAAAAGGTGAGGGGCAGTGGGGGTAATTTTATGCCTATTGCTGACGTCATGGGCGCAAAGATCAAAGCGTTTCTGGATTTTGGTGGCCGCTTGATCTTGTCAGTTGAGATCCAACGGCCAGATCTTTTTTACGAAAATCGAAGAGTCGCTTTTCCTTTTTAAAACCCCATCCCCCTCCCTCATTTCTTCATCTTCACTTTATTACTCACCTTCCAATTTTTAACAAGAGCGGGAATCTTACTTGCCGTCGGCGAGATTTTCCGGTGACCATAATTTCCTACGCTCCAGGTTAGTAATTTCTTTTTTAGTAATGTCGCGAACTCAGTCCGGGTCCGAGGCAAGCTCGTCAGGCCGTGCCGCGGGGGAATCCGAGCAGGAGACGTCATCATCCTTGAGTAAGTATAAGGTGAAGGAAGAAGTTCTGACCGATCCTGAGTCGGACGATGGTGATGACGTTGTTTTCATTGTGTCCCCATTGAGGTCCAGAAGGCCAGAAAAGGAACCCATGCATGAGGGTGATGAGGAGATGGAGGATGAGGGGGACGAGGAGGACGAGGAGGACGAGGAGGAACAGGACTTGGAGGAGGTTGATGAGGAGGTGGAAGGTATCGAAGGCGAGGGGGAAGGCGAAGATGATCAGGGTGCCGAGGGTGATGAGGAAGACGAGGAGGATGAGGTTGACGAACGGGAGGTCGTCCAAGGAGATGCTAGCCGGGGCGCGGCTGGAGGGCCGACCGGGGTCGGAGGAGATCTTCCACCCCTTCCTCCTTTGTCGACGCCGTCTCCCGAACGGAAGGCTTGTCCTCGTCGGAAGAAGAAGGTCCTGACCACACAGTCCTTCCTCGCCAGATGAGTACGCACCGAGACCGGGTTTCGAGTTTCCTCCGGTCTCCTTCAGGAACCCAGGGTCGATCCGGATGTACCCTGACAATATTAAGGACATCGAACTGATCCCTCTAGTGCCGGGGTACTGTATGTTTCCCGAGGATGCCTTCCTCTCGGGGCTGAGGCTGCCTCTGCATCGTTTCGTGAAGAGGGTCCTGAACTGGGCAGAGCTGTCACCAATGCAGTACGGTCCGAACTCCTGGAAGCGTTTGGTTTGTTTCATACTGAAGTGCCAAGAGAAGGGAGTGAAGCCGAGGCTGACGTATTTCCGAGCTATTCTTGGGATTGGTTCGCTCAGAGATCAGGAGGGTATTTTTTACTTTTCGCCGAGGCCGCATAAGAAGGTTATGCACGGTCATCCGAACTCGATAGAAGGGTGGAAAGAGAAGTATTTCGTAGTTCGGACTGAGAGGTCTTGGGGAATTCTGACAAGGTGGAACTTCGTCAAGCCAAAGCACAAGCCTCCGAGGAAGAGCGAATTGACCGCCAAGGAGTGGAAGAGGGTGGAGAAGATTGTCGGGGGGCACAGTATCGCGTTGTCTCGAGTGACCGAGATACACCTCGCCCGGGCCGGACTGAGTCCTGCCGACCCTAGTATGTCTCTTTCGGAATATTTTTATTTCCTGCCTTCGTGTTAACGTTAGCTTTTCTTCCGTGTTTTTGTAGGGATGACTACTCAACAGGCGGACGCGAAGAAGCTTTTGCTTGCTGTTGCCGAGAAGGCAAGGGCAGAGAGGAGGAAGAAGGCCGAGCAGGAGAGGATAGCGGCCGAGAGGCAGAAGCTGGCCGCGCAGGCCGGGGCGTCCTCCCAGGAGCCGGCCCCGGTGGTCGAGGAGCCTTCCCCGGTGAAGAAGGCTAAGAAGCACCATTCCCAGTCCTTCCACTCATCGAGGGCCGCTCGGGACGCTGCTGGTGGTTCGGGCAAAACCGTGGATGCCCCGGAAAAAGGGCTCCCTCCTCTTCGGCTGTCCACTGCGAAAATGGTGAGCAAGCAGGGCACGCTACCATTCGCCCCCGATTGGTCGATTGTGCGGGGGGATTCTCTGCTTGATGGGCCCGTGGCAGTCGAGTTCATCTCGAAGGTCGCCACCGAGCGCGATCGGATGGCCCTGGCGGTGCAGATGGCGGACCAGGCTTACATGCGGTGGTCGCAGGCAACCATCTCGGTAAGTTGGCTTAACTCTATTTTTTCTAGATGACTTGGAGTTTTTTCTCATCTTTCTCTCTTCGGACAGGCGATGCTCCATGGCCAGCACTTCCACAAGTGCTTAGAGAAGGAGATCTATATAGAGAGGCAGAATGCGGAGAAGTACCTCCGTGACCTGAACAAGGCCACGGACGAACTGAAGGAAGCTCGGGTGATGATTACCGTCCACGAAGCCCAAATAAAGTCGCTCTACAAGATCCATAAGCAGGACCGGGAGGACCTCGAGGCGAAGATCGCGGCCGAGGCGGCGAAGGGGAAGAAGGCACTGCAGGAGATGGAGTCGGCATTGGGGGAGACCGTCATGGTGGTGCAGGACGAGGCGTACGAACAAGCCAAGTCCCATTTTAAACATATCTACCTTGAGCAGAACGTGGACCATCTCTACTACGGATGGGCTCCGAACCTTCCTCCCACCCTGGGTGGCGACGATGCGGGGGGCAATCAGGTCGATGAAGAGGTGCCAAACCCCCCTCAAGAATAGATCTTTCTCTCTTTTTTCTTGTTTTGATGTAAATGCCTTGGGCAGACTGGCCACCGCAGCTTTTGTATCAAACTTTTTGACAGAAATGAAATTTATTTTTTTGTGCGGATCTTTCCAGACTTATTTTTTCTGGATGTTTGCTCTCGTCTTTTTATAGACGCACGGGACCTGTGTCGCACTCCCCGTTGTTGCCGAGGTACCTTTAGATCGAGCGGGGGAGGAGGCCACGGAGGCAGCTCTGCTTCGTCAACAGAAGCAAGCTCGGGACCGTGCCGCCGCCGTTAACTATTTTCTGAACAGGTCCAGGGAGCTCGGCTTGGAGTTGGCACGCCTGAAGAAGGCCGTAGCCGATCGGGACTAGTGGGTTATCGAGACAGGCTGGTCCCTCTCGGATGCTTCGAGCAGGGGGTCGGCTTCGGAGTCTTTCCTTCGTGAGGCTGTAGTCGAGAAGGAGCTGGAGATCCGCAGACTGAAGCTGTTGTTAGGCGCAGGTCTGACAAAAGCGACCAGTAACGCAACCCCGGGGCGGTCTCCGATATTTCTACCGGATGGGGCGCAGCCCGAATATGCAGGAAGCTCGGTGGCAGGAGCATCTTCCCGGGTCAGCCCAGCCGAGCGTGATAGGAGCCCTGAATTCGAGTTCCCAGCCGAGTGTGAGTGAGTTGTGAGCTTTTTCCTTGTATATCTACCGACGTTCATTGAGTTGTAAGCAATGAGTAATGAATAAGAACATTTGATTTTCCACGCTCCGATTATTTAGGTTGTTAGGAACAGTTGTCGGGCCAGTTGCGCAGAGGTCGGCTCTGAGGTAACTTGATGCAACGGGCGCGATGGTCGCGGCTTTTAGCTTTTCGATGAGCAATAACTGGCGACGTTTCGCTTTCCCATGAGCATTTATGGCGACGTTTTGCCTTCCATCGTTTCGTATTCCCAGATGCAATAAATGAGGGCCTCAGGAGGCTATATAATCCCCCACTCCCCTTGTTGGTTGTCAGGCAGTGAGCCGTCTGACTCGGGTGCCTGCCAAAGGCGGGCGCCCAGAGAATATAATATTTCCGAGTGCTCCGGATCGGAGGCACACCGATCACCCTCGGACTATTCGGGGTTCAGGCTGTTAGAGCCGTGAGACCCCGGGTTGTTCGTTGGTGAGCGGTGGGCCGACCGATCGGTTCGGGGGTTCGGAGAGAGCCGACGCGTGGTGGCTCTTCTGCCGTCCTCGAACAATTCGGGATTTTGGGCTCGTAAGAGCCGTAAACCCCGAGTTGTTCGGGGGCGAGAGAAGGGTTAGCTAATGAGCTTTAAGGCTCGGAGCGTTTGTTCCGGGACGGAGAGAGCAGTGGGTCGATGGCCCCCCTGCCATCCTCGAACAGTTCGGGGTTTAAGCTTGCAAAAGCTGTAAACCCCGAGTTGTTCGCGGGTGAGAGGGTGGTCAGTAACTCGACTCGAGGCTCGGGGCGTCTGCCGAAGGCGGACGCTCTAAACCTTAATGAAATTTTGTTAACACACAGTCGAGGTTCGTAATCGAATGTGGTGGTCGGGTAGCTTTGAAGAAAGCCGCGGCCGTGCTTCGGTTCGTCGGTTCCCCATGTTTGTGAGAGAACCAGTTGTAAGAGTGTCGAGGTCGCCGCCGAGCATCAAGGTCGTGATGCCTTGAAGAAGGCATCCACCTTGCTCGGGGTCGACGCCGAGCCGAGCGTCAAGGTCGTGGTGCCTTGGAAAAGGCACCTGCCTTGCTCGGGGTCGACGCCGAGCTTCTGCACATGTTCTCAGGGAGAGACGGTGCAGGCGTGGCTGGCAGATGTCGCCTCGTACATTGGTTGATGAGCTTTAAGAAGCCCAAACCGAGCGAGGGACGGATGCCGAGCCCCCATACCAGTGAGAAATACAACTGCGGGCGTAGCAGAGGGTCGCTGCCGAGCATCAAGGTCGTGGTGCCTTGGAAAAGGCACCCGCCTTGCTCGGGGTCGACACCGAGCTCCTGCACATGTTCTCAGGGAGAGACGGTGCGGGCGTGGCTGGCTGATGTCGCCTCGTACATAGGTTGATGAGCTTTAGGAAGCCCAAACCGAGCGAGGGACGGATACCGAGCCCCCATACCAGTGAGAAAGACAACTGCGGGCGTAGCAGAGGGTCGCCGCCGAGCTTCAAGGTCGCGGTGCCTTGGAAAAGGCACCCGCTTTGCTCGGGGTCGACGCCGAGCTCCCGCACATGTTCTCAGGGAGAGACGGTGCGGGCGTGGCTGGATGATGTCACCTCGTACATAGGTTGATGAGCTTTAGGAAGCCCAAACTGAGCGAGGGACGGATGCCGAGCCCCCATACCGATGAGAGACAACTGCGGGCGTAGCAGAGGGTCGCCGCCGAGTGTCAAGGTCGAGGTGCCTTGGACACTGGCACCCGCCTTGCTCAGGGTCGACACCGAGCTCCCGCACATGTTCTCAGGGAGAGACGTTGCAGGCGTAGAGGAAGCAGAGTTGTTTGATTGGATGCACGTTACCAAAGAACCAACCAGGCTGAGCTGCCCGAGTACTGAGCCCAAAGCTTGTAAGAGAGGCTTTTTGGGCTCGCGCTGTTGTCCGCGCGCCGAGCCCCAATCTTGTAAGAGAGGCTTTTCGGGCTCGCGCTGTTATCCGAGCGCCGAACCCTATGCTTGGAAATGAAGCTTTCTGGGCTTGCGCTGTTATCTGAGCGCCTAGCCCCATGCTTGTAAGGGAAGCTTTTTGGGCTTGCGCCGTTATCCGCGCGCCGAGCCCCAAGCTTGTAAGAGAAGCTTTTTGGGCTCGCGCTGTTATCCAAGCGCCGACCCCAAGCTTGTAAGAGAAGCTTTTTGGGCTCGCGCTGTTATCCTAGCGCTGACCCCAAGCTTGTAAGAGAAGCCTTTTTCAGCTCGTGCTGTTATCCGAGCGCCGAGCTCGAGATATGTTCCTTATTTGTTGAAAAATAGGAAGCCGTAGGCTTATTTTAAGAAAGCTGGCATATTTACAATATATTTGAACTTTACAAAAGACTAGGCATGACGTGCTGATTACAATCATGATGATTTACACGGAGGCTACTCTCCTCCTAAGAACTTGATTAGGTGCTCCGCGTTCCAGGGCCTTTTGATGGGTGTGCCTTCGGCACTGGTAAGGCGGTACGTGCCAGGGCGCACGACTTCGGATACTTTGTAGGGGCCCTTCCAATTTGGTGCCAACTTTCTCTTCTGGCCGGGGTTGGAAACTGCCAGTTTTCGGAGGACAAGATCTCCGAGTTTGATGTCAGTTGGGCGCACCTTCTTGTTGTAGAATTTTTCGATTCTTTGCTGGTTGATGCTTCTTCTAATGGCGGACTTTTTCCTGACCTCGTCTATGAGGTCCAGGTCGGCTCGCAGCTGTTGGGAGTTTTTGGCCTCGTCGAAAGCCATTATATGGGGTAAAGGGATCCCAATCTCCACGGGAATGACGGCCTCTGCGCCGTACGTCAGATTAAAAGGGGATTCTCCCGTGGGGATTCTCTTGGTCGTTCGGTGGGCCCAGAGAACGCTTGGTAATTCGTCGACCCATAACCCCTTAGAAGAGTAATCGAGCCGTTTCTTGAGGCCGTCAAGGATTTGGCGGTTCACGTTCTCGGCTTGACCGTTAGACTGGGGATGGCATACTGACGAAAAGCGCTGCTGGATCCCGAGATCTTCCCAGAACTTGCAGAAATTCTTACCCGCGAACTGAGTCCCATTGTCTGTGATGAGCAACTGCAGAATCCCGAACCGACAGACGATGTGTTTCCAGAAAAACTGCAAAGTCTGTCGCTCGGTGATCGTTGCTAATCTCTCGGCCTCGATCCACTTGGTGAAATAGTTGATCGCCACAATGAGAAACTTCCGCTGGCCCGTTGCTTTTGGAAATGGGCCTACCAGATCCATTCCCCACATCGCAAAGGGGGTCGGACTGGCCATGGACCGGAGGTTCGCCTGAGGAGCCCTCTTCACGGGGGAGAACCTTTGGCAGGAGCCACACTTCTTCACTAGGGCGAGGGCGTCTTGCAGCATAGTGGGCCAGTAGTACCCGTGATTTAGCGCCTTCCGTGCTAGTGAACGGCTTCCCATGTGACATCTGCCGATCCCCTCGTGCAGCTCCTTAAGGGCGTACTTAGCTTCGTCTGGGCTTAGGCAGCGGAGGTAGGGTCTACCATCGGTTGTTGTATAGGATCTTTTGAAGAGAGTGGCATTGATGACAGCAAATCTTTCAGACCGGACCCTGATCCTCTGTGCTTCAGCTCGATCTTCGGGGAGCTCTCCGTTACTAGAAATTTTTTGATAAGGGTGGTCCAATCGTCGGGAGGAGCTCTATCTTCGATGCACAGAATCTCTGGGGAGTCTGTACTTGGATTCAGCAGGACTTCAATCAGGACCGTGCGGTCGAGGCCTTCAAATGATGAGGAAGCCAATTTTGACAAGGCGTCGGCCTGGGCGTTCAGCTCCCGGGAGATCCTTAAGACAGCCGATTCGTCGAAGGACGATAATAGGCGCTGGACTATGGCTCGGTACCTGACCATGCGATCGTCATGGGCTTCGTAGTCCCCGGTGATCTGGTTGACCACCAGCTGAGAGTCGCTAAAGGCCCTGATCTGTCTGGCGCCGGCCTGATGAGCCAGGTTGAGCCCGGCGATCATCGCCTCGTACTCAGCCTCGTTGTTGGAGGCTGGGAAGTTGAGGCAGAGACAATACTGGAGGAGGAAACCATCTGGGCCCTGAAGGATGATGCCAGCACCACTCTCTGTTTCGCAAGAGGAGCCGTCGACGTAAACTTCCCACGTCTGGTCGGCTTCTTTGCTCGCGGATTGCTCGGAGATGGTGCACTCTGTAATGAATTCGGCGAGGGCCTGCCCTTTGATGGACGTTCGGGGTTGATAGCCAATGTCATACTGGCTGAGTTCGATCGACCATTTGACGAGTCGACCAGAGCTATCAGGTTTGTAGAGTATGGCCTTCAAGGGTTGATCGGTGAGCACCTGGATTGAATGCGCCTGGAAGTAAGGACGGAGCTTCCGTGCGGCTATGACCAAGGCGTACGCCACTTTCTCCATCCTGGAATACCGGGTCTCGGCATCGAGCAGGACCTTGCTCACATAGTAGAGGGGCTTTTGAACCCCCTCCTCTTCCCGGACGAGGACGGCGCTGAGTACACTCTCCGAAGTAGAAAGGTAGAGCCAGAGTGGCTCCCCTGGTTCAGGCTTGCTGAGGAGAGGAGGGTTGGCGAGGTACTCTTTCAGCTGTGCGAAGGCCTCTTGCTGTTGAGTACCCCACTCGAACTTTCCAGTGCCGCGTAGCGCCTTGAAGAACGGGAGGGACTTCTCTCCGGATTTGGAGAGGAAACGGCCGATGGCCGCCAGTCGCCCCGTTAGCCTCTGGACTTCTTTAACATTCCTGGGAGGGGCCATGTCTATTATGGCCTGGATTTTTTCGGGGTTCGCCTCGATACCGCGCTGGCTGACGATGAACCCTAAGAACTTTCTCGAGGAGACGCCGAAGGCGCACTTCGCCGGATTGAGCCTCATGTTGTGGGTTCGAAGGACCCCAAAGTTCTTCCAGGTCAGCGACGTGGTGCTGTCCATGTTGACTTTTGACGAGCATGTCGTCAACGTATACCTCCATGTTACGCCCGATCTGATCTTTAAAGACTCGGTTGACGAGCCTCTGGTAGGTGGCACCGGCGTTCTTTAGCCCGAAGGGCATGACCCGGTAGCATACAGCCCCTGGTCTGTGACGAAGGACGTCTTGGCGATGTCTGGAGGGAACATCCGGATTTGGTTATAGCCTGAGAAAGCATCCATGAAGGAGAGGAGCTCGTGACCCGAGGTAGCATCGATCAGGGCATCAATGCTGGGGAGAGGAAACGGATCCTTGGGGCACGCCTTGTTTAGGTCGGTAAAATCTATGCAGATCCTCCAACTCCCGCTTGCCTTCTTCACCATGACGACGTTCGCCAGCCACTCTGGGTAGCTGACCTCTTGTACAAAACGCGCAGACAAGAGCTTGTCCACTTCTGCATTTACTGCCTGTTGTCGCTCAGGAGCGAACTTGCACCGCTTTTGGATGACTGGCTTCGACCCGGGAATCACGCTGAGTTTGTGCATGATGAGGTCTTCGGAGATACTGGGCATGTCAGAGGGCTTCCAGGCAAAGAGGTCGATATTGCGCCGAATGCAGGCAATTAGGGCGGTCTTGAGGTCGGGGGCGAGGGAGCAGCTTACTCGAAAGTGC
Organism: Hemerocallis citrina; assembly: GCA_017893485.1. NCBI lineage: Eukaryota > Viridiplantae > Streptophyta > Magnoliopsida > Asparagales > Asphodelaceae > Hemerocallis > Hemerocallis citrina. Next base: position 397,195 of record JACEHZ010000194.1, on the reverse strand, counting down.
TTCGATGCATCCCCTGTCTCGAATGAGACTTCTTGCAGCTTGTCCACCGGTTCTGGTTCTGGCTGGGTTCTTTCGGGCTCCAGCTCGACGGCATCGAGGGGAAACACCCCGCTTCCGATTGCCGTCATGTAGCATGAACGTGCTGCTTCTTGGTTCCCTCAGACAACTCCGACGCCAGTATTGGTAGGGAATTTCATCTTCTGGTGGTAGGCCGAGGGAACCGCCTGGAGGGAGCAGAGTCCCGGGCGGCCGAGGATGGCATTGTAAGCTGCCATTACATTCACAACCATGAAGTCCATGGACTCGGTCCTTCTGTTGGGCTTTGTGCTTGCTGTGACGTCCAGGGTGACGATCCCCTCTATAGTCACGGGGACGCCGAAGAATCCATGTAGGGTATACCCGGCAGGCTTTAGTTTCTCACGGGAAAGCTTTAGGTTCTCGAATGCTTCGAGGAATAGAATGTTGACCGAACTCCCGTTGTCTACGAGGATTCTTCGGGCATCGAAATTTGCCATGCTGAGATTGATGATGAGAGCGTCACAATGAGGGAGCCAGACCCCCTCCAGATCCTCTCCTGAGAAGGAGACGGGGAGTTGCTGGACCGGTGGGGAGAGAAGGCCCTGGACGGTATTGACATCCTGGATGAAGGCCTTGCGGGAACTGTTGGATTTGCCTCCCATAGGCCCTCCGTGGACGCAATGCAGGATCATTTGACCCTCAGGCTCCTCGGGATCCGGATCCCGCTCGGGACGCTGTCGTTGCCCTCGAGGAGGAGGGGAATCCCTCATGTTTCTGTTGTCCCTCGGTTCCCGGGCGCCTTCTCGTCTGAACTCTCGGAGGTACCCTCGTTGGATGAGGGCCTCAATTTTGTCCTTCAGGGCACGGCAGTGATCTGTGTCGTGCCCGTTGTCCCGGTGAAAACGGCAATAGAACCGCTGATCCCTCTTCTTGCTAGTGTTGTTAGACGGTCGAGGGGGGTACTGGACGAGGTCGCTGTCTTCAATCGCTAGGAGGATTGTCGACACATTCTGCGTCAGTGGGGTGTACCTCTCGAAGCGGGGGATCGGCAGGACCTTTTTTGTGGAGCCCCCGTCTCTTGGAGCTTTTTTTGCCGGCTCAATCTCGTCGGCCCTGCACTTCCCCTTCCCGGGAGCATCCTTCTGGTCTTCGGGATTAAGGGCCTCCTCGGCTCGGATATATTTTTCGACCCGGTTGAGGAGGTCGGGAAAGTCTATCGGCAGCTTCTTTGCCAGGGAGGCCTTCAGCTGTCCATGCCAGACGTTGTGGCGGAAGGCTGCCGAGGCAACGCCGGGATCGAGGGATGAGACTGACCTCGCTTCGGCGGTGAACCTTCAGACAAACACTCGGAGGGGCTCCCCCTCTTTTTGCCGAAGTCCGAGTAGCGACGCACTCGTTCTTTCGGCCTTTCGGCTGGTTACGAAGTGGGCGAGAAAACTGCCCTCTAGCTGGTCGAAAGAATAGATGGAGCCGGGGGTGAGTTTGGAGAACCATTCCCGAGCCGGGCCCCGGAGTGTTGCGGGGAAGGCTCAGCATAGGAGGGGATCCGATGCGCTGTGAATCATCATGAGGGTTTTGAAGCCCTCCATGTGATCAGCAGGATCGCCCTCGCCGTCATATGTCTCGAATTGAGGCGGACGAAAGTTGCGGGGTATCTCCGCCTGCAGGATGAGGGCGGAGAAAGGAGGATGAACCGGCCTGTACCCCTGAGCTGCTCTAGGGTCGCCGTTACCAACTTGGTCAAGGTGCTCCTCCATTTCTTGGAGGCGCTTCAAAATGTCGCCATCATACTCTGGGGGGATTGTTGAGTGGCGAGACACGGTAGCCTCGGCCTGCGACCATGTGTGGGAACGGCGGGCGTTCTCGTTGATGGGGACTCCTCGGAGGGCACCCAAGATTTTCCTTCGGAATTCCTGGTGGGTAACCGAGGCTCTTTCGGCCCGGTTCGGTTGGGCAAACGGTTGCCGACCGACCCGGCTGAGTGCAGGCTCCCGCCCTTGGGACGGGGGTCTTGGATGGTTCGGAGCCCCTTTGGACGGGGGTCTAGGATGGTTCGGAGCCGAGTTGGAAGCGGCTCCTCCCCTGCCACGGCTGGCCTGGCGGTTTGAGATTACCCCCCGTAGGTCGACCTGGACCGGTCGGGAGGCGTTCGGTTGGGGCCCTTGGCTGACCCTTTTGTTGTTTGGTCCCTGAGTATCGGCATCGATGCCTTGCGGAGGCACGTCGTGTCGGCGTGCGGAGGTAACAGCTTTTGCGGCTTTAGGTGCCATGTGAGCTCGGATTGACGGGGATGCGGACAGAGGTGGAGCTCGGGTCGGCGTCTATGAGGGTACCGTTTGGAAGCGAGGCTCGGATTGGCGTCTACGATAGGTAGTTTCCCACAGACGGCGCCATCCTGATGCGGTTTGTTTTTGGGGAGCGTGTGGATGCACCAGGCGTAAGTTCTTACTCGATTTGTATTGAAGGAGGAGACACCTATGCAGACGACCCTTGGCTGGACGAACGGTACTGAGGTAGGCGGTATTGAGGTGGAGGCTGATGCTCGGCTCGGATCTTTGAGGCTCGGATCCGAGGGTCTTGTGTACCTGCAGACGGTCTCGAAACACCGGGGTTGGTCCCGGTGGCAGACCCTCCGACGATCTAGTCAGTCACTAAGTGAAAGCAACAGTAACTAGGGCTTTGGTGGGAAAAGATTGATTACCTGGAGAAGGAGTAGGGGTCTGGTATTTATAGAAGGTGTCAACCGGGTCTGAACCCATTTGGGGCCGAGTCTGGACCCGGTTGCCCGTGTGGCTGAAGCGGTGGAAACCCGGACGGTTTAGGGCTGACGTGGCAGCGGTCCGGGCGGTTTTCCGACACTGACGTTGCGGATCTGGAGAATCAAGAGGTGCGCGCATCCTGAGGGGATCCTGTGGCCCAGGATGGGCCACGTCATTCCTAACCCATATCATATATATATGGTCCTTGTTAGTTTAAATGAGTTCTACAATGTATAGTTTAAGTGAGTTGAACAAGTTAACCCAATGGTTTTAACCATATTTTTACGCATTTTGACAGGGAAGGGAGAGAAGATGTTATTGATGCTAATATAAGAAAGAAAAGGAAGCAAGTGCTAAGCGTATCGAACTTACAGGGAAAGTCAACATGAAAATGGAGAGCAATTTGAGAAGTAAAGGAAAGCCGATTAATCATTATCATTACTGGGACATTATCAAATTGGAAGAGAGTGGGCCAATATAACGAAAAAATGAACAGTAAGCTGGCTGGCGTAACACTATGCAATGTGGAGATCTAAGTCACTAATGCCCTATTTGTCATATATAGTTTCTATGTGTAAACTTCAAAAATAAATAAATAAATAAATAAATAAATGAAAACATTAAAATCAACAAAAGAACCCAACAAACACAACAGAAAATAAATGATGACATTTGTTAGATATTATAATATAGTAATATTATAATATTAGAGTACTGGCACCATCCCAAACTGACAGAGATGAGATCCCAAACCCACCACCACTACTCTCACCAAACCCACCACCACTCTCACCAAGATGAAAAGGGCAACACTCATAGGTCGACGACCATGCCTAAGCGAGCTAGAGATGTGGAGAGGGAGCTTCTCGGAAGGAAGAGAGACGGAATCGACTTCCATGAGCGGAGTAGAGCAAGGGTTAGAGTTGAAGCGAGGTCTCCACCAAGCCATAAGGACCAGCATAGAGCGACAGGGGGGAAGTGAACGTCGCACAGGTAAGGAGAGGGAGGATGCTGATGAATCTCGAGCTTATAGAGGTCAGAACACAGACAGAACGAGACGCCCCTCACCGGAGCCACTCAAGCCTAGAGCTAGACATGAGGAGCGCCCTAAGAGAAGCTACGCGGAGGTGACTAGAGGCAAACTTAGGGCCGACGACGAACTTAGAGTTCGTCGTCAGCCCCTCCCAGAAACTGAAAGCCCAAAGATACGCGAGGATGAAGAAGGAGAATGGTTGCTCGTCAAGCGGAGGAAATCGCACAAGAAAAAGGCCAACAAGAGTAATTCCGGCGAGCAAAAGACGGAGCCTAGGAAAAGTTGCCACAAGTGCGCAAGGCCAGGCCACTCAATCAATAGCTGTAAGTATGACTGGTTTTGCTATGTGTGTAAAACGTACGGTCACATATCGACGTCGTGCCCAAAAACAAGGCGACGACATTGACGTCCAGCTCCAAAGCAATCTCTCGTCAACTTGATGCACCGATCAACTTCGACGCCAGTCGAACTCAGGAGAGCGTAGCAGGTGAGAGAAGCGTGATCAGGGCAACAATCACACCGACGCCGTTGATAGCGGAGATGGAGAGCCGTTACAAAAACTGCATGATAGTTAAAGCATGAACCGGGAATCCACAGAGTAAGGTCATCAAAGATTTGCTCCTTACTACTGTATCTTCGACGTCGACTTGGACGGTGCAAGAATCCACGGGCGGCAACTTCTTCGCACACTGCAACGATGGCGGAGTTACGGCGGACGCCCTACTTATGAAGGGGTTGGAAGGCAGGGACGCAAAGGGGATGGAATTTTTCATCACTCTCATGCCATGGTCGTGACAAGTCGGAGCGCTCAAAACGGACTCTTTACCTACTGTTTGGATACGCCTGTACATCCTCCCGTTCCACTGCTGGGTGAAGTTAGGGTTCATGAATGTGGTTCGCAACTTCGGAATGGTCGTTGAGGTTGATAAAGGGACGTCAATGCATGACTATCGAAAGCTTGCTAGGTTGCGAATCGCGGTGGCTAAAAAGTCAGATATCCCATCGAAAATCGTGGTGGAGTTCGAAGATGAAGTGTATGAGGTGTGGGTCATTTTCGAGACAAGAAAGAGCGTCACCTTCGGCGGCGTGGCGGCAGTGGAACCAGAGCGCGAATTCGACGGTCGTGATTCGGAGCCAGAGGTTGAAAACAGGCAGCGTCCGTTCGATCAAGATGAACTTCATCAGGGCCGTTCATCAAAGTTTCAAATAGGCAATAGCTCTTAAACGATGGTCAAAGGCTTCTCTAATCAGCAACGTCCATCAGTTGCAGATGAGATTGAGTGGTCAGCGAAAGGAGCTGGTGTGGCAAAAGTTCAAAATAAAGCTGTTTGGCGCCGTAGAGAGAGACAAGTGATAGAAGAGAAAGGGGACACGAGCTGTCATTAGGGTCACGCAGCTCAAGAAGCAGAGTCTCCTAGCTGTGAACCAAAAGGTAGGGACACAAAGCTCAAAATACTGTCACTCGCCAATGAAGAAACATGTGACTTGCTTAACGTCACATCAAGTACAAGATTAGGTACAAAAAGTGGGATTCTGAAAAGGAACTGCTGCAGCAGTGGGGGTCTCGAGGCTAGTAGAGAGTTAGGAATTGGTATTGAGGAGTGGAACCATTTCAAAAAAGAGGAGGTAGAAGAGTCTATTAGACTAGTTATGACCTCTCTTGTTAAAAAGAGAGCCTATGGAGTTCAAATTCAGGAGCAAGCCCAAAAGTTGTCAACGGAAAAGGGAGACGGGATTCACGTCAGTCCAATCACGGTGGTCGAGCAACCTATCCTATAGGTCATGACACAGCACTCACTTGATCTTGAGGACCGCAGAGCGATTATAAGGGCTTTGGACGGCATTCAGGAAGACATCATTATTTTCGAGACTGAAACGGAGTTGGGAGACAATGAGATGAGGGGTAGTGTTGGCAGTAGCAGTAGTAAGAAAATCACTGAATACCAGAGGAAGGGAAAGCGGCACATGAACAAGGGGGAACTGTAGATTATTAGTCAAGAGGGAATTATCAAGGAAAGACCCAAAGAGGCTGTTGAGGAGCACATCGCAGGAGGTACTCTAAACCCCAACTATTCAATTCTCAATTCATTAAATGATGAGTCGCTTATTTATTTTGCTAGTCTTTACGGTCTAGCCATGAGCTCCACCAGGGTTGAACAATTTAAAAATGTAGCAATTATTAGAGGTGAATCGAGGGCAACTTTGGCTTAAGAGAGTCGGGTGATCGGGGACTATAGAGGGTAGGGGTCTAGAAACGTTGGGTTTAAAGCAGTAGTGGGATATTCGGGAGGCATAGCAGTAGGAGTAGATACAAGGATCTTTGAGATGCTAGATGAGTTCGTTGGCAACTTTTCGGTGTCGATTAGATTAAGAAGGAGAAGCGACGATTGGGAACATGTTGTTACAACGGTATACGGTCCGTACGACTCGAGATCGCGTAAAGAGTTCTGGAAGGAGCTTGTAGAGATCAGGAACAAATGGGATAGGCCATGGGTGGTAGGAGGAGACTTCAATATCATGAGATTCTAAGATGAACATAGAGGTAGAGGCCACATACACGCTGAACAAGAGAGCTTCAATAGAATCATTGACGATTTAGAACTGCTGGAGTTAGAGATGACTGATAGAAAATTCACGTGGTTTAATATGCAAATCAACCCTACTTTAGCAAAGCTAAATAGAGTCCAAGTATCCAACGAATGGGAGGATATGTTCCCGCGAGCCAAAGTCAGAACCATAGCTCGATATACATCGGATCATCTACCCCTTGTAATAGACTGCGAGTAGGAATACATGAACAAATTCCATCCGTTTAGATTTGAGAAATCATGGACTACATTTGAAGAGACACGGCAGGTGATTCGGGACTCATGGACAAGTACAACCACTCAGAACTTAGCGGTTGGAGTATGGGTGGAGAAGACAAGACGTTTACGAAGGGAGTTGAAAGGTTGGGCAAAGCTAAAATTTCACAACGCAAGCCTAATGAGAGAGACGCTTGGCAAAAGGATCTTCGAGCTAGAAACGCTGCAGGAGGACAGAGACCTAACAGGACCAGAGAAGGAGGAATTGACAAATGGGAGGCTAGAGATTCAAAACATACAAACAAGGGAGGAAATGCATTGGAAACAACGGTCGTGAATTCAATGGCTGAAGGAAGGGGATGCCAACACAAAGTTCTTTCACAAAGTGGCTAACGGAAGAAGCAGACAGAACCACATAAGTGGCTTCTTATTGAGGGAAGCTGGACTGAAGATCAGGAGCTAATTAGAAGACATTTAGACGCCAAATATCACGATCTGTTGGGAAGCAGAAGCAACGAGAGATGTGGTTTAATGCCAGACATGAGGAGTGCTTCTAAGATAGATGGGAGCGATGGAATTAAAAATAGATTTACGGAAGAAGAAGTGCACGTGGCAATCAAGAGCCTAGGTCAGGACAAGGCACCGGGGCCAGATAGATTGCCTATATTCTTTTACAAGATCTATTGGCAGATTATAAAGGAGGATTTGATAAAAATTTTCATGGAGCTTCACGACGAATCCGCTAATCTGGAAAGGCTAAATTACGCCTCAATCATTCTAATCCCTAAGAAACAAGAAGTTCGAACAGCAGAGGACTTCAGACCGATCAGCTTACTTAACGGATCCTTCAAAATTATCACGAAAGTGTTAGCACAAAGACTGGCACTGAATCTACAAGATGTGGTCACACAGTCGCAGAGTGGATTCATTCATGGAAGAGATATCATGGACAGCATAGCGGCTGCACACGAAATCGTGTTAAAAGGAAAAAAAAGGAAAAGTAGACGGTTTCCTTTTGAAGCTGGACTTCCAAAAAGCTTACGACTCAGTGCACTGGGAATGTTTGGAGGAGGTACTTCGATTAAAAGGGTTTGGAGAAAAATAGAGATCGTGGATACGGAGATGCGTTCAAGGCGGGAAATCGTTCATACAGGTAAACGGGTGGCAGAGAAAGGAAATCCGGTGCAAAAGAGGTCTAAGGAAAAGGGATCCGTTATCGTCACTACTATTTGCTATCATAGAGGATGGTCTTGCTGAAATGATTAAGAGGGTACAAGACAACAATCACATCAAAGTAATAGAGATAAAAGGAATAGAGCATGCTATGACTATACTCCAATACGCCGATGATACACTCTTATTTGGAAATGCTAAAGTTAAGGAAGTCGTAGCTATTAAAGCGGCATTGGCATGCTTCCAAGGATGGTCTGGGTTGAAGGTTAACCTACAGAAGAGCTGCGTGATCCCAATTAGCGAACAGTTGTCAATTCCGACCACCACGATCACCAATATTTTAGGATGTGAAACTGCTGAATTCCCAATCAAATATCTGGGGACGCCTATTAGGCCGAGTCCACTCTTAAGAGAGGACTGGACACCATTGATTGAAAAGATTGCTAAGGGTCTGTTTGGTTGGAGGGGAATGGAGGGAAGGGGAGGGGAGGGAAGGAGTTTTTTAATAGTTTTCTTGTTTGGTTCAATTTTTAGGAGGGGAGGGGAGGGAAATGGGGGGGGTGCAACACCCCTCCTGAGCCAATTTTGGCTCCCCTCCAAAAGTGGGGGGATTTGGAGGGGAGAGAAAATATGGCTAATTTTTTAAAGTGTCTAGACTAAAATGTCCTTTAAAAAATCTAAATCCTAAAAAACCTTTCTCCCTACTAGCAACAACTGTTTCTCTGGTCTTTTAAGAACCAGTCACAAATCCTACCTGCATTCAGCTCCTCGATCGGGACCCCTTCTTGCTCTGAGATAACTCTTAAGAGATTCAACGACGATATCTACACAAGAAGAAGAAGAAGCCATGCTCCCAAATTACAGTTTATATTTATTAATGTGAATAACGGGTAATCTGTTCATTTGCAGGATATCTTGAACCTTTTTTAACAGCAAAGAATATCAAGAAATTACAAGTGCATGTAAATCCTGTTAGTTAACATAACAAATCGAATTTGTAAGATACAACACCATGAGAACCCCACACCTTTCCTCTCACCAGAACCCCTCCCTCTCAGGATTTGGGGATGTCTCTGTGCTTCATTTCCCGTACTAGGTTTATATTTCTTTTTCAGATGTATTTTGTGATGGTAGTGGTGTTATGCTGAGGTATCAGCTTGATTGTAATATTTTGTTTAACTGTTGTACTTGTTTCCTTAATCTCTCTTTAATGAAACGATGGCTTCGGCCATCTTCTTATCAAAAAAAAAAAAACAACTGTTTCTCTCCCAATCTCCCGCTCTCTCTTTCTCCCTATCTCGGCAAAGTGAATCTGATAATTATTCAATCCTGTTCATGGGTATTCAATCTTGTTGAAGGAATATAATTCGCACCAAGACTAAAAGCGGTGCGAGGAAGAAAAAAAAAGATGATTCCTCTCACCAATACAAGGGTATTTACCTGTCCATTCAATACTTCTAAATTCCATATGAGCTTCTATATTTTTTTTTGCTTACCAGAAGACAAACTATTTACCAATTAAGCTAATGTTGATATTTAATTATATTTTCCGATTGACATTAATTAAAACTTATATCTCCATATTTTAGTGTTTCATACAAATTATCCTACAAGTCAATAAAATTCAACTTGATATTTTTTAAATATTAGAGACACTTGATATTTTTTTGGCCAGTTAGCTTTATAAATATTAGAGACACTTGATATTTTTTTGGTTGAGTTTTGTTATAAAATGTAAAGGGTATAAAAGTAATTTTATTATAAAATCCATTCCCTCCCCTTGTGAACCAAACAAGAAAATTATTATTTTCCCTTCCCTCCCCTCCTTTGAACCAAACAGAGTTTTCATTAAATCCCTCCCCTCCCCTTCCCTCCCCTCCCCTCCCCTCCATTAAAATCCCTCCCCTCCCCTCCCCTCGTTTGAACCAAACAGACCCTAAGAAATTGGCAGGATGGAAGAGTAGATTCCTATCAATAGGGGGAAGGATCACTTTTCTCAATTCGGTTCTGAATAGCATTCCATTGTATCTAATGTCTATCTACGAAGTACCGAAGTGGGTAATTCATAAGATAGATAAGATGAGAAGACGCTTCTTATGGAAGGGAACCGATGAAGGAAACAGAGGGTTCCATTTCATAAAGTGGGGCAGAGTTTGCAAGAAAAGAGAATTCGGAGGGTGAATTCTTAATCTCCACGATATGAACCGAGCCCTGCTAAGTAAGTGGTGGTGGAAGATCTACACTAGAAAAAGAGGGTGGTGGTCCTACTCATTTGATATTTTTCGAAGAAGGGAAAAATACCATTTTGGTGGGTGAAGCTCAGGCGGGAGGGTGTCGTTTCTCTAGAAAGGGATCGCCAAGCAAGGAGAAATATTCAACACAAACACATGGTGCTGAGTGGGGAACTGAAAAGGCACTAGATTCTGGAGAGATAAATGGTGCGGGAACAGAACTCTTAGTAACTTATTCCCGCAAGCCGCGGCGACAGTCGTCAATTCCGACACATTAGTAGCAGATGTATGGAAAAGAAGTAAACTCACGTTCACGGTTTCGGAGGGGTTGACACAGGAGAGCATCAACCAATTCGAAGAGTTAAATAGGCTAATTCAAGCGGAAGGGGGTCAAATGACTAACGATCCAGACGAGAGGTGGTGGAACTTGGAAGGGTCACAAACCTTCTCAGTGGCGTCAATGTATAATTGGATCAATGACGGGGGGATCAGGTGCAGTGGGGAGAACATAATTTGGGCTACTCAAGCACCGTTAAAAGTTAAAGTGTTCAGCTGGCTCGTTCATAACGATGCTATTCTAACAAAAATTAATCTTAGGAGAAGAAATATGCAGATCGATGTCAGATGCGAGCAATGCTTACAAGTGGACGAGGACACTACACATTTATTTTTCACATGCCCTAAGGTTGTCCTTACTTGGGAGATAGTTTGTAGGGGCTTCGGGTGCATATAGTGCCCTACCTCCTCTTCAGAGGTATGGGGTACTTGGAGAGACGAGTACATTAGAGCACATGATAAATGGGCATGGGATTTAGCAGTAGCGGCAACTCTTTGGAGTCTATGGCTAGACCGAAACGACTCATGTTTTAGAAATACCAGCTACAGATTTACCACTTCTATGCATAAAATTTTCCTTCTAATCCATGATTGGACAGGTCATGTGGGAGCCAAGAAGAAGCTAAGGATGTCCGAGGAGGAGTAGAGAGCCAGCACAAGGAAAGGAAGGTGCATCAACATTGTGGCTTCAGTTGATTATCTTGATGTATTTTAACTTTTATGATGTACTTTTGAACTTGCCTTATCACGATTAGTTGGTTGCTAGTCGGTGATGGTTGTTTAGGGTTCTCTTAGACCCTATTTTGATTATGTACCTTGATCTAATATGTTTCTTTAATTCTCATTAATGAAACGATGACAGAGGTCATCCTTTTTTCAAAAAGAAATTTGTTAGATGTTATGTTAAATATTATGAGAGATAATAGTTTAGTCACTTATCGAATAATGTATTGGTTTAGTCTTTCATTCTCTCCTATATATATGAGACTTATCGTACTCAGGACCGGCCCCCCTTGAGGCAGGTGAGGCGGCCGCCTCAGGCACCCAAATTTTTTGCAATTTATGGGCCCTCAAATTTGTATTTCCCTTGTAAATATAGACACATATTTTGCGCGTAAAAAAATTGTTATTAGGAGCCCCCCAAAAAAACTATTTGTACCTTTAGAATTTTTTTAAAAAAATTATTTAGTTTTGAGCTTGATTGAATTTGAGGCTTTAAATTTGGGTGATTTAAACTAAATCCACATTCAAATCAATAGAAACTTAAACCCGAAACCCACATTCAAATCTCTGTTCAAATCCACATTCAAACCAAGCAACCCAAATTAGAAACCCGACCCAATCACTTATACCCTTACCCTCTTTCTTCTCCCTAATTTTCCAACCCGACCTTATCATCTTTTTTATCCTGCGTTGCGTTCTTCCCCTTTCTTTATTCTCCCAATTTTCCAACTCACAAAACTCTAATCTCTAACTCTCAATTCCTAAATCCAATCAACTCCAATTCTCCAATCCTTGTTTTCTTCTCCGCAAGCTTGTTGATTTGGACTTAACCCTAAATCCAATAGATCTACTTCCTTCAAAATCCGAAACCCTAACCCTAAATTCAAAATCTAAACCTCAAATTCGTGGGACAGTGGCCAGTGGGTTTGTGGGTCTGGTGGACTAGTGGTGCCTAGTGGCTGGTGGGTGTGGTGCAATGGGTGGCCGGTAGACTGAGTTGCTTATTGGTAACTATTTCTTACTCAATTTTATGTTAGGGCTTAATGAGTTGAATATTGAGTTCAATTTTATGTTCAATTTTATGTTAGGGCTATAACTTAATGAGTTCAATTTTATGTTATTGGTAGCTATTTTTTAATGGGTTCAATTTTATGTTAGGGCTTATTGGTAGCTATATCTTAGTTGCTTAATTAAGCTATAACTCTTTAATGTTTCTATTTCTCCTATATTTCATTTCTTCACTTAAGTGCTATTTCATTTTTATTTCATAATTTTCTGTTTCGGTTTCTCCTGTGTTTCTCTTTCATTTCACTCAAGTGTTATGTTTCTGTTTCATTTTCATTTCATAAATTTGCTGCACGGAATGTTTCTCATATGATTATGAACATTTCATTTTCACTTAAGTGTTATTCCTATGTTTTTGTTTCATAATTTTCATTTCATCTATGTAGAGGTGGAGATGAATTGTAGAGGCAGCTTCATGCATTAAATGAGGTATAATCGGAGCTTTCCATTGATTGGTTTTGCATATTTGATTATATGTTTTGAGCCTCAATTCACAATTCACAATTCACAATTCACGACATATCTGATTATCCATTTACAATTGTTAAGACTCAATTATATGTTTTGTATATCTAAATAGTTTTATGGATGTTTTTGTATGTTTCTCGTGTGGGTGCTTATGTGGATGCATGTCTGATTGATGATTTTCACTCTATTTTGCATATCTGATTGATGCTTATGAGTAAACTTGTTATTCGATGATATATATTTTGTATATTTTACCTTGAACAACGAGCAAATTTTTTGTATACAAGTTTTTTTAATGTATAGGGAGCCCCATTTCGGGAGTTCGCCTCGGGCCCCCGGGAACTCAGGGCCGACCCTGATTGTACTTAGTTTATTCAATAAATAATAAATCATTCTTTCTTATCCCCAATTCTAACATGGTATCAGAGCATGTACTCCTATATGGCCTATACTAATTTTTATCCTTGTCATCGAGGTGCAGTGGTTCCTGTCTTCATCAGAATAACTCCACCTCCCGTTGACAATATTCCTCTCTTGATCTTTCCCAAAACCCTAATCCCAAATCTCCAAAAATCAAAACCCTAATAGCTTCAACCTTTCTCAAACACAAACCCTAGCGGTCATCACCTACCTCTACCGAAACCCTAATCCACAGCAACAACAAGAGTGGCTATATCAATAGCTCTGACTACTAACAAAAACAACAACTCCGACAATAATAACTCTGGATCACCATCAAGCTTCCGAACGAGATCATCATCAACATCAGATTATCACCGTCATCATTATCATCACGTCAACAGCGGCAGCCACATCAACAACACACCCCAACCCTCGATCTAGGGTTTCCTCTCAATCTCCGATAACCAGCAGGCATCATTCTGATGCCATCAACATCCAACGACCTCTCCCAAACTAGGTTCGAAACTCTAAATCCTCATCTTCCTCCTCTGCTGCTTTAGATCAAACCATAGACCCGCAAGCTTAAAACCCACGTGATCTTCTTCATCTTCCTTGCTGTTGATTGGGTTTTATTTGTTAGATCCAATCACAGTGAACCCAACCCGCAAAGAAGTCATCTCATTGGCCCAATTCCGTGTTTGCTAATTGGATCCTTATTTGGTGTTTGGTGTTTCATTGTGTGCCATCTGCCGCCGCCAAGCTGTGTGGAGTTTTCTTACTTTTTGGATCTAAACCCACACCAAACCTGTCCTGTTTATATGATAAAAAAAAATCCGGAAAAAAATTCCAAAAAAATAAAAAATCTTTCTTGCAGGTTATTCATCTTGTACATTCTTGCTTCCACATCAGCAAACTCAAACCGAGTTTGAAACGGGGAGATGATGACACCATCCCAATAATGCGCCACCACTACTTCCTTCCACTACTACTACCACGTCTCAAGTAAGAGATGAGATCCCATCATAGTTCGGGATATGGAGATTCCGGCACAGTTCGAGGGTGAAATCCCAATAGTGCGCCACTACTATTTTTTTCCACTACTACTACTACATCTCAAGTCAGATTGTGAGATCCCATCACAGTTCGGGATATGGAGATCCCGCCAAAGTTCGGGATATGGAGATCCCAACAGTGTGCCACCACTACTTCCTTCCACTACTACTACTACGTCCCGAGTTAGAGATGATATTCCATCACAATTCGGGATATGGAGATCCCACCACAGTTCGGGATATGGAGATCCCAACAGTGCGCCACCACCACCACCACTACTATTCTCAAGCCCGGGGTGAGATCTCAACACATGCACCATCGAGTGTCTTTCCTGTGCCATCTACTTGAGCATCATGTTAGGATTGTGTCTTGTATACTGGTTGTTCAGATTAAAAGAAGGTAATATGAAGCACGGAGGTCAAAGCGTCGAAGCGAGTAGAAGGAGAACAGCAGCAGCAGCAGGTGCCGGCTAGTTGCGGTCAACCGGTCATGGTGACGGTCGACCACACCCCCCGACCGCACCCCTGACCGCTCGTTGTACTGGGAAATCAGAGTGTGGTACGGTCGACCGCCTGCGGTGCTGATTTGTTTTTGGGTTTCGATTTGTTAGGTCGGTTCAGCCCAATCTTCAACTCCAAGTTAGATCGTGCGGCTCCTATTCAGTTACTTTTTTCTAGGTTATATCAAACGACTGTGAATCAAGATTAGACCTAGGTTTCTCTCTATTCTTCTATATATATTTTAAACTCCTCCAATATGAGAGGTAATACTTCATAGATTCTTTTCTCCATTGCAAAAAGAGGCTCAAGAGAGAGATAGTTTTTGGTGGGTGAGTTTAATTCCTTGTGTCAAGTGAATCAGTAACTCCTTATAATCTCCTCTAGTTGAATATCAGATCTCCTTGTATTTCCCCCCGGATTAAGCAAAAGCTAACCGGGACAAGTCATCATTGTTGTGTTTGTATTAGTTTGGTAGATCTGCTTGCTTGCTCAATTTATTCGCCTCTCTACTTCGACTTCCTCATCGCTCTAATTAATTCCGCTGCGACCAGAGGGCGTTTGTTGATGCACCAATCCCAACATGTCGTTCGTGCATCATAGTTTGTCGTCTCTGCCACATGAACATCGTCAATATTTCAAACTCATATTGTTTGAACCAATTTGAGTTTGGGGGGGGGGGGGGGGTTAGATATTATGAGAGATATTAGTTTAGTCACATATCGAATAATGTATTGCTTTAGTCTTCTCTTCTCTCTTATATATAGGAGACATATTATACTCAGTTTATTCAATAAATAATAAATCATTGTTTCCTATCCCTAACTCTAACAACATTAAATTCAATAAAAAGAACCCAAGAAACACAACAGAAAATAGTCTCGACAAAACAAACATCAGTCTTTGTCTACGGTTAACTCCAAACAAACATCAACTACCCAAACTCACCTCCCAAAGCTGAAAATAAAATTAAAATTACTATATACACACCGAAGAAGCTTTCACTGAAATACAATGAAATGGAAAAGGACCCTCCAGGTGCTGGGTCAAACTTATATAATCACAAATCAATACCAATCCATTCTTCGTCATATTCACAAAATTGGTTTTGAAAATAATTCCATAAGATTTAATATTCGGAATTCGGCAAAAATCCGATAAGTTTGAAAAAAAAAATCGACAAAAAATTGAAAAAAAAAATTAATGCATATCAGTACCTATCACCTAAGTAAATATATATATAAATCCATAAATATAAAAAATGGTAACAAACTTGTGATTAATTCGGGTGCAGTAGTGGAGTTGGTTGTTGGTTTTTTTATTGCTGGCTACTGCTTACTGGGTTTATAGGTGGTTGATGCTTTTAGAGGCCTTTTTGGGCTCGACTATGATTTAGTAGGTTACTTGGCCTATGTTTTGGATGGTTTCTTGCGTTCTGCCTCAGTCTGGGTGCTGTTTTTGGATGCCAGCTGCTACTGTGATCGATAGCACCCATCTCAGATGTTGAATTCATGTAGCTGCTGTCATTTGATGAAGATTTTGGGGCTGTTTTGATTTGGACTGTGTTTTTTATTTTTATTTTTTACAGCTCGTAAACTATCAATATTGATGGTGATGTGTCATTTGTTGCACACCTTGTTAGGTGTTGTTTGACTACTAATTATGTATGGTTCCTTTTCGAATATATAATATATAATATAGTGGTTGGAGTCAGTCGGCTCTAGTATTTTAATATATAAAAAAACATAGTGATTAATTTGTTTAATTCGCAAAATGTTCACGAATAATTCGTGCTTTCGCAAATAATTCGTGAAGTGAGTGATTTAAACAGGAATTGACGATTAAATCACGAATTGGGTCAGCAGATGAATTCTTTGCAAATAATTCGTAAATTTGGTAATTATTCGCGAACTTTGTTACTATGCTTCTCATAGCCATTGTCACTATCCATGTTACACTCCTCTCTGTCATCAGCCAATCCCCTCAATAATGCTTAGGTGATCACTTGACTCTAGCAGCCACCGGCTTCGGCTGCCGACCGTTATAATGCCAAAATTATGGGTGACATCCCTAACAATCAATCGGTCTCGATGTCATTGGCTTTGGCCTCTATCCATCATAATGCCAGAATTATGGGTGACATCCTGAATAGTCTTATTCTGTTTATAAACGCCGCGATAGATGGTAGCGGCGATTCAAAAAATGCCATAAATGTCGCCGTTGGATCGAACGTCGGGACAAACCAATAGCCTATAACGGCGTTATTGCAGAGCGCCGTTATAGGTCGTTGAGCTATAACGGTGCGTCTCAAACGCCGCGATAGATCTTTTTTCATTTACATTTTTAAATAAAATACATACATATAACGGCGTTTCTCAAACCGCCTATAATGTCGCATCGTAAACGCTGCCATAGGTCTTTTTTCATTTACATTTTTAAATAAAATACTGACATATAACGGCATTTCTCAACGCCGTTATATATTTTAAAATAATTTTTATTATCCTATACCGGTGTTTGGGAAACGCCGGGATAGAGTCAATTAAATATTTTTAAATTATTCACCGCATTTAGTGGATCGATATCTATCTGTCACAAATAATTAGTCACAAATTAAAAATATCTGTAGTCACATCAAATTTAAATGTTCAAATCTTAAAATCACTAACAGCAGCATAATAAACAACCATATAATAATGGACCACAATAAACAATAATTACTTGTCTAAAAACTTTATACCATACGAAGAGTTAGAAATATAAACGTCATACATCAGTTTCTTATAACAAAACATAAATAAAGTTTCGACAAAACATAAAAAAACTAAAGTCCAAATACAACTAAACTATGGCGAAGTCTCCTGGTGTGGCTCGACATTGCTTTCATTCCCATCCATGTTTCGCCCAGTTGTACGTGCGTTACTAGAAGTCGATGGAATTCGCTAGCCCTGTATAATTCACAATAGTGTCATTTGTTAGTTTATTCACCACACTAGTCAAATGCAATAGTTAAATTTCATACTGATATCATAAAATTTTGTTGATTACTTACAGTTCCACGTACTGGATTCTGAGAGTTGAGATTTTGTTGGGAGATTAATGAAGCAATCATATCTTTCAAGCCGTCAATCTCTGCCTGCATCTTGAACACGTTCGGAGAAGATGTACGACTGGATTAAGACAAAAAAAAGCCTCCTCAGCGATGCTAGAAGCTTAATGTGGCTACCTATTCTTCACAATTAACAACAACAACAATCTGAACTTTTTATGCATAAAGATTATCAGACTAGCAAAGGCACACGCCCCGGTGATTAATCATATAAATGTTCAGTAAGACAACTAGTGTTACCCTGTACAAATTGCACAGACTAAAATATCCAACAGGATTATTTGCAATCAAAGATTGCCCATCGATTCATACTGCAAGTAATTATGTTTCTACGAAAAATATAATGATTCTTGAAAGTTTGAAAAAAAAGGTAAAAGTATCACTATTTACCAATTCCTAGGGCGACCAAGATTGATGGTAGATGCAATAGATCAAAAATGTCACATATCCAAGCAGAAAACCTGCAAAATCTCCCTTTAAAAAAAAGATAAAAGTAAACAGTAAGAACTTAAAATGATAATGATTAGTTAAAAATAATTGAAATATATACATAACAACATTTAGTGATAACTTATAAGTAAAGATGTAAGAGAACAAATCTCACTTGCATGTAGAGAAGAGTGCATAAACAGTATGATAATAGAAGTGCACACTTTAAGAATGAACTTAATAGGGGAAATCACCAAAGAACGTAGTCTAAATGTTCGATGACAGTGTAAAGAAAAATCAGAGTGTAAATGCAGTGGCAAAACTAAAGAAAATTCGCAACAAAGTACCTTGTTAATAGGAGGAGGGTTTTCAAGCTCCGCAGCTTCTTTTCAAATAGCAGATCATCCTTATCGGTCCAATTATCTAATTTTGCCGAGAGAGGAAGATATGCAATTAGAAGTTAAGAACATAAATAGTCATTTAACTTATTTCTTTGTTCACATAGTGGGAAACTATAATGTTATGGAATGTCAAACTACAGGTTGTTAACATTGTACTTTAGAGCAAGGAAGGTGAATAGCTTAACACTGCAAACAGAAGTATATGAAAGCCAACTACAATTGAATATCATCGACTGGTAGATTGAAGACTTAGAATATGATGATTAGTGACTACCAACATCATAAAACATAATCATGAAGAATGGGAATTTCCCCTAAAAAATCATTACTCATAACTACAATGAGATATAACATGTATTTACTAGAATATCATTACCTGGTAGGTTGAAGACTTGAAAATGTGATGATTGGCTACTGCATGATACAATAAAATCACAAAGGATGGAGTTTCCCCTTGAAAACCGTCAACCTATAACAACATTGACACTAAAATGTATTTCATTAGGAGTTGTATCATACCCTGCCTTCAAGAAAAAACAAGTGAGAAGGGAGTAAATCATCAAATGTAGCCGCTGATATGTAGTCAATACCTGCAAATGATGGGAGAGAAAGATAAGGCAAATAATCAGTTTAACAGTTACAAGAAAGAACAACTATATAATTTAATAAGTACTATTTACTAAATCATCCCAACCACAACACATCCGCACTGACAACCAATGCCTACAGATTGATATCAAAAGGAGTAAAAAAAAATTAAATCAAAAGAACGAAAAGAAAACTCTGAACACCAAAAGTTTACAATGGTCATATCATACAAATCTTAGATGCTAAAATCGTGAAACTGAACATACTAATATACTGGTGTCACTAGCAATGGCCAACGAATTTCTGTAACAATCAAAGATGCTCAAGATAACAACCTAGAAAATATTTTTATTTTTAACTCTTTTACTTTATCCATGCCTTGTAGACTTGTATTTGACTGTAATACACAAGATAGGTATCATCTATCCGACTCTCCTCTTCCTCTAGATTGCTTCACTGATGTAGGATGAATTGGTAGATACCATCTACGCTGACAGTCTTCAGGAACTAGCCCACACTTGTCCTTAGTTCACTGAACAGTCAAATTGACCGGTGGTTAAGAGACGATTGGTGTAAGGTCGACTGAAAGTTAAGTAAAACATTTCAGAAAACCTTGTGATCCATAGTTGACCTCATTTCGATGGGAAAGGACTTGGATGATAATGTTGATGATGAAGATGTAACTCAATTACAACCTCAGTCAGCATTTTTTTAAGGGGAACTCAGTCAGCTTATTTAAAAATTGCAATGTTGTTATGCACTAATGAAATAAGGCTTCTAAGTAAATTTAGTAGATAATTTATCAGGTTGCTGCATCTTATATCTTTTATAACAGAACAGGCATACAATAACTAGACATTTCTTTTAACTTACAAACTAGTTTGATGTCAGTGTTATCTACTAATTACCACTGTGCACCATCCTTCATAAACCCAACATCAGATATAATTTAATATAATACATACAGATACATCGAGGTTCAAGAACTATCAAGAACTATGTGCAGCAAGATGGTGTCACTACAACATTTGCAAACTACACCGGCATATATACCCCGGCGTTTGACTAATCGCATCGGGATAAGATTAGTTTGACTAATTCATATAGTGATAGCTTGAAATGATTTAACAAATAACTCTATGCTTTAGATTTATAATTTCATAAGCATTTTATGTGCACCGGATAAATGAAAATCTAGTACTACAAAAAGCCAAGTACAACAGTTAATAGAACTTAAGAAGTTCAGATCCTAAGGTCTGATTGGGATCAAATATGAATGCCTTCTCAGATTTGCATCTTAGGACTCCACTTATTGATCAAGCAATGATGACATGTACCTAGGAATCTATATAGAAACCAAAGGATAGCAAAGTCTAAATTCAGAATATTTCAATTTGCCTAAAAGACAGACACATCAACACTACAAACCGTTACGTCTAATAGAATATTGTCTTCCTATTAATTAGTAATGTTGTCTGCTCTATAATGCTACCTACTAATTAAAAGTGAAGTAAGCAAAGCAAGTTTTTACCAACCAAAGCAAGTTTTTATAATGTAGTGTTGTCTGCTCTATAATGTAACCTTCTAATTAAAATGTTGTCTGCTCTATATATAGCAACTAAAGCAAGTTTTTACAACCAAACCGACAACATTAATTATGTTGTTGCATTTGAGTCACAAAAATCTGAATCAGATACAAAAATTATGTGAAAATCAAGTGGGGTGGGGAGATCTTACAGTTACTGGATTCTCAGAGTTGAGGTTTTGTTGGGAGATTAAAGAAGCGATCATCTCTTTCAAGCAGTCAATCTCTTCCTGCATCTTGAACACATTCAGATAGGATGTATGACTGGAGCTAGATGCACAAGGACTAAATACTTGTGATTCATCCCTCTATAAATTAAATTATCTCCATCGATCAATAGAAAAAATACTTCAGAATATATATAGTGTTATATACAGTAGTTCAGCTAGGTGTATAAATAGTTGCTCCATCCTTCTCTGAGATTTAAACTGAAATCCACTAGAGCTATCGATTCTATGTCAGTAATTTAGGTCTCTAAGAGAAGTGTCTAAATTATTTTAACAAAAATGTAGTCTTTTCAAACCACATCAAACATTCTGGCAAGATTTGAACTCTTTAGTCACTAATTTAATCATTCATGGTTAAACGTGAAGAGTTTACTATTAGACCTGCCATTCTAGTTTCTCTTTAAATACAGTGGTAAAGGACATCCACTTCACAAGGCTCCCACATCAAAGAGGGGTGGGGTGGATCCACTATAACAACTTACCTTCTAATTGCAAAGAGGCTGTATATGTGACTCAAACTCATGACCCCTAAGTCATAGTGGAGCCCTCTTATTAAAAAGAGGACAATTTAAATTAGCACTGTTTGCAGAATCACATGGTGGCTGTAGAAATGAAGGATTACTCCTATACTTTTAAATCTTAAAGATAAAACTACGGAAAAATACCATCAGGTTTCTGTTTAATTTCTACACTTACTATACATAGTAGTAAATAAAACAAGCAACATAAATGGATAACAATCTTGAAGTAAAAATCTCTATCTTTCCCACATTCTCTAAAGAACATATGCCAACCAGTTAAATCTTAATTGCTTTCCTTCTGCAATAGCATCAAGTTTCTGTCTGATTTGTTGCATTTTCTATATATCAAGTCAATAGAGCAACCAACATTATAATTGGATTACAATCTTAACTCAAATTCAGTAGTTTCCATATTCTATTAGAAACAACATAAACCAAACAGTTCAACCTTACTTGCTTAGTTTCCAACTTTTAAATAGACACTGCATATTCTTCAAACTCTTACCACTAAACTTATAGGTTCATACAAATAGTAAACTTATAGGTTCATACAATTACAAATTCTTACATTATTCTACTTTAAAATGTGAAGGGCGACATGACCCTTATTAGAGCTGAATGTAACAAAAAAGCATTAATAAGATAAAGAAACATTTTTGTATTGAATAAAGCACTGAAGTGTTTGGGAGAACTCTAGTCACATAGTCCTTCCCTCTTCTTAACCCTAACCCTAACCCTTATAACCCTAGCACACAATAATCAAACAAATTAATATCTACTAATCACAATCGCTGAAAATTACCTCAACAGCAATCACCGGGGTAGCAAGTGGGACGAAGGGGCTTCGACGGAATAAGAGGCGGCGGCAAGAGATTACGAGACACAGCAACGGAGGGAGGGGCGGCAGTGACGAAATAAGAGGCTGCAAAGGACGGAGTGGAAGGGCGGCAGCGACTGGCGAGGAACTGATGGAGATTAAGGGGCAGAAGGGGGCGAGTGGCAATGTACGGGACGGAGTGGAAGGGGGAGAAGGGGGCCAGTGAGAGAGAGAGAGATTTCGGAGGATTTAGGGTTTAGTAAAAAAAAATGGGGAGAAAATGAAAGTGAGGGCGGGACGCGTAGGGAAATAGAAGAAAAAAACGCTCACGTGGACCACACGTGCAACGAATTAATAACAAACTAAAAAAAGCTACCATATCCCGGCGGTTTACGTACACGCCGTGATATGGTAGAGCACTAATTAGAAAACATCGATGAGTATATCCCGGTGTCAATATAATAAACGCTGTTATAGATGTAACCTTTTACGGCGTTTCATGTATAAGTTCTGTTATATATCATATATATAACGGCGTTATATGTCAACGCCGGCATAGGTATTCGATATTAAAAAAAAAATTATACCAACGATCTATCCCGGCATTTATGTGCATACGCCGGGATAGATACGCCGTTATAGACGTAACGGTTTGTAGTGGGAACACATTGATAAGGATGGGACTGAAGCCCATTTAGGATCACAATTGGTGGGAACCCAATCTATATGATTGGAGATCCCAAGACATAGGTTCAGTGATTGGAATCATGCAACCTAGGAGTTTACCACTCCTTAGTCCATCCTGATGTGTATGTGCATGATGTCTTGTAGCGTTAGTAAGGATGAGCTTGGCTCTTAATGAGCTCTATATCTCTGAATGAGAGGAGTGCCTAGCTACAAGAGCACTCTTGATAGAGACACTGGGGTGATTGTGAGGTGTGGCCGCTTCTATGAGAATGAGGCTGATTCTCTAAGACATTCACCTATACTGGGATAAGCACAAGGCCGGAATGTACTAGAATTTAGAACTTGCACCTGGTAGAATCACGTGTGGTTTTCCTTCACTATGTAAAAACGGGTAATGAGTTCAAGACTTAAGATCACTCATTATTCTTGCATTTTGGGGATTGTCCACTATGTAAGGTTCAAGTCTTCAGACATCTTACTTATGCATGGTTCTATATTTTTATTAATAAAATAAAATAAAATAAAATAAAATAAAATAAAAAGACCTCTTTTCAAATCAGTGTTTTAAATATATAAGTGGGGGATTGTTGGAATTAAGTATACATTCAAAACACTTTTTTTTGTTTACATTCAAAACACTTCTTTTATTTACAAATTTGGTGGGATCGTGTGTTGGCTTCACATGGTTCTTAATGAATACTGAAGCTTCTGCTGCTTTCTGGAGGTTGTGATGGTTAATGATGGCCTATGATGCTTTATAAGGCAGTGCACTTTGGTAAAGTTTTAATACTAAGTTATATTTTACTTTCTCCAAATCTATGTAGTTTTCATCTTATCATGATAGTCAGATTGTTGTTTATAATACATCTTCAACTTTTGGGAAGTTCGTCGATTTATTTCCATACTGATTGTGGGATATGTGATGGGTTTTGATGTTTTGTTTCCATGGTCTACTGATGTGTTTGCAGGTTGTACTTGGATGCTAATGTAGTGCACTTGGATTAGAATGTGTGTTTGGATGGGTTTTGTTTGCAATATTTTAACAGGCACATGATGCTCAGCCAGTGCACTTGGATGCATTGTTGTTACCTATGATGCTTTAGAAGAATGAATGGAGTTATCTCATAACATGAAGTGCATCTCGTTTAAATTTCACCCCAAAGTATTTTTAATTTCTGTCATTCTAGGCAATGATGAAATACACTATTAATCAGAAGGGTGTGTGTCCACCCCCATCTATCATCATGTGCCTCTGATCAATCTGGATATGATGGATATGGTAGCTTCTGATCCAGTTTTTTTTTAGGTTAATGTAAACACACAGCACTTCTATGTTGACTTTTCCCATTGTACTGACCAAATGATTGATGAATTCAACTATGGGTTGCGGAGGGGGTGGACACATGATTAGTAATAGTTGGCATGGCATTTTAAAAAATGCAGCTCTAGACTAATCTTGATGATTTATTAGAACAATTGTTCTATAAAAATGTGTTCTGAGCCTACGACGAATTAAATCCTTTTAAATATTGACATTGCTTTGTTCTATGCAAATGATTTCAGTAATTGTTTATTACAATTTTTTCTGATCCCATAGCAGGATGAAGAGTGGTATGAAGCAGCAGTGAACCTTCTTGTTGCAACTGTGATACAGTCACAATAGGGTTTTGATATTCTTCACATCTACATTGGGTTTAAGGTATTTAAATTTGTTTATACTTCCTTCACCTGCTTCCTTCCTTCACCTGCAAGAAGAAGCCATCTTGAATCCATCAGTAGCCATCACAAGCCATGAGCAGCAGTAGAACCCATCACAGGAAGTAATTGTACACAGTATGGAAATTCTACAAAGGAAGAAATCAATGGTTTAATTAAATAGCATCAGAAGCCATCATCTCTAGATTCATTTCAGCCACATGTACTATTTTGTGTTTGGTTGGTAGTATTTCACAATCGTGGAGATGATGATGATATATTCTGATCCTATATAACCTTTGGAGTATTGAAAATTTTCATACACTAGTAACCACAAACATGCTAGATGGTAGTAACGAAACACAAATATGTACTAAATTTTGTAGATGTCCATCTGATGAATCTGGAGATGATGGCTTCTGATTCTACTTAACTAGACTATTGATTTCTTCATATTTAAAAGATCTCATTGTGTTACCTTCCTGTGATGGGTATTATTGCTACTTATGGATTGTGATGGCTTCTTCTTGCAGGTGAAGGGAGGAAGCAGGTGAAGGAAGTAAAGAAGAGATGGAAGTAAAGTGGGAGTAAAGTGCTCGTGTAGAGAGATAAGAGAGTTTAAAGGAAAATGATTCTGAATGAAGGAGTTTTGTGAAAACTCTTTCGAAAAAACACCCAAACCAAACAGGTTTTGGGGTTTTTTTTCCTGGCTTCATCTTGCTTTACATTTGTTTGAAGGTTTCAGTTTCACTTTCAAAATTAATTTATTGTTACATCCCTTATAACTATCAAGGTTCCCCATAATTGTCATGGGTAACACAAAATCAGATTGTGAATTATTAGTTACCAAATACAGAAAAATTTCTACAATATTCTGTACATGTGCCTCTCATGAATCTGGAGATTCTGGCTTTTGATCCTATTTAAGTAAACTATTGATTTCGTCCTTTGTAATATTCCCATACTGTGTACAAGTACCTTCCTGTGATGGGTATTGCT
Organism: Hemerocallis citrina; assembly: GCA_017893485.1. Taxonomy (NCBI): domain Eukaryota; kingdom Viridiplantae; phylum Streptophyta; class Magnoliopsida; order Asparagales; family Asphodelaceae; genus Hemerocallis; species Hemerocallis citrina. The sequence goes on along the minus strand of JACEHZ010000194.1, from coordinate 371,575 downwards.
GCTGCTCATGGCTTCTGATGGCTTCTGATGGATTGTGATGACACTACAACACATCATCGATTTACCGGCGTATCTTCCCCGGTGTTTTACCATTCGCGCCTGGGTAGGAAGAGACCAGGAAAGGAGCATCAGATTGGATGGCTATACGCCGGTGGCCTCCATAAAATGCCTGGGAATTATGATATTCACCGGCGTTGTGATAAAATGCCGGTGAAGGGTAATATTCACCGGCGTTTTAATAAAACATGCCAGCGAATATACAGACGAAATGTGACCGAAAATCTTCTTCCATTCACCGGAGTTTTTTTTTTAAAATGGCGGTGAATTAACTGGGATAAATCCCCGCAAACCCTAACATTTCGCACGCTTTTTTCCCAAACCCAATTTTTTCGCGCATCGCCCTTCATTTTCCCTCCTTCCCTTCGTCGAATTTGGAGTTCCCAAAGCCAATCAAAACTCCCTTCTTCCCTCATCTTCCCTCTCTCTCTCACCGTCGATTTTGGAGTTCCCAAAATGCCCTATCCGAGAGGCGTTCGAAAGGAGCCATCTCTGACAGCCCCACCGTCACCGTCTCCATATCCTCCGTCATCGCCCCAGTCCCAGTCCCCCCCGACCGCCATCTCCGACAGCCCCAGTCCCCCCCACCGCCATCTCCGATAGCCCCAGTCCCCCCCACCGTCAACAACTCCTCGGACATTGAGTGGTATAATGCTTTATTCTTCTCGTTTTTTTTTCGATGCTTGGGATTTCATGAGAATATCTTCATGATGGAAGAGTTCTTCGTTTATTTTTCATCCGTTACTGTTTACAAAATATGTTGGACATATTGTGCTTGTAATACTGTGAACTAGAACATGAAGGTCTTTTTGATTGCATAATGATGTTTGATGCCTCGCGAGATGAGATCTTGGCTGTGGAATTAAGTGGGTTTACTAGATTGATGTGTTATCGTGTGAAATTTCATTTAATGTTTCCATTTCTGTGTTAGATATGTCATTTGGTCCATGGTTTAGGTGTTTTGACATTTGGTAAGGAATAGTTTGTAGACTATATTTTAGATGCTTGAGATGTCATGCAAGTATGGAGTAAACTTGGGAAGTTAAATAAGAAATTTCCTTTTTTTAGTTGTTGTCCATCATTGAGTAAACTGTTTGCTTGAGAAATGATAATAGAGGAGAATATAATTTGTTTGTGGTATTTAGGGATGGGTGTTTTATGAGAGAATGAGTAAATGTAAATCTGGAGTTGGTGATTTGGGGTGATGGATACCTTTTGACATTGTTCTTTGATAATTCACATTTTTATTATTATTGTTATTATTTTGGGATAGATGAGAACAAATGTAGTCCACTTTAATTAAGGTTAAATGAGAACAAATGTAGATGAGGTATAGGGATTATTATTATTATTATTATTATTATTATTATTTTGGGATAAGTAACTGATTATTAGTAGCCATGAACAGAATAGTTCATGAGTCATCAGATCTTCTTGTTATCGTATTTACAGCACGACGCCCTCGTTATTCGTCCTATTCCTCTTCCTCAGCAAATACCCTCTACCATCATCATCTCCTCGAACGGAAAGCCAAATACAGGGGAGACTATAGTCGAATCGATATTACACTCGAACACAAGGTGTGCGATAAAATGCCACTAAGGTGGTTGAGATAATTTCCACAAAGCTAGTTTAGGGTTATGTGAATAGAGTAGATTGTATTAAGATTTAATTGTTTTTTATACATTTTTGAAATTGAGATTTCTTTATTTTATAGTTAATTGTTATATCGTTTATTTATTTGCAGCTAAGGATGGTTTTAAAAAAGGTGAAATTAAATATAAAAAATGCCTTTTAAATCTAATACTATTTAATATATCAAATTTTAATTTCAGATTGTGTGCTATTGTTATAATGGATAGAAGTTGGATTAGTAAACCACGATTATCCAAGGAGTACCGGGATGGTATTAAAGATTTTATTATCTTTGCCAAACGACATTCCCGTGATCCCAACTTAATCCTTTGTCCATGCCTCCGGCATACAAATTGTAATTTGAGGACATGTGACGTAGTACATACACATTTGGTTGTCAACGGTTTTCTTCAAGGGTACACACGGTGGTTTTGTCACGGAGAGGATCATACGTCAGCTCCTGTTCGTCCGGTTGTATTAGAAAATGAAGATGAGCCCTTAGTGAACGAAGACTTAAGTGTTCCCGATGAGATGCATGCTTTGTTGCAAGACGCCTTGGGGATTCATAATGTTTCTTTCCACACCAATAATCCAACAACCCAAGTTCATAATGAGTCAATAGAAACATCACACATTGGTGGTGAGGTGGATGAGAAAATGCCTGACCCCGCCCCTAAAAATAATAAACAGCAAGAATCCTTCGCTAAGTTGCTTGAAGATGCTAGTACTCCGCTGTACCGCGATTGCACTAAATTCTCTAAATTCTCATTCATTGTCAGACTATTTCAGATTAAATGTTTAAACGGGTGGTCTGCTAAGTCCTTCACTATGCTAATTGAACTGTTGAATGAAGCATTTCCAAAAATCTGTATTCCAAACTCAGCCTATAAAATCAAAAAATTCCTAAGTTCTTTCGATCTAGGGTATGAGAAGATAGCAGCATGTCCAAATGACTGTATACTTTTCACGAGAGGTAAGGAAAGTCTAGAGAATTGCGAAGTCTGTGGTTCTTCGAAATGGTCAGAAACACCAAATCAAGACGATCAAGCCAGTGGATCTACTAAGCGAAGTAGGAGAAAGAAGCCTGCCAAACTATTGCGTTACTTTCCTCTGATTCCTAGGCTACAAAGGTTGTTTATGTCTTCGAAAACTTCTTCTGATATGAAATGGCATGCTGAAGGTCGCATTAATGATGGGATTCTTAGACATCCTGTTGATTCTCAATCTTGGAAAAAATTTAATGAAAAATATCTCGATTTTGCAGAAGATCCTTGGAATGTGAGACTTGGACTAGCTAGTGATGGTTTCAACCCTTTTAGGCAAATGAGTAGTACATACAGCATATGGCCTGTTGTGTTAATACCATACAATTTGTCACCTTGGAAATACATGAAGCAGTCCTCATTTATTTTGTCCATGATAGTTCCTGGACCGAAAGGTCCTGAAAATGATATAGATGTGTACCTACAGCCGTTAATAGATGAACTTCAGAAATTGTGGGTGGGTGTTCCAACCTATGATGCAATGGCTAAAGAAACATTTTCTCTTCGGGTCGCGTTGTCTTGAACAATCAATGATTTTCCAGCATATGCAAATTTATCTGGATATAGTACTAAAGGACGTTATGCATGTCCTTGTTGTGCTGACCAAACTAGTTCAAGGTGGTTGCACAATGGCAGAAAGTTTTGCTATATGGGTCATAGAAGATGGTTGTCTGACACACATATATTTCGAGCCGAGACAGCAACATTTGATGGTACCGACGAGTGGGAACATGCTCCTAGAGCTTCTTCTGGGTCAGATATTTTGAGGTGGGTAGATGGTCATCAGTTCAAATATGGAAAAGAACCACAAGTCAGCAAAAAGGACAAGAAAAGGGCAAGGCCAGAGCAAGATGAGGAGACCGATCTATGTGGTGAAGATTAGTATCAGAACATGACGAGTTTAGGTGCATGGAAGAAGAAGAGTATTTTCTTCAAGTTGCCGTATTGGGAATTCAACTTATTGCGACATAATTTAGATGTGATGTATATCGGAAAAAATATTGGTAAAAATTGTATAGGAACAGTTATGGGAGATGACCGGAAGACAAAGGACAATCTTAAGAGCCGACTTGATTTGAAGTCAATGGGCATCCGACATGAGTTGCACCCAGAGGAATTACCGAACGGGAGAGTACTCCTACCTCCTGCAATCTATTCAATGTCAAAATTGGAGTTGGAATTGTTTTGCAAAGTTCTACTGGAACTTAAAGTTCCTGATGGCTATTCTTCTAACATAGCAAGGTGTGTCAACTTTAAGGAGAAGAGGCTCCAGGGTCTAAAGTCACATGACTACCACATCCTAATGCAGGATCTTCTTCCTGTGGCCCTAAGGTCTTCAATGTGAAAGCAAATCACTACTGTCCTGAAAGATCTTTGTAGCATATATAAAGATATTTGTTCAAGAATGCTTTGTGTTGAAGATATTGACCAATTGGAGCAGCGCACGGCATTGACACTTAGTAAAATGGAGATGATATTTCCTCCACCGTTCTTCACTATAATGATTCACTTGATAATCCACCTTGCTGGTGAAGCCAGAATCGGCGGACCTGTTCATTATCGGTGGATGTACCCCATTGAGAGGTAAAAGAATTCATGCATCTTACAAAACTGAATTCTCAAAAGCTCATTTCTTTTATTCCCTTACTCCGCTCTAATTCATTAATTGTACATGTTTAGGTACCTATACCGACTCAAGGGTTATGTTAAAAATAGAGTATTTCCTAAAGGGTCAATAGCTCAGGAATATCTATCAGATGAGTGTTCACATTTTTGTTCCAGGTATATGCAGGGTGTAGAGACATCTTTGACTAGACCAAGGAGAAATCCAGACATTTCCAACCTTGATGGTGCTAAATATCTTTTCGATACCGCTGGCACTACTATTGGTAAAGTTGATGCATTTGAGCTAGATAACTTAATGTGGGAACAGGCACATCGATATGTGCTAGACCACCATGCATCAGTGGAGCCATTTCAAAAGTAAGTTGCTTTTGAATTTAAATTGAATATAGTGAAAACCGCAGAGTTCGATATTAACTTACATTTGTTATTCCTTATTTCAATTTCTTGTATTTTAATGAATTTGTCAGGAACATCAAACGAAGGGCTAGATCAAGAAGATTGCCACCACGTGAACAAAACAAGTTGATGAATGAAAAATTTCATAAGTGGTTTGAATCTCATGTAAGTGAATTAGGAAAATGCAAGTTAATCTTGATTATATCTACATTATCCACGGTGTTGATACGATTTGCGCAAAATTTATAGGTACATTCTTTGGGTCCTGAAGGTGTGTCATCTGAAATACAAGTACTTGCCAAAAGTCCCTATAAGATAGTCAAAAGATACGGAGGATACATATTCAATGGCTTTAGATTTCGTGCTAAGGATCATGAATGTAATTTGAAATCTCAAAATAGTGGAATAGTAGTGACTTCTACGACTAGAAGTTATGCTTCCAAGTCGGACACGAGGCCTATAGATGGAGATCTCGACTACTATGGAGTGCTCACAGATATCATTGAGTTGAATTATTTTGGTCATTTTCGTGTTGTCTTATTTCGTGGGGATTGGGCTGAGTTTGATAGGAATTTTGCTAATAACAAGGATAAGTTAGGCTTCACAGTTGTAAACTTCTCAAAGTTGATTCATATCGGTACACACATTAGCCACAAATCATTTGTGTTCCCATCCCAAGTGCAACAAATGTTCTACATTGAAGATCCAACCCTGCCAAAATCATATGTGGCTCTCATTATGCAACCAAGAAATGTATTCCAACTGGGCGATACTTCAGAAGATGAAGATGATGAAGTCATGAACAGTTACATTGCTTCTGAGTTTCCTATGTTTGATGTAAACACAACCGACGGCGGAATTTGGGGGACTTGGCTCCGCAAGGATGGAGAAGAGGGCGATGTATTGGAAGATGTCGTATTGTAGTTTACTTGATTTTCAATCTTAATATTATATATCCTGTAATTTTCGTGTCTTAAATCTTGTTGTAATATTATGTCTTGTAATTCTGAACATGTTGTATGTGATTTTAATAATTGTTTTAATTATATGTTAATTTAAGAATGGAACGATTTCTATAGATTGTTCCTCTTTGTCACTCTTTGTCGCCTGGGTTATGGATTACCTTTGATGGTTATTCTATACCATTTAAGGCTATGGATGCTAGATTTTTAATGTTGTGCTACCTTTTTACTAGTTTTCCTTACATTGCGTTTCCAGGTCTGAGGAGATAATAATAATCTTAACTTTAACAAAGCAACATTGCAAATGTTTTTATTTTCATCTACCATTTTGCCTGCAATTTATATAATTCAATGCCTAGCATTATTGAAGTTGAACATGGGATGGATGTAGGTCATACATTCATTCTTTTTCAGCTACCAATTTGCTTTCAACTATTAGTGTATTGTTGTAACCTTGATGTTAGCAACGACGGTTTCTATTTTCTACTGCTTGGTGTCATTTACATTAAAATATGTTATTAATTAATTTTGCTCCTCTAATAAATTTATTGAATCTTTGACAGGTACAAGATGCCGAGGCGTGGAAAAAGGATCAACATAAATGATGGCAACGAAATCCATGGGGATGAGTAGCCACTACATAATAGTGACAGTCAAACAGAGGAGGGGGAGGGTAGCACGCCCACTGTCAAGAAACATCCAGGGCGAACTAAGATGACGGACATATGGAAACTTAAGAACGAAGAATGGATTATGGTGGAGGAAAACAATGTCGGGCAATCGGTTGGTAATAATGCAAGCAAATTCTCATTCTTTATTGGGGTAATAGCAAGGAACCCATGGATAATTCCTTTGTCGTACGAGAGTTGGCCAAAGGTGCCCACCATGACAAAGGCAACTGCAATTACAACAATCAAGGTATTTTCCATCTAAAATAAATAATTGGTTTATGCAATTCATATGTATAGGCAATCTGAAAGTATGAAAAAGGGATTATCACCACAATAGAATTATATACATCATGTTTTAATGAAATCAAACCATGTACAGTATGAAATCAAATTAGGGAATTCATACATGTATAAATTAATGAAATATGTATTTTTAGTGATGGGTAGTTGGTTTATGCAATTCAGTGTTCCTTTTGTTAAACTTCATAAATTTTGCAGCAATACTTCTCGTTCCCGGACTCCCTTACGCCTTGGGTTGAAAATTCACTCTCCAAAAAGTGGAGAGACTACAAGAGTGACTTGAAGGCTAGGTATTTTAACAAAAACCAGTCAGAGGTGGATAATGCAAGGGATGTGCCACCCGATGTGGAGCCTTCGGATTGGCAATTCCTTGTGCACTACTGGAGTTCGGCGGTCAGTCAGGTATTTACATTACTAACCAAAATTTAATGACTTTGTGGTTGTATGGCTACTCTAATTAAATTTTTTGTTAACTTCATTATGGTATGTACAGAAAAGGGCGGAGGTCGGTGTTGCCAGTCGGTCAAAGCAGCTTGTGTTGCACACCGCTGGTACACAGAGCTTTGCTCTCGTTCGGGAAGAATTGGTAAGCGCAATCAAATTGAATAGTTTTGACTTACAGTTATTTGTTTATAATAAATTCATCTTACTAATATATAGGAAGAAGATTCGGGGGGTCCTACGGAGTTTGGCGACATAGATTTTTTCGATGCCACCCACAAGTTGAAGGATGGGACGTATGCGACCCCTGAGGCACAACGGATTGTGGTAATTTGTGAACTAATATCTATCAGATCTACAATTGACTATCATTATAACTATTTTAGTGATGGGTAATTAAATATTTGGTGAATTGAGTTGGAACACAAAATTGACTATAGGCTATGACATAATATTTTAGTGATGAGCTTTTAGAAATTTACTACTATAGGCTATAGCAATGTTATATGTTTATGCAATTAGTAATACTAGTAGACAACACCGGGACCGATTAGCAATTGACATAAGAATGACAGGGTCAATGGTGTTGAAAAATTGTTATACAAACAGTAACATAAATGTTCGGGTGCACTATTATACAAACAGTAAAATAACAGTTTCATAGCGGTTTTATTTTAAAGGTTTGCTCATCTTTTTATATGTGTATATCTGATTTTATTGTTTATATATATCTTCAGTTGCTTTTACTTTTTGATGATTTATAGCTTATTTTTGTAAATGGCTAATGATAGTCGAAATCTCTTCTGCTTTTAACTCTGATTATATGTCCTTTTACAGACTAACGCTCGGAAAAAGTATGATGAAATCTCTTCCGCTTCAGATTCTGACCGTACGGCGGCTTCCACAGATTTTCGTACCCGGCAGCGACTTGCCTTGACCACAGTGAGGGAAAAGGATAGGCATGGACATGTCTGTGGTATGGGGCTAGGACCAACCCCCTCGCGGTTATTCGGACGGAGTGAATCTACTTCAAGTGGGACTCGGGACGAGAAGATGACAGAATTAAAGGCACAAGTGGCACTCCTCCAAGAACAAATGTCCCAGTTAATAAGGCAGCAATCTCAAGTCCCACCACCGGTAAGTCTTTAAATTGGTAATTTTGAAGAGCTTATAATTTTGAATGCATAAAAGACACGTATTAGTGTTTGTGAGTCTGCATTGTGGCTGTCGTCTAGTGGCTGTCGTCTATGTTCTTAATTGGGCTGTGATTAGAAAGAGAGGGCTCGAGTGGAGATCTGGAAACCCATATAGAGACATCTCGTTTATTATAATTTATTATTATTGATGTTGTTGTCGCTCTTGTTGTTGTTACTGATGTCTCTTTGTGTGCGTGTGCTGAAGAGAAAGAAGGGATGAGAGAGAGATGAGGAAAATGCCGCTATGTTAGCCTAGTCACTACAAGGAATTTGCCATATACCAACGGACACCTATAGTGACGGATCACTAAAACCATGGGTATAGGTATTATATACCTACAGATGTATAGTAAACTGTGGGTATAGGCATCCTATAGCTTTAGAGCTTTTAATCTGGGTATATTCCAACTTTTTCATTTTCCCCCCAACTTTTTCATTTCCCCCCAAATTCCAAATCACCAAATTTATATACTCTCTCTCACCTCTATCTCTCTCTCCTCTCTCTCTCACACCCGAGGTTAGGGTAATACCGATCTAGGGTTAGGGTTTCGATTCCGAGATTCTTCTTCTTCTCCGTCGAGCTTGCCCTACTCAACATCCGCTGCCTTCGCTCCTGCCGCCATCCTTCTCTCCTCCAGTCGACCGTCACTCCGCCTTCCACTCCAGAGTTCCGCTCAAATCCCAAAGCACCTCGACGATGCCCCGCCATCTCGCCATCCTCCCTCTCGTCGCTCCCTACCGACCACCTCGAAGCACCGCTCGCCACTGGTCCAACTCACTGCCTCTTATCCCGAAGTGTCGCCCCGTCTCCGACTGTCTCCCTCAACCACAACTCCGCCTCCAGTCGCTGCCCTCTTTTTCCCGCTCTCCTGAGTGCCCCGCTGTAGACACTCGACGCTTCGCAGTATCCAGTCGCCACCCTCCATTCACTCGCCGGCCAGCCATTGCCGAACCCTGCCCGACAATTCCCCCACTTCTGCCCGATACGAACCGCCTCAGGTATCGACAAAGATTCATCCTTTTCCTTGTTGATTCGATCGTGCGTTATAGTTTTTATTCGATTTGGTTGGTGTCAGGTGTGGATCTTGGCTTGAGAAACGAGATCTGTGGAATCGAGGGTTCAGTAAATGTCGAAATTGTTGTTATTGGGCTTAAATTAGGTAAACTGGGGAGAGTTGTGTGTTAAAACTGAGTAAGGGAAAGATTATATCTGAATGAGAAATTTCTCGGATTTGTAGTCTATTATTGGTCATGTTTTATATGCAATTTGAGGTATTTAGATGCCAGCATATACATTTTGGTTGGATGGTGGTACATTGGTTAAGTATGCAATTTAATTTTTAAACAACTCTAGGACCATTGCACATTGTAGAGGGGTTTACTGATGCTTAAAACCATCTTTTAGGTGGACAAACTGTCAAAACAAAAGGTGGGGTAAATTGGTTTTGGCTGAAAAGTCAGGGGTTCTCTGAAATTTAGCCTAAAATCAAATATTCAAATTTGAGTAAATTAAACAGATTTGAGGCTTATATATTAAGTGTTATTTCCTTGAATTTGGTATAACAGATCAGCCTTCATGAATGATGTAAACTAATAGTGGTTTAATTTAGTAGGTCCTATGATTTTAATGGGTATGTTATTTAGGTGCAATCAAATGAATTATTCAGATCATATTAAATATGAGGTCATACGAAACATGAGGTCTGTTCAACTTGTTTGCTTGCTACACTCTTTTATTCACCATTTATCAACGAATGGTTTTACCACATCTCGAAATTATTTCTCTTGCAGTGATCTCGTAAATCTAGCTATTATTGATCTACCATATGTATCTGAGCCCATTAAGTAATATGTGATTAAAGAATATGTACTAGTAAATTTAGCTATTATTGTCTATTAAAGAAAATTGTTAGTCTTAGTATCTATATCATTTTCCTTGCAGTAAAACTCAGTATCAAGTCTTTCAAAGTGCCTGAGCTCTTCATTGAGATCCCTGAAACTGCTACAGTTGGTTCACTGAAGGTATAAACCCTTCATTATGTTTTATTGCAATATAACAGGCACAAACCCGTGATCTAATTTCTTCTTTTACTCATCAAATTTATTTACTAATTTTTCTGCAAGTAAAGCATTATTTATAAGCCAGAGTGCAATGAAAACATATTGCGGACAGATAACAACTCACCAACTACTCTCACCTCTGTGGTTACCAAATTCAAATAATCGTTTACAAGACATATGTTTTCTTTATAAGGTCAATCTTTTTAATACGTACCGTTGTTTCTGGTAGGGGATGTTTGCTTGTGAGGCAGTCTTTTTTCCATAACAACCCTGCAAACTTCACTGAAATTGGTGGGGGGTTATAGGCTGCAGAGGATTTCATTCAAGATTTCGAACTTCACAGGGGGGGCTCTCACTAAATATTGGTAATTATCGTTCTTGCACTGATGCGTATCTTTTTCAGTTGATATCCTATTTTCTTTCTCTTTCTGTTCTTCAGTTTTGCAGGCTCATTTCTCCTTGATACCATTCATGTTTATGTGCAGATGTCTCTACTACTATGATAGTTAAGCCAGGGCCGGTTGTCGATTTTCTAATTCAGAACCAGAATGTTAGAGATCCATTTGGAATTGACTGGGCAAAAGTATGTATAAACTTTTGAATTTGTATATACTTTTTGTTTCCAATTCAGAACCTATTGTAAAACATCTTTTCTCAACTGCTATGCTACTTTTTGTTTCCATTTTTCATTTTTTTTATAAAAAAAACAGTAAAATGCACCTGTTACATTGTTTCATTTTGGTATTTAATACAAATTTACAAATAAACAATGTAACTAAATTAGAAAACACGCAACTAATTTAGTTGCTAGTATCACTACTTCATAAGACAAATAGATAGGGAAAAGGATTTGGTTAACAACATTTATTTGGTAGTGAATTCCCTATTACAGTTGGTTTAATTGCTTTGGTTTACACTAAATTTATATCACTTCTTAGTTTTTTGTTGCAAAGGGTCATTTATTTATTTTGCTTTTTCTAATACTGGTTTGTTTGTTTCTTCCTTTTTTTCCTCCCTTTTCTGTGAGTATCAGGCAAAGTGTACACTTAAAAATTTGAGGATAAAGGCAAAACCAAACAACACAGAATCCAAGATTATTGGTTTCAGTGATAAACCTTGCAAGGATCAACTGTGAGTCATTTCTGTACTCTCAGTGTGTATGTTTCAGTGATAAACCTTGCAAGGATCAACTGTGAGTCATGTGAGTCATTTCTGTACTCTCAGTGTGTATGTTTTATCTGAAGTAACTGTTAGTGAATGAAAGCTAAATGTATTTTTTCTCTCTAGAGGACCACATGAATAAACTACATAGCGAAAGGAAAAGTAAAATTGATTAATATATAAATGGATATAGGTAAGTTGATTTTACAAAATAAAGAGTATGAGATGCAAATTGGGAGTAAAAGAAAAGATTGCACTCTTATCATATAAAACTTTATTTTCTATCTAAAAGATAAATATATTTGAAACTGTTACAACTAGTTCTAATATACTAAAATTTAAGTTATTGGTCTACTACCGGGTCCTTGGGGCGGATCTAGGGTGGGTCGGGTCCAAAATCATCCCTAATCCTACCCGTCTACAATTGGGTCAGTTCCGGTACGGACCTTGGTCGTGTCTGGGTCTCGGGTAAATGTGACATTGATATCCATGTGTCTTAATTCATAATTTGCTCTATATGTTACTTCATGAAATAAAAAGGGTCTAGTGTTTTGCATGGTTAATATTGAATGCCTTAATGATAACAATTATTGGTTGAATTGCTTAATTGATAATTTGCTCTATTCTGTTATATTGAAGCAGAAAGGAAATTAGTATACTCGAGTTTCTAGACAAAAAAAAAACATATTACTGAGGGAAGTACTTCAGGTCTTAATTCATAATTTGCTCTATATGTTACTTCATGAAATAAAAAGGGTCTAGTGTTTTGCATGGTTAATATTGAATGCCTTAATGATAACAATTATTGGTTGAATTGCTTAATTGATAATTTGCTCTATTCTGTTATATTGAAGCAGAAAGGAAATTAGTATACTCGAGTTTCTAGACAAAAAAAAACCATATTACTGAGGGAAGTACTTCAGGTCTTAATTCATAATTTGCTCTATATGTTACTTCATGAAATAAAAAGGGTCTAGTGTTTTGCATGGTTAATATTGAATGCCTTAATGATAACAATTATTGGTTGAATTGCTTAATTGATAATTTGCTCTATTCTGTTATATTGAAGCAGAAAGGAAATTAGTATACTCGAGTTTCTAGACAAAAAAAACCATATTACTGAGGGAAGTACTTCAGGTTTTAATTCATAATTTGCTCTATATGTTACTTCATGAAATAAAAAGGGTCTAGTGTTTTGCATGGTTAATATTGAATGCCTTAATGATAACAATTATTGGTTGAATTGCTTAATTGATAATTTGCTCTATTCTGTTATATTGAAGCAGAAAGGAAATTAGTATACTCGAGTTTCTAGACAAAAAAAAAACCATATTACTGAGGGAAGTACTTCAGGTCTACAAGGTAATTAGACCTGAAGATCCCTATTTTTAATACTCATAAAAGAGCTGGAAAATTTGTGCAATTTTGAACCAATTCAATTTGCAGGTCCCTAAAATGTTGCACATACCAGAACATGGGAAAGACTGAGCAGTATAGCTAACTGCTTCCGGAACCATAATATCAATATTTTGCTTGAATAATTTAAATATAACTAATAGATAGACTATTCCCTTATAAATACTGATAAATATCACTTCAGCTTATGGAAGTTGTTTGATCATATGCTGGTGCTCTGTGCTTTATTTCATCATATAGACAAATAATTTCTCTCAATCTTCTCATGCATCAACTTCAAATTCTCAATTGGTGGTTGATATATTTTTTTCTTTCAGAAATTTCGTGAAGAAGATCAGCAACGGTCAACAACTGAGGCATACATGCGTAGGTCAGACTCATTAAGAAGGGTGAGTATTTACAAATTTGTTTTATCTGTTTTTTACAAATTTGTTTTATCTGTATTTACATGGATATTTCATTCACTAACAACTAAAATACATTTAGTTTCCATTCACAAATAGTTAACCCTGTCATCTTGCCTTCTTGTTGTTGATGACCAAAGTTGGATCTTTTTGCTTTGTTTTGTTTGTGAAGGGCTCTCAACAAGCTAGAAATGATTGAACTCGCTGAAAATGCAGCCGAGTTTTTGTTTGCCGACGATGAAGTGAAGAAGGTTGTAAAGGAGATTTGCAGGATGCTAAAAGAAGATTACTGCAAAGAGAATCAAGATCAATCAAGATCTGGTTGCCATAAAATAAGAAAATTGTTAGTGTCGTATCTCAAGTGAGAAGTCAATTGAATGTTATCTTATAATGTTATTGAATATGTTGATCGTAGTTTAAAGTATTGATTCTCATGTCTGCACACATGAATTCAATTGTGTATCTGATTATTAACTATTTTGTAATTTGACATGCTTGTAATACTTCATTAATTTTTAATATGATTGAAGTTTAATTTTATCTAATTTTGTTTCATAAATACATTTATCTATTTTATTGTGTATTTAGTTTATAATTGAATTAATATTATAAAAGAAAATATTAAATTATCATACGCGTAATTAATAAGAAAAAAATTTGTATAGAGCGATGGGTATATATTTAAATATTTGGATCCGAAAATCATCACTAAAACCTATAGCAATGGAGTTTCAACCGTGGGTATAGAAAAGCAAGTGGTGTCCTTAAAACCTATACCAACGGATACGAAACCGTGGGTATAACACCGATACCTATACCAACGGGTGAAAAAACCGTCGCTATAGGCTATAGTGACGGCATTTTGCCGTGGGGATAGCTAATTAAAAACGACGGAAAAATATGTCCGTTGGTATAGGTTTTACGGGCTATACCTACGGTTTTTTGCGCTATACCCACGGTTTTTTGCTGTCACTATATGTCAAATTCCTTGTAGTGAGTGTATCCTCATTCTCTACCATTCCTCTTTCTGTTTCCATTTATGGCTTCTATATTTAATTGGTTTCCTTCCACGATGACAGTTCCTTAAAACTACACTTGATATGAGCCCTATTCTTATTTTTCTTCAATAAAATTGGGAGTTTTGGTGATCCAACTAGTGATCATAGCTGCACCCCACTGCAGACTCACAAACACTAATACGTGTCTTTCATGTATTCTATGACCAACCCCATTTTGGCATATAGCATGGTTAGATGACAATTACCCCATTTTGGTATACAGCATCCTTAGATGACAATTAACCCATTTTGGTAAATAGCATGCTAAGATGACAATGATATGGCTAATATCCAGTATCTAAAACAGTAAAAGAAATGAAAATTTCCAGTATCTAAGCATGTTTGACTATTCTTCATCCCAACTTTGCCAATGATGTTTTTGGATCCAAAAGAAACCTGCACAAGGTTTGTTCTGACCAATTCTTGACAGATTTGAGAATTCTGAAGATTTTAGATCCAGGATGACAAATTTTGATTGGGCTGTGATTGGATTGTTTGGTGACTGTCGTCTATGTTCTTGATTGGGTTGTGATTAGAAAGAGACAGGTTGGAGTGGAGATCTGGAAACCCATATAGAGAATTCTCGTTCATAATAATTTATTATTATTGTTGTTCTTGTCGCGCTTGATGTTGTTGCTGATGTCTCTTTGTGTGCGCTTGCTGAAGAGAAAGAAGGGATGAGAGAGAGATGAGGAAAATGCCACTATGTTAGCCTGGTGTATCCTCATTCTCTACCATTCCTCTTTCTGTTGCCATTTCTAGCTTCTATATTTGGTTTCCTTCCACGATGACAGTTCCTTAAAACTACACTTGATATGAGCCCTATTCTTATTTTTCTTCAATAAAAATGGGAGTTTTGGTGATCCAACAAACATGTATCCTCATACTTCCAAATGGCATTTTCTTTAGAAAGTCGGTCTCCAAATAATCGATCTATGACAGGAATCTCCAATCACAGCCCAATCAAAATTTGTCATCCTGGATCTAAAATCTTCAGAATTCCCAAATCTGTCAAGAATTGGTGCTGAACAAACCTGTGTTCAGGTTTCTTTTGGAGCCGGAAACATCATTGGCAAAGTTGGGATGAAGAATAGACAAACATGCTTAGTTCCTGGAAATTTTCATTTCTTTTACTATTTAGATACTGGATATTAGCCATATCATTGTCATCTAAGCATGCTATTTACCAAAATGGGTTAATTGTCATCAAATGATGCTCTATAGCAAAATGGGGTTGGTCATAGAAACCATGAAAGAGGCGTATTAGTGTTTGTGCTCTAATTTGTCATCCTGGATCTAAAATCTTCAGAATTTCCAAATCTGTCAAGAATTGGTCTGAACAAACCTGTGTGCAGGTTTCTTTTGGAGCCAGAAACATCATTGGCAAAGTTGGGATGAAGAATAGACAAACATGCTTAGATATTGACCAATTTTCATTTCTTTTACTGTTTTAGATACTCGATATTATCCATATCATTGTCATCTAAGCATGCTATTTACCAAAATGGTTAATTGTCATCTAAGGATGCTGTATACCAAAATGGGGTTGGTCATAGAATCCATGAAAGAGGCGTATTATTCTTTTTTAATTTTATTTGTCATCCTGGATCTAAAATTTTCAGAATTCCCAAATCTGTCAAGAATTGGTCTGAACAAACCTGTGTGCAGGTTTCTTTTGGAGCCGGAAACATCATTGGCAAAGTTGGGATGAAGAATAGACAAACATGCTTAGATATTGACCAATTTTCATTTCTTTTACTGTTTTAGATACTGGATATTTGCTATATCATTGTCATCTAAGCATGCTATTTACCAAAATGAGTTAATTGTCATCTAAGGATGCTGTATACCAAAATGGGGTTGGTCATAGAATCCATGAAAGAGGCGTATTATTCTTTGTGCTCTAATTTGTCATCTTGGATCTAAAATCTTCAGAATTCCCAAATCTGTCAAGAATTGGTCTGAACAAACCTGTGTGGAGGTTTCTTTTGGAGCCGGAAACATCATTGGCAAAGTTGGGATGAAGAATAGACAAACATGCTTAGCTACTGGAAATTTTCATTTCTTTTACTGTTTTAGATACTGGATATTACCCATATTATTGTCATCTTAGCATGCTATTTACCAAAATGGGTTAATTGTCATCTAAGGATGCTATATACCAAAATGGGGTTGGTCATAGAATCCATGAAAGAGGCGTATTAGTGTTTGTGCTCTAATTTTTCATCCTAGATCTAAAATCTTCAGAATTCCCAAATCTGTCAAGAATTGGTCTGAACAAACCTGTGTGCAGGTTTCTTTTGGAGCCGGAAACATCATTGGCAAAGTTGGGAAGAAGAATAGACAAACATGCTTAGATACTGGAAATTTTCATTACTTTTACTGTTTTAGATACTGGATATTAGCCATATCATTGTCATCTAAGCATGCTATTTACCAAAATGGGTTAATTGTCATCTAAGGATGTTGTATACCAAAATAGGGTTGGTCATATAATCCATGAAAGAGGCGTATTAGTGTTTGTGAGATAATTTGTCATCCTGATCTAAAATCTTCAGAATTCCCAAATCTGTCAAGAATTGGTCTGAACAAACCTGTGTGCAGGTTTCTTTTGGAGCCGGAAACATCATTGGCAAAGTTGGGATGAAGAATAGACAAACATGCTTAGATACTGAAAATTTTCATTTCTTTTACTGTTTTAGATACTGGATATTAGCCATATCATTGTCATCTAAGCATGCTATTTACCAAAATGGGTTAATTGTCATCTAAGGATGTTGTATACCAAAATGGGGTTGGTCGTAGAATCCATGAAAGAGGCGTATTAGTGTTCGAGAGATAATTTGTCAGAAAATGCCATTTTGAGAATCTGAAAACCCTACTATTTAGTTGTTTAGTGGCTGTCGTCTATGTTCTTAATTGGGCTGTGATTAGAAAGAGAGGGCTCGAGTGGAGATCTGGAAACCCATATAGAGATATCTCGTTTATTATAATTTATTATTATTGTTGTTGTTGTCGCTCTTGCTATTGTTGTTGATGTCTCTTTGTGTGCGTGTGCTGAAGAGAAAGAAGGGATGAGAGAGAGATGAGGAAAATGCCACTATGTTAACCTGGTGTATCCTCATTCTCTACCATTCCTCTTTCTGTTTCCATTTCTGGCTTCTGTATTTGGTTTCGTTCTACGATGACAGTTCCTTAAAACTACACTTGATATGAGCCCCTTCTTATTTTTCTTATTTTTCTTATATTTGGTTTCCTTCCACGATGACAGTTTCATTGATTGTCTGAACAATCCATGATAGACATGCTTAGATACTGGATTTTCATTTGTTTTACTGTTTTAGATACTGGATATTCCCAATCAGAGGAGAATATAAAGGTTTTAAGTTAGATACTTGATTTTCATTTGTTTTACTGGTTTAGATATATTCAAAAACAAAATTAAGTACTAGCTTTTTAGCACTGCAATATAATTATTTTACCTCTCTATATATCATTAACAATTCCATTTGCAATTGGCACTTTGATCTTAGAATTTATGAATTGGGTAGATCTTTTTGCAAGTTCAAAAAATATGTATATTCTGTATTGTGGTCTAGTGTTGAACTAAATTATTATTTTTTTTCACAAAGCGGTCCGATCAATCAATCAAATGTGAGTCTCCCAGATCAAGGAAATTCTGATGATCAGAACTGAAGCGACTCGAGGGGTATGAATCTGTGGTCGGCCTAGTCTAGTTGTTGTTGTTATGTTGTCCTTGTTGTTGTTATGTCCTGAATTGTTGTTTTAAGTAATTGTTGAGATATTTGGGATGTTCATTACTGTATTTGTTAATTATGACATTGTGTTAATTTTGCGGTGAATTTGGACGATTAATGGACTATGTGTGAAACTTTATTATCTTTAATTCTTGTGTTTGGTTGTGATTTACGCATTAATATGCCTGAAATTGGTTGAATCAGTTGTGAATTAGTTTACAGGTTTTTTAAATGAAATTGTGAATTGAAATCGAATGTAAAAACTGGAGCACAAAAAACAAACGATCATACATCGGCGTTTCATAAAACGACGGTGTATCCAATTTATTAGTTAGAAATTTCGATAGAGAGGTGTTTCCACACACGCCGGTGTACCCATAAGCTGCAACAGCACTAAGAAACACTGGCATTTTAGAAAATGCCGGTGAATCTCACTATAGCGGTGTTTTTACAACACGCCGGTGCTTATAGGTAGGAAAAATAGGGCACTCTGAAATAAGCATACACCGGTGTTTGTAGACCGCTAGTAAATATTGAACATACACCGGCGTTTGTGGAAACGCCGCTGAAGAGAAATATACCAGCATTATGTGACCTCCGGTGAATGTATATTGGGGGAAAAGAACGGCACTCAGAAATACCCATATACCGGCGTTAGCTGACCGCCGGTGTATTTTCAAGATCTACCGGCGTCCAGTAGAAACGCCGGTGTATACCCCTATCTTTCCGCGACGCTCGCTTCGGTGGCATTTGTATCGGCGTTTATAAAAATGCCGGTGAATGTTTCACCGGCGTAAAAAACTGCCGGTGAAGATCTAAAAAAATGCCGGCGAATAGCTTGTATGTTGTAGTGTGACTTCTTCTTCCTTTATAAGGGATTATGGTATGAATTTCACTTTCAAAATAACCTTCTTGTTACTATGTTATAACTGTGAAGGCTGTGAAGGCTTCTGATGCTTGTGATGGCTTCTCATGCTTGGGCAAAATCATTCTAATAAAATTTGTACATGTGCCTCAGATGAATCTGAAGATGATGGCTTTTTATGATCCTATAAATTTTCCATACTGTGAACAATTTCCTTGCTGTAATGGCTTCTAATACTGCTCATGGCTTCTGATGTTTCTGATGGATTCTGTTGATTTCTAATGCTGTGATGCTTCTGATGCTGTGATGGCTTCTGATGCTGTGATGCTTCTGATGCATGCAGTTTCGGTGGAAGTACTTATTGTCATATGTTTGTTGTCAGTCTCCATCTAACAGGAGACTGACAACAATGATGAAATGGACTAATCAAAGCTTATATTACTGATTTCATCCATGCCAATATATTTTTTGTGTCAAAATCATCCATATTTTATTAACCAATATTTTTTTGATGGATAATCAAGGCTTATGATGCTTGTGATGGGTAATGAAAGCATTTGATGCTTTATAAGGGAATAAAAGTCATCATATCCACATTGATCATTTTAAATATTGGCATGGCATTCAAATGCATTAAAATGCATGATTAGAACTAGTTGGCATGGCATTCAAATGCACCCCTAGACTAATCTTCATGTTATATTCAAACATTTTTTCTATACATAAGTGTTCTGAGCCTATGACTAATTGAATCCCATTAAATATTTCCTAGTGTTTCGTTTCGTGATTAATTTTTTACCAATATGATTCAATCCTTACCAGGATGAAGATTGGTATCAGAAATAGCAGCTGAACATCTTTTTTACAACTGCGACACTTTTGCGCAATTGGGTATTTATATCCTAAACTTCTTAATTGGGTTTTTTTCTCTTATTTGTAAGAATTTTTATGTATCTGGCTCCTTTGGAGTGACACACAGTTTATGCAATAATTTTTGATGTGCATTATATAATGCGTGTCATGTTGAATCCTTCAGATGCTTGTGATTCTGAATCCTTTACAAGAAAAATTTCTATTGCTGCTCATGGCTTTTGATTCTAAATCATTTTTATTGAAAGAACCTTTGGGTTCTGATGCTGCTCATGGCTTTTGATGCTTCTGATGGATTGTGAATCCTTGTCATGCTTTATACACTTTGAAAATTACTTCTTGTTGATATGTTGTAAGAAGGCTTGTGATAAATTTGTGAATGACTTGGGATGCTTGTGATGGCTTCTCATGCTTTGGGTAAAATCAGTATGTCAACACAAGGATTTGTAATAACTTTTGTTCATGTGCCTCTGATGAATTTGGAGATGATGGCTTCTGATTCTGTATAACTCAACTATTGATTTCTTTCTTTAACAAATTTCCATATTGTGTACAATTTCCTTCTTGTGATGGGTTCTGATGCTACTCATGGCTTCTGATGTTCTGATGGATTCTGATGGCTTCTAATGCTTTATAAGGGATTAAAGGATGAAGTTTCAAATTCATTTATTAACCGCTAATTTTGTTTCTATCAAAATTTGTAGATTACAATTCGTGTAAGGACCGACAATGTAGCGCCCCGAATTTCTAATATGATATCTTAGAAAATACGTGGCACATTCCCAGTGATCCACTTCAACATAATATTAAACATAAACAACAACACTAAAATTTTCAACTTTTATTACAACAAATCATTTACAATACACAGCGGAAATCAAAACAAACTCAACTCAATATTCTCTTTATTTACAACACAATTTTATCTCAAAAACTGATATTACAAATTTACGCAAATCTCTTATGAGTCCAATATATCTCAAAATCACTCAAGCATCCCATCTCCAACTCTAAGCAACTACCTGCAACATGTGAGGCTAGAGATGATCCCTAACCCCCAAACTAAAGGAGTCAGCCATAAATGGTGTGAGAAATATAAAAATAAACAAACAAACATCATAAAGATCATACCTCATAAATTCTTCAACAACAAGTACTAAATAAGAACATGGAAAGTACTGAATGACAGGTAACATAAAACATCAAGTGATACTAAGCTAAGTGTCATGTGTAGAAAATGAGAAAACCACGTGCATAAAACCAAGCCAAGAAAACACAATTTCTATATGCGGACTCTCTAATGCGTACTTGTCGAAGTCTATGCATCCCATTCTACATAGGTTCAGTGCAAGCCCTTAACGTCTTCACTTCATAGGGTTCAATCCCCGCGTTATGAACTAATCCTAACACGATGACTACTACGAGATAAAGATAAACTATGGATAGTATCTCATGCCCGATAATTCCGGAGATGGATCCCACTCCCAAGATATTTTTACTTGAATAATTCCGGAGATCATCCCACACCGTAATATTGACACGTCACCACACGAATACCACATGTGCTTCACCTCGACTCCGATAATTCCGGAGATCAATCCCACACCACAATAGTTACCGTAATAATTCTGGAGATTGTCCCACACCATAAGACTGTGATAATTCCGGAGACATATCCCACACCACTAATAATCTACTGTGATTATTCCGGAGATTAAATCCCACACCGAAAGCCATACTGAGGTTCTTGACTCATGTTCCCGTTCATCATATCACCACTAGTGCCTGTCCTTATCATATTGGGTTAATTGATTACTTAACGAATCTCCTAGAGTGATGTACCCTACCGCCCTAATTTCAAATCTGAATAACTAAAATGCCTCAAAGGGCCTCAACAAAAATACTCAACACCGGTATACTAGGGTCATACGCCTCTAGAGACTCAAACTCAAAAGTCTAAACTAAGGTTCCACTACACAAAGTGGCTCAACTAAATGGCTCAAATGAAATACTTAACTAAATATCTCAAAGTCAAATGCTTAATCAAATACTGAACTGAAAGTCAAGTATGTTCTGAATTATCTGAAAACCCAAACATTCGAAATAGCACTAAAGTTCGCAAAGATCCTTCAGTACCAGTCAACTCATACTGATGATAAGTCGACTGTCCAGAGGACAATATCCAAGATTTTACCAAAAAAATAAACTAAGTCATATAAGTCGACTTAAGAAAAGGTGTCAGTCGACTTACCCGAGGTAAATTCCAATAATTTTCTCAAAATTATTCTAAGTGTACAAGTCGACTTAAAGGGTTATAGGTCGACTGTCCAGAAGGACTAATAATTTTTACAAAAATAATTTCTTCAGTGGACCAGTCGACTGCCTATGAGCTAAGTCGACTGTCCAGAACGAATTTTTCAAAGATTCTAAAATAGTGTCAGGCTCGTACCAGTCGGCTGCACAGTAGGCCAGTCGACTGTTGGCCTACAGATTTCAAAACTTAGGTCTGATTACTAAAATCAAAATCTGAAGCTTTCTAATGATCAATATTATGAAAATAGTTCGTATTCAGGAAAATAATAAATCCCAACGAATCTTCATCAGGTATATGTATATATATCACTCAAAACATCAATATGTCAAAATTTAAGTTCTCATGTTCTAAATCACAAATCTTCTCATTAGGGTTTTACAAGATCTAAATTTCTTTCACAAATTTAAATAAAATCTGATTTATAAGTTTAATGTCCAGATGTTCATACTCAAATCTTAACATGCTTTTAGCAACACAATTTCAATAATAAAGATCTACTATCTCATTCACAATTATTCACATGAGTCATACACAAAACAATATCTATATTGTTCACAACATCCAATCATTACATCATGATATTTGCACACATAGATCAATCAACAAGACGAATTATAGTACTCACGAAATCAAACAACAAAACAAAGTCACTCACATGAATCAAACACAAAACAATTTCTATATCTCTCACCTTAGATTTGAGAAAAGTCCACGAAAAGAATCCTCCTTTTGCTAGATCCAAAGACTCCTCCACCAAAATAAGTCTCCAAAATTCTGTATTTTTTCAACAATGACGGCTGGGAGAAAAAAAATCTCTTAAATATCCCGGATTGAATATTAGGGTTTTACCCACACTTTTGCAAAACAATCCTTCCCAAAAATACAATTTACATATATAGATCATTCTTTGGAAATTCCATCAAAACTCATTTAAATTAGGATTTATAAGAAAATATACATTCTAAATCTCAATCCATACTGTTCAAAACGTCCAGAAATCGTATTTTGCACTTTAACCCCTAAAAATGTCGAATTTGCAAAAAGGTCCTTCTTTTCTCAAAAATTGCAAATAGTTCCAATTAATTTCAGAAAAATCTGGAAAAATACTAATTAAATCTCAAATATTAAATAATGATTTTTAATAAAGAAAAACTTAATTTTCCAACTTCTCAAAAAGTATTTGCACGTGTTTTGCACGTGTACAAAAGATGAATTTTTCTGAAAATATTCATTAAATCTCCAAAAATCAATTTAAAATTCA
The DNA here is from genome assembly GCA_017893485.1 of Hemerocallis citrina. NCBI lineage: Eukaryota > Viridiplantae > Streptophyta > Magnoliopsida > Asparagales > Asphodelaceae > Hemerocallis > Hemerocallis citrina. The sequence continues at coordinate 348,080 of JACEHZ010000194.1, read as the reverse complement.
TTTTCAAATATAAAAAATAATATTTGAAAATACGGGGTTCTACAGACAATTACTCAATTCAGATAAGCTCGAGCATAGCTTGCCACTGATGGGGAGAAGAAAATTGAAAAAAAATTGAAGCGAAAGATACCACAAAAGCCACATAAAAACAAGCACAATCTAATGTATGTTGCATCAGTGTAATTCAGCTCATTTGGGAATTCAGGTTTCAAGTACATGTAATATAATGTATTGGAACTTAACAAACAGAGAGTTGCAATGTAATATAATGTATTTCAGCTTTATTCTTATTATGTGAAAAGAGATTGAAGCAAGTGTAATGAGTTACAAAATAACGGATGTGATCAAAGAATTTTCATTATATTATATTCAAATGATATTTCATATTACTCTTTTGTATATCGCATATCAGTTTATGGAATGTTCTTAATACAATACGAACACAACATCTTCATTGGAAAAAGCATAGTCGCATATCAGTTCATATGAACAAGCTTAAGGTATTTCACATTAATACAACTCCTCATATTGATATGATTTGTTCGATTCGCTCTTTCTCAGGCTTCTCGTTCGTATACTTGCAGAACTTTGCTCTGTAACTGCAGAAAAAAAAACTTCAGAAGAAAACTAATGCAAATTGATTATAAACATACGCCGTTTATAATCTCATTGTCAGAAAAATTGTATTTCTATTAATTTGAGAAATTAATTTTATACCCAAACACCTTTTATAAGCTCATTATCCAATAACTATTTTTATGAAAATTTCAAATTTTTTGGTTTACCAAACGCATTTTTTCAAAAAACTGTTTTTAAAAAATTTATTACCAAACAGCTTTTACACTCTCATTTTCAGAAAACTGTTTTTAGAAAACTCTTTTCAGAAAACTATTTTCAAAACAACTAACCAAGCACAACCTCCTCAATGTTTCATTTCGGCCTAAAACAGAATTAAATGGGGTATTGAAATTCGCTCCAACATGGGCAGCCAACCAGAACGACAATGTATAAACAAAAATTTTTAAAATTTTTAAAATAGCCATAAAATTTTTTAAAACAAATTTACAAAATGAATGTAATCTTTAAAACAAGATTGTGTGAGTAAATATATAAATGTTTTTAGAATAGAGTATTGAGAAACAGTTCTTCCAAAACTAACATTGATTTATATTATAGAGAGGATATAAATGTATGAACTCACCATTGAGGTCCCATGGGTCAAATTGATGGAGGTTCAAGGTGGGGATGATGTTGGGTTGGCAAGGGAGGTGAGCAGCCTTGTAGTATAGGAAGTGGCTGACTAGCTCTTCATCTGAGGGCATGAAATGGAAGCCTGGTGGGAGTTCACTGTAATCTCACCTGATTAAGTATAAACTGTTAAATAAATTATAGAACTAAGATGGCAGAACTACAAATTAATAGCAAAATTTCGAAGCAATAAAATGGACAAGAGAAGGCACAATGAATAGAATATGAAACAAAGGTATTAATAGTTTGGTTTGATTTGGTTTGCGCATTTGCCTTGGGGGTCTGGGTTCTCTTGATAAAAAAAACATTTTTTTTTTGTTTTAAATAAAAATGTTTCCTTTTTATTGGCCAGTTTTTTTACCAGTAAAATCATTAAAACCTTGTTATGACACTTTATGGTCTGGTTGTTATGACATTAAATCAGAATGAAATAAAAACGTTTTTATTTTTAGATATAAATATATGGGCTATGTCACATAGATGAGAAAGAAAGAAAAGAAAAAATAGGAAAAACAAATTCTTGATCTCTTCAAAAATATTTTGCAAATTGTTGAGCAATTTTTTACTCAATGTGGTGCAAGTTAGTACGTGCTGCTATTGGAGTATTAGGCAGCACTGTAGACAGAAGCTTGTTGTATCCCGGGAGAAGTGTTTGGTGATCAACGATTCATCTCAAGAATCGGCCAAATAGTTTCTTAAAGAAAGTGCAACCCACACCTCGAGCCATTTTTCTTCCTGTTGCAGATCAACTCCAGATCCTTTCTCAGAAGTTCATTTGGTGCACCCAGGTTTACCCATCCCTTTCTTAACACTATCAAATGTGACGCTTGCACTCTCCGATCACTCCACAAATGTAATTTGAATTTTAAACCAAATATAATTTGAAATTCAGATTACATCAAGATAATCTCTCCATATCTCCAATATATAATTTGAATTTCAAAAATCTACATTGAAATTCAAATTTTATCGAATTCTCCCCCACCATACTCCAAAACAATTTTGAATTTTGAATTTCAAAATTCAAAATTCAACATCAAGCACACTCTCCCTCACCACCTTTGCCCCACATCTCCTCTCCCCACTCTCCCAATATGTTTGAATTTCAAAAATCTAAATTGAAATTTAATTATGATCCAAACCCCCCTCAACTCTCCCCCTTCACAACCCCAAATATAATTTGAAATTTTAAACCCTAATTTTGAAATTCAACATTTCAAAAATCAATCTCAAATTCCTCCCCTTTCCCTACCAACTTCCCCGACCAACTCCGGCCACCCCGACCAGCCTGGCCACCGTCGCCCTTCTCGACGCCATCATCGATCACGACCTCCTCACCGGCCGTCGACGCCAACATCAGCCACTAGCCGACTGTCGCTCGATGACTGACGAGATCACATGCCGACCATCTTAATCCATGAAACACCGACAATCCTCACTGCCAACAGCTCTCGACGTTGACAACAACCCGACGAACTGCCCCATCGCATGCAGCACCAAGCCCAAATGAGATCAAATCCCGCTGACGACGGCCGTCACAGCCACCTCGACGCTGCCTCCATATGTCCTGGCAGTGCAGCACCCACTTACGACGCCTGCCACCTTGGCATCGGTATTCCCCGCCGTGCCTCCGCCTCTACCTCCGCCTCCGCCTCTAAAAACCACCACACGAAAACCCTAGTTGGTAACTCCGACGACATTTACACCGCGTCAGCGGCGGGGGTGTGTGTGTGTGTGTGGCTGCGGGGGGGGGGGGGGGGGGGGGGGGGGGGGGTCCTCCCCACTCCCCGAGCGGTGAATCACTGTGATTTTATTTTTTTTTAACTTCTCTCTAGAATTTCTCTAGTCTAGAGAGAGAAACTTCCTTTTCAGTGATTGATTTCCTGTCTGCTCTATATCATTGATCTTTATAATATCATAAACCTGCATTCAGATGTATACATTTTTCTAAATAAAGAGATTTCTAATTTGAAACCAACACACCATTTCAAATTGTTTTCACTAGATTCTGATGTACAACGTGAATCAAGAACGGAAGAAAGAAGAGCATCAAAATGATTACAAGGTTAGCTTAATTGACTAATTCTTGATTAACCTCTACAATACATCATGGCTACTTTGGCAAGCTTACTTCTTCCAGATCATCGTCGAACGATAAGAAAACTTCATCCAAGCATGACAGCTCTCTCCCACCGTTGCTGTGGTGGCTCGCTTGTGAATCACACGACGATTCATAGACCCGGCAAACAGTCCACTTGTTGGCTTCCTAATGACTATGTAATTAGTCATATAACTTTGATGATTAAGAAAAATGTTAACCAAAACATAATGTATGAAAACTATGATAATTGCTTCCATGCATACATATATTTTGAAATCAAAATTTTTTTTTAAGGAAGAAAAGTTTGGACCCATCATTTGCAGGTGATTTTCCATTATCCTCTCAGTGTTCTGTTTATGTACAAAACCATCGATGCTATGTTTGGACAAAATGCCCATAATTAAAATTTAAAAGCAGCGAGCTTAAATTAAAAAAATGTATCAATTAAATCAAAAGCACTACATTACAATGAAGTAGCATATTTTAACGAAACGGGTTTGCTACCAAGGAAAAACAATATATATAGTATCGTGGTTAACAAAAATGGGTATAGTAATAAGAGCATCGGTAGTCGTTGTTTAAATTTGGAAATTTTGGGAAAAGAAACTGCTGTAGTCGTTCTCTATATTTGAAAAAAATAAGATTTGAGAAATAATAGCGCCCTATATTTGAGAAGAAATTTGAGAGTTCTCCAGATTTAGGAATCAAATGATCATTTGTCGCCCGTTCTAAATTTTTTTGAATAGTCAAAAGATGATCTTTCGTTTGATAAAAAATAAATAAATAAAAAATTAAAAGGGTTCCGGATGCAAGATCATCTTGCGTCCATTCTAATTTTATTTTATTTTTTATTATTTTATTATTATTATTATTATTATTTTGTAAAAAGGTGTCGGATGCCCGAAGATTTTTTATAAAAAACGGACGGACAGAAGATGTTCTTCTTTCCTTAACTTTTCCTTTCCAATTTTCCCATTTATTTCTATGGAAATGTATGCATAGGATTATTATGCATATGAATAAGTTTGAGATTGATCCAAATTGTTTGATCAAGATTTGAGATGAAATCTACCTATAGAAATTGTTATGTGCAACTTGCGTACAAATTCTTTCTTAATCTTATGTGCTGGACTTTATTTTTTTTAATCAATGGTTAAGATTCAAGATATTTGTTATCATCCATCAACTAACTACACGCCACCTCAAAATTCTTATTTCTAAACTCCAATAAAAATTTTGAATCTGACTACAGATGCTCTGAGTGTTCAATACTGTTTCAATTGGGTGCATTCAATTTCAACCAAAATGTTTTTCTTCACATTTTACCGCTAAAAAAATTTCTTTGACTACTACGACGTGTACTTAAGGAGGGTTAGCGAAGTATTTGGATGTTCACGAATTTAAAGTGTAAAGAAAAATTAAAAAATCCTAGTGGAAAATCACAATCTATGGGTTCAAAACAAATTTCTCCATTTTCTATACCTACTTGGTTTTTAACCAGTGAATTTGCTCGTGCTTAATAAAATAACTATAGTTATTTACCTTATATCCAGCCAATAGCCATCCAGGGACGAAGCCTTCCCCCCCCCCCCCCAAAAAAAATAAGAGGGCCCTTCCTTGTGCTCGATCTTTCGTATACACTCTGTGTGAACTATTTATATGAAGTGCATATTGATGAACTGAACCGTTCACATTGATCTACACGTCTAAATTAGTTTAAATATGTAAAATTAAGTCATTTGGAATTCATTTGCGCATCCATTGAAGTGTTACAAAATTATATGGCTGAATTTCGTTTATTTTTATACTGACTTGATGGATGGGCAAATAAATTTCAAATAACTTGATTTACGTATTTAAACTAATTTAGACGTGTAGATCAATGTGAACGGTTCGGATCATTTATGTGCACTCCGTGTAAAAAGTTCTCACGGAGTGCACACGGAGGATAGTGCACAACGGAAGGGCCCTTATATATACTAGTAATTTACACGTGCGATGTACATTTTAATAATTTTAAAAAATAAAAATAAAAACTGTGACGTAGGGAGGATTTGATTCTGAAACCTCCTTTATATTAGTTATGTACGTGCATTGCACATGTTGGTAGAATGACAAAATATTTACAAATGACACTAAGGCCTTCTCCCATTATAATATTATTACTAGTTATTTACACGTGCGATGCACGTCTTAATAAATATAATTTTTTAAAATAAAAATTTAGACATATATAGTCTGCTTTTGAACTTAGAACCTCCTTTATAATAGTTATGCACGTATATTGCACGGGTTGGTAGAATGACAAAATATTTACAAATGACACTAAGGCCTTCTTCCATTATAATATTATATATATATATATATATATATATATATATATATATATATATATATCATTTTGCATTGATCTTTCATAAATTAAAAGTGAGAGGAAGACCAAGTAATAAACTGTAGATTTGAAGGAAGGTGAATACTATTTAGAATATAATAGGGGGTTTTATAAAAATATTGAGGGAAGACTAAAAGGGTAAAATTAAAAAATGTAGGGGTTTTTCTGTAAAGTTGATGGTGCATTTGTGCATGGCTCCATCCATCTTATATCGAACATATCATAATTTGACCCAAGTATACATTAATAAGTTTTTAAACCAAATATTTAAAAGCATCTTTAATTTTGACATAACATGCTACACGTAAGAGCATCCACAGCCGTAAAAGTTAAAAAATTGCAAAATAAAAAAATAGAATTTTTTTTAACAATTTGCTGCATTGGTAAAATGCTAAAATATAGCAAAGCAGATGAAAAATGGAACGGACAAAAGTTAAAGCGTCGTCCGACCTAAAATAATGATTATTATAGAGTTATTTGTATTTTATATTATGTTTAATTAATATTTTAGAATTTGAAAAAAGGCAAAAAAGTTGACGGACGAAAACTTCAAGTTTGGTCCGTGAACTTTGCTTCTTTTTTTTAAATCCAATTAACCACTAATTAACTAACTAAGTAATTAATTATATAACTAAACCTAATTATCTAACAACTTATCCAATTAAACTAATTAAATAACCAAACACTTCTACCAAATCAGACATTACCCTCCTTCGGGATTGTTTTTTCTTTTAATTCCCAAATTAGATGGAATGAAACTTGAAGTTTCAACCGATCTCTTAAAAATATTATAAAATATATCGAACGAAATTTAAAGTTTCGTCAACTATAATATGCATATTGCTATTTCTTCTGCCAAATATTACAGTCTACTATAGCTCAAATGTTAAATTATATATGCATATATAAGCACACGACTGCAGCACTACGAAAGCTAAAATATACATAAAATAATAAAAAATACCTCAAGCGACTGTGGATGCATGCTCTAACGTAATAAAATATGACTTAAAAGAAGAGAGATATACTCAAAATCTTGACAGTTAAAAGCCATGTACGTACGGAAGAAAATAAATGGCTGTTAAGCAAGAAGATTTCTCAACAAATTACATGGCATTCTGAATATATACTTACAGTTCCGCTTTGATTTGCTCTCTTCCTGGAGGTCGACCTTCCACTATTGGTGGTAGCAGTAGACAGATGGTATTCATGCATTATCCAATTGGTTTTGCGTTCACCAAAATAGAAGGCTAAGGTTTTCTTTATCCCAACATCTTGATGGTGATGACTAGTGATTGTCTCATCCATGCCAATGGGACTCCAATAGCCATTTGGTGTAGCTCTGGACTGGGTGTTACGAGCAAAGAAGTACCATACTTCGTTGCCTCCTTGGAGTGCATTCCCTTCATGAAATATAACAATGGGTCAATATTCAAATAATTCTATGTCGTATATAATTTTTGAAACCTATCTTAATTCGGCCTAAAACAGAATTAAATGGGGTATTGAAATTCGCTCCAACATGGGCAGCCAACCAGAACGACAATGTATAAACAAAAATTTTAAAAATAGCTAGCCATAAAATTTTTGAGAACAAATTTACAAAATGAATGTAATCTTTAAAACAAAATTGTGTGAGTAAATATATAAATGTTTTTAGAATAGAGTACAGAGAAACAGTTCTTCCAAAACTAACATTGATTTATATTATAGAGAGGATATAAATGTATGAACTCACCATTGAGGTCCCATGGGTCAAATTGATGGAGGTTCAAAGTGGGGATGATGTTGGGTTGGCAAGGGAGGTGAGCAGCCTTGCAATATAGGAAGTGGCTGACTAGCTCTTCATCTGAGGGCATGAAATGGAAGCCTGGTGGGAGTTCACTGTAATCTCCCATGATTAAGTATAAACTGTTAAATAAATTATAGAACTAAGATGGCAGAACTACAAATTAATAGCAAAATTACGAAGCAATAAAATGGACAAGAGAAGGCACAATGAACAGAATATGAAACAAAGGTATTAATAGTTTGGTTTGATTTGGTTTGCGCATTTGCATTGGTATTTATAGCTAGCATGTGCCTATACCTGAACATAGACACAGTTGATCGATATACCATTTAGTTGATGATATATATACATATTATATGAAATAAAATAAGCCCAATTGTGTGTATGATGTGATGACCTCAACTGCCTCTAATCATATATATACGGAAAAAGTTAATATTCTAAACCCCTGCTTTTGTAACAGAAGGTGTTTTACAAAAGAGAAAAATGTGGGCTCCTAGTCTATTGACTCTATTCTCTCTTATCCAAATCTGAATCTCTTAGAGCACCCACTATCGGTATATACCCAATTTTTGGGATAGAAAGTAATAGTAAACGTCCAAATATGCCAAGAGGTTTGAGAATATGGAAATATAGAAGACGGAACATCTTGTTTTCGTCAGATTATTTTTTTATATTTTAATATGGATGCAGGACGGATGGACGAAGTACTTCCCTCCGTCCATTTTTTATATTAAATAGGGTCCAAAGTGAAAAAGAGAAGATGAGGGACGAAGTTCTTCTTCCCTCAACTTTTATGGAAAAAAAAACAAAAAACAAAAAAAAAACAAGACTCAAATGCCCTCTACTCTATATTTATTCACTTGGCATTAATTTTGAATGGGGCATTTTGGTCAACTTTTTCGAATTAATTTGTTTTATAAGACAATTTTTGAAAATATTTACAGATAAAGGACAGTTGGCCAAGTATTTGCACTCATGAACTCAACAACTAAACTTGTCATTCCCAGTGGCGAGTTTAGTTGTTTCATCATCACCATTGGGAAACAGCGCGTTTAGTACTATTTTTAGTTCAAAATTTTCAAAGAAGACTGTTTCTAACGGCGAGGATATTTATACTAAACTCGCTATGGGGAACAACGAGTTTAGTTCAAAATTTCAAAGAAGACTCGTTGTTCCCAACGGGAGGATTAGGGATAGCGAGTTTAGTTGAAAAAAAAATTATGTAGAGTTTTTTTTAAAAAATTCACTAAGTGCAACAGAATGTTTCACTTTCTGTAAAATTTCCTACATCCTCGTCGTTCCCAACAGCGAGTTTAGTGAAAATGTCCTCGCTGTTGGGAACAGCGAGTCTTCTTTTAAAATTCTGAAATAAACTCGTCGTTCCCAACAGTGAGTCTAATATAAATGTCCTCGCCGTTGGGAACAGCGAGTCTTCTTTAAAAATTTTCAACTAAAAATCAGCACTAAACACAATGTTTTCCAATAGCGATGATGAAACAACTAAACTCGCTGTTGGGAACGGCGAGTGTAGTTGTTTAGTCCATAAATGCAAATACTTGGGCAACTGTCCTCTTTCTGTAAATATTTTCAAAAAGTGTCTTATAAAAAAAATTAATTCAACTTATTCACTCCCTTTGTTATTTTTTTATTTTTTATAAAACATATATATATATATATATATATATATATATATATATATATATATATATATATATATGGGAAAAATGGGTATGAGCAACTTGCTCATTTAGTAAATAAGCAATTGATGATGTTGCATACATGTGATTAGAAAATCCTTAAAAGGATTAGTTATCTAATGTATCGCATGCATGCCACATAATCAATTGCTCATTTACTAAATGAGCAAGTTGCTTATATCCCTTTTACCCTATATATATATATTTATAATCCAAAATTTGTTAGATTAATTGTTTGGTCTGAATTATTTATTTGTTTTGTTTTGCTTTACTACACTTTCAAATTTTGGCATGAACGAGTACAACTCTCTCTCATAAAAGTTATTTTTCAAATGCCAATTTTGCAAAATATAGCTCCAACAATAGTGGATACTCTAAGGTCATCTCCAATCACGCTAGTTATCCCTCAATTTTAGCCAAAATATCTAATTTAGAAATAAAAATATGCTCCACTGGGACTCCCCAAACCACGCGCAAAAATAGATTTCTCAGATTCACTCTTTAGATCTGGCAAGTTTGTATCGCTCGCTAAACTTCCTTTCGTTCTTTCCGCTTCTTAAAATAAAAAAAAAAATCGCGATCCAAACAAAAATCTCATGCAGTCGCAATCTCATGAAGTTCGTGACTCATCCCAAAAAATCTCATCAAAAAATAAATCTGAAGTTTGCGAAGTCGCGATCTCGCAACAGAAGTCGTGAGCTACAGTGGTGTGGAGAAATGTTTCTTTCTCATTGGGCTTAGACTGGCCTTTTGGGGGGTTTGGGCTTTTTGGGGGAGCTTTGGCATTTTTGGGAATTTTTGGGCTCTTAATTTTAATTTTATTTTATTTTGGGTTTTAAAATATTTATGCCTAGCCAAAATAACTAGTATGATTGAAATGTGAACTTTTTTTTATTAGCCAAATTATTAATTTGTTATCCATTTTGATTATTCTAGCTAACCAAAATAATTAGTATGGTTGGAGATAACCGGATGAAGCAGAAACAAATATTGAGATATGCTAGATATTCTCTATATTGACCTACTAGTAGTAGCTGCCTCTAGTAGGGGTGTCAAAAAATACCATATTACCGTACCATACCGTTACCATACCATATATTACCGAAATCTTGGTAATACCATACCGAAATCTCGGTATTGTACCATACCGAAATTATATGGTATGGTACTGGTACCCAATACTGATACCATGGTATATACCGTACCATACCAAGTAATTAATATATATTTAATTTAATTTTTATATTTAAAAACTCAGGCCCATACCTAGGTCCAGGCCTATTTTTCTTAATTTTTTCTCAAATTTCCACCCCAGTTATACTACTATTTCAATTATTCTTCCTTTTTTCCTTCTTCCTTTTTTTTTCTTTGAATCTAGGGCACACGCACTGATTGACCGACGCACTATGCTGCCAAAGCACCACGCTGTCGCGACGCCGCCTACCTTCTTTAGCCCCTATCGGTACGGTATTTTCGGAGGATTTTTTCCAACTAATTAGGAAAACTTTAGAGTTTAGTTGGTGTATTAATATTAAATCCATCTTCTTCTTGTTCTTGTTGGGTTTTCTTGAGATGATGCGTATTATTATTCACAAGTAATTAAGAATTTAGGATGTAAAAAATCTTCTGATTTGATTTATCAGATTAATTTTTATGTTTTTAGGAGCTTTTTTTACTGGTTAATATAGGTGAAATCTTATTTATGTAGTATATTTGTATCATAATCCTGAAATTGATTTATATATGAATCTTCTAAATGAGATACATACTATAAAAAAAAGGAGTAGAACAATACACAGAAATGAAAGAACCATCAAATATCATGAATGTTATGAAAGGAAAATAACAATACTGTTGTCATTCTTTATATATGAATCTTCTTAATTTCAGGTATTGTTGTCATTCTTTCTCTATATGCTGAAGCTATCTGTTACCGCTGATTTCGGTGTGGGGGTAAACAGATAGAATTTGTGGATCCGAGAAAAACCTGAACAGCTGACTCGGCCTTCTTGCTCCTGCCGCAACCTGCAAGGAAGTGCGAGACACCGGGGTTGATTCCGGCGACGCACCCTCCGACGCTCTTGTCAGTAATCAGCAAAAGATTAAGAAAGAGCTTAAGTGGTAAAAAGTGATTAACCTGGTCTTGGTGGTAGAGGGGTTGTATTTATAGTCGCCTTTGGAATGATTTGGGGCCTGATTTCCTGCCTAACAGTCAGGAGAAAAATCCTCTTATTCTGTTTTTGGGAAGTTAGCCCCTGATTCCCTGGTGAGAGCCAATCAGGTTTATTGATTTGATTTGATCAAATCAGTGGCCTGATTCTCCTCTTGGTGGACCGGGCTTGTATCGGGTCGGGACCCGTGCCCAGTTGAGGTGGATCTATTCGCGGGTGGTTGGTTCTGTGAGAAGGAGGCCCAATACCCGTTTTGGATCCATCTGTATGTGAAATTACCTTTTTACCCCCGTGCTTCAGGATTCGTGCTCGATCTGGACGGTCCCGATTTAACCCCATTTTTAGCCATATCACGAGCCCCCCACTCCTAAAGACTGAGCGTGATCAGACTTTGAGGAGTAGTTCAGCTGTCTCGATGGCTGGTGGAGTTGTATCGGAGTCCAAATGTGGGATTTTGAATCTAGAAAAAGGGGGTAGTGAGGTAACTTTTGATGCCGTGTGCTGTTCTTGAGCTGTGTCGGGTATCTGACAATCTTTTATCTACTTTTTTCGAAGTATTTGTTTAATTCTGCGATGTGTTTGCTAATCGTTCGGGGGCTTCAGCGGTGCATTCGGGGTAATAATTGTTCGCTCCGGGGCCCGAAAGCATGTCCCCGAATTTTCAATTATTTCCCAGAATTTTTAGCTAATTTTCCCGAATTTTTAGCAATTTTTCGCAATTTTTAAACAAATAAAACGATTGAAATAAATAAAAAATGATTTAAATACCGATTTATGACGTGGCTTGATCTGAGCCGTTGATCAGGGACGAGCACAAATTTCGGAAGGATCTGACGGCTGTTATAATTCGGCAGCGTTTTTCTCCATTTTCGAGCTCGGAAAGGCACTTGTTCGGCTGCCGACCGGAGACTAGGGGGTTCGGCGATCCGAGCGACGTGGCGCAATCTGAGCCATCGGATGGTGGCGCGTTCTCCAAGAAAACGCTATCTTGTCTTTTAGCGCACGTGGCGCAATCTGGGCTCTTCATCATTGGGAGCGCGAATTTTTGCGAGATCCAGCGGTCCACGTAGCTCGGTGTCTTTTTTTCTTCATTTACCAGCTCGAGAAGGCACTTGCTCGGATGCCGACCGAAGGCAGTGGTGTTCGGCAGGCCGAGCGACGTGGCGTTATCTGAGCTGTTGGATGTCGGCACGCATCTCGAGACGGGCGCAGTTCCCAAGAAAACACTATCTTGTCTTTTAGTGCTCTCGGCGAGATCTGAGCCGTCTGATAGAGATCAGACGCGAAAGTTGAGGGAAAAGTGATTTTTCCCCGTTTACACGCTCGGAAAGGCACTTGCTCGGCAGCCGACCGAGGGCCTGTGGTTTTTGGCAATCTGAGATGGCTCTGTTCCTAATGGTATTAATGGCGCTTCATGACTTGTGTGGCGTTTCGCCTTCCCGATGTCATTAAGGATAATTCCTTTAATTAATGCGTGGTGTTTCAACTTCCGAGGGTCATAATGGCTGGTTCTTGGAGGCAGGCTATAAGTACTCCACTCCCTTTGTCATTTTAGTCACAACCAAATTGAGTTCTAGACCTCGGAGGCATCTGCCTTGGGTAGCTTCTCTCTTGAGGTTCGGAGAGGTGGTTGCTCTTCTGCCTGGTTTTCCCTTTGTTCCTGACGGCCCCAAAGCGGATGTCAGGAGCGAGGGGGGACGAGGTAGTAGTGGCGACGACCGTGTTCCGGATCCGAGGGGTGAGTTACTTCAGAAGGACGGGTGGTCGCTCTGTTGTCTTATTCTTCTCCCGTTCCTCACTGCTCCGAAGGGGATGTTAGGAGCGGGAGGGGATAAGGCAGTAGTGGCGACGACCATAGTCCGGACCGGGGTGTATGGGTCTCTTCGGAAGGACGGGTGGTCGTTCTCTCACCAAGATCTTCTGCCTTCTTTGGTTGCTCCGAAGTGAGTGTCGAAGTAGGCGGAGGTCTTGGTGGGAGAGTGACGATCCATGTCCGATGCCGATCTCCGGGCCGTCCGAGCCCGTTTGTTGCAACTGCGAAGGCGCCGCTGTCAGAGCCTTCTGACAAACTGATCCTTCCAGTTGCAACCAACTAGCTCGGGATGGCGCGCTTCTCTATCATGAGTCGCAGCTCGGGCTTCTGGACCGTCCGAGCCCGTTGTTTGCAACTGTGAAGGCGCTGCGGTCGGAGTCCTCTGACAAGCCGCGCCTTCCAGTTGTAAACAACAAGCTCGGCACGGTGTGTTTCTCCTGGTCTCTGAGTGTTGATGGGTCCCCTCTCATCTCTGTCTTCCTTCCGGGCTGATGGCTTCTGATGGATGTCAGCCCGGGGAAGTTAGAGATGGGGGGAGTGCCGATCTATTCCCGACCGGGGCCCGTGGTTGGCGGAATACCGACTGATGCACGGGACCTGGGGGGCGCTCGCCGAAGGCGGCGCCTCAAAACTGAATCAAAATTTTTCCAGGTTCCTCTAGGCATATGTGAGGCGTCCGAGGGTTCAATCGTCCGAGCGACGTGGCGCACCTTGAGCCGCTGGATGATGGCGCATCTCAAGACGGGCGCAGCTCCCAAGAAAACACTATCTTGTCGTTTAGTGCTCTTGGCGAGATCTGAGCCGTCTGATCGAGATCGGGAGCGAAAGTTGAGGGGAAAGTGAGTTTTCCCCGTTTACCAGCTCGGGAAGGCACTTGCTCGGATTCCGACCGGACCCTACTGTCGGCGTGTTTGGATCGCTCGTAGCTCGGATTTGGATCCCTCGGGGCCGAGCCAGTTGACTTGGTGAGAGGAGTAGTGGTGATGGGCCTTCGTGACGTTTCGAGAGTAGCCTAAAAGTCGCGAAGTTTCATTGGAAGTCCAAGGGACGTTCCAATTTTACTATAAATCTTCACCCCCCCAAGACCAAGTCTTCACTTTTCACTTTTACTCTCTCTCTTCCGTTTTTACTTTGCTTCGCAGTTTTTAGCTCCCTTGGTGGCGTTGCTAGCTGTCGCGGTAGCGTTCTTAGTTCCGGCGAACTTTCCGACCGCACCTGTCACTTCAAGGTCAGTTTCTTTCCCTTCTCTTTTTAGGAAAACATGGTTAAGATTTTGGCTGAGACCCCCGCCTCGGAGCAAGCCGTTGGCCGAGGGGATAAAGGGAGTAATGGAGCCGAGCGAGCAAGACGTTGTTCGTCCGGATAAAGAGGGTGAAGTGGCCGAAGTGCCCGAGGAAGTCGCGGCGGAGTCCCGAAAGGGTAAAGCCGTGATCAAATAGTGGAAATGCCGAAGAGAGCGGGGGCGTTCGGTCGGCAGCCCATCGCCGTATCGAGTGTGGGAGGCATCCGGGATTACGCCGAGGATACCTTGGAGAGGGTCACTCAAGGTACGGCAAAGCTGGTGGAGGAGAACGAGCCTAGGGAGCTGTCCGAGGTCGACCACAGGATCTCGACTCTCACCGAGACCGATCTTCGTATGATCCGAGAGGGTTTCCGGATCCCGCTTGAGTATGTGCTGCTTCTTCCTGGGCCGGGGTTCCGAGCCAACACAAAGTCCTCGCCGGACGTATGCGTCTTCCCGGTCGATTCCCTCATCGCCGGGTTCCGCTTTCCCCTACACCCGTTCGTGGTCGAAGTCTTGGACTGGTATGGTCTGAGTCCTGCCCAACTGATGCCGAACACTTGGAGGCATGTCGTGGCGTTCCTCCTCCGATGTCAAGAGATCGACGCCAAGCCGACTATGTTCCTCTTTCGGAGTCTTTTCCGACCTTGCCAGCCGAGGCGTGACGAGCAGAGGTTTTTCCTTTCTCCTCGGACGGGAGTTAAGTTGATCGAGAACCCGGACTCGATCAAACATTGGAAGGATAAATACTTCCTCGTCCGAAATCTGACGCCGTGGGTGATACCGACAGTTTGGGCGGACGGCTTGCCCAAGCGTACAAAGAAGGATGTCCCGCTGAATGCTGAGGAGGCTGAGGTCCAGAGGAAGCTTCTCGCCCTGCCAGCGCTAAGCTGGAAGGATATTACGGAGGAGCATCTGTTCCGTGGGGGTCTCAGTCCGATCGACCCTCGTATGCACCTGGTATTTATACTCCTTGTTTAAAGTTCATGAAAAATTTTCTAAGTTTTTCCATCCGGCTTTTGCAGAGACAATGAAGCTTGATTACAAGGCTCTGGTGGCGAAGGGCCGGGCAGAGCAGGAGAAGAAGAAGAGGTCGTCGGCAGCGCCTCAGGACAGCCGGGCTTCGAAGAAGCCCTCGGTCGCGAAGACTGCCGACCAACCGAAGGTCGCGGTCCTCAAGGAGGGGGAGATTGAGGTCCCCGTCTCTCCGACGAAGGTCGTGGTCCCCGAGCAGGGGGAGGCCGTTGTCTCCGATCCCCCTACCTCGGATGCACCTGTGCCGACCCCGGGGACGGACGCTCCGGGTTCGTCGAGCGGCATGTTCAGGGTGAAGGATGCGCTGTCCATGCAGGTTCCGCCCCTCACTGCCGAGGCGGAGAAGATCTTGACCGAGCGTCATAAGCAGATCTTCGTCCCCGACTGGCAGGTGATGAACGCCGATGGTTTCCTGGGCGACGGGAACATCTGCATGGAGGCGGTAAGGCACTTGCCGACCCCGAAGGATCGAGCGACCCTGAAGGCCGGGATGGCAGGGGACGCCGTGATGCAGATCGCCGGAATACCATGTCGGTAAGTAGGCTGATTTCTTCTTCATCTGAATTTCTTCCTTAGAATTTTTTCTAAGTTCTTGGATTCGGATTGTAACTCTGTTGTTCTCTTTCAGACCCTCTGCCACTTCAATTTCCTGGTCGAGGAGATGGCGAAGAAGGATCAGGAGAGGGAGAAGGAGAGGGCGGAACGCATCAAGGTCGCGAAGCGGCTTGATTCCGAGTTGCTTCTTTCGACGAAGAGGGCCACCGAAGTGGAGGGGCTGGAGAAGCAGCTGGCCGATGCTGTTTAGCTGTCAAAGGATACGGCGGCCAAGCTCGAGGCCTCGGAGAAGGAGGCAGCCGAGCTGAAGGATTCGGCAGCCAAGCTCGAGGCCTCGGTGAAGGAGGCTGCCGACCTGAGGGAGGAGCTGGCCAAGGCTCGGTCGGAGGCGGAGGATGCTCTGAAGAGGGCCGAGAAGATCAAGGCAAAACACCTCAGGAAGGTGAAGAGGGTGAAGAAAGCCGTGCAGGAGGAGGCCGCGATGCACATGATCCAGAACATGCTGGATGCCTACGGCCGTGCCTTGCAACATGTGGTCGCCAAGAACCCGGGCTTCGACACGTCCTCCTACAACTTCTACGACCTCGTGGAGGGGGAGGAGGTTGTCCCCGAGGGGTTGATCGGCCCCGAGGGGGAGACGGAACCTGTCGAGGACCCGTGGAAGGCCGCGGCCGAGGAGGAGAAGGAGGATGACTCCGAGGAGGAGAGCTGGAGCGAAGGAGGAGGCGGAGGCGAGGGCGAGGACAAGGCCGAGGGGTCGACGGACCCGAACGACAAAAAGGTCGACCCCTGACTCGGTTGTCTTCTTTTCCTCCTTTTTTCTTTGTTTTTGTAAGCCTAACTGCGGACTGGCCACCGCTGTTGTAGAACTCTTTGAATTTTGAATGAAAAAATGTTTTGTTTGGCCAAAATTTGCCCAAGTGTTTAGTCTCGGACTTAGTATTTGTTTTGGCGTAACTTTCTCCAAGTGTTGGGCCTCGGATTTATCTCTGCATTTCAGGTGAGATTCGGTCCGATCACGGAGGCTGAATACCTTCGACAGGAGCTGGCGAAAACGAAGGACGAGCTCTTTCAGAGCCGATATAGGCGATATCTCCTGCTCGGCAGGCTGGAGGATACGAAGGCGGCCCTGCGGAGGTATGGTCGCGAGCTGTACCAGTATCGGAAGCGCTCTTCAGCTCCCCATCCCGAAGGCGAAGTCGAGAACCTCCGTAGAGAGCTTACTGCCGCCGAGCAGAAGAATGACGACCTTTTGGCCGAGATCCAATACTTGGAGCTGGCGGAAAAAGAACGTTCGGCGGAGAGGGAGAAGCTGGCTTCCGAACTGGAGAAAGCGTCAACTGAGCGCAAGAGGCTATCGGCCGAAGTCGACAGGCTCAGAAGGATCACAATAGATAGGGGGATTGAAGTGACCCACTACCGACGGCTCGCGACTGATAATGCCAATGCCTCGGGCTCGTTGACAGCCCCTCGACCGAAGAAGTTGGCGAAGGACGACGTCTTGAAGGATAGGATTATCGAACTGGAGGAAGAGATCGCGTCGCTCAAGCCGGCACCGGTCAGGGCTAACGTTCGCAGCACTTCGTGCACTCGCGAAGAAAGCGAGAGGGGGATTACGTTTCTCGAACTTGCGATGCGCTCACCGTTGACCAGGGGGAGTCCAGCCGACGCTCAGAGTAGTGCGGTCGCCTCGTCGAGCGGGGCTTCGGCTGGCGTCGCCGTTAGAGCTAGCAGCGAAGGGGGGTCGCGCTTCGTTGGTTTAGGGTCGGGTTCGGAGGGCAGGCCTCGCCGTCCTCGTGTTTCCCTAAACCGAAGCATTCCCCTTCCGAAGAGGCTCTGATTCTGTCGTTTTCCTATTTTTGTTGATTGTTGTAACAACTTAGTTGTGGGGTCGGTCGACCGTCTGTAACACTATTATGTCTGAATGCAAATAGTTCTGAAAAGTTTTCAAGTGTTAGACTCCGGCAGTGTATTGAAACTGTGTTATTCGTTTTCCCTTCTTTTCAGCTCGTTGTGACGATCCATGGCTCGGACTCCGAGCGTTCGAATGATGACTCTGAATCCGAGGCCACCTCTGGAACAGTGGTTCTGAGCCCTAGGAGCGCCGATATGAAGTTACGCCGAGCCGAGAGTGAGTGGGACCACCTTTCGTTGGTCCTCAGTCTCCGGGAAGCCGAGATCCAATGCTTGGAGAATAAGATCGTCGAGCTGAGCCTCGCAGGAGAGGATGAAGACTCGCAGACCGCATTCAGCAACGCTCTTCGGGTCAAAAGCATTCGGCACATTCAGTCGAAGATCGTCGCCGAGCGGGATGACCTGCTCTCAGAGATGTGGCATCTGCGTGGTGTGATGGCGAAGCTCCGGGGGGAGAAGGAGGAGCTGTCAGTCGAGGAGGACGAACAGTTTAGTGAGGATGTTTTTATATGAGAGACAAGTGTAGTGGGTCGGGCATTGTGTGTTTTGTTTGCCAACACTTTGTAATGGAATGTTTTGTATTATGCGCCGACAATTAATAAAATTCCCTTTCGTTGCTTTGCATGTTTGTCTTTGCTTATAACCGTATCGGTCGTGCCGAGATCTTTGAACCGAGCGCGTCTGTTTAGTCGAATGGATCTCCAGGGGTGCGGCTCTTTGTCATTTAGTGGATCTGACACGGTACGGCACGACTCTGTACCCAAGAAAGCGTTATTTTGTCGCTTAGAGTAGGTGGCGAGATCTGAGCCGTCGAACGTAGGCGCGAATCTCGAGGCGGCTCAGTTCCCAAGAAAACGTTATCTTGTCGTTTTGCGTAGGTGGCTTGATCTGAGCCGTCTGATCGAGATCACGTACGAAAGTTGAGGGGAAAGTGTGTTTTCCCCGTTTACACGCTCGGGAAGCCACTTGCTCGGAAGCCGACCGAATTTGTGTGTTTTCCCCGTTTACACGCTCGGGAAGCCACTAACTTTCTCAATACCAAATCTCCTTGCTTAAGGTTGGCAGGTCGGACCTTCTTGTTGTACGTTAGCTCGACCCTCCTTCTGTAATTCTGTTGCCGAATCAATGCCCTTTCCCTCAGTTCATCTATCAGGTCCAAGTTTCCTCTGAGGTCCCTGGCATTCTGCGCTTCGTCATAGGCTATGAGCCGAGGGGAAGGTATTCCGACCTCGAGGGGTATCACGGCCTCGGCCCCATAAGTAAGGTTGAAAGGGGACTCTCCGGTGGGCGTCCGCTTGCTTGTGCGGTAGTTCCACAACACATTAGGGAGTTGGTCGACCCACAAACCCTTGGAGCACTTGTCCAACCTCTTCTTGATTCCTGCGAGGATCTGCTTATTAGCATTCTCGGCCTGCCCGTTCGACTGGGGATGTGAGACGGACGAGAAGCGCTGTTGAATGACGAGGTCATCGCATAGGGCTCGGAATGCTGTGCCAGTGAACTGTGTCCCGTTGTCCGTCACGAGGACGCGGGGGACGCCGAATCTGCATATGATGCTCTTCCAGAAGAACTGCACCACTTTGTTCTCGGTTATAGTGGCGAGGGGCTCGGCCTCGACCCACTTCGAGAAGTAGTCGATGGCTACGACTAAGAACCTGAGCTGACCCGGAGCTGGAGGGAAAGGCCCTAGTAAGTCCATTCCCCACATCGCGAAGGGGATAGGGCTCGATAGGGAGGTGAGGTTGGCCTGGGGGAGACGTCGGATGTTGGAGTGTCTCTGGCAGGAGCTGCATTGCCGAACATGTCGCTCGGCATCTTGAAGAAGGGTCGGCCAGAAGTACCCATAGTTCAAAGCTTTCCGGGCCAAAGACCTAAATCCGGAGTGTGCCCCTCCGATGCCTTCATGAAGCTCCTGTAGGGCATATTTGGCCTGATCTGGAGAGAGGCACCTTAGGTAAGGTCGGCCATCTATTTGAGAGAAGGAGCGTTTGTATAAGATGCCCTCGATCAAGACATAGCGCTCGGCCCGAGTTCTGACTCGGCGTGCTTCTTTGGGATCTGAGGGCAGAACTCCATCCCTTAAGAATTCTACCAGTGGCTTCATCCAATTGTCCTGCAGCATGACCGGCAATGACTCCACCGAGCTAGGTGTCTCATCTTCGATGCTCGGTTTAGAGAGGACTTCAATCAGTACGGTCTGTTCGAGACCTTGTAGTGAAGACGAGGCCAACTTGGAGAGAGCGTCAGCTTGTGAGTTCTCCTCCCGGGGGACCCGTTGGATGATGGCTTCATCGAACCGGCCCATGAGGTCCCGGACCTTGGCGAGGTACTTCGCCATTCGCTCGTCCCTGGCCTCATATTCACCCAAGACCTGGTTCACGACTAGTTGGGAGTCACTGTGAATCCGAAGGCGCTGCGCCCCAGCACTTCGTGCGAGTCCGAGACCAGCTATGAGAGCCTCATACTCCGCCTCGTTGTTCGAGGCCTTGAAGTTCATGCGGATCGCATACTGCAGGACGAAGCTGTCAGGGCCGTTCAGGATAATGCCGGCGCCGCTTCCTTCACTGCAAGAGGATCCGTCCACGAAGACTGTCCAAATGGGGGCCCCATTTGGGACGTGGCCGACCTCAGGGATGGTGGACTCTACAATGAAGTCGGCGAGAGCCTGTGCCTTAATTGCCGTCCGAGGCTGATAGGAGATGTCATGCTGACTTAGCTCTATGGACCACTTCATCAGCCGGCCCGAGGTTTCGGGCTTGTGGAGGACTTGCTTGAGGGGTTGATCGGTGAGGACGACGACCGAGTGAGATTGGAAGTAGGGCCGAAGCTTTCTTGCTGCCATGACCAGAGCGTAGGCTATCTTCTCTATCCTCGGATAGCGGAGCTCGGCGTCCCGAAGCACCTTGCTCACGTAGTAAATGGGCCTTTGGGTCCGGTCCTCTTCTCTTACCAGGACAGCGCTCAAGGTTTGCTCGAAAGCGGCCAGGTAGATGAAGAGAGGCTCGCCCGGGACCGGCTTACTGAGCAGAGGGGGGTTCACCAGATAGGCTTTCAGCTGGTCGAACGATTCTTGCTGTGCTTGGCCCCATTCAAATCCTTAGCTCCCCGGAGTGCTTTGAAGAAGGGGAGGCATTTTTCTCCTGACTTGGAGAGGAACCGACCGATAGCTGCGAGCCGACCGATAGCTGCGAGCCGACCGGTGAGCTTCTGCACCTCCTTGATGTTCCGAGGCGGAGCCATGTCCAGTATGGCCTTAATCTTCTCGGGGTTAGCTTCGATCCCTCGCTGGCTCACCATGAAGCCGAGGAATTTTCCCGAGGAGACCCCGAACGCACACTTGTTCGGGTTTAGCCGCATGTTGTACTTCCTCAACACACCGAAGGCCTCCTGGAGGTCGGCTACATGATCGGTGCCGTGGATGCTCTTGACGAGCATGTCATCAACGTACACCTCCATGTTTCGACCGATCTGATGCTGGAAAACCTTGTTGACGAGGCGCTGGTAGGTGGCGCCTGCGTTCTTCAAACCGAACGGCATTACTCGGTAGCAGTAGAGGCCTTGGTTGGTGACGAAGGAGGTCTTCGGGATGTCCGGAGGAAACATCCAGATTTGATTGTACCCCGAGAAGGCATCCATGAAGCTGAGGAGCTCATGGCCCGAGGTGGCGTCGATAAGGGTGTCGATGTTCGGGAGAGGGAAGGGATCCTTCGGACATGACTTGTTGAGGTCGGTGAAGTCGATGCATATCCTCCACGAGCCATTGGACTTCTTGACCATTACGACATTCGACAGCCACTCGGGATAATTTACCTCCTGGATGAACTTGGCCTTCAGCAGCTTATCCACTTCCTCCTTGATTGCCTGCTGTCGCTCGGGAGCGAACTTTCGCCTCTTCTGCTGAACCGGTTTGCACCCCGGTTCGACGCTTAGGCGGTGGACGAGCAAGTCCTCGGAGATGCCGGGCATATCCGCGGCCGACCAAGCAAATAGGTCGCGATTATCCCGGATGCACCTCACCAGGTCGGAGAACAGCACGGTCGGCAAGGACTTGCTGACGAGGAATTTTCGGCTCGGATCCTCGTCGAAGAAGAGTACTTCTTCTAACTCGTCCGCTGGCTCGAACGTTGGGCGAGCCTTCGGCTCGGGGATCTCTAGTGTCTCGAGCGAGAGCACTGGCCCCCGGGTGGAAGTCATGTAGCACTTCCGAGCTGTTTCCTGGCTCCCCCTGACTTCCCCTACTCCCGAGCGAGTGGGGAACTTCATCTTCAAGTGGTATGCCGAGGGGACAGCCTCCAGAGCGGCTAGGCCGGGACGGCCTAGGATGACATTGTATGCTGCCGGGATGTCGACGACCATGAAGTCCGTCGGCTCGGTCCGGGTAGTAGGGGTGCTTCCCGCAGTAACGTCTAGGGTTATCATCCCTTCGACGGTTACCGGGACCCCCGTGAACCCGTGGAGAGTGTAACCGGCCGGCTTGAGACGGTCTCGGGACAGCTGCAGGCCTTGGAAGGCCGAGAGGAATAGGATGTTGACCGAACTCCCATTGTCCACCAAGACCCTCTGTACTTTGAAGTTGGCCATGCGGAGGTCGATGACGAGGGCATCGCAGTGGGGGGTTCGGACTCCTTCGAGGTCGGCATCGGAGAAAGACACAGGGACGCCGAGACCTTTCGGGGGGGGCACTGTGGACTGAGTTGACCTCCCGGACGAAGGCCTTTCGGGAGGAATTAGAGGAGCCCCCCATTGGTCCTCCGTGAATCAGGTGCAGAACCCGTTCCTCCTCGAACTCAGGTGTCTCCTCGCGCCGCTCGGAGCGCTTGTTAGCCCCCCGAGGGGGAGGAGTGTTCCGATCTGTCCGGTCGTTAGCTTTCACGAACTTGGCCAACTGCCCCCTCCGAATGAGGGCTTCAATCTCGTCTCTCAGAGCCCGGCAGTCGTTCGTGTCGTGCCCGTGGTCTCGGTGGTAACGACACCACTTATCTTTGTTCCTCCTCTTTGCCTGAGTGTGCATCCTCGGGGCTGGAGGGATGATTCCCTCCTTCTCTACCTCCATGAGGATAGTAGAAACATTAGTGGTGAGGGGAGTGAACTTCTCGAACCTGGGGGGAGGGCGGCGCTGACCGCCCATGTCCTTCTGAGCTTTCTTGGACCCTTCTTCTCCCGTCGCCTTCCTCTTTGACCCCGCGGCGGGGCCCCCGAAGCTCGGAAGGGCTTCGGCCTCCTCCGCCCGGATGTACTTCTCGCACCTCAGGAGGAGGTCGGCGAAGTCATGCGGGGGCTTCTTGGCCAGGGATGATCGGAGGTTGGCGTTAAGGACGTTCGACTGGAACGCCACGGTAGCCACGGACTGGTCTAAGGAAGCAATTGACCTGACTTCTGCGGTAAACCTTTTCACATAGTCCCGCAACTTTTCTTGCTTCTCCTGCCGCAGGTTCAGCAAGGAAAGACTCGTCTTCTCGGCTCGCCGGCTACTCACGAAGTGAGTGATGAACAGTGTCTCGAACTGTCGAATGAGAAGATGGACGAGGGGGCGAGCCTGGAATACCATTCCCGAGCCGACCCCCGGAGGGTGGCAGGGAAGGTCCTGCAGAGCACCGCGTCGGAAGCTTGGTGGATCAGCATCAGGGTCTTGAAGCTTTCGACGTGGTCGACCGGGTCGGATTCCCCTGAGTATGTTTCAAACTGCGGCAGTTTGAAACTCCTTGGTATGTGGGCCTCCATGATCGACCGTGAGAAGGGGGGTCGGCTGGGACGGAAGGTTCCTGCTCGGGACTCATCCTCCCTGTCCATGCGGCCGATACGTCTTTCCACCTTGTGGATGCGGCGGATGAGGGCGTCATCCCTCCGCTGGTAATCATACGACCCCCCGGACTCCTCTTCATAGGAAGGGGAGCGTGGACTGCGGTGCCGGTACTCCTGGGACCGCCGAGGGCTCTGTTGCCGCTGCTGTCGGCTGGGAGCCGGGGAAGGACTCCGGGTTCGGCGCCGGGGACTGGGATCCCTGAGGGGCGTCGGAACCCTCTGAGCATTCTGGGCGTTCTGTCGGAGATTGAGGGCCTGCAGAACGGTCTCTTGAAACTGGAGGAACTCGGCTCGGCTGATGGGTATATCTCGGTCCCTCGGATGACGCCGATCCCTGGGGGACCGGGACCTCCTCCTTCGGCGCTCAGGGGACGCCGCTCGACTTCTGCGTTCCGGGGACCTTCTGCCGTCCTGACGACGTGGCGACCGCTCACCTTGACGCTGGCGGGAGGCTCCCTCTCGGGCCCGCCTCTCGTCAAGATGGGTACGGAGGTCGTCGTCCTTATGGCGGTTTTGGAGTGTGATGCGGAGGTCGGGGTGATGAGAAGCCATCGAGTCCGAGGACCCATTATGGACCGATACGTGGCCCGGATTGAGGGGCTGCTTCTCCTTCCGACCGTTGTGACCGGACGGACCATTGTTGGGCTACTGCTTGGGAGGAGGAGGCGGAACCTGCTGAGTCAGAGGGGGAAGGTCGGACTGAGGAATGGGATTGACCGGGACTTCATTCACCGGGTCAGTGAGGTTGCCTGCACGGTTCGACCCTCTGGATCGGTTCTTCTTCGGCGGCATGGCTGCAGAGGACGACGGAGAATGGGCTGAGACTGTTCGTGTGGTTTTCCCACAGACGGCGCCAATCTGTTACCGCTGATTTCGGTGTGGGGGTAAACAGATAGAATTTGTGGATCCGAGGAAAACCTGAACAGCTGACTCGGCCTTCTTGCTCCTGCCGCAACCTGCAAGGAAGTGCGAGACACCGGGGTTGATTCCGGCGACGCACCCTCCGACGCTCTTGTCAGTAATCAGCAAAAGATTAAGAAAGAGCTTAAGTGGTAAAAAGTGATTAACCTGGTCTTGGTGGTAGAGGGGTTGTATTTATAGTCGCCTTTGGAATGATTTGGGGCCTGATTTCCTGCCTAACAGTCAGGAGAAAAATCCTCTTATTCTGTTTTTGGGAAGTTAGCCCCTGATTCCCTGGTGAGAGCCAATCAGGTTTATTGATTTGATTTGATCAAATCAGTGGCCTGATTCTCCTCTTGGTGGACCGGGCTTGTATCGGGTCAGGACCCGTGCCCAGTTGAGGTGGATCTATTCGCGGGTGGTTGGTTCTGTGAGAAGGAGGCCCAATACCCGTTTTGGATCCATCTGTATGTGAAATTACCTTTTTACCCCCGTGCTTCAGGATTCGTGCTCGATCTGGACGGTCCCGATTTAACCCCATTTTTAGCCATATCACTATCCAATTATATCTAATCAAGCATATTGCAGAATGCTGAATCTAATAGAGTAGCATATTGAATCAATCATATTACAGAATGCTGAAACTAATTTTCATACATAAAGATACATTATATTGAAACTTATACATCTCTGAAATTATACAACAATAAAGTCTACAACCCTGATTTGTTGTTGGCCTGGGTGGATTAAGGATTGGGCAGAAAAGGTCTTTAGGTAATTCTTTTATTGAGGGTTAAACTATTTAGGGGATGAAAAGGCGATGTTGATGTTTTTTTATCCATGATCTTAAATTTTGTGTCGATTCTTTATCACTATATAAGGTGATGTATGTTTGTTTGTGAGGATAATTTTTTTATGTGAATCTGTTTTCAGTTAATCAGTTGAACTGTAGATTTCTGTATACTATTCGTGCTGGTGTTTCTCTGATCCTGTATATTTTTAATTTGTTTTGAGTGAGAACTCTATAGCTTTTTGAAAGGAACATGCCTGAAGATATTAGTTATTTCAATGGAGTTTTGTGATGATTTCTTCCTTCATTATTAAACAGAAACTTATATTATTTGGTACTGCTGGTGATTGGGCTATGGAAACACATATGTTAGACTAAATTATGGATAGTTAGCTGAGTCTTGTTTGAGAATTGACATTGGCTGATTATTGGAACTTCTTCATATATATATATTTAATTATTTATGTTGAAACTTCTTCATATGGACAGTTAGCTGAGTCTTGTTTGAGAATTGACATTGGCTGATTATTGGAACTTCTTTATATATATATATTTAATTATTTATGTTGAAACTTCTTCATATATATATATATATATATATATATATATATATATTGTGCTTATTTATCCTTCTTTTTTCATTTATATGAATGTTAATTTTTTAAGCTAATTGATATCCGGTAGTACCATGGTATTACCAATACCGTACCGATATTCCGGTAGTACCGAACTCGGTAGTACCAAAAATTTGGTACGGTAATGGTAGAGAAATTTGTGTACCAAGTATTCCGGTACGGTAGACGGTAGAGTAATGATGATACGGTACGGTACGGTATACCACCCCTAGCCTCTAGTTTAGGCATCCAGTTGGCCTTCTACTCATTAACAAAAGAATTTATTATTGTTTATTTTTTGTTGCTATTATTGCAAAATGGTATACAAGCGTACGTTAGTTAACAAAAGATTTTATCTATCTATAACTATTATAATGGGAGAGATGGGGTTCCAAACAAATAAACAATTTTTTATTTTTTTTTGTATGTGTGCAAACACGTGCAGCGCACGTGTTGGTAGGTTTTTTTTTTCTTTGTCCTTTTTCTTCCTCCTCCACGTGATCGCACGTGCATCATACTAGTTATTATGTAATGAACACCCAATTTCTTGCGATATGCTACTTATGTTTCTCAAAAACAAATTATTTCTTCTCTGTACATATAGAAACCAGCCCACTTTGTCAGGCACCTGCCTAATTGTACGAACACCCTGCTAAACCAATTTTCCTTTTCCACCATTTTTGTAAATTTGAATGAAGTTCGATGCTATAAGCCTATAAACCAATGGTGGAAAATGGCATCAGAACTATATTAGCAACCATAATCCAAATAGGCTTCGTCTGACTTACTTTTCTGTACAACGCTAATCTGAAAATTTGATCAACCAAACTTTCCAAAACAAATGTGAAAACTGTATTGTAACATACACAATAATTGTCATCTTCTTATCAAAAAAAACACACACAATAATTATTCCACATAATTGGTTGATTTGATATATGCACCAAATGTCATGATTTGAGATGCATTGCATATGAATTTGGTGTAAGCATGTTTTCTTTCAAATTTTCATTTACATACTGAGGTTAAATGATTGGACGGTGCATGTGGCAATATGGCTGATAGTTAGGCGTGCATCGCACGTGCATTATGCTAGTAACTAATATAATGGGAGAGATGGGGTTCCAAACAAATAAACAATTTTTTATTTTTTTTTGTATGTGTGCAAACACGTGCAGCGCACGTGTTGGTAGGTTTTTTTTTCTTTGTCCTTTTCCTTCCTCCTCCACGTGCATCGCACGTGCATGATACTAGTTATTGTTTATTTAAGAGATACATGGAAATAATGACTTGAAGGGAAACAAGTGTGGGGCCTTCCCACACCCTCCGTATGGTTTATCCTATTCTTCTTGCTCTTGTTTCAAACCATATTGTTACGGACAAATTCTAGAAACATCCAGATTGTTCAAGAGGAGTCCGGAACACTACGGAATGTCCCGTAAGGATCAAGAACGTCCTAGAGTTCTCTAGGACAAGGTGGCACGTTCTAGAGTGAGCTGAACCTTTTGGAAGAATGTACATAGATAAAGAGTATTGTAGAACTCTCTAGAAGACTCTTGTACATAGCAGAACTTTTGTAGTCTAGAACCTTCCCTTGAGGAGGAGAATGATCATGCTAGCACTATAAATAGGGAGGAGCCTCATTTGCTCAAACCATCCAAGAAAAAGCATTCCAAGCCACTCTTATAAAAGTTCTCTTAGAAGAATAAAATTCTCTTCCATCTTACTTTGCTCACTTCTCTTCAATTCTCTGCCTTCTTAGCCCTCAGTTTGCCTGACTTAGCCCTCGATCTAAGGAGTCAGCTAGGTGGCACACGGCCTGACTTGAGAAAAAGAAGTCGTCCCATGACACGTGGTATCAGAGCCAAGGTTTTTCGTTTGGCAGAGATTATGGCTGGACGCGAAGGAAACGTGAGTGATGTCACCACCAACGTGGAGGTAGTTGGTGATAGGGGAAGAGCGGAGATAAATACCAAGAAGAACAAGAGCAAGAATGCGAGGGAGCAGTCGATGGATGTTTTGGCCAGCTTCGATTTGAGATTGGCTAAGGTGGAGATTTCCATGGGGGAGTCCATTGAAAGGATGGATACCATGGACGACACCATAGACGGTGTCAGAGAGGATGTTGGTGGCCTAACGGAGGAGATCCTTGGTGTCCTCAACACCCTAAAGGCCGAGTTCAAGGCAGAGATAGCGCAGCTTCAAGAGGCATTCAACACCCAAGGAGAGGAGGTGAAGTTGTGCAAGGCAGCAATAGCAGGTGGGACTATTGCAAAGGAGATGCCATACACTAAGGCGCAGGAACCCTTGAAGTATGGTGGTAAGCGTGATCCCAAAGAACTTGACGAATTCTGTTGGTCTCTAGAATGCTACTTCAATGTTGTAGGAATTAAGGACGACCAACCCAAAGTGGATACAGCCGTCCTTTACTTGAAAGAAAATGCAGCATTATGGTGGAGAAGGAAGCATGGTGACATAGCCAAGGGGCTATCCACGGTGGATACTTGGGACGAGTTCAAACAACAACTCAAGAGGCAATTTTGTTCCCAAAATGCCAAAGATGCAGCTATGAAAAGGCTACATGGGCTGAGGCATACCAGGAGTATCAAGGAGTATGTTGCCGAATTCACATTCTTGATGTTAGAGTTACCGGATCTGAATGAGGAAGACAAGCTTTTCTACTTCTTCGACGGACTACAATCTTGGGCCAACTTAGAACTCAAGAGGAGGAACGTCAAAGACGTAGACGAAGCTATAGCCGTGGCGGAGGACCTTGTGGAGTTCAAGAAAGACTTCGGCGGCAACAAGAAGAAGAGTGTGGGAGACAAGCCCCACAAGTTTGTGAAACAAGATAAGAAGCATGACAAGCCGTTCAGAAGGGACAAGCCCAATGAGGGAGGAAGCAAGAAGAAGGAGCCGGAATGTTACTTGTGTAGCGGGCCGCACTATATTCGAGACTGCCCAAAATGGAATGCCCTTAATGCTATGGCTTGTCAAGCGGAAGAAGAAATGCACGTTAGTTCCATGCGGCTCCTTAACTCTCTTAAGGCCAAGGATGAGAAGATGAAGGTGTCCAAGGAAAACGGGACAAAGGACGGTGGTCTCATGTTCGTGGAGGCCAAGGTGAATGGAGGATCCACCAAGGCATTAGTGGACACGGGTGCATCTCATAACTTCATTGCTGAAGAAGAGGCTGCTAAGTTGGGAATCAAGTATGCCAAGGAGTCGGGTTGGGTGAAGGCCATCAACTTATCATCTTAACCCATCCTTGGAGTAGCTCGTGGAGTACCCATCCAGCTTGGAGGATGGGAAGGCACTATTGACTTGACGGTTGTCCCTATGGATGACCACCGCATGGTTTTGGGCATGAAGTTTATGGACAAGGTACGTCCCTTATCGTTTGAGAAAGACTCAACCATGCGTATTGCAAAGGGATCTACTATCCACATAGTACCTTTAGAGAGAGGGAAGATGGAGTCAAGAAACTTATCTGCCATGCAACTCAAAAGAGATCTCAAGAAGGGGGAGACCACTTATCTAGCTGTCTTGAAGGAGGTAGATGTTCCAACAGAGACGGGTGTGTCGACCGGAGTGAAGGAAGTGTTGGTAGAGTTCAAGGATGTGATGCCACCGGAGTTGCCGAAGAAGTTACCTCTAAGACGGGAAGTGGATCACGTGATAGAGCTTGAACGGGGTGCAAGACCCCCAGCCATGGGACCTTACCGGATGGCTCCGCCCGAGTTGGAAGAATTGAGGAAGCAATTAAAGGAGTTGCTCGGTGCTGGACTCATTAGGCCCTCCAAAGCTCCCTATGGTACCCCGGTGTTATTCCAAAAGAAGCATGATGGAAGTCTACGGATGTGTATAGACTACCGGGCACTCAACAAAATCACGGTGAAGAACAAGTATCTTATACCGTTGGTTGCCGATCTCTTCGACCGACTTGGTAAGGTGCGTTGGTTTTCAAAGTTGGATTTGAGGTCGGGCTATTGGCAGGTACGCCTAGCCGAAGGGGATGAAGCTAAGACGACTTGTGTGACAAGGTATGGTTTGTTTGAGTTCTTGGTGATGCCCTTTGGTCTAACCAATACACCTGCGACATTCTGCACCCTCATGAACAATATCTTCCATCCATTCTTGGACAAGTTCTTGGTGGTGTACGTGGATGACATCGTGGTGTATTCAGACACGTTAGAGGAACATGTTGAGCTCCTAAGACAAGTCTTCCAAGCACTAAGGGAGAATGAACTCTATGTCAAGCCAGAGAAGTGCTCCTTTGCCCAGCAGGATGTGATGTTCTTAGGGCACAAGGTAGCCAGAAGGAAGATTTATATGGATGGATCCAATGTGCAGGCCATTGCGGAGTGGGAACCGCCCAAAAACGTGACTGAGCTACGGTCTTTCTTAGGCCTTGTGAATTATTACAGGCAGTTCATTCTCGGATACTCGGCTAAAGCCACACCACTCACCAACCTACTCAAGAAGAAAGTTGTGTAGGAATGGACAGATGACTGCCGAGCTGCCTTCGAAGATCTAAAGAAAGCCATCACGGAGGAACCAGTTCTGAGGCTGCTAGATTAATCAAAACCTTTCGAGGTACACACTGATGCATCCAACTTTGCGATAGGAGGGGTACTCATGCAGGAAGATCACCCAGTGGCCTATGAGAGTCGGAAGTTAAATGAGGCAGAACGGAGGTACCCAGTGCACGACAAAGAGATGACGGCTATCATCCATTGTCTTCGGGTATGGAGGCATTACTTGTTGGGGAGTCAGTTTATGATCAAGACTGACAATGTGGCTACGAGCTACTTCCAAAATCAGAAGAAGCTAAGCTCCAAACAAGCACGTTGGCAAGACTTCTTGGCCGAGTTCGACTATGTGATGGAGTATAAGCCGGGTAAGACCAACGTGGTAGTCGATGCATTAAGTCGCAAGGCGGAGCTCGCGACCATCACCCAAGTTGAGTGTGACCTTGCCAAACGTATCAAGGAGGGATTGAGTC
The DNA here is from genome assembly GCA_017893485.1 of Hemerocallis citrina. Taxonomy (NCBI): domain Eukaryota; kingdom Viridiplantae; phylum Streptophyta; class Magnoliopsida; order Asparagales; family Asphodelaceae; genus Hemerocallis; species Hemerocallis citrina. The sequence continues at coordinate 316,966 of JACEHZ010000194.1, read as the reverse complement.
ATGACCCCTTAGCCGTTAATGTGGTGAATATGGCTAAAGAAGGCAAGACACGCAAATTTTGGATGGAGGGTGGACTTCTCCTCACAGTTGGTGATCGTCTCTATGTTCCCAAGTGGGACAACTTGAGAAGGGAAGTCTTGAAAGAATGCCATGATTCTAGGTGGGCTGGACATCCAGGCACGCACCGTACACGGGCATTAGTGGAGCGGTCCTATTATTGGCCTAGCATGAGGAACGATGTCGAAGCTTATGTAAAAACTTGTCTTATATGCCAACAAGACAAGGTGGAACAAGATAAGCTAGCTGGGTTGTTGGAACCACTACCCATACCGGAGCTTCCATGGGAAAGTACATCCATGGACTTCATTTTAGCGTTGCCTTTGTCGGAGGGATGCGGTTCCATAATGGTTGTAGTGGACCGGTTCTCTAAGTATGGAACCTTTATCCCAGCCCCGAGAGATTGCACGACAGAGGAAGCGGGAAGGTTATTCTTCAAACATGTGGCCAAGTATTGGGGACTTCCTCGGACCATAATAAGTGATCAAATCCACGCTTCACGGGCAAGTTTTGGAGAGAACTATTCAAGTTGATGGGCTCGGATCTCCACTTCTCCACAAGTTTTCATCCTCAAACCAATGGCCAGACAGAGAGGGTGAACCATCTGTTGGAGATATACCTTCGGCACTATGTGAGTGCCAACCAGCGGGATTGGACTAAGTTGCTCGACGTGGCCCAGTTTTCATATAACCTGCAGAAGAGCGAGGCTACGGGAAGGAGTCTCTTTGAACTAGTAACCGGACAGCAACCGATGACACCTCAAGAGCTAGCAAAGGGGTACACTGGTTCAAGCCCGCCAGCCTACAAGTTTGTCAAAGGGTGGAATGAGGAGATAGACATTGCCCGAAGCTACTTGACCAAGGTGGCCAAACGGATGAAGAAATGGGCCGATGTGAAAAGACAACCGAGGGAATTCATTATAGGCGACGAGGTGATGATGAAGTTACCCCAAAAGAGGTTCAAGTCTACACGCTAGGTTCACAAAGTCTTGACACGAAGATATGAAGGACCGTACCAAGTAGTGGAGAAAGTTGGCACGAGATCCTACAAGGTAGCTTTGCCGTCGCACCTGAAGATCCACCCAATTTTTCATGTTAGCCTTCTCAAACCTTATAGTAGGGCCGAGGAGGACCCAAGGAGGAACGAATCTCATCGAGCTCCACCAGCAAATGTGGTTTCATATGAAAAGGAAGTCAATGAGATCTTAGCCGACCGAGTTGTTCGCAAGAGGGGCATGCCTAACTGGACCGAGTACTATGTGCGCTGGAAAGATCAACCCGAGAGCGAGTCTAGTTGGGAGCGAGAACAAGACCTATGGCAGTTCCGCTACAAGATAGAAGAATTCAAGTCTAAGGCTTAACGAGGACGTTAAGAGCTTAGGTGGGGGAGGGTGTCACGGACAAGTTCTAGAAACATCCAGATTGTTCAAGAGGAGTCCGGAACACTACGGAATGTCCCAGAAGGATCAAGAACGTCCTAGAGTTCTCTAGGACAAGGTGGCACGTTCTAGAGCGAGCTAGAACCTTTTGGAAGAATGTACATAGATATAGAGTATTGTAGAACTCTCTAGAAGACTCTTGTACATAGCAGAACTATTGTAGTCTAGAACCTTCCCTTGAGGAGGAGAATGATCATGCTAGCACTATAAATATGGAGGAGCCTCATTTGCTCCAACCATCCAAGAAAAAGCATTCCAAGCCACTCTTGTAAAAGTTCTCTTAGAAGAATAAAATTCTCTTCCATCTTACTTTGCTCACTTCTCTTCAATCCTCTGCCTTCTTAGCCCTCAGTTTGCCTGACTTAGCCCTCGATCTAAGGAGTCAGCTAGGTGGCACATGGCCTGACTTGAGAAAAAGAAGTCGTCCCGTGACAATATGGTGAAAAAACTATTACGTGTCAAAAGGGAAGTTGAGCAGGCATAGTTAGGTAAAATGCATGTCATAAGGATATGAAAGGCATAATTTGAGGTAGTTTAACGTATACGTTTTAATCTCCATCTTTAATATTCTAATGGAAGAGTTGAAATTGTAATGTTGTCAACATACAAACCTGTATGTTGTACGTGCAAGCCAACTCTTCCATTAATTACAACAAAAACAAGCAAATTGAAAAAAAATCCACCTATTTAAAACGTGCAACGCACATTCAAAACAAATTTAAAATATTTTTTTAACACTGAATATACATATATGTTGCACATACAACTCAAATTCTACTCATAAACACGTGTAAAAATTGTAGCTTTTTCTTCAAAATATTTTTACCAATTACGTGCAACGCACGTCCAACTCCAAAACTATTTTTTACACGTAAATCGCACGTGCTAAAACAAGCATCGCACGTGAAAATACTAGTAATAATAATATTATAATGGGAGAAGACCTTAGTGTTATTTTTCATTTTGTCATTCTACCAACATGTACAACGCACATACATAACTAATATAAAGGAGGATTCCCGTTCAAATCCTTCATACGATAGAATTTTTATTTTATTTTGATGCGGTTTGTTTTTGGGAAACGTGTGGATGCACCAGGTGTGAGTTCTTACTCGATTTGTATTGATGGAGGAGACTCCTATGCAGACGACCCTCGGTTGGACGAACGGTACTGAGGTAGGCGATAGTGAGGTGGAGGCTGATGCTCGGCTCGGATCTTTGGGGCTCGGATCCGAGGGTCTCGTGTACCTGCAGACGGTCTCGGAACACCGGGGTTGGTCCCGGTGGCAGACCCTCCGACGATCTAGTCAGTCACTAAGGGAGAGTAACAGTAACTAGGGTTTGAGTAGAAAAGTTTTGATTACCTGGAGAAGGAGTAGGGGTCTGGTATTTATAGAAGATGACAACCGGGTCTGGGCTCGTTTGGGGCCGGGTCTGGACCCAGTTGCCCAAGTGGCTGAAGCGGTGGAAAACCGGGCGGTATAGGGCTGACGTGGTAGACGCCGGGGCGGTTTCCGGGCTGACGTGGCAGAGGTCCGGGCAGTTTTCCGACGCTGACGTGGCGGATCCGGAGGATCAGGAAGAGCACGTATCCTGAGGGGATCCTGTGGCCCAAGACGGGCCATGTTATTCCTGACCCATATCACAAGCCCCACACTCCTGTAGGGCTGGGTGAACTAGCCGTGTAGGAGTGATCCTTTGCCTCTGTAGGAAGAGCAGGGTGGATGTTTGGGGTAAAAGGTAGGATCTGCTATTTCCTGAAGAGGCCAGGGGGTAGGAGGAAGGGACCCCTCATTGGATTTTGCACGGGAGGCCAAGTCTGAAGAGAGGGGAGAGCCAGAGCGACGGTTGCCGAGGCTTGGGGTCGGCAGACGAGCCCTGGGGATCGGCGGACGAGCTCCAAGGGTCGGTAGGCAATCCCCTCGCTAGTTGGAAGAGCGAGGGGACATCGAGGTCTCCCGTTGGGCCCGTTTTGTTGAGTACCAAGGGTCGGCAGCCGAGCTCTGAGGGTCGATGGACGATCTCCTCGCTAGTTGGAAGAGCGAGGAGGAGGTGAGGTCTTCTTTTGGGGCTCGGTTTGTCGAGCACTAGGGGTCGGCAGACGAGTCCCTTGTGACAAGAGGAGGGCTCATGGGGCTCACGGTGTCATCCGAGTTCCGAGCCCTTCTGAATCAAAGGAGGGTAGATGGGGCTCGCGGTGCTACCCGAGCTCCGAGCCCCTCTGAATCAAAGGAGGGCAGCTGGGGCTTGCGGTGCTATCCGAGCTCCGAGCCCTTATGAACAAAGGAGGGCAGTTGGGGCTCGCAGTGCTATCCGAGCTCCGAGCTCCTCTGAATCAAAGGAGGGCAGTTGGGGCTCGTGGTGCTATCCGAGCTCCGAGCCCTCTGAATCAAAGGAGGGCAGTTAAGGCTCGTGGTGCTATCCGAGCTCTGAGCCCCTCTGAATCAAAGGAGGGCAGTTGGGGCTCACAGTGCTATCCGAGCTCCAAGCTCCTCTGAATCAAAGGAGGGCAGTTGGGGCTCGCGATACTATACGAGCATCGACCCTTCTGTGAAAATAGAAGAGGAATTATTGGCCCGCGGTACTATCCGAGCGTCGACCCTTCTGTGGAAATAGAAGAGGAATTATTGGCTCGCGGTACTATCCGAGTGTCGACCCTTCTGTGGAATAGAAGAGGAATTATTGGCTCGCGTTGCTATCCGAGCGTCGACCCTTCTGTGAAAATAGAAGAGTAATTATTGACTCGCGATACTATCCGAGCGTTGACCCTTCTGTGAAAATAGAAGAGGAATTATTGGCTCGCGGTACTATCCGAGCGTCGACCCTTCTGTGAAATAGAAGAGGAATTATTGGCTCGTGTTGCTATCCGAGCGTCGACCCTTCTGTGAAATAGAAGAGGAATTATTGGCTCGCGGTACTATCCGAGCGTCGACCCTTCTGTGAAATAGAAGAGGAATTATTGGCTCGCATTGCTATCCGAGTGTCGACCCTTCTGTGAAATAGAAGAGGAATTATTGGCTCGCGGTACTATCCGAGCGTCGACCCTTCTGTGAAATAGAAGAGGAATTATTGGCTCGCGATACTATCCGAGCGTCGACCCTTTTGACTTGTCGAAAAAGCCTGTTTGGAGAGAAAAAGTGGAGGGGTAGTGGGGTAATTTTATGCCTGTTGCTGACGTTATAAGCGCAAAGATCAAAGCGTTTCCATATCTTGGTGGCCGCTAGATCTTGATAGTTAAGATCCAATGGCCAGATCTTTTTTGCGGAAATCGAGGAGTTGCTTCCACCTTTAAAACCCCCTCCCCCTCCCTCATTTCTTCTTTACTTTATTACTCATTTTCCAATTTTAACAAGAGCAGGATTCTTACTTGCCATCGGCGATACTTTCCGGTGACCATAAATTCCTACGCTCCAGGTTAGTACTTTTTTTTAGTAATGTCGCGAACTCAGTCCGGATCCGAGGCTAGCTCATCAGGCCGTTCCACAGAGGAATCTGAGCAGGAAACGTCCTCGTCCTTGAGTAAGTATAAGGTGAAGGATGAGGTTCTGACCGACCCTGGGTCGGACGATGGGGACGACGTAGCCTTCGTGGTGTCCTCGCTGAGGTCCAGAAGGCTGGGAAAGGAGCCCATGGATGAGGGTGAAGAGGAGGAAGAGGATGAGGGGGACGGCGAGGACGAGGAGGAGCAGGATCAAGAGGAGGACGATGAGGAAGAGGAGGGGGAAGGCACCGAGGGCGAGGAGGAAGACAAGGAGGAGCAGGGTGCCGAGGGTGAGGAAGACGAGGAGGGTTAGTATTCCGAGGTCTAGGGTGTTTACGACGAGGAGGATGAGGTCGACGAACGGGAGGCTGCCCAAGGAGACGCTGGCCAGGGCACGGCGGGAAGGCCGATCGGGGTCGGAGAAGATCTTCCACCCCTTCCCCCTTTGTCGACGCCGTCTCCCGAGCGGAAGGCTCGCCCTTGTCGGAAGAAGAAAGTCTTGACCATCCCACACAGTCCTTCCTTACCAGATGAGTACGCACCGAGACCGGGTATCGAGTTTCCCCGGGTCTCCTTCAAGAATCCAGGATCGATTTGGATGTATCCCGACGATATTAAGGATATCGAACCGATCCCTCCAGTGCCGGGCGAAGACACTCGGGTGAAGATTCACGCAGATAGCATCTCGAGCATTTTGAAGGCGGAATATCTTAACATTCTTAGGGCCACCTACTATATTCCGCGGGAGTTCGAGATCTTCATTCCGAGCCCAGGTATTCGACCCACTACGGCTCTGGCGCCGGGTTACTGTATGTTTCCCGAGGACGCCTTCCTCTCAGGGCTGAGGCTTCCTTTGCATCCTTTTGTTAAGAGGGTTCTGAACTGGGCGAGGCTGTGCCATATGCAGTACGGTCCGAACTCTTGGAAGCATCTAGTTTTCTTTATACTAAAGTGCCAAGAGAAGGGAGTGACGCCAAGGCTGACGTATTTCCGAGCCGTTCATGGGATCGGCTCGCTCGGGGATCAGGAGGGGATTTTTTACTTTTCATCGAGGCCGCATAAGAAGGTCATGCATGGTCATTCGAACTCCATAAAGGGGTGGAAAGAAAAGTATTTTGTGGTTCGGACTAAGGGGTCTTGGGGAATTCTGACCAGGTAGAACTTCGTCAAGCCGAACCACAAGCCTCCGAAGCGGAGCGACTTGACCGCCAAGGAGTGGAAGAGGGTGGAGAAGATAGTCGGGGGGCACAGTATCGCATGGCCTTGAGTGACCGAGATACACCTCGCCCGGGCCGGACTGAGTCTTGCCGACCTTAGTATGTTTCTTTCCGAATTTGTTCATTTTCCTACCTTCGTGTTAACGTTAGCTCTTCTCCTTTCTGTTTTTGCAGGGATGACAACTCAACAGGCGGACACTAAGAAGATATTGCTTGCTGTTGCCGAGAAGGCGAGGACAGAGAAGAAGAAGAAGGCCGAGCAGGAAAGGATAGTGGCCGAGAAGCAGAAGCTGGCTGCGCTGGCCGGAGGGTCCTCCAAGGGGCCGGCCCCGGTGGCCGAGGAGCCTTCCCTGGCGAAGAGGGTCAAGAGGCACCACTCCCCCCACTCCCATTCGTCGAAGGCGGCTCGGGATGCTGGGGGTGGTTCGGGTAAGACAGTGGATGCCCCGGGAAAAGGGCTCCCCCCTATACGGCCGACCGCCGAGAAGATGGTGGGCAAGCAGGGTACGCTACCCTTTGCTCCTGATTGGTCGATCGTACGGGGGGTTTCTCTGCTCGATGGGCCTGTGTCGGTCGAGTTCGTCTCGAAGGCCGCCACCGAGCGCGATTTGATGGCCCTGGCGATGCAGACGGCAGACCAGGCCTACATGTGGTGGTCTCAGGCACACCTCTCGGTAAGTTGGCTTGGCTCCACTTTTCACATTAACTTGGAGTTTTTCTGATCTTTCTCTCTTCGGACAGGCGATGCTCCATGGTCAGCACTTCCACAAGTGCTTGGAGAAGGAGATATACATCGAGAGGCGAAATGCGGAGAAGTACCACCGCAAACTGAACAAGGCCACGGATGACCTGAAAGAGGCCCGAACCCTGGTGACCGTCCACGAGGCCCAGATAGAGTCGCTCTGCAGAATCCACAAGCAGGACCGGGAGGATCTTGAGGTGAAGATTGCGGCCGAGGCGTAGAAGGGGAAGAAGGCCCTGGAGGAGATGGATTCGACCTTGGGGGAGACTCTGATGCTGTCACAGGACGAGGCGTACAAACAGGCCAAGTCCCATTTTAAGCAGATCTATCCCGAGCAGAACGTGGACCACTTCTGCTATGGATGGCAGGCAGACCTGCCGCTGACCCCTGGTGGTGACGAGACGAGGGGATTCCAGGGCGACGAAGAGGACCCCCCCTCAAGAATAGACTAGTTTTTGCTTCTTTTTTCACTTTTGATGTAACTGCCTTAAGCGGACTGGCCACGCGGCTTTTGTATCAAACATTTGAAAGAAATGAAATTTACTTTTTTGGGCCGATCTTTCCAGACTTGTGTTTTTTGTGATATTTGCTTTCATCTTTTGGTAGATGCACGGGACCCGGATCGCCGACCCCGTTTCTATCGATGTACCTCTGACTAGAGCGGGGAAGGAGGCTTGGGAGGCAGTTTTGGCTGGCCAACGAAAACAGGCTCGGGACCGAGCGGCCGCTAAGAATTATTTTCTGAACAGTTCTAGAGAGCTCGGTCTGGAGGTGGTGCGCCTGAAGAAGGTCATAGCCGATCGGGACTGGTAGGTAATTGAGACGGACTGGTCCCTATCGGATACCTCGAGTGGGCAGTCGGCTTCGGAGTCTTTCCTTCGCGAGGCCGTGGTTAAGAAAGAGCTGGAGATTCGTAGGCTGAAGCTGATGTTAGGCACGGGTCTGATGGAAGAGGACAACAACTCGACCCCGGGGCGGTCTCCGACATTTCTGTTAGATGAGGCCCAGCCCGGTGATGCAGGAAGCTTGGTGGCGGGAGTATCTTCCATGGCCGATCCAACCGAACATGGGAAGAGCCCCGAAGGAGGTGCCGAGTTTGAATTTCAGTCCGAGTGCGAGTGAGTTTGTGAGTTGTTCTTTGTATTTGTATCGATGTTCATTGAGTTGTAAGTAATGAGTAATAATAATAGCATTCGTTTTCTCGAACCTTGATCGTCTCGGTTGCCGAGGGTTGCCGGTGTGTCTGCTACGAAGGGTTGCCACTGACGCGACTGCGTCACTAATGGCGATGTTTCGCATTCCCATGAGTATTTATGGCGACGTTTCGCCTTCCGTCGTTTCATGTTCCCGGACGCAATAAATGTGGGCCTCATGGGGGCTATATAATCCCACTCCGCTTGTTGGTTGTCAGGTAGTGAGCTGCTTAATTTGGGTGCCTGCGGAAGGCAGGAGCCCAGAGAACACAATGTTTTCGTATACTCCAGATCGGAGGCACACCGATCACCCTCGGACTGTTCGGGGTCCAGGCCGTTAGAGCCATAAGACCCCGGGCTGTTCGTTGGTGAGCGGTGGGCCAACCGATCGGTTCGGGGGTTCAGATAGAGCCGAAGCATGGTGGCTCTCCTGCCATCCTCGAACTGTTCAGGGTTTCGGGCTTGAAAGAGCCGTATATCCCGGGTTGTTCGTGGGCGAGAGAAGGGCCAGCTTGACGGCTCGAAGGCTCGGAGCGTTTGGCTCGGGACGGAGTGAGCAGAGGGTCGATGGCCCCCCTGCCACCCTCGAACAGTTCGGGGTTTGGGCTGGTGAAAGCCGTAAACCCCGAGTTGTTCGCGGGGGAGAGTGTGGTCAACAAATCGACTCAAAGCTCGGGGCGTCTGCCGAAGGCGGACACTCTAAACCTTGATAAAATTTTTGTTAACACATGGTAGTAGGTCGTCACCGAGCCCCCATGTGGGTGAGAAAGATAGTTGCAGGCGTAGCAGAGGGTCGCCGCCGAGCGTCAAGGTCGCGGTGCCTTGAAGAAGGTACCCGCCTTGCTCGGGGCTGACGCCGAGCTCCCGCAGTTGTTCTCTGGGAGAGACAGTGCGGGCGTGGCTGGCGGATGTTGCCTTGTACATAGGTTGATGAGCTTGAAGAAGCCCAAACCGAGCGAGGGACGGATGTCGAGCCCTATACCGATGAGAAAGACAGTTGTAGGCGTAGCAGAGGGTCTCCGCCGAGCATCAAGGTCGAGGTGCCTTGAAGAAGGCACCCGCCTTGCTCGAGGCCGACGCCGAGCTCCCACACTTGTTCTCAGGGAGAGACGGTGCGGGCGTGGCTGGCGGATGTAGCCTCGTACATAGGTTGATGAGCTTGAAGAAGCCCAAACCGAGCGAGGGACGGATGCCGAGCCCCCATACCAATGAGAAAGACAGTTGTAGGCATAGCAGAGGGTCTCCGCCGAGCGTCAAGGTCGTGGTGCCTTGAAGAAGGCACCCGCCTTGCTCGGGGCCGACGCCGAGCTCCCACACTTGTTCTCAGGGAGAGACGGTGCGGGCGTGGCTGGCGGATGTCGCCTCGTACATAGGTTGATGAGCTTGAAGAAGCCCAAACCGAGCGAGGGACAGATGCCGAGCCCCCATACCGGTGAGAAAGACAGTTGTAGGCGTACCAGAGGGTCTCCGCCGAGCGTCAAGGTCGAGGTGCCTTGAAGAAGGCACCCACCTTGCTCGGGGCCGACGCCGAGCTCCCACACTTGTTCTCACGGAGAGACGGTGCGGGCGTGGCTGGCGGATGTCACCTCGTACATAGGTTGATGAGCTTGAAGAAGCCCAAACCGAGCGAGGGACGGATGCCAAGCCCCCATACCGGTGAGAGAGACAGTTGTAGGCATAGCAGAGGGTCTCCGCCGAGCGTCAAGGTCGAGGTGCCTTGAAGAAGGCACCCGCCTTGCTCGGGGCCGACGCCGAGCTCCCACACTTGTTTTCACTGAGAGACGGTGCGGGCGTGGCTGGCGGATGTAGCCTCGTACATAGGTTGATGAGCTTGAAGAAGCCCAAACCGAGCGAGGGACGGATGCCGAGCCCCCATACCAATGAGAAAGACAGTTGTAGGCATAGCAGAGGGTCTCCGCCGAGCGTCAAGGTCGTGGTGCCTTGAAGAAGGCACCCGCCTTGCTCGGGGCCGACGCCGAGCTCCCACACTTGTTCTCAGGGAGAGACGGTGCGGGCGTGGCTGGCGGATGTCGCCTCGTACATAGGTTGATGAGCTTGAAGAAGCCCAAACCGAGCGAGGGACAGATGCCGAGCCCCCATACCGGTGAGAAAGACAGTTGTAGGCGTACCAGAGGGTCTCCGCCGAGCGTCAAGGTCGAGGTGCCTTGAAGAAGGCACCCACCTTGCTCGGGGCCGACGCCGAGCTCCCACACTTGTTCTCACGGAGAGACGGTGCGGGCGTGGCTGGCGGATGTCACCTCGTACATAGGTTGATGAGCTTGAAGAAGCCCAAACCGAGCGAGGGACGGATGCCAAGCCCCCATACCGGTGAGAGAGACAGTTGTAGGCATAGCAGAGGGTCTCCGCCGAGCGTCAAGGTCGAGGTGCCTTGAAGAAGGCACCCGCCTTGCTCGGGGCCGACGCCGAGCTCCCACACTTGTTTTCACTGAGAGACGGTGCGGGCGTGGCTGACGGATGTCACCTCGTACATAGGTTGATGAGCTTGAAGAAGCCCAAACCGAGCAAGGGACGGATGCCAAGCCCCATACCGGTGAGAGAGACAGTTGTAGGCATAGCAGAGGGTCTCCGCCGAGCGTCAAGGTCGCGGTGCCTTGAAGAAGGCACCCGCCTTGCTCAGGGCCGATGCTGAGCTCCCACACTTATTCTCAGGAAGAGACGATCCGGACATGGCTGGTGGATGTCACCTCGTACATAGGTTGATGAGCTTGAAGAAGCCCAAACCGAGCGAGGGACAGATGCCGAGCCTCCATACCGGTGAGAAAGACAGTTGTAGGCATACCAGAGGGTCTCTGCTGAGCATCAAGGTCGAGGTGCCTTGAAGAAGGCACCTGCCTTGCTCGAGGCCGACGCCGAGCTCCCACACTTGTTCTCAGGGAGAGACGGTGCGGGCATGGCTAGCGGATGTTGCCTCGTACATAGGTTGATGAGCTTGAAGAAGCCCAAACCGAGCGAGGGACGGATGCCGAGCCCCCATACCAATGAGAAAGACAGTTGTAGGCATAGCAGAGGGTCTCCGCCGAGCATCAAGGTCGTGGTGCCTTGAAGAAGGCACCCGCCATGCTCGGGGCCGACGCCGAGCTCCCACACTTGTTCTCAGGGAGAGACGGTGCGGGCGTGGCTGGCGGATGTCGCCTCGTACATAGGTTGATGAGCTTGAAGAAGCCCAAACCGAGTGAGGAACAGATGTCGAGCCCCCATACCGGTGAGAAAGACAGTTGTAGGCGTAGCAGAGGGTCTCCAACGAGCGTCAAGGTCGTTGTGCCTTGAAGAAGGCACCCGCCTTGCTCGGGGCTAACGCCGAGCTCCCACACTTGTTCTCAGGGAGAGGCGGTGCGGGCGTGGCTGGCAGATGTCGCCTCGTACATAGGTTGATGAGCTTGAAGAAGCCCAAACCGAGCGAGGGATGGATGCCGAGCCCCCATACCGGTGAGAAAGACAGTTGTAGGCGTAGCCGAGGGTCTCCGCCGAGCGTCAAGGTCGCAGTGCCTTGAAGAAGGCACCCGCCTTGCTCGGGAACGACGCCGAGCTCCCACACTTGTTCTCAGGGAGAGTCGGTGCGGGTGTGGCTGGCGGATGTTACCACGTACATAGGTTGATGAGCTTGAAGAAGCCCAAACCGAGCGAGGGACGGATGCCAAGCCCCCATACCGGTGAGAAAGATAGTTGTAAGAGAAGCTTTTCTGGCTCGCGCTGTTATCCAAGCACCGAGCCCCAAGCTTGTAAGGGAAGCTTTACAGGCTCACGCTGTTATCCGAGCACCGAGCCCCAAGTTTGTAAGGGAAGCTTTTCTGGCTCGCGCTGTTATCCGAGCACCGAGCCCCAAGCTTGTAAGGGAAGCTTTTCTGGCTCGCGCTGTTATTCGAGCACCGAGCCCTAAGCTTGTAAGGGAAGATTTTCTGGCTCGCATTGTTATCCGAGCACCGAGCTCCAAGCTTGTAAGAGAAGATTTACAGGCTCGCGCTGTTATCCGAGCACCGAGCCCCAAGCTTGTAAGGGAAGCTTTTCTGGCTCGCGCCGTTATCCGAGCACCGAGCCCCAAGCTTGTAAGGGAAGCTTTTCTGGCTCCCGCAGTTATCCGAGCATCGAGCCGCAAGTTTGTAAGGGAAGCTTTACATGCTCGCGCTGTTATCCGAGCACCGAGCCCCAAGCTTGTAAGGGAAGCTTTACAGGCTCGTGCTGTTATCCGAGCACCGAGCCTCAAGCTTGTAAGGGAAGCTTTTCTGGCTCGTGCTGTTATTCGAGCACCGAGCCCTAAGCTTGTAAGGGAAGCTTTTCTGGCTCGTGCTGTTATCCGAGCACCGAGCCCCAAGCTTGTAAGGGAAGCTTTTCTGGCTTGCGCTGTTATCCGAGCACCGAGACCCAAGCTTGTAAGAGAAGCTTTATAGGCTCGCACTGTTATCCGAACACCAAGCCCCAAGCTTATAAGGGAAGCTTTTCTAGCTCGTGCCGTTATCCGAGCACCGAGCCCCAAGCTTGTAAGGGAAGCTTTTCTGGCTCGCGCTGTTATCCGAGCACCGAGCCCCAAGCTCGGTCTTCGGGGAGCTATCCCTTGACTAGAAATTTTTTGATAAGAATGGTCCAGTCGTCAGGAGGGACTCTGTCTTTGACTCACAGAACCTCTGGGGAGTCTGTACTTGGCTTCAACAGGACTTCAATCAGGACCGTACGGTCGAGGCCTTCAAAGGATGAGAAAACCAATTTTGACAGGGCGTCGGCCTGGGCATTCAGCTCCCGGGGGATCCTTACGACAACCGATTCGTTGAAGGAGGATAATAGGCGTTGGACCATGGCCCGGTACCTGATCATCCGATCGTCACGGGCCTCGTAGTCCCCGGTGATCTGGTTGACCACCAGCTGAGAGTCGCTAAAGGCTCTGATCTGTCTGGCACCGGTTTGATGAGTCAGGTTGAGCCCGGCGATCATCGCCTCGTATTCAGCCTCATTGTTAGAGGCCGGGAAGTTGAGGCGGAGACAATACTGGAGGAGGAAACCATCCGGACCTCGAAGAATGATGCCCGCACCACTCCCCGTTTCGCAAGAGGAGCCGTCGATGTAAACTTCCCATGTCTGGTCGGCTTCCTTGCTCGCGGGTTGCTCGGAGATGGTGCATTCTGTGATGAATTCGGCGAGGGCCTGCCCTTTGATGGACATTCTAGGTTGATAGCCGATGTCGTACTGGCTGAGTTCGATCGACCATTTTACTAGTCGTCTGGAGCTCTCGGGTTTGTAGAGCACGGCCTTCAAGGGTTGATCCGTGAGTACCTGGATCGAATGCGCCTGAAAGTAAGGGCGGAGCTTTCACGCGGCTATGACCAAGGCGTACGCCACCTTCTCCATCCTGGAATACCGGGTCTCGGCATCGAGCAGGACCTTACTTACATAGTAGAGGGGCTTTCAAACCCCTTCCTCTTCTCGGATAAGGACGGCGCTGAGCACGTTCTCCGAAGCAGAAAGGTAGAGCCAGAGTGGCTCCCCTGGTTCGAGCTTGCTGAGGAGAGGAGGGTTGGCGAGGTACTCTTTCAACTGTGCGAAGGCCTCTTGCTGTTGAGCACCCCACTCTAACCTTCCAGTGCCGCGTAGCGCCTTGAAGAACGGAAGGGACTTCTCTCCAGACTTGGAGAGGAAACGGCCGATGGCTGCCAGTCTACCCGTTAGCCTCTGGACTTCTTTGACATTCCTGGGAGGGGCCATGTTTATTATGGCCTGGATTTTTTCGGGGTTCGCCTCGATGCCGCGCTGGCTGACGATGAACCCTAAGAACTTCTCCGAGGTGACGCTGAAGGCGCACTTCGCCGGGTTGAGCCTCGTGTTATGGGTTCGAAGGACCCCAAAGGCCTCTTCCAGGTCGGCGACGTGGTGCTATCCTTGTTGGCTTTTGACGAGCATGTCGTCGATGTATACCTCCATGTTACGTCCGATTTGATCTTTAAAGACTCGGTTGATGAGCCTCTGGTAGGTGGCGCCGGCATTCTTCAGCCCGAAAGGCATGATCCGGTAGCAATACAGTCCCTGGTATGTGACGAAAGACGTCTTGGCGATGTCCGGAGGGAACATCCGGATCTGGGTATATCCTGAGAAGGCATCCATGAACGATAATAGCTCGTGGCCCAAGGACGCATCGATCAGGGTGTCAATGCTAGGGAGAGGGAACGGATCCTTGGGGTATGCCTTGTTGAGGTCGGTGAAATCTATGCAGATCCTCCAACTCCTGCTCGCCTTCTTGACCATGATGACGTTTACCAGCCACTCCGGGTAGCTGACCTCTTGCACGAAACGCGCGGACAAGAGCTTGTCAACTTCCGCGTTTACCGCCTGTTGTTGCTCCGGGGCGAACTTGCGCCGTTTTTGGACAACTGGTTTCGACTCGGGGATCATGCTGAGTTTGTGCATGATGAGATCCTCAGAGATGCCGGGCATGTCAGAGGGCTTCTAGGCGAAGAGGTCGATATTGCGCTGAATGCAGGCGATTAGGGTGGACTTGAGGTCGGGGACGAGGGAGCAGCTTACTCAAAAGTGCTTCGTCGCATCCCCTGTCTCGAACGAGACATCTTGCAGCTCGTCTGTCGGCTCTGGCTCTGGTTGGGTCCTTTCGGGCTCCAGCTCGACGGCATCGAGGGGAAACACCCCGCTTCCGATCGCCGTCATGTAGCACGAACGTGCTGCTTCTTGGTTCCCTCGGACAACTCCGACGCCAGTGTTAGTAGGGAACTTCATTTTCTGATGGTAGGCCGAGGAAACCGCCTGGAGGGAGCAGAGCCCCGGACGGTCGAGGATGGCGTTATAGGCTGCCTTGACATTCACAACCATGAAGTCCATGGACTCGGTCCTTCTGTTCGGGGTCGTGCCTGTGGTGAAATCGAGGGTGACGATCCCCTCTATAGTTACAGGGACACCGGAGAATCCGTGCAGGGTGTACCCGGCAGGTTTTAGTTTCTCACGGAAAAGCTTCAAGTTCTCGAATGCTTCCAGGAACAGAATGTTGACTGAGCTCCCGTTGTCCATGAGGATTCGCCGGACCTCGAAGTTTTCCATGCTGAGGCCAATGATCAGTGTGTCGCAATGAGGAAGCCGAACTCCTTCTAGATCCTCTCCTGAGAAGGAGACAGGAAGTTGCTGGACCTGGGGGGGAAGGGGGCCCTGTACGGTGTTGACATCCCGGACGAAGGCTTTGCGGAAAGTGTTGGATTCCCCTCCCATGGGCCCTCCATGGACGCAGTGCAGGATTGCCTGTCCCTCGGGTACTTCGGGCTCCGGATCTTGCTCGGGACGCCGACGGTGCATTCTAGGGGGAGGGGAATCCCTTCTGTTTCTGTTGTCCCTCGGTTCCCGGGCGCCTTCCCTTTTGAATTCTCGGAGGTACCCTCATTGAATGAGGGCCTCAATTTCGTCCTTCAGGGCACGGCAGTGATCTGTGTCATGCCCGTTGTTCCGGTGGAATCGGCAGTAGAACCGCTGATCCCTCTTCTTGCTGGTATTGTTGGACGGTCGAGAAGGGTACTGGACGAGGTCGCTGTCTTCGATCGCTAAGAGGATTGTCGACACATTCTGCATCAGGGGAGTGTACCTCTCGAAGCGGGGGGTCGGCGGAACCTTCTTTGCGGAGCCCCCGTCTCTTGGAGTATTTTTTGCCGGCTCAACCTCGTCGGCCTTGCACTTTCCCTTCCCGGGAACTTCCTTCTGGTCCTCTGGATTGAGGGCCTCTTCGGCTCGAATATACTTTTTGACCCAGTTGAGGAGGTCAGGGAAGTCTAACGGCGGCTTCTTTACCAAGGAGGCCTTCAGCTATCCATGTCGGATGTTGTGGCGGAAGGCTGCCGAGGCAACGTCGGGGTCGAGGGATGAGACTGACCTCGCCTCGGCAGTGAACCTTCGGACAAACACTCGGAGTGACTCCCCCTCCTTTTGCCAAAGTCCAAGTAGGGACACACTCGTTCTTTCGACCTTTCGGCTGGTTACGAAGTGGGTGAGAAAGCTGCCCTCGAGCTGGTCGAAAGAATAGATGGAGCCGGGGGTGAGCTTGGAGAACCATTCCCGAGCCGGACCCCGGAGTGTTGCGGGGAAGGCTCGGCAGAGGAGGGGATCCGATGCGCTGTGAATCATCGTGAGGGTTTTGAAGCCCTCCATGTGATAAGCAGGATCGCCCTCGAATTGAGGCGGCCGAAAATTGCGGGGTATCTCCGCCTGCAGGATGAGGGCAGAGAAAGGAGGGCGAACCGGCCTGTACCCCCGTGTAATGCCCCGATTTTTCATTTAATGAAAAATTATTTATTTTGCACGTAGTGTGCACGTGCAATATTTTGATAATTCATTGTGATGAGTATAGATATTTAAATATGTGCTTTTTAATTATTTTTATACAAAGCCTTCTTTCAATTAGACACAAAAGCTTTTTCTTTTTAAAAGCCCAAAGTTAATTTAATTTCTTATTTTTATAAAAATTATTTTGGCCCATAAACTAAAGCCCATGAGTTAATTTATTTTTTAATACAACTTGTCATGTAGGATACATTTTTTAGATTATTTTTATACAAAATTTAATGACAAATTTTGGAGGTTATTGCATGCACGTGCATTGCACGTACACGTGCAATATGCACAAAGTGGGGTAGGCCGGATTGCTTCTTTTGGAGGGAATGGGAAAATTTGAGTGGGATCATGGGGTGGTGGTTACTTGATTATGGGTGGTTAGTATAACTCCTCCTTAGATCGTAGCCATTTGTTCCTAACTCCTACTTCAATCTTAGCCATCCATTCTCCTTCATTTTTAGTATAAATACCCCCTCCCATGGCTAGTATTCTTGTGCAATTTAATTCTTCCAAACCTATAGTTCAATTACATTATCTAGTAGTTATTTTAGTGAGTTAAAAGATTGAGTTGTGTGTGGGAGTTGTGCTTGCATCAACTAGAAGAAGGAGAGGCCGGCTACCATCAAGGAGCTCTCGGTGAGGTGTGCTTGGAGGCTTGTGTGCGCGTCGACTAGGAGGAGGAGCACTTTCATTGCAAGGACATTCGTTTAGAAGGTTACTAGTTGTGCTTCTTCAATAAGGTGGGTAAATTTTTCCTATTTCTAAATAGGAATGCATGCTAGATTTAATTAGAAAAATGATGCATGAAAATGATTAATAAGAATGCACATTTAATTGGAAAAATGATCCCTAATTGATTGATTTGTTGATATGCAAATTATATGTGTTTCTATTATTAAAATTCAAGTTGTGTACGATATGAATATGGCTATGAATTGTATAAATAAACCTTCGTTAGTAGCATGAAAAATTATGCGCAAAGATTAGTAGTTTGACAATGTCGCTTTATGTGCCAAATTAGAAATTTTTTTATGATGTTGTAACGAATAAATTACGATACAATTGTTATGTTTGGGAAATGAATAAGGGCAGAAAATTAGTATAGAGATTAATGAAATTATAATGTCGAAAAAGAATGTATTAGTGGTAGTATATCAAATTAACCAAATTGTATGGTAGAAATGTGTTATTTATTGGGAAAATATGTTTAATTATTGAAAAAAAATTATTTTCTATATACTGGAGTGTAGTTCATGATGGAAATGATTAATTTGGAATTTTTACAGTATATTAGTGAGAGCAAATTGAAGTAAGATGTTGATGAACATCGATGTATTCTAAATAACAGAGAGTATTGGTTAAATAGAATTCGAATTGTACTAGTGACAACCCGAGCCTATAGCTCGAGTTGTCGGATCGCTCTAAATCGCTACAGTATATATGTGGGGTTTCTCTGAGGTTGAGGGATCGAATCCCGTTGACACCATTCTTTTATACGAACATTTTTTTTAAAGAAACAGTGAGGCCGAGAGCATTTAATGCTCTCGCCACCTCTTCTAATGCGTGGGCAGCACCCGGCCTAGTGGTTTGTGCCTTGGTTGGTTTCCCCTGTGGTCGCTGGTTCGATCTGTGGCCTCGGCTGTGGTTTATATTGTGAGGAAAAACATTTTTTTTGGGTGTTTTTATGATCAAAAAAATTACAAAAAAAATATGTCTATGATCTTAAAAATATGGGGAGTTTATGAAAAATAGTTTGAGAATTATTTGCATGAAGTGGAGCATGTTTAGAGAATAAAAGTATAATTTAGAACTATAAGTTCTACACTTGCATTTGTATAAAGTTGTATTTTCACAAAAGATTTAAAGTGGAATGTTAGAAAAGAAATACGAATAAAAAGGAACTATATGAAGTGATGCGAATTATTCTCAATGAGAATGGTGTGACAATTCATGATGTGTAAATATTCACCTTTGATTGAATAACTAGTGATGTAGTTTTAATGTGGAAATAATATTTCATGAGTTACATGATGAATAGTTGAATTTAATGTATAATTATGGACTATTGAACGGTTTAGAATTCATGATTGGGAAAGAGAAATATTTTTTTGAGTATGACAAATCAACAAATGAATTTATGAGTTGGGAATACTCAATTTAGAAATTGTGAATCGGAATTGAAACAAAAGTGTAGCTAAGTCTCTCCCGGTATTGAAAAGAAATAAAATGAAATATTGAAATGAAAGACCAAGGTTGGTCATGTTTGAATAAATGAATAAGTCCGGTTTAGTGGAGATGCTAACTCTAGAGCTTTGATTTTATTCATGATTCTATTAAATTAAGAATAGTGCATAGTGAAGACGTGATGAAAGTGAGAGAAAACACGAGTATGAGAACTAGAGTTTACGGTGCGGGTGTGTGAGCCACAGAATGCATGCTTGATGAGTCAAGACATGGCGTGGGCACAACTCAGTAATGATCGGACTTTAGCCACGCTTGTGGGATGTTTGGTGACTGCAAGAGGATCGTGTGCCATGAAGGAGGCTGAATTACCACAGAAGGCATGCTTGACGAGTCAAGACATGGCGTGGGGTTCCCCTCCAGGTTTTCTGTACACGTGCTTGTACTCATAGATCATCTAGGATACTCACCATAGTTAGAGTAGTAGATTAAGTCATGGTGAGGGATTGAACCCTATAAAGATGAAGAACGATTAAGAGGCTTGCCCTCGGACCTATGTAGTATGGGATGCATAGAATCCGAACAAGTGCGCATTAGTGTCATCTAATATAAATAATTGCATTAAGGACTAAGTGCACAATCACAACACGACATCAATAGGGTAGTCCCTTTAGTTTGATATGTGACAAGTTTGTGTTTGCTAAATATGGAAAATAAGTTATACTATTTCCGGCATAGAGAGGATGGCCGTGTATAATATTCGTAGGTTGAATAAACTGACATACCCACAGTCTTATATGCAGGTAAATGACATGATAAAGATTAAATAGGAACATATGATTAAAGATTATACAATGTTGTTGTACATTTATTAAATTGTTGTAAATTTTACTTCCGCTATGCAATGTAAAGTGTAATGTTTTATGTAAACTCTGATGTAAAGTGAAAAGTTCAAATTTCCTTGTAAAATTGTACTAAATGAAGTGGAAAGATCCTGTAGAACATCTCGAATTCAGTTGTATTTGGGATTCGGGGCGTTACACCCTGAGCTGCTCTTGGGTCGTCGTTACCAAAGTGGTCGAGGCGCTCCTCCATTTCTTGGAGGCGCTTCAAAACGTCGCCATCATACTCTGGGGGAATTGTTGAGGGGCAAGACACGCTAGCCTCGGCCTCTGACCGCGTGTGGGAACGGAGGGCGTTCTCATTGGCAGGGACCCCTCGGATGACACCCAAGATTTCCCTTTGGAAGTTCTGGAACTCCTGATGGGTAACTGGGGCTCCTTCGGCCCGGTTTGGTTGGGCAGACTGTCGCCGACCGACCCGGCTGAGCACAGGCTCCCAACCTTGGGACGGGGGTCTGGGATGGTTCGGAGCCGAGTTTGAAGCGGCTCCTCCCTCCACGGCTGGCCTGTCGATTCAAGATTACCCCCCGCAGGTCGCTCTGGACCGGACGGGAGGCGTTTGGCTGGGGCCCGTGACTGAACCCTTTGTTGTTTGGTCCCTGAGCGTCGGCCGCGATGCCTTGTGGAGGCACGTCCTGTCGGCGTGCGGAGGTAACAGCTTTTGCGGCCTTGGGCGCCATGTGAGCTCGGGTCGACGGGGGTGCCGACGGGGGCGGAGCTCAGGTCGGCGTCTATGAGGGTACCGTTGGAAGCGAGGCTCGGGTTGGCGTCTATGATAGATGTTTTCCCACAGACGGCACCATCCTGATGCGGTTTGTTTTTGGGAAACGTGTGGATGCACCAGGCGTGATTTCTTACTCGATTTGTATTGATGGAGGAGACTCTTATGCAGACGACCCTCGGCTGGACGAACGGTACTGAGGTAGGCGGTAGTGAGGTGGAGGCTGATGCTCGGCTCAGATCTTTGGGGCTCGGATCCGAGGGTCTCGTGTACCTGCAGACGGTCTCGGAACACCGGGGTTGGTCCCAGTGGCAGACCCTCCGACGATCTAGTCAGTCACTAAGGGAGAGTAACAGTAACTAGGGTTTAAGTAGAAAAGTTTTGATTACCTGGAGAAGGAGTAGGGATCTGGTATTTATAGAAGATGTCAACCGGGTCTGGGCCCGTTTGGGGCCGGGTCTGAACCCGGTTGCCCAAGTGGTTGAAGCGGTGAAAAACCGGACGGTATAGGGCTGATGTGGCAGACGCCGGGGCGGTTTCCGAGCTGACGTGGCAGAGGTCCGGGCGGTTTTTCGACGCTGACGTGACGGATCCGGAGGATCAGGAAGAGCGCGTATCCTGAGGGTATCCTGTGGCCCAAGACGGACCACGTCATTCCTGACCCATATCATATTTCTTAAAATTATTAAAACATGTATGGCAATTGTAAATCACTAGTAATTTTTTGAATGAAATATACTTGTAATACACTCGTGAGGATGGATTCACACTGCCACACCAAGAACTTCGAATTAATACCAAAATGACCCACCTTCTGAAAGTATTTACCAAACTGACCCAACTTTGAAAGTATTTACTAAAATAACCCACTCACTATCTCATTCGGTGAAATACTCTCGCCGTTTAAGATAGAAAATATAGGCGTAGGTGTTTCACCACAACTTGGAAAAATGCTTGAAGAAAAATATCAAAATAAGACTCGTTGTTTTAAACAGCAAACGTAGTTATACTACACTCGTTGTTTGAGATATTGAACCTGATTACAATTTTTTTTTGTAAGTCAATTTAACAAAAAAAAATTTCAAAGACAGGCTTGCTATCTCAAACAGCGAGTGTAGTACACCTATGCTCGCTGTTTGAAACAGCGAGTATTACATTGATATTTTTTCTTTAAATTTTTGTCCAAACACCTAAGCCTACGCTCGTTATCTCAAACAGAGAAGATGTTTTCACCAAACTCGCTCAGATAGCGAGTTTGGTGAAAATACCCCCGCTGTTTGAGATATCGAATGTAGACTTAGGTATTTCTCCACTACTTGGAGAAAAAATTGAAGAAAAAAATATTAAAGTAAGACTTGCTGTCTCAAATAACGATCGTAGTTGTACAACACTCGCTGTTTGAGATAGTGAGCCTGACTTCGAATTATTTTTTTGGTAGGTCAATTTAACAAAAAAAATCAAAGTCGGGTTCAGTATCTCAAACAGCGAGTGTAGTACAACTACGCTCGCTATTTCAAACAGCGAGTCTTACTTTGATATTTTTTATCAAGTTTTTTTTCCAAACACTTGAGCCTGCAACTTGCTATCTCAAACAATAAGGATATTTGTGACTAAACTCGCTATTTGAGATAGCGAGTGGATCATTTTGGTAAATACTTTTGAAAGTGGTCATTTGGTAAATACTTTCAAAAGATGGATCATTTTTGTAACAAATTCAAAAACTTCCTAGTAATTATAATAGTGAAGATAGCCTTGAGAAAATGAAAGAAAATTTTAAGTACCTACTTTGTGCATCAATGATGTAAACCTAGTTTCATGAGATTTCAAACAGAAAAATAAATGAATATATGGAACTTCGAGTACAGTGTCTCCTTCGTCTCCCTTTCTGCCTAAGTGGAAGTATAACGAACAGATAAGGTCGTCATTATCTGCTTAACTTGGACGTTGATGTGCATTGCAAACTAGTAGGCTAATAGCTCTCAAGTGCACACTAAATAGTGTGATTTCATGCTCCAGTAATGTTAGTTATCCAAACTTTATTAACCAAGACTTTCCATCAAATCATGCAAAAAATAAGTCAATGTGACAGTAATGAAAATCAAGAAGAATCTGTGTGACAATAACGACAATCAAAAGAAAAAATCGTATGCATACTGCTTTCAGGTAGTTGTCCACTTGTCTTACCTATCAAACTGTTGAAATATAGTTAGCATAGTATCAGCTGTATATTTTATTTCTTAATTTATAGAAACAGATTTTTTTCAAATCTCTCCTCTCATTAATCTTTTTATCAATTAATTGTACATCTTCTCCAAGAATATAATGTATGTATAAAGACATACACAGTAGAAAATTTAAAAAAATAAGAGAAAATATGATTTTTTTTTTTCAAATCTAAATTCAATATTGTATCAGAGCATCTGTAATCGTTGGCTAAATTGCCAAATTTTTGAAAAAATAGAAGAAAAAAAGGTGATGCAATCGTTGGCTATATACCCAAATTTTGGGTTTTAGGAGGACAATGGTCTGCTATATTTGAAAGAAGATACAGGAATATGAAAAAAATAGCTGATGAGATGAAAGATGATCCTTCGTCCGATCAACGCTCAAATTTTTCTTTAATTAACCTATCGGACAGGAAAGCATTTCCCATACCAAATTTTTTTAATAATAAATCGACGGACGAGAAATCATGTACCGTCCGTTCGAATTTTTTTTTAACAAAAAAATGACGGACGGGTCATTTCCCGTCCCTTCATTTTTTTGAAAAAAAATTTTCGAGCGACGGTAAATAATCCTTCGTCCCTTGACTTTTAAATTTTAATTTTTTTTTAATAGAACGAGAGATTATGTAATTAAATATTCTGAAAACTCAAAATATGGGTTTAAACGACTGCAGCACAAACTCAAAATTTCTATTCCTATATGTTAACTACCCAAAATTTGGTATTCAACGACTACAGATGCTCTCAAAGCCTAAAATATCCTAGGCTAAGAGAAAAAGAAGCAATGTTCAGCAGTCTCACCAATCCCCGAGGTCGCCACCACGCGACCCCCGAAACCCCCGTCGCCACCGAAACTCCAAGCGGTTGTTGTTGCTTTTCGATTACTTTTTTCACTCTCCAACGAAACTCCAAGCCGTCGCCACCGAAATCCACCGCTATTTTTCACTCTCCACCTCCACCAACGTCGTCGCCACCGAAGCCCCCGTCGCCACCGAAACCCACCGCTGTTGATTCTGAAAATCCCCGATCCCGATCCCCGCCAAATCGTCCTAGTCCCATCGACGACCCCATGTCGTCCTCCCGATTCCGTCGAAGAGCGTCGATCTCCTGTCGTCCTCTCGATCCCGATCCAGTCGACATCCCCTAGCACCGCCACAGGCCACCGGTGTACTGCCATCACAAGTCGCTACCCCGGTTTCCTCTTGCTCCTCTTTCCCAAGTGCTGTCAGCGATCAAGTGTGGGAAAGTTAGACCCGAATTTTCCATTGGTGTTCATTAGTGTTTCGTCTTCGGGTTGAAGAGGGGATTAAAATGCCTCTTGGGTTTGACTCAGATCTGACACAAAACAAATCTCATTGGTTGAGATCTGTGTGTTGCGTGTTCAGGACTGGGATTTGATCATTGGTGTGTTCGGGTTTGACTTCCGATCCGACATTTGATTGGGTCTTGTTGATGTTTGTTGTTGGGCATCTTGTTAACTTGTTGTTTGCCTTTTGTTTGCTGTTTGGGCTTCGATTGGTGTTTGGTGTGATACTGTGTACTGTTTGCCACCGTCTACCATATCTTGCAAGTAAGTTGTATGAGGTTCTTTGTTTGTAAAAACACCATGAGACCAAAACTACCGTATGAGTCAAAGAAGTGTACGTATTGTGGCAAGGTTAGTCACACGAAAGCTCGCTGTTATGATACTATCGGCTACCCGGAGAACTGTGATTTTGGTAAGGATACTCGGAAGAAGAATTGCTTTCAACCCACTATCACCGTTGGAGTTGCAGATGGAGCTGAGAAGAGTATTAGGCAAGCCTCTGCATTAGTTACAGTTGTAGGTAATGATGGTAAGGACTTTAATGTTTCTACCTCTGTTATGAATAATGCATGGATAATTGATTCGGGTGCTACCGATCATATGACTTTTGATTTTAGACAATTTCAAACCTTACAACCATCCACAAAACCAAATGTGTCCACTGCCAATATTGATCCTGCCACCGTTACTGGCGAGGGTCTTATATCTCTCACTAAAAATCTAATTTTAGATATTGTGCTATTTGTGTCATTCTCGAATTTTAATCTGTTATATGTTTCCCAAATAACTACTATGCATGTTTAAGGATATTCAAACTCGCAAGACGATTGGTTATGGGATTAGACACGAGAAGCTCTACTACCTGAATATAGAATCTGAAAGTTCAAGCAAGTTGACTCAAGCTCTATTTGTGGAAGGATCTGAGGGGGAAAAGAAGAAATCAGAGATTTGACTATGACGTCGACGTCTAGGACATGCTTCTTTTGGTTATTTAAATAAATTATTTCCAAGTTTATCTTCGAAGATGGATATTTCTACCTTTCGGTGTGATGTGTGTAAACTCGCAAAAAGTGACCGTGTCTCTTTTCCTCCAATTTTAAGTAAAAGTTCTCTCCCATTTATGATTGTTCATTTTGATGTTTGAGGTCCATCCAAAAACACTACTTTTGGAGGAGCAAAATGGTTTGTGACATTCATTGATGATTGTATTCGTATGACTTGGATTTATTTGATGATGTCTAAATGTGAAGTTAGTGTTTAATTAAAAAATTTCACAAGTGGGTTATGATGCAGTATAAAGCGCAGATTCAAGTTCTTATAAGTAATAATAGTGACGATGACCCGAGTTCAGATCTGTAACAATATTTGGTGGAATACGAAATTGTTCACCATACTACATGCTCATGTAGACCTCAACAGAATGAGGTTGCAGAAAGAAAAAATGGACACTTGCTTGCGGTGATATGTGTTTCCCTTATTCATGGTAATATACCTCTCATGTATTGGGGGGAAGCCCTTCATTCTGCTGCATACTTAATCAATCGAGTTCCCTCTTGTATTATAAATTTTATCATGCCATTTCAGCCATTTCAGCCATTAACTGAAGCAGTGAATGCACCAACAGTCGTCAACTTGCCATCTCGTGTGTTTGAGTGTGTCACATTTGTTCACCTTCATCAACACAAGCGAACTAAGTTAACTCCTTGAGCTGTGCGATGTGTTTTTGTGGGATATGCAATGAATAAGAAAGAGTATCATTATTATCACCTGTTACCGCTGATTTCGGTGTGGGGGTAAACAGATAGAATTTGTGAGTCCGAGAAAACCCTGAACAGTTGACTCAGCCTTCTTGCTCCTGCCGCGACCTGCAAGGAAGTGCGAAACACCGGGGTTGATTCTGGCGATGCACCCTCCGACGCTCTTGTCAGTAATCAGAAGAGATTAAGAAAGAGCTTAAAGTGGTGAAAAAGTGATTAACCTGGTCATGGAGGCAGAGGGGTTGTATTTATAGTCGCCAGGGGAGTTGTTTAAGGGTCTGATCTCCTGTGTAACAGCTGGGAGCAAAATCCTCAGTCTGTTTTAAAAAATCTTTCCTTGATTCCCGATGAGAGCAAATCAGGGCCATTGACTCGGCCAAATCATGGATCCTGATTTGTCTCCTGTTGGTTTGGGTTCGTCTCGGGTCGGAATCCGTACCCAATAGGTGTGGATCCATTCGTGGGTTATTGGATCTGCGAGAAGGAGATTCAGTACCCGCTTTGGATCTGCTTGTATGTGAAATTACCTTTTTACCCCCGAGCTTCAAGATCCGTGCCCAATCTGGACGGTTCTGATTTAACCCCATTTTTAGCCATATCACGAGCCCCCCACTCCTAAAGACTGAGCGTGATCAGTCTTTGAGGAGTAGTTTGACTGTTTTGGTGGCTAGCGGAGTTGTATCGGAGTCCATATGGAGGACTTAGGATCTTGAAGGGGGTAGTAAGGTAACTTTTTGATGCCATGTGCTGTTTCCTAGCCATATCGAGTATTTGGCGTCTTTCATCTATTTTTCTCGGATTATTTATTTAATTTTGCGATGTGTTTACTAATCGTTCAGGGGCCTTAACTGTACATTCTAGGCAATAATTGTTCGTTCAGGGGCTCAAAAATATACCCCCGAATTTTTAATTATTTTTCAGAATTTTTAGTTAATTTTCCCGAATTTTTAGCAATTTTTTCGCAATTTTTAAATAAATAAAGCGATTTAAATAAATAAAAACTGATTTTAAATACCGATTTATGACGTGGCTCGATCTGGGTCGTTGATCATGGACGAGCACGAATTTTTGAGAGATCCATCGGTTGTTACCGCTCGGAAGCTTTTTTCTCCATTTGCGAGCTCGGAATGGCACTTGCTCGGCTGCCGACTGGAGACTAGGGGGTTCGGTGTTCCGAGCAACGTGGCGCAATCTGAGCCATCGGATGGTGGCACGTTTCCCAAGAAAATGCTATCTTGTCTTTTAGCGCATGTGGCGCAATATGGACCGTTCGTCATCAAGAGCACGAATTTTTGGAAGATCCAACGGTTGTGAGAGCTCGGTGTCTTTTTCCTCTGTTTGTGAGCTCGGAAAGGCACTTTCTCGGTCGCCGACCGAAGACAGGGGGTCTCGGCAGGCCGAGTGACGTGGTGCAATCTGAGCTGTCGGATGGCGACGCGCATCTCGAGACGGGCACATTTCTCAAGAAAACACTATCTTGTCGTTTAGTGTCCTCGGCGAGATCTGGGCCGTCTGATTGAGATCAGGCGCGATTCTTGAGGAGAAAGTGAGTTTTCCCCATTTGCGAGCTCGGAAAGGCACTTGCTCGGACACCGACCGAAGACGGGTGGTCTCGGCAGGCCGAGTAACGTGGTGCAATCTGAGCCGTCGGATGGCGACGCGCATCTCGAGACGGGCACATTTCTCAAGAAAACACTATCTTGTCGTTTAGTGTCCTCGGCGAGATCTGGGCCGTCTGATCGAGATCAGGCGCGATTCTTGAGGAGAAAGTGAATTTTCCCCATTTGCGAGCTCGGAAAGGCACTTGCTCGGTCGCCGATCGAAGGCATGGGGTCTCGGCGGGTCGAGCGACGTGGCACAACCTGTTCCGAGGTGATCCTGTTTCCAAGGGCATTAATGGTGCCTTGGGGTTTGTGCGGCGTTTGCTTTCCCTAGGTCATTAAGTATGGTTCCTTCAATTAATGCGTGGCGTTTCAACTTCTGAGGGTCATAATGGCTGGATCTTGGAGGAGAGCTTATAAGTACTCCACTTCCTTTGTCATTTCAATCGCAACAACATAGAGTTTCAGACCTCGGAGGTATCTGCCTTGGGTAGCTTCTCTTTTGAGGTCCGGAGGGGTGGTTACCCTTCTGCCTGGTTCTTCTCCTGTTCCTGATGGCCCCAAAGTGGATGTCAGGAGCCGGGGGGGGGGGGGGGAACAAGGCAGTAGTGGTGACGACCGCAGTCTGGATCCGAGGGCTGAGCTACTTCGGAAGGACGGGTGGTCGTTCTTCCACCAAGATCTTCTGCCTACTCTGTTTGCTCCGCAGCGGGTGTCAGGGTCGGCAGAGATCATGGTGGGAGAGGTGATGATCCATGTCCGAATCCGAGGGGTGAGCTTGTTCGGAAGGACGGGTGGTCGTTCCTCCACCAAGATCTTCTCCGGACTCTGATTGCCCCGTCGTGGGTACCAGCGTCGGGGGAGATCATGGCTCGGTCTTCCGGAAGAAATGAAGGGCGTTCCGGGCAAGTGTTTGCAACTGTGAAGGTTCTGTTGCCAGAGCAGGCCGAACCTTCGCAGTTGCAATCAACTGGCTCGGAATGGTGCGCTTCTCCCGATCTCTGAGTGTTGATCTGCTTTCGACCGGGGCCCGTGGGTCGGGGGAATACCGACCGAAACCCGGGGCCTGGGGGGGTGCTCGCCGAGGGCGGTGCCGTAAAACTTTGAATCAAAACTTTTTCTGGTTCCTCTAGACATAGGTGGGGCATCCGAGGGTTCGATCGTCCGAGCGACGTGGCGCAGTCTGAGCCGTTGGGTGACGGCGCGCATCTCAAGATGGGCACATTCCTCAAGAAAACACTATCTTGTCGTCTAGTGTTCTTGGCGAGATCTGGGCCGTCTGATTGAGATTTTACGCGAAGTTTGAAGAGAAAGTAAGTTTTCTCCGTTTGCAGGCTCGGGAAGGCACTTGCTCGGATTCCGACCGGACTCTGTTGTAGACTGGTTCGGATTACGTGTAGCTCGGATTCAGATCCCATTGCGCCGAACTAGCTGACTTGGTGAGGAAGGCAGTTGTGTTGGGCCTTCGCGACGTTTCGAGAGCAGCCCAAAGGTCGCGAACCTTCGTTCGGAAGTCCAAGGGACGTTCCATTTTACTATAAATCTTCACCCCCCCTTAGACTAAGTCTCATTTTTTACTTTTACTCTCTCTCTTCAGTTCTCACTTTGCCTTCGAAGTTTTCAGCTCTCTGGTGGCGGTGCTAGCTGTCGCGGTAGCGTTCCTTGTCTCCGGCGAGCTTTTCCGACCGTAGCTGTCACTTCGAGGTCAGTCTCTTTCCCTTCTCTTTTAGAAAAAATGGTTAAGATCACGGATGAGACCCCCGCCTCGGAGCAAGCCGTTGGCCGAGGGGATAAAGGGAAGGAGGTAGTGGAGCCGAGCGATCAGAATATCGTTCGTCCAGACGGAGAGGGCGAAGTGGTCGAGCTGCATAAGGAGGTAGCGGCGGTGTCCCGGGAGGGCAAGGCCGTGGTCACGATCGTGGAAACGCCGAAGACTGCGGGAGCGTTCAGTCGACAGCCCATTTCTCTGTCGAGCGTGGGAGGCGTGCGGGACTACGCTGAGGACACCTTGGAGAGAGTGACCCAAGGCACGGCTAAGTTGGTGGAAGAGAACGAGCCAAGGGAGCTGTCCGAGGTGGACCATACCATCTCGTCTCTCACCGAGGGTGACCTTTGTCTGATCCGAGAGGGTTTTCGGATCCCTGCCGACTATGGACTGCTCCTCCCCGGGCCGGGTTTCCGAGCCAACACAAAGTCCTCGTCGGACGTGTGCGTCTTCCCGGTCGACTCCCTTATTGCTAGACTCCGCTTTCCCCTCCACCCGTTCGTGGTTAAAGTCCTGGTCTGGTACGGTTTGAGCCCCGCCCAGCTGATGCCGAACACATGGAGGCACGTCATGGCATTCGTCCTCCGATGCCAAGAGGTCGGCGCCAAGCCGAGTATGTTCCTCTTTCGGAGTCTTTTCCGACCCTGTCAGCCAAGGCGAGACGAACAGAGGTTCTATCTTTCGCCCCGGACGGGCGTGAAGCTGATCGAGAATTCGGACTCGATCAAACATTGGAAGGAGAAGTACTTCCTCATCCGAGCCCCTGCGCCGTGGGTGATACCAACGGTTTGGGCAAAGGAAGGTCTGCCCAAGCGGACCAAGAAGGAGGCGGTGCTGAGTGATGAGGAGGCAGAGGTCCAGAAGAAGCTCCTCGCCCTGCCAGCGCTAAGCTGGAAAGATATTACTGAGGAGGACCTGTTCCGAGGGGGTCTCAGTCCGATCGACCCTAGTATGCTTCTGGTATTTTTACTTTTTGCTTAGAGTTCATGAGAAATTTTTCTAAGTTTATTCATTCGGTTTGTGCAGAGACGATGAAGTTGGACTACAAGGCTTTGATGGCGAAGGGCAGGTCAGAGCAGGAGGCGAAGAAGAAGAGGCCGTCGGCAGGGCCTCAGGACAGCCGAGCCCCGAAGAAGCCTTCGGTGGCGAAGGTCGCCGACCAGCCGAAGGTCATGGTCCTCGAGCAGGGGGAAGTCATGGTCCTCGACCCTCCGACCTCGAATGCGCCAGTTCTCGACCCTCCGACCTCGGATGCGCCGACACCGATCTCGAAGGGGGATGCTCCCGGCTCGTCGAGCGGTGCGTTCGGCGTGAAGGAGGCGTTGTCCCTCCAAGTTCCGTCCCTCACTGCCGAGGCGGAGAAGATCTTGACCGAGCGTCACAAGCAGATCTTCGTCCCTGACTGGCAGGTGATGAATGTCGACGGTTTCCTGGGCGACGGCAACATCTGCATGGAAGCGGTGAGGCACCTGCCGACTCCGAAGGATCGAGCGACCCTGAAGGCCGGGATGGCAGGGGATGCCGTGATGCAGATTGCTCGGAATACTATGTCGGTAAGTGGGCCGAGCCCTCCCTCGTCCAAATTTCTTTCTCAGAATTTATCCAAGTTCTTGGGTTCGGGTTTTAACGTGCTGTTCTTTTTCAGACCCTCTGCCACTTCAATTTCCTGGTCGAGGAGTTTGTGAACAAGGAACAGGAGATGGAGCGGGAGAGGGCGGAGCGCGTTAAGGCCACGCAGCGGCTCGATGCCGAGCAGCTTCTCTCGACGAAGAGGGCTGCCGAAGTGGCGGGGTTGGAGAAGCAGCTGGCCGATGCCATTCAGCTGTCGAAGGACACGGCAGCCAAGCTTGAGGCGTCGGAGAAAGAGGCAGCCGAGCTGAAGGACGCGGCGGCCAAGCTTGAGGCGTCGGAGAAGGAGGCAGCCGAGCTGAAGGAGGAGCTGGCCAACGCTCGGTCGGAAGCGGAGAAGGCTCGGAAGAGGGCCGAGAGGATCATGGCCAAGCACCAGAAGAAGGTGAAGAAGGTGAGAAAGGCCGTGCAGGAGGAGGCCGCGCAGCACATGCTCCAGAACATGGAGGAAGCCTACGGTCGAGCCCTGCTCCACGTAGCCGCTAAGAACCCGGGCTTCGACACGTCCTCCTACCGCTTTTATGACCCCGTGGAAGGGGAGGAGGGTGTTCCCGAGGGGTTGCTCGGCCCCGAGGGAGAGACGGAAGTCGTCGAAGGCCCTGGGGAGACCGAGGCCGAGGGCGAGGAGGAGGACGACTCCGAGGAGGAGAGCGGGAGCGAAGGCGAAGGCGAGGGCGGTGGCGAGGACGAGACTGGGGGGTCGACGGACCCGAGCAGCAAAAAGGTCGACCCCTGACTCGGTTGTCTCTCTTTTTAGTCTTTTTTCTTTTTTGTAAGCCTAACTGCGGACTGGCCACCGCTTTTGTAAAACTTTCTCCTCGGTTTTGAATGAAAACATTTTGTTTGGCTAAAATTTATCCAAGTGTTGAGCCTCGGATTTGCGTGTGACTAGTTGTAGATGTTTCCGTGTATTGTCCCATCGGATTTATCTCCACTTTTCAGGTGAAGTTCGGTCCGATCACGGAGGTTGTATACCTTCGGAAGGAGCTGGCAAAAACGAAGGGTGAGCTCTCGAACAGCCGACAGAGTCGGTTTCTCCTGCTCGGGAAGCTGGAGGAGACGAAGGCAGCTGTGCGGAGGTATTGTCGTGAGCTGTGGCAACTGCGGAAGTACCCCCAAGCTCCTTGTCCCGAAGGCGAAGTCGAGAGGCTCCGTAGAGAGCTCACTGCCGCCGAGCAGAGGAATGGCGACCTTTTGGCTGAGGTCCAACACTTGGAATTAGCGGAGAAAGAACGTTCGGCGGAGGAAGGGAAGCTGGCTTCCGAGCTGGAGAAGGCGTCGGCCGAGCGCAAGAGGTTATTGGCCGAAGTCGACAGGCTCAGAAGGATCACGATAGATAGGGGGATCGAGGTCACCCACTTCCGACGGCTTGCGACCGATGGTGCCAACGCCTCTGGCTCGTCAAGGCCTTCTCGTTCGAAGAAGCTGGCGAAGGACGACACTCTAAGAGACAGAATCATTGAACTGGAGGAAGAGATCGCGTCGCTCAAGCCTGTGCCGGAGAGGGCTAACGTTCGCAGTACGTCGTGCACTCGCGAAGAGAGCGAGAGGGGGATTACGTTTTACGAACTTGCGACACGCTCGCCTATGACCAGGCGGAGTCCAGCCGACGCTCAGAGCAGTGCGGCCGTCTCGTCGAGCGGGGCCTCGACCGGCGCCGCAGTTAGAGCCAGCAGCGAAGGGGGTCGCGCTTCGTTGGTTTAGGATCGAGCTCGGAGGGCAGGCCTCGTCGTCCTCGCGTTTCCCTAAACCGAAACATTCCCCTTCCGAAGAGGCCCTAATCATGTCGTTTTTCATCCCCTCTGACGTGTTGTAAAACGTTGTAGTAGAGTCGGTCTTGATGTATGTGAAGCCACTATATATATGAATGCAACTCTGAAAGTTTCTTCAGAAAATTTTCAAGTGTTGGACTTCGGCAGTGCATTGACATTTTGCTATTTGTTTTCCCCTTTTTTCAGCTCGAGGCGCCCGATTCATATGCTGATCTGCACGGCTCGGATGATGACTCTGAATCCGAAGCCTCCTCTGGGACGACGGCTCTGAGTCCTAGGAGCGTCGAGCTGGAGTTACGCCGAGCTGAGGGTGAGCGGGCTCACCTTTTATCCGTCCTCGACCTACGGGAAGCCGAGATCTAGCGTCTGGAGAATAGGATCGCCGAGCTGAACCCTGCAGAAGGGGACGAGGATTCGCAAACCGCATTCAGCAATGCTCTTCGGGTCAAGTGTATTCGGCACAGCCAGTCGAAGATTATAGCCGAGCGGGATGATTTGCTCTCGGAGATTCGACACTTGCAGACTGTGGTGGCGAAGTTCCGGAACGATACAGGGGAGCTACCAGCCGAGGAGGACGAACAGTCGGCCGAACAGTCTAGTGAAGATTTTTCCATATGAGGGCTAAGTGTAGTGGGTCGGCGTCGTGTATTTTGTTTCCAAACACTTTTTAACCATGTGTTTTGTATTAAGGTCTGATTGTTTGATAAAATATCTTTCATTGCTTTGCATATTTGTCCTGCTTATAACTGTGTTGGTCGCGCCGAGGTCCTTGAACCGAGCATGTTATTTTCATCGGCGGGAGTGTTTGAACCGAACGG
Organism: Hemerocallis citrina; assembly: GCA_017893485.1. NCBI lineage: Eukaryota > Viridiplantae > Streptophyta > Magnoliopsida > Asparagales > Asphodelaceae > Hemerocallis > Hemerocallis citrina. The sequence goes on along the minus strand of JACEHZ010000194.1, from coordinate 283,833 downwards.
GTTCCCATGAGTACGGTATTTTGTCATTTAGCGATTCTGACAAGGTACGGCGCGAAATCCTAGTCGGTTCTGTCCCCAAGAAAGCGCCATTTTGTCATTTAGCGTAGGTGGCAAGATCTGAGCCGTTGAACGTAGGCACGAATCTCGAGGCGGCTCAGTTCCCAAGAAAACGTTATCTTGTCGTTTAGCGCAGGTGGCAAGATCTGAGCCGTCTGATCGAGATCATGCACGAAAGTTGAGGAGAAAGTGAGTTTTCTCCGTTTGCGAGCTCGGGAAGGCACTTACTCGGTGACCGACCGGAGACGTAGGGCTTCAGTCTTCGGCACTTGGCCAAGATCGCTCGGATTACATGGCCGAACGAAGCTCCGGCATCGATCCTCTGGAGAAGCTTGAATTGACTGGGAGCCAAGTGCTGGACCCCGGGACCATCTTTGTAGCTCGACGGTTGTGGGAGCAATTCCGAACGGCGATCTACCCCTGGCTCGCCCGGAAGCGAGCCGAGGTGGTAAAGTCGAGCCGAGTGTTGGACTCCGAACCATCGGTGTAGTTCAACGGTTGTGGGAGCAATTCCGAACGGCGATCTACCCCTGGCTCGTCCGGAAGCGAGCAGAGGTGGTAAAGTCGAACCGAGTGTTGGACTCCGAACCATCGGTGTAGTTCAACGGTTGTGGGAGCAATTCCGAACGGCGATCTACCCCTGGCTCGTCCGGAGACGAGCCGAGGAGGTAAAGTCGAGCCGAGTGTTGGACTCCGAACCATCGGTGTAGTTCAACGGTTGTGGGAGCAGTTCCGAACGATGGTCTACTCCTGGTTCGTCCGGAGACGAGCCGAGGAGATGAGGTCGAGCCGAACGTGGACTCCGAACCATTGGTTGAAATCACAATTTAAAAAGCAAATGATAAGAGGGGAGAGGAGTATGCGAATTTACAAATACGAAAGAGCTTTCTTTATTGATAATCGACGGCGAACCGTTTTACATAGTACAATTTATGAAAATAGGTTACAAGTCGGAGGACTGGAATGGCTCGATACCCCATGATACTTAGAGTGGCGCCGGAGCGCTTTCTTGGTATTTTAAGAGGTGGTCGGCATTCCAGGTCCTCGGAAGCTCTCTGCCCTCTAGGTCTTCAAGGCGATATGTTCCGGGCCGAACTACCTTTGTGATCCTGTACGGCCCTTCCCAGTTCTGAGCCAGCTTGCTCTTCTGACTGGGGAAGGATATGGCTAGCTTTCTCAAGACCAAATCTCCTTGCTTAAGGTTGGCAGGTCAGACCTTTTTGTTGTACGCTAGTTCAACTCTTCTTCGGTAACTCTGCTGCCGAATCGATGCCCTTTTCCTCAGTTCATCTATCAGGTCTAAATCTGCTCTGAGGTCCCTGGCATTCTGTGCTTCGTCATAGGCTGTGAGCCGAGGGGAAGGTATTCCGACCTCGAGAGGTATCACGGCCTCGGACCCATAGGTGAGGTTGAAAGGGGACTCGCCTGTGGGGGTCCGCTTGCTCGTGCGGTAATTCCATAGGACGTTGGGGAGTTGGTCGACCCATAAGCCCTTGGAGCTTTTGTCCAGCCTTTTCTTGATACCTGCGAGGATCTGCCGATTAGCATTTTCTGCCTGTCCGTTCGACTGAGGGTGGAAAACGGACGAGAAGCGCTGCTGGATGGCAAGGTCGTCGCACAGAGCTCGGAATGTCGTGCCAGTGAACTGAGTCCCGTTGTTCGTTATGAGGACTCGGGGGACGCCGAACCTGCATATGATGCTCTTCCAGAAGAACTGTACCACTTTGTTCTCGGTTATAGTGGCGAGGGGCTCGGCCTCGACCCACTTCGAGAAGTAGTCGATGGCTACGACCAAGAACTTGAACTGACCCGGAGCCGGAGGGAAGGGTCCCAGTAAATCCATGCCCCACATTGCAAAGGGGATGGGACTTGATAAGGAGGCGAGGTTGGCCTGAGGGAGGCGTCGGATGCTGGAGTGTCTTTGACAAGAGCTGCATTGCCGAACGTGCCGCTCGGCATCTTGAAGGAGGGTCGGCCAGAAGTACCCATAATTCAAAGCTTTTCGGGCCAAGGACCTAAATCCTATGTGTGCCCCTCCGATGCCTTCGTGGAGCTCTTGTAGGGCATATTCGGCCTGATCTAGAGATAGGCACCTTAGGTACGGTCGGCCGTCTATTTGAGAGAAAGAGCGTTTGTATAAGATGCCCTCGATCAAGACATACCGCTCGGCCCGAGTTCTGACTCGGCGAGCCTCTTTGGGATCCGAGGGCAGAACCCCATCCCTTAGGAATTCCACCAATGGCTTCATCCAATTATCTTGTAACATGACCGGCAATGACTCCGCCGAGGCAGGCGTCTCGTCTTCGATGCTCGGCTTAGAGAGGATTTCGATCAGTACGGTCTGTTCGAGACCTTGCAGGGAGGACGAGGCCAATTTGGAGAGTGCATCGGCTTGTGAGTTCTCTTCACGAGGAACCCGCTCGATGAGCGCCTCCTCGAACCGGTTCATGAGGGCCCGAACCTTGGCGAGGTACTTCGCCATCCGCTCGTCTCGGGCTTCGTACTTGCCCAAGACTTGGTTCACGACGAGCTGGGAATCGCTGTGGATTCGGAGACGCTGCGCCCCAGCACTCCGTGCGAGTCTGAGACCGGCAATGAGAGCCTCGTACTCTGCCTCGTTGTTCGAGGCCTTGAAGTCCATACGGATCGCGTACTGGAAGACGAAGTTGTCAGGGCCGTTCAGTATGATGTCGGTGCCGCTTCCTTCGTTACAGGACGATCCGTACACAAAGACTGTCCAAATGGGGGGTCCATTCGGGACGTGGCCGACCTCAGGGATAGTGGACTCCACGATGAAGTCGGCGAGGGCCTGTGCCTTAATGGTCGTCCGAGGTTGGTAAGAGATGTCATGTTGACTCAGCTCTATAGACCACTTCATCAGCCGGCCCGAGGTCTCAGGCTTGTGGAGGATCTGCTTTAGGGGTTGGTCGGTGAGGACGACGACCGAGTGGGATTGAAAGTACGGCCGAAGCTTCCTCGCGGCCATGACGAGGGCATAAGCCATCTTCTCTATTCTCGGATAGCGGAGCTCGGCGTCCCGAAGCACCTTGCTCACGTAGTAGATGGGCCTTTGGGCCCGGTCCTCCTCTCTCACCAAGACAGCACTTAGGGTCTGCTCGGAAGCAGCCAAGTAGATGAAGAGAGTCTCGCCCGGGATCGGTTTGCTGAGCAGAGGGGGGTTCACCAAGTAGGCCTTCAGCTGGTTGAACGATTCCTGTTGTGGCTGACCCCATTCAAAACCCTTAGCCCCCCTGAGTGCTTTAAAGAAGGGGAGGCACTTTTCCCCCGACTTCGAGAGGAACCGACCGATTGCGGCGAGCCGACCGGTGAGCTTCTGCACCTCCTTGATGTTCTGAGGCGGGGCCATGTCTAATATGGCCTTAATCTTCTCGGGATTAGCTTCGATTCCTCGTTGGCTTACCATGAAGCCGAGGAACTTTCCCGATGAGACCCCGAACGCACACTTGTTCGGGTTCAGCCGCATGCTGTGCCTTCTCAACACGCCGAAGGCTTCCTGGAGGTCAGCCACATGGTCAGTGCCTCGGACGCTTTTGACGAGCATGTCGTCAACGTACACCTCCATGTTCCGGCCGATCTGGCTCTGGAAGACCTTATTGACGAGGCGTTGGTAGGTGGCGCCCGCGTTCTTCAAACCGAACGGCATGACCCGGTAGTAGTAGAGGCCTTGGTCGATGACGAAGGAGGTCTTCGGAATGTCTGGAGGGAACATTCGGATTTGATTGTACCCCGAGAAGGCGTCCATGAAGCTGAGGAGTTCATGGCCCGAGGTGGCGTCAATAAGGATGTCGATGTTGGGGAGAGGGAATGGATCCTTCGGACACGCCTTGTTCAGGTCGGTGAAGTCAATGCATATCCTCCAAGAGCCGTTGGACTTCTTGACCATTACAACGTTCGACAGCCACTCGGGGTAATTTACCTCCTGTATGAACTTGGCCTTCAGCAGTTTATCCACCTCCTCCTTGATGGCCTGCTGTCGCTCGGGAGCAAACTTTCGCCTCTTCTGCTGAACCGGTTTGCACCCCGGTTCGACACTTAGGCGATGGACGAGCAGCTCCTCGAAAATGCCGGGCATGTCCGCGGCCGACCATGCAAACAAGTCATGGTTATCTCGGATGCATTTAATCAGGTCCGAGCACAGTGCGGTCGGCAAGGATTTGCTGATGAGGAACTTCCGGCTCGGATCCTCGTCCGAGAAGAGCACTTCTTCTAACTCGTCCGCCGGCTCGGACGTCGGCCGAGCTTTCGGCTCGGGGATTTCTAGTGTCTCGAGCGAGAGCACTGGTCCCCCAGTGGAAGTCATGTAGCACTTCCGGGCTGTTTCTTGGCTTCCCCTGACTTCCCCTACTCCCGACCGAGTGGGGAACTTCATTTTCAAATGGTACGCCGAGGGAACAGCTTCCAAGGCGGCTAGGCCGGGTCGGCCTAGAATGACATTATACGCTGCCGGGACGTCGATAACCATGAAGTCCATCGGCTCGGTCCGGGTAGTAGGGGTGCTTCCCGCGGTAACGTCTAGGGTTATCACCCCTTCGACGGTTACCGGGACCCTCGTGAACCCGTGGAGTGTGTAACCGGCCGGCTTGAGACGGTCTAGGGACAGCTGCAGGCCTCGGAAGGCCGAGAGGAAGAGAATATTGACCGAACTCCCATTGTCTTCTAAAATCCTCTGCACCTTGAAATTGGCCATGCGTAGGTCGATGACGAAGGCATCACAGTGTGGGGTTCGGACCCCTTCGAGGTCTGCGTCGGAGAAAGACACAGGGACGCCGAGACCTTTGGGGGGAGGAGCACTGTGAACCGAGTTGACCTCTCGGACGAAGGCCTTCCGGGAGGAATTAGAGGAACCCCCCATGGGGCCTCCGTGGATCAGGTGCAGAATCCGTTCCTCCTCGAACTCGGGTGTCTCTTCACGTCGCTCGGAGCGTTTGTTAGCCCCCCGAGGCGGAGGAGAATTGCGATCCGCCCGATCGTTAGCCTTCACGAATTTGGCCAACTGCCCCCTCCGGATGAGGGCTTCTATCTCATCTCTCAATGCCCGGCAGTCGTTCGTGTCGTGGCCGTGATCCCGATGGTAACGACACCATTTATCTTTGTTCCTCCTCTTTGCCGGGGTGTGCATCCTCGGAGCTGGAGGGATGACTCCCTCCTTTTCCACTTCCATTAGGATGGTGGAGACATTAGTGGTGAGGGGAGTGAACTTCTAGAACCTGGGGGGAGGGCGACGCTGACCGCCGTTGTCCTTCTGCGCCTTCTTGGACCCCTCTTCCCCCGTCGCCTTCCTCTTCGACCCAGAGGAAGACCCTCCGAAGCTCGGGAGGGACTCAGCCTCCTCTGCTCGGATATACTTCTCGCACCTCAGGAGGAGGTCGGCGAAGTCATGCGGGGGCTTCTTGGCTAGGGACGATCGGAGGTTGGCGTTGAGGACGTTCGACTGGAACGCCACGGTCGCCACTGACTGGTCTAAGGAGGCGATAGACCTGACCTCTGCAGTGAACCTCTTCACATAGTCCCGCAGCTTCTCTCCCCTTTCCTGCCGCAGGTTCAGTAGGGAGAGGCTTGTCTTCTCGGCTCGCCTGCTACTCACGAAGTGAGTTATGAACAGTGTTTCGAACTGCTCGAACGAGAAGATGGAGGAGGGGGCGAGTCTGGAATACCATTCCCGAGCCGACCCCCTGAGGGTGGCTGGGAAGGTCCTGCATAACACCGCGTCGGAAGCTTGATGGATCAGCATCAGGGTCTTGAAGCTTTCGACGTGATCGACGGGGTCAGATTCTCCTGAGTACGTTTCAAACTGCGGAGGTTTGAAACCCCTCGGTATGTGGGCCTCCATAATCGACCGAGAGAAAGGGGGTCGGCTGGGACGGACGGTTCCTGCTCGGGACTCCTCCTCCCTGTCCATGCGGCCGATACGCCTTTCCACCTCATGGAGACGGCGGATGAGGGCGTCGTCCCTCCGCTGGTAATCGTATGACCCCCCGGACTCCTCTTCATAGGAAGGGGAGCGCGGACTGCGGCACCGGTAGTCCTGGGATCGGCGAGGACTGTATTGTTGCTGCTGGCGGCCGGGAGCCGGGGAAGGACTTCGGGTTCGGCGGCGAGGACTGGGGTCCCTCGGGGGCGTTGGAGCCCTCTGAGCATTTTGAACGTTCTGCCGAAGGTTGAGGGCCTGTAGCACGGTGTCCTGAAATTGCAGGAACTCAGCACGAGTGATCGGTGCGTCATTGTTCCTTCGAGGATGCCGATCCGTGGGGGAATGTGGCCTCCTCCTCCTGCGTTCGGGAGACGTTGCCCGGCCCCTGCAGTCCGGGGACCTCCTACCGTCTCGGCGACGAGGGGACCGCTCGCCCTGACACTGGCGGGAGGCTCCCTCTCGGGCCCGCCTCTCGTCAAGGTGGGTGCGGAGGTCGTCGTCCTTCTGGCGATTCAGGAGTGTGTTGCGGAGGTCGGGATGATGGGAAGCCATTGAGTCTGAGGACCCATTATGGACCGAGACACGGTCCGGGTTGAGGGGCTGCTTCTGCTTCCGACTGTTAGGGCCGGAAGGGCCATTGTTGGGTTGCTGTTTGGGATGAGGAGGTGGGACCTGCTGGGCCGGCGGAGGAAGATCGGATTGTGGAATAGGATTGACAGGGGCTTGACAGGGGCTTCCTCCGTAGGGTCGGTGGGATTGGCCACACGGTTCGACCCTCTAGATCTGACCTTCTTTGGAGGCATGGTTGCAGAGGACAACAAGGAAGAAGCTGAGGCTGTTCGTGTGGTTGTTCCCACAGACGGCGCCAATCTGTTATCGCTGATTTCGGTGTGGGGGTAAACAGATAGAATTTGTGAGTCCGAGAAAAACCTGAGCAGTTGACTCAGCCTTCTTGCTCCTGCCGCGACCTGCAAGGAAGTGCGAAACACCGGGGTTGATTCCGGCGATGCACCCTCCGACGCTCTTGTCAGTAATCAGAAGAGATTAAGAAAGAGCTTAAAGTGGTGAAAAAGTGATTAACCTGGTCATGGAGGCAGAGGGGTTGTATTTATAGTCGCCAGGGGAGTTGTTTAAGGGTCTGATCTCCTGTGTAACAGCTGGGAGCAAAATCCTCAGTCTGTTTTAGGAAATCTTTCCTTAATTCCCGGTGAGAGCAAATCAGGGCCATTGACTCGGCCAAATCATGGATCCTGATTTGTCTCCTGTTGGTTTAGGTTCGTCTCGGGTCGGAACCCGTACCCAATAGGTGTGGATCCATTCGTGGGTTATTGGATCTGCGAGAAGGAGATTCAGTATCCGCTTTGGATCTGCTTGTATGTGAAATTACCTTTTTACCCCCGAGCTTCAAGATCCGTGCCCAATCTGGACGGTTCCGATTTAACCCCATTTTTAGCCATATCATCACCCACCAACTCAAATGATATTTATGACTATGGATGTGTTCCATGAAAATGAGATGTATTTTTCCTCTGATGTTGAACTTCAGGGAGAGTATCGAAGTGAAGTTCAGACTCTTGTGTATGACGAAGTGGTTACTATTCAGAGTGAACAATTGGATATAAGAGGTGAAAATGAAAATTTAAGTAGTGAAGATCACTTGAATGAAGATAATATGGATGTAAGTAGTGACGGTCACTCGAATAAAAATTTAGTTGTCATCGCTAGTGTCCTCTCCACCACCAGCACCATCAAAACCCCAAAACCATTTATCACCACTGCATGAAGCTCTAAGAAGGGAATTCCTTAATCGTACTTCTAGAGGTATCCCAAAACCTACTTATGAGCCTGATCCCACTAGTAATGTCAATGAGTCATTATGTGTCCACTCACCGATTGTCTGAACAAATAAGTCATTTGTGAATCAATTATCTGTTGTATCTATTTCTAACAGTGTGCATGAAGCCTTAGTCAATCCAAAGTGAAAGGCAACTATGGATGAGGAGATGAAGTCCTCGAAGAAGAATAAAGTTTGGGAGATAGTCAAACTGCCAGCTGGAAAGAAACCGATATGATGCAAATGAACTTATATGATGAAGTATAAGTTTGATGGTTCAATAGAGCTATAAGGCAAGGTTGGTTGCCAAAGGGTACACCCAAAATTATGAAATTGATTATGATGAAACATTTGCACATGTGGCAAAATTCAATACCGTTCGAGTTCTACTGTCACTTGCTATAAACCTTGACTTGTCGTTATAACAATTTGATGTGAAGAATGCATTTTTGCATGAGGGATTGACATAAGAGGTTTATATGGATCTACCACCAGGATCTAACACATCCGTCCAACATAGTAACTTTGAAACTCTCCGAAGTTATAAAGGACAAGTGTGTCGTTTGAAGAAAGCACTGTATGAGCTCAAGCAGTCACCAAAAGCTTAATTTGGGAGATTTACAAAATCAGTGAGGACATTTTGATATTTTCAGAGTAATTCAGATCATACTCCGTTCCTAAAAATAAAATAATGTAAGATTACTGCTCTAATTATATATGTGGATGATATGATAGTAACTGAAGATGATCCTGATGAGAGAAATGCACTACAGAGTAACTTGTCATAAGAGTTCAAAATGAAGAATTTTGGCCCTCTGAAGTTTCTCGCTCTAGAAGGGTATACTTCTGTCTCAAAAAAAGTATGCTATTGATTTGTTGAAAAAAACAGGAATGTCTGCTTGTCAACCTATTGATACACCGTTAGAAGAATGATTTAAACTTTGCAATGATCCCGATCCGGTACCATGTGATAGGGAAAGATATTAGAGATTTGTAGGAGGCTGATGTATCTTGCACATACACGACCAGATTTGTCATATGCCTTAAGTGTGGTGAGCCAGTTTATGCATGCAGCTCGTGAACAACACATGAATACCGTGATGAGAATACTGAGATATATAAAGTTTGCTCCAGGAAAAAGGGTATTGTTTACGAAATATGGTCACTTGAAAGTTGAGGCATATACTGATGCCGATTGGGTAGGATCTTTTGTTGAAAGGCGCTCCACTTCAAGATACTTTACCGTTGTTGGAGAAAATTTAGTTACATGGAGAAGAAAAAGCAAAATGTCGTTGCATGTTATAGTGCAGAGGCTGAGTATCGCGGAGTAGCATTAATTATAACTAAAATTTCATGGCTGAAACTCTTATTACAAGATTTATATTGTGGCCCGAATGAGCCTATTAAGGTGTATTGTGATAGTCAAGCGCCGTGTGATATTTCTGCTAATCCAGTTCAACATGATAAAACGAAACATGTAGAGGTGGATAGATTCTTCATCAAGGAGAAATTAGATGAGAAAATCATTGAGATCTCTACGGTGAAGTCAGAAGACCAACTCGAGGATATTCTTACCAAGACAGTTTCAAACTTGAAATTTGTGGACAAGTTGAGCATGTTCAATATTTATGCACCAACATGAGGGGGAGTGTTGAAATATAGTTAGTATGGTATGAGCTGTATATTTCGTTTCCTAATTTATAGGAAACATATTTCCTAAAAATCTCTCACCTCTTTAATCTTCTCATCAATCAATTGTACTTCTCTCCAAGAATATAATGTATATATAAAAATATACGCAGTAGAGGAATAAAAAATAGAGTAATGCTACATCCACTACCAATTTCACTACATTTTTCTCCACTACCTTAGGTGGCACACTCCAATAGGTAGGGAAAGATAGAGTAAGTGGGGGAATTCTCCAATAGAAGTATGCCACCGAAGATAGTGAAGAGAAATGTAGTGAGATTGGTAGTGGCTAAAGCATTACTCTAAAAAATATAAGAGAAAATAAGATTATTTTGCCTTCAATACAAACATCTGGAGAGTTTCCCGAAAGAAAGAGTATGAGTCTATTTTATTCTCAAGCGATGCTTTCATTGGGCTTCCCTTTTCCAAAGCACGTTAATGATTGCTTAACATGAATTATAGACTACGGTCATTTAACTTATCATCATCATTAAAGTCTTCTAATAAATAAATTTAGTAGTTCTGGACTAAACAACGAGAAATAAAGACATGACATCATATATTACTAAAAATAGCTAAACATTGCATCGACCAAAAAATATCTGGGAGAAGATCTTAGTATCATTTGTAAATATTTTGTCAATCTACCAACCTGTACAATACATGTGTATAACTATTATAAAGGAGATTCTAAATTCAAATCCGGACTATCTAAATTTTTATTTTCAAAAACTATATTTATTAAGACTTGCATCGCACGCGTAAATTACTAGTATATATAAACCATTAGCACTCCTCAAACTGATAATCTAGCAGTCAAATAATTTGTATTTTCTTGAAGCATAATGAAGTTAATTAACATCCTTCTATAGTATAAGTATTAATTACTATAAACAAAATTGATTTTGATTATACTGAACTTTTTTTTTTTTTTGATATAAGGGATGAAGTCTAAAGACAATTATACTGAACTTTTACTGGAACATTTGTATATACGCTAAAACGGAGTAATATTGTACAACTCAATTCGATCACTATCTATCTCAATCTCATCCTCTTACAGTTTAACCCTTGTTTTTTATATGACATCATGCTGACCTATAAGCACATCATCCTTCAGCACCAAAGCAACATCCATAGTACTAAGCCACGCTAACACTAAAACAGACAATAATAACCTCCATATCCTACAATGTTGAAGTGGTGACAAACGAAAAGAGGAGTAATCTCATTGTTCAAGTCACCCAGGGCCAGAGACTTCCATTATAATGTTGTACATATAAACTATAATGGAGCATGCGTCATAATGATTACTTAGTGCAAAGCCCTTCCACATCAACTGTTTCTCTATCTCTGTTGCTTTTCTCGCCTCTTTACATCTGCCTGTACTGTATGGGCAATGCATGTATGGCACGTATCTCAAAGCATGTTCTCCTTTGTGATCTTCCTGAAGTTTTCAAGGATATTATGCTAGGTTGTGCATTTTAAAGAAACTCAGCTTCTATAGGGAGGTCACAGAAAGCATGGACTACTGGATTTATTTCGGATTTTTGTTTTTTTAAAAAATATCTTGCAGTGTGTATGCATTAGTAGATCCATCTACCTTCCTTCCCTCGTCATCCTTGAATTACAAATCAAGAGAGACTGCAGATACGGTATCAACCCCGCAAATAACTACCAAGATGGAAGTTATATATCTGATATATGTTGCATCCATGCTTGTTCAAAATGTGAATCATAGTACTCATTCTTAAGGTAAAGGACATGAAAAACATGAATATATACTTTCTCTGGAAATATAGACGAATGGAAGCTTAAACCCCCTAAGGAAGCACTTCATCAAGCTTCCCATAATTTGATTTATTTTTTTATCCCTTTTCTACATGCGAAGAAGGGAACATTTATTTGGAGGAAAATAAAAACAGGGATCATACACGGGGCGTGTTTTAAGAAACGTGATGACACAATATCGGACAAAAGGGAAGTGTGCATACACATCCTTAACTGCGAAGTGCATACCCACAACCAATGGACCTTAGGGTGACGTGTCAGTGATGTTAGTTCACATCCAATGTTGGCTGTAGTAAATAAAAGGAGAAAAAAAGCTAGGCTGGAAAGAGCCCTACATTGGAAAGAAGCATGAGGAAAGTATTATATATATATGTGAGGTGTCCACTTCTTAAAATCAGAAAGCGCTAGCATGCAGGTTATGGAGAGGCACGGGCAGTCCATTAATTCAGTCAGGCCCACCATAGAACATAGAGTAGAGATATGGTTGGTGAGTTGGGATAGTGAGAGGATACAAGTCCATTTTATTTGATTAGCATATTAGGTTTGCGGGTGGACACGTCCCTACATGTAACATCTTAAAGTAAGCATTATAATATCATGAATATAAAAACGAATTAATTGATCTAATATTAAAAAGTTGTAGATGTCATACCAAAAAAAAATAAAAAATTTACATGTCAATTGCAGGAAGCAGTAAGAAGCCAGACAAATGATGTTATTTAGTTATGATGAAAAAAATGCTTTGTATATCAACAATAAAAATTATTTGACAATTAACTTTGATGTTTTCAGTGCATTCTACTATCATAAGTTAATATACTTTCTGAGATGAACAGTATAATAATGTTCATGTATAATACTGGACACATTTACTTTCCAGCATTTCCGATGCATGAATCTGAAATTTCCATCATGGAGTTCATGCAGCTTAAGTTTGAATAGTACGACAACAATTATTTGTAAATAAAGTCCATGTTTGAATAATTATAAATGGGGGTAAAATCCAACTTCTTAGAACTTTGAATGTGCAAAATGATGAAATTTAATTTTTGAGAAGATATTTGCTACTTTCAGTGTAACTTTAGAGGTTGAAATTTACCTAATTGAATATCCATTTAAATCTTCCATTGCATTTGAAAAAAATCAATCAGGGAACTCAGTGAAGTTTTCTACTTGAGCAATCAAAAAAACATTAAAATTTAGAAAAATCCGAAAATTTATAAATTTGAAATATGAAAATCTAAATTTCGATATATATATATATATATATATATATATATATATATATATATATATATATATAAAAGGAAACTTTCGGTTGTGCACTGGGCTAGTGCACAACGCTGTGTGCACTGGGCCTAGGCCGTAAACTTTCGGTTGTGCACTGGGCTACTGCACAACGCTGTGTGCACTAGGCCTAGGCCGTCCGATCTCGAGTTCATCAAGATCCCCATCCAACGGTGCTGATGGGCTCCCGCTCATTTGGGGATAAAATCGGAAATCAAGATCCCCCATCCCCTAAAGACCCCGTCTGCTTCCCTCTCTCACGCTCGATTATCTTCTTCCCTCTCTCACGCTCGATTATCTGGAAAACCCTAGCTCCCCCAAAAATTCGATCCCACTAATCTGCTCCTGCCTCTCCAAATCTCCATCTCCTCCCTCTCCCATGCTCAATTTTCCCCATCGCCTTCATCAGCGACCCCAGCTCTGAAAGCCCTAGCCCCCAAATTCACCAGAACCAAAAGCGAGGGCCCAAATCTTATCGCGCTCTCCTCATCGTGACGCCCTCCTCCTCGTGACGCTCTCATCCACCTCGATCCCCCGTGAGACCTCAGGAATCAAAAATTTTGTTTTCCTTTACTTCATCTTGTTGAAAAGATACACTTTTAATTGATCTTGTTCAAAAATAATTTCGTTTGGAACTCACGGAAAGAGACCTCAATTAATTACTATGTATTGGTTAATTACTATCTATTAGTTGATCTTCTTTGGCTGATATGTAGAATTCAAAGAGTATTGTACTAAAGTTAATTACTATCTATAGGTCATATTAACTTAAAGAAAACTAATGAAGTTGGGTTGTATTGTTTAGAACTCTGGAAATCATACAAACAGTTGCTTCTATCTTCTAGAGGAGAGTGTAGATCATGAAAATATATATCCTTTTATTCAATTAAATGTCAGTTCTATCTTGTAAATTGTGAAAAAATTGATACTTGAATTGTAACGCATTGAAACCTCCCAAATTACTGCAACTAAAACTCTAAAGAAGGGTCCTAACCCTAGTTTTCAAATCATTGCAATTACTTATTTTACATTTCATGTTGTTGTACTTTGGTTATGTAGTGACTATAGCAACGTTCCCCTACTATTGATTATTTTGAAAAGTGATACCACTTCCTTAACTGTAAAATGTTACAAATACGTATTACTCAACAATGTGGAATTCCTAAGGTATATATATTGCTGACATTTGATTTTCCCGATGCAATTTATCCCTTTGCTTTGTGACCCTATAAGTTATCAGATTTGTATTTGTGTTATGTAGTTCTTTATTTTAGTTTTGTTTTAGGGTGTGTCTAGTTGGATGCAAGTGCAAATAGAACCTGTAGCTCCCTTTTCACATTTCACATTTTCTGTAATGTGAAGCAATCGAAGCCTGAGAAGCATCTAATCTGCCAAAATTATACTACTGAAGTTGCCGATTTATAATATTTGTTAGAATAACAAGTCACCTATTGTATATTTCGCAATAAGTTAATAGAATATGTTTTTTTTAAAGTTAAGTGGCTTAAACCCGATAACATTTCGTAGGATGGCATCGAACTACTCTTCCAACGAAATCCACAATCACTATAGCTGTACCTCCAGGTCTTCCCGAGCCAGTTCCGGACAGAGAATTGGAGCTCCAAAATGTTTTTGTCGAATACAGACAAGGGTCAAATATTCTACTTCGGGGAAGAATCCAGGTAAAGCATATTACAATTGTCCTAATTTTTCCAATGGATGTGAATTTTTTTGTTGGGTAGAAAATTATGGGACAGAGGAGGATAAAGATGCTACAATAAGGGAATTGCATGATGAGCTTTCGATTCAGATGTTGTTGAGATCGGTAGATTGTGATGGTGCGTGGAAGAGTGGTTACAGGGCAGGTGCCCAGCATTATGCTGTGCTTGGATTTCTTTGTGGATTGTTGGTGTCCGTCTTTTTGTTCCTAGCGTTCTTCAAGTAGGCTGCAGCGGTGGTGGTGGTGGTGTCTCCTGTAGTATGAAGTTTAAAAAATTGTATTTTGTACTTTGCTATTTTTTGTAATTTTGTATGTTGTAAGATATGTTATGTAATGGTGAAGTTACTCAGTTTGGGGGATGTATGTATAAAGCCATGGTGAAGTTACTCACGCAGTGATGAGTTTTGATGGTATATAGTTGAATTTTATTCCTTGCTTAACTGAATGGGTATAAACAATTTGCCATATGTGGTTGTGAAAATTCTGTATGCTTAACTTTGTATGCCAAATTTCTGTATGCTTATTTGTGTTGATAGTGTGCTTTGCATATTTTGGCTGATAGTTTGTTTTCACAGTTCACTGCAGTCTACTTGATCATGGCTTATACTGTTTGTATTGGCAGATACTAGATTTACTCGGATACAATTAAGTGATTTACTAACGGGAATGATGATATTTGATTGTGGAACTTTGTATGCATTGTATATTCAGATGTACTGAATATGTCATTGCATATGCTTGATTTTGGCTCAGAGATTGAATTTTTCTGATACAATTTTGTGATTGTTTGTATGCTTTGTTAGATAGTCAGCTGTGTTTGTTTATGCCCTTCTGATGTTATCTTTAAATGAGATCAATTTACTTTTTTTAAGTTCACAGTCAGCTGTGTTTGTATACTTTTTTTCAATTTACTTTTTGTATGCATTGACAGTAAGCTCGGTTGTGCTCTTTGGAGCTCAAATCTGTTTGACATTGACGAGCTCCGTTTCACATATTTGAGGGTTTTCAGATCTGTGTATAAGGGGTTTCAGAGCTGATGACTTTGGCTGATAGTGTGATCTGTGTATAAGATGTTACAAGACCACAAAAATAAGAAGAATTAACAAGTCAAGTAACACCATCCATGCCAAATAAATAAGAAAGATTACTAAAATGACTCAAGATGACATATAGTACTGTACACAACTACACTCTTCCATTTCATAAATGTAGATAAATATTCGATACACATTATTTCAAAACTCAGCTCTCTGGTAAGTAAAAATATAATACAAAAAGAACGATCTTCAACCACCCTTCAACCTTCAGTTGAATCAACTATGAAACAAAATGAACTATATGCCCTGATGAAGTATATTGAAGTTAACATACAAAATATGATACAAAATATCTAGCACACTCAAATTATTCAATAACCCTTTCTTTGCCAATATCAACTACTCATACTGCTGCCGCATCTCTTCATCTTCGACCTCTGATTCAGGTAAAGCATAAAACAAGAAATTCCCACACTTTAAGAAATCAACTCACTGCAAAAACCTACAAACGGAAGCATCTGTTACCGCTGCATCAAATATTCTAATAGGCTCCTCCCACACTTTCATGTTCATAATTGCTACTGCTGCATCTCTTCATATGAGTTTTTAGATAGCTGATTGGAAAAAATATATATAAAGTTAGATGAATTTCATACAAAATTATTAGACAACATAAAGCAAAAATAATTTAGAGGATGATTATGTCGATGACATGAATTTAAGTAGGCTCAGAAATCACCTTATTTCACTTTGTAATGTTCTCCAAAAAGCACAACATCTTGAGTGGGGGATTATAAAACTGTCAAGCATAAGTGTGTTGGTGTAGTACTGTGGCTGCAGTTGAACTGCCATGCCCAAATAGCTGCAACCATCACAAACCCCTACCTCTTGTTCCACAATCAAATATCAGCATTCCCATTAGTAAATCACTTAATTGTATCCAAGTAAATCAAGTATCGGCCAATACAAATAGTATAAGCCATAATCAAGTAGACTGCAGTGAACTGTGAAAGCAAACTAACAGCCTATGCAAAGCACACTATCATTCGAAGTATACGGAGCAATTGCAAACTTGTAAAACCCAATTGCAAATTTAAAAAACCCAACAGAATCTGAAAACCCTACCTCAACGACCTCAGATCTGAAAAGAATAGCCTTCCAAAAAATTCAAACTCACAAATCAGTAGACATTTTTGGAGAATTCACATTACTGTGAACTTTCTTAAAACCCAACTGATCTCATTGTCGAAACACAACAGAAGTGTATAAACTAACACAACTGACTGTGTAACAAAGCCTCCAAAAAATTCAAATACCTTTCTGTTAAGCACAAATAAGCATACAAAAATTTGGCATACAAAGTTAAGCAAACAGAATTTTCACAACCACATATGGCAAATTGTTTATACCCATTCAGTTAAGCTAGCATAAAATTCAACTATATACCATAAAAACTTTGAGCCAAAACAGAGCATATGCAATTATATATTCAAAAAACTTGTAACTCAGAGCCAAAATCAAGCATATGCAATTCTATATTCAGTACAACTGAATATACAAAACATACAAAGTATCTGTCACTCCACATGTAGAAAAAAACAAGTATTAACCAAAAGGATGAGCCTATTGAAGTAAATAATCAAGTATCAGCCAACTGAAAATCAAGTATATGGCATGATCATATCAAGTGGGTGCATCAGCCCACTAACAACCTGACCGTAGAGTAGGAAACAAATTTATTTCACTTTGTATGTGGGGAAAAGCATATCAATTCAATCTTAGACAATACCATGCACTCATCACTGCCTATCAATTCATCCCATAAACTAAAATAAAGTAAGGTATCATATTTACCAAATTGTTTGTGAATCAAATACTTCCCTCAATTCACATTATCGTTACCTTCCTCGGAACTATTTTCAGTAGAGGAATTCACCTCCTCTTCGTCAAATGCACTCTTGCCACTGAAAAGGAAAAAAACCAAAAATAAGTCATTCTGCAGCAGTTTATAAAAATTAATAAGAAAGTGCACACTGAATTAAGAATTTTCATAATTACACAAATTCATGATATACCTTTCATTTTTCTTTGGGCAAGTTCGCGCATCATGGCTTTGCCCGCGCAACCCGCAACAATTGCACTTCCTAGGTTTGCCTCTTAATTTCTCCCACATCGGTTTCAACCTCTTCCCACTTGGTCTTCCCTTCGTATTACATTGATGAGGTTCTTCCACTGAGACTTGAGACAAGACCAACTCCTTCCCATGTACTCTTGTTCCACTACCTTTAGCCCCAGCACTACACCCTTCGGGAGATATTATATTAAAGCCTTCAATTGACCTGATCATAGCTTCACGCATGAACACATACCTTTCATCGCAAGACAATCCAATCTCGACTTGTTGCTTGGACAAGTTATTTACCTCACAATAGCGGGAAGCAAAATTCTCGTGCTATTATTGCCATCTTCTCTACCAAAATTTGTGGGTGTGTAGCTTCTTCTAATTACTTCACGGCTCCATCTTCTCAAAATATATTACTTTGGAAGTTCATTACAATTTGAGTATTTAAGGAAGGCTAAGAGATGCTTACAAGGGAGTCCAACAAATTCAAACATAAAGCATGAACAACACCCATGGTGAGTCTCTTTAGAATAAGTAATCATGGTCTTTTTTTCCGACCTACCAATGAATGTCACTGTATAATAAGTGTTAATAGTATTCACGTCACCTTCCACTAAATTCACATTATACAGTAAGCTTGCCTTGATTTCTTTTTGGAACTTTAAAAACATTGCCAAAGTGTATACTTGGGCCATTTGTTCCTCCATATACCACCTGGTCTTCAATTTGGGTTTCCGATCTAGTGTACGGTGGTTCTCTTTAACTTCTTCTTCTCTTTGCCTACCAATCACTTTTTTTAAATATCAAGGCAAACTCATGAAGTGAATACTTCTTTTGGGTGTGCTTCTTTAAGAAAGAATTCATTCCCTCGCTTCTTTGGCTACTAGACATGCCGGCCCAAAAATCAGACCTATGGTATATGGGGGCCCATTTATCACGAATATGAAAATATCATTCAACCATTTGTTATTTTCTCCCCCAAATTCCACAACCAAAGCCTTCCATTGTTCTTCAAAAGAGACACAGTCATACGAATTCCAAATGTTATCTTTAAAAGTATCCATGAACTTAACATTTTGAACCAATTGGGGCACCTCCGAGGGAATCTTATCTAAAATATGCCAGATACAATATCTATGGCGAATTTGAGGAAAAACTTGTTTAATTGCAGCACCAATACCCCGGTCTTGATCCATTACAATGCCAAGGGAAGCTTTCTTCATGACTCCTGGCCATGTTTGGAATAACCGCACAAAAGATAAAGTCGTCTCATTTGGGATGAAACCACAACTAAGAAAAATAGACTGCCAATAATGATTAATCCCAACAAATGGAACAAATAGCATACCGTAACGCTTAGTACGTACTATGTGTTGTATCAAAAGAAACTATATCACCAAATACCTTATAATTCATACGAGAAATCCCATCAACCCAAAAACAATGAGACAGTCTACCGGACTCATCTTGCTCGAATGCATAAAAAAAAGAAGGATCTTTTTCCTTTTGCCATTTAAAAAAGTCTACCAATATTTGACCATCATGACCTTTCAATGACTCTTTTAAGTCTCTTTCATAGTTTCTAGCATCGGTTATAGTAAATCCAACCCTATCATAACCCCCACTAGAACCTTCAAAAAAAAGCATTTGTTTGCATGTGGGAATATTAGCACCCGCAAGTTGCTCCATTATAACTTTATCGGAACTTGAAACAACACGGTTACGCGGCAACAAATGACGTCTACCGGGTGTGGTGAATGCATGATTGTGCACCTAATGAAAAGAATAAAAAGACCATGAATTTGTTTCTTTGTTTAATCTCACACGAACCAATGCATTGCAAGATGTTCTAGATGTAGTACCTATTCTAATTTCATTATTCTTACTTTTCGACACCCCCGCTTCATTACAAAGGAAAGTTTTTTCCACCACCTCACCATCCTTCAATTTATGAGGTCCTTTACGCATTTGAAAACCCCCACATTTTGCATAGCTATCATAATATTTTTCTGCTAGCTCAAGGGTGTCAAATATCATACTTATCTTTGGTATTAGACACCTTCTTGGACATACAAAAATTGTCCCCCAAATGTGAGCAACCTTCACCAATCTCCATACCTATTACAAATTCAAATATTTAATCAATATCTAAAAGATAGCAAAGTTAAAACTTGGAATGTGATTTGTATTTGTGAATAAGATAAAGTAAAGTTGTATTTTTTCAAAAAGATGAAGTAAACGGAAAAAAAATTATACCTTAGGTCTCTTTCCGTGAGTTCAATGAATTCGAATGAGAGAAAATTAAGATTTGGGGATGAAACTTTCGATAGTGCACTAGGTTTTCCTGATGGCGCCAAAAAAATGGAATTTTTTAAAGTCAGGAAATCGAGCGTGAGAGAAAGCGACGATTGGGAGATCGAGGTGGATGAGAGCGTCACGAGGAGGAGGGCGTCACGATGAGGAGAGCGCGATAAGATTTGGGCCCTCGTTTTTAGTTGTGGTGAATTTGGGGGCTAGGGTTTTCAGAGCTGGGGTCGCTGATGAAGGCGATAGGGAAAATCGAGCGTGGGAGAATGAGGAGATGGAGATTTGGAAAGGTAGGAGTATATTAGTGGGATTGAATTTTTGGGGGAGCTAGGGTTTTCCAGATAATCGAGCATGAGAAAGGGAAGAAGATAATCGAGCGTGAGAGAGGGAAACAGACGGGGTCTTTTGGGGATGGGGGATCTTGATTTCCGATTTTACCCCCAAATGAGTGGGAGCCCATCAGCACCGTTGGCTGGGGATCTTGATGAAAACTCGAGATCGGACGCCTAGGCCCAGTGCACACAGCATTGTGCAATAGCCCAGTGCACAACCGAAAATTTTCCTATATATATATAGAGAGCCCTTCGGTTGTGCACTCCTTTTCTGTGCACAGCTGTGTGCACTCTTCATGGACCGTCCGATCTGTCCTTTGATCATGATCTTGATCGGGCGGTTGTACTTTCTCCCGCTCTTCTCACTTAATGAGGAGGGTAGTTTGGACATTTCACCACCCCTCTCCTCCTTCTATCTCTCTCTCTCTCTCAATTTCCTCCGCCAACCCGATCAGAAATTACTCCCAAAACCCAATGAAACCCTAGCTCCAAATCACTTCTCTCTCTCTCTCTTCGAATTCCTTTCAAAATCAGACCCCTAGATCTCGAGCTTCTTCTCCCCTATTCTCCGACGGTCTGACGCCTCTTCGAATTTGAAGTGAAGATACCACCTTCGAAACCTTAACCTCCACTCTCCACTGCAACCAGCGCTGCCATCTTCTCAACCTCACCCACCTCTCAAGCTCGCTACTACACCAAAAAAAACTGAAATCCAAAACATTTTTTTTATCTGGTTTTTTTTTGTTGTTGAATTTTTAGGATGTAGACATGGGAATAGGACTTTGATCTGTTATGATTTTTATTTATTTTTTTAAAAAATAGTATGTAGATATACAATTTGTAGGGTATCTTCAATTTTCAAGATAATTGCTGATGAAATAAAGTTTATGTATGATGAAATGTTTAATATGTATGATGAAATGAATTTATTGATCTTCAATTTTAAAATCTGGTTAATTTGTTGGGTATCTCCATTTTTGGTAGGGAGATTGAATGCTCAATTGTCTTTGCAAGTTCGGCTTCTAATTTGTTTCCCAATTGAATAGCCATTGGAATGCATCAACATTTGTGCTCTTTGCGCTCTTACAAGATCTTCTCGGAGGGGGTTATTGATCTTGATGGGATCTACTGGTTGCCCAAAACCTCTCACAAAATCTAATTCTAAGAATAAATCGATGTAAAGACAACATTCGCCTCAGAACACAGAGGCAGAGGTTCCAGTGACCTAGACAGAGAAGCATTTAATGAGGTCATCACAGACCTTGAACTAGTCGACATCCCCATCTCGGATAGGCTTTTCACCTGGTCAAACATGCAGGCGACGCCCATTCTAGCTAAGTTAGATAGGATCTTGATCTCCACGGATTGGGAGACCAAATTTTCTCTATCATCAGCTAAATCACTCCCTAAACCAACCTCTGATCACGTGCCTATTTTCTTATCTTCAGGGGAGGACCAACCTAGAAAGCCATCAAAATTTCGGTTCGAGAAGGCTTGGTTAGAAATACAAGGTTTCCACCATATGGTCAATGAGAGTTGGTCTCGCCCGACCAAGGGCACCGAGGCATCCGCTATATGGTGTGAAACAATTAGCAGGCTCAGGGGCAAACTGAGGAAGTGGAACCGAACCAGATTTGCACTAATATGGAGAGCAAAGGAGTACCTTCTTGAAGGAATTGAGGAACTTGAGAATATGGAAGAGGCTAGGGATCTTCTATAGGAAGAACGGAATCGATTGCTCCAACTCAGACAGAAAATTGACCAGCTCTACAGGATTGAGGAAATCAGATGGCAACAACAATCGAGAATTGCGTGGCTCAAAGAGGGAGACGCGAATACAGCATTTTTTCACCGAGTTGCCAGTGCCCAACGTAGAACTAACCTCATCCACTCAATCAACTCGGAGTCTGGATTAATACAAGGCGAGGATGCTATTAAGCTGGCTTTCCAACCCCACTACAAGCGCCTCTTTGGGCACAAAGCGGACTTCAGAACCCCTCTCCAACATGACTTCTGGCAAGAACTAGTAGGCAATTAGGTCCTAGGCTGCAATCCATCGAAGTGCCCTTCACCGAAAAGGAGGTCTGGAAGGCAGTCCAACAACTGGGTAAAGATAAAGCCCTAGGTCCAGATGGTTTCCCGATCATGTTCTATCAGATATTCTGGGAGGAAATAGAAGGTGACCTGCTGAAGCTGTTCGAGGAATTCTATGAGTATAAACTCAAGTTGGGGAGATTCAACTACACGGAGGTGGTGCTGATCCCTAAGCAAGAAGAATCACAACGTGTCGGAGACTTCCACCCCATAAGCCTCCTTAACTGTTCGGTTAAGATCATTACCAAGACTCTCGCTAACAGACTGGAGAAGGTAATGGACGGCCTTATTAGTCAGGACCAGACGGGCTTCATTAAGGGAAGATGTATTCAGGACAGCATCGCTACAGCTGAAGAAACTATCCATCAGTGCCATGCTTCCAACGCTAAGAGCTACCTCCAGAAGCTGGATTTTGAGAAAGCCTATGATTCCGTGGAATGGGACTGTTTACTGGAAGCGCTTGCTGGACAGGGGTTCGGGGACAGATGGATCAGATTGATCTACACGTGTCTTACCACTAGCAAGACGGCTATTTTGGTAAATGGGACAGTAGGTTACCCATTCTCCTGCAAATGGGGGCTCAGACAAGGAGATCTGCTATCACCCCTCCTCTTTACCATCGTGGTAGACGTTCTAAGATCCATGATGACCAAGTGCAGTAGAGCAGGCTGGATTGTACAAGTGGCTAAAGGGGTATAGCGTCAAGGATGCTCTATACTCCAATACGCAGACAACACCCTCCTATTCGGCAACGGAAACCCAGGGGAAACTACCGTCTTCATAGGAATTCTATATTGCTTTGAAGCTTGGTCGGGACTCAGAGTTAATTTCCACAAAAGTGCTCTAATTTCCATTGCTCTGACTCCAGAAGAGACGCTGGATCATGCCACAATCCTCAATTGCTCCATCGAGAGGTTCCCCATTCAATACCTTGGATTGCCACTCAGATCCGAAAAACTCGAAAAGGCGGATTGGCTACCCATCATTGATAGGGTCGAGTAACGGCTAGCAGGATGGAAAGGAAAAGCCCTCTCTTTGGGAGGGAGAGTCACGCTCATTAATGCAGTCCTCTCAAACCTTCCTATCTATTATCTCTTTTTCTTTGAGATGCCACGTTGGGTAATACAAAGAATTGACCGGACTAGGAAGCGTTTCTTATGGAAAGGGGCAGACCCAGACCGAGGAGGATATCATCTCATCAGATAGGAGAAGGCATGTATGAAAAAGATTCATGGAGGCCTGGGTATAATTGATCTTCGAGATATGAATCTGGCGCTACTGGGTAAATGGTGGTGGAAAGTTTTCCACCATAATGGAGAAAGGTGGCAACTGTTTGTTCAGGGATACATGCATGGGAATGAAACTAGAAATCTAGGCTTCAGGATAGGCCCTAGAGTATCCTGCTTTTGGAAAGTTATCACTAAGGCATATGAATCTTTCAACAGCTGTGTTAAATCAGCCATAGGTAACGGCAGACATACTAAATTTTGGTGGGATAAGTGGTGTGCTGATCACACACTCAGGTCCATGTTCCCCGACTTATACGAGCAAGCGACACAACCACACTGCACGGTGGCAGTAGCCTGGAAAAGAGGCGCATGGAATCTAGCTTTCAAACAACCGCTTGACATAGGCTCCCAATGCAAACTGACGGAACTTTAGGCCTATATCACCAATGCTGGAATTGGCTGTTCTCAAGGGCCCGACAAGAAAACCTGGGGTTTGGAGAAGAACGGTAAGTTCACGGTTTGTTCCATGTATAATCGCATCCATTTTAGGGGATGCTCACCAAAGTGGTCGGGCATTGTCTGGAAAATGAAAACACCTCTAAAAACCAAAGTGTTCCTATGGTTGGTGCTAAACGATGTGATCCTGACTAGAGAAAATCTAGCTAAGTGCCAACCAAATGTGGATTCTCAATGTGGGTTCTGCCAAGCTACCCTGGAGACTAGAGATCATCTTTTCCTTTACTGTCCTAGGAGCAAAGCGGTTATCGTAGAGTTTCTCAGTGCACTAGGAACATCTCAATACCCTACTACATACGAGGACCTATAGGTAGGAACCAAGTTCGCGACGGAGAGAGGTGCTATGAGAGAGGCGTGGTATATTGCGATTGCCGCAATGACCTGGGTTCTCTGGCTAGACAGAAATAATTTATACTTTCGTAGAACTTAGTATTTCTGGCAATCTGAATCATATTATGCATCTAATTTCATTTTGGGCTAATGTGGCAGCAGCAGGTCCCAGAGACACGATTGTGACTGTATTCTAGGTATAGGAGTTTGATGATAAGGAGATTAAGATCGGCCCGACGATTGACTGAGAGCCAGCACGAGCTATGATGGACATTGATACCCACCACCCCAGGGTTTGTTGAGGGAATGATGTATTACTTTGTGGCTACTTTATGTTCTGTCTTTTGTCCCACCCCCATGTTCGGGGTGGAGTATGTTTTTCTATTTTATTTCTAGGATTTTGTTGTAAGCTCAGTACCCTGAGTTTTGTTTTATTAATCTCTTATTAATGAAACAGGGTGGCCAGACTCCACCTTTTCCTAAAAAAAAAAAAAGACGTTTCAATTGTTTATTCATAATAAGTCTATATTGAATGGGAATTTTGGTCTATAAATTCCAGTTATGTGATTATTGCTTTCTAAAACGATTTTAAATATGTTACTTGAAAGCTATGAATAGAAGTAATTAGTGTTACGAACATTGTGTTCGAGTTGTGAGCTTCTAGGGGCCATTTGTATTTACTTAAGCTCAAATCTTTGTCTTGTGGTGAATGATCTCAAGCTTCAGTTTTTTATCGATAGCCTAAGACTGAAATGAACCACCATATTTTAAGGATGAAATTAAGATATTCATTACAAGAACAAATACTATCGATCAACTAGTCTATGCATTAACTATCATCTCTTTAGACTACCTGATTAATACATTAAAATCATCATTATGCAGGCGAGCTCTAAAAATCAATTTAGCTGATAAGTCCATAATTGCAACTGAAAGA
Source organism: Hemerocallis citrina (assembly GCA_017893485.1). NCBI lineage: Eukaryota > Viridiplantae > Streptophyta > Magnoliopsida > Asparagales > Asphodelaceae > Hemerocallis > Hemerocallis citrina. The sequence goes on along the minus strand of JACEHZ010000194.1, from coordinate 258,619 downwards.
GGCATATATCATAAGACCATTTACAAGATGAAAAACTATACTCTCATTCTAAAAGACGAGAAAATTCTTTTCGAAAGTCTATTCTGTCTCGCATGTAAAAACACTGAGCTTCAGCTGCAGCTGATATTACAACGTCAAACATATGAATAAAGTCTTTGTCTTTCATTTTGGAAGCATATAAGAAAACTGGTTGCTGCTGCTTCTCCTACTACTTCTTCTCCTGCTACCTTTGTTGCTGCTTCTCATGCTCCTAGTTGTTACTGCTGATGCTTCTCCTACTTCTTCTTGTCCTGCTGCTTCTCCTTCTACTAGTTCTCCTTCTGATGCAGCAATGAGTAATGTCCTCATCTACTATGTACAGTCAGGATAAAAAATCAAAAGAGGGCTTAGCAATGATTTTTTATTTGTTGCTACATGATTTCTCAACTAATTGCCAAACAAAATTTTTAAAGTAAAAAAATTGTAGGCTCAGACACTATTCGCACTAAAGAAGCAAATGTAGATATTCATTACAATGCCGAATGCCAACTAGTTCAGCAAAAACAGCAAAATTCAGCAAATTGTTCTCAGTTCAGCAAAAGCATAAGTCCAACAAAATCTTACAAAATGAAGAGTATTGAATGAATGGATATTCTGAGATCAGATCAACAAAGTCAGCAAATGCAACAAATTGTTAAATAATCATGCATTAGTCACTAGGGTTGCATTACAATGCCATGCCAACTAATACAAATGCATAAGTACTCAATCATTTACTATGCCAACTAGTTCAAATACATATAAGGGAAATCTTAAGTTACGCACTCTCAGTTTCTCAAAAAAAAAAAAGTGAAAAGATTGATTTTCAAACATGAACACTTGTGAGAATTTCAGAATCACAACAAAATTGGTTAGAACCAACAGAAAGCAAAGGATCAACAATCAAAACCATTATCATCTATCAATGTTCATGTTAGATATTATATTAGGTATTATATTATGAGAGAGATTGGTTTAGTCCCACATTGATTATGTATTGGTTTAGTCTTTCCTTCTCTCCTATATATAGGAGACACTATACTTAGTTTATCAATAAATTCAATAATCAATAATAAATCCAATAATTCTATCATAGTATCAGAGCCAGTATTCCTATAAGGCATATGCATATACTAATTTGATTCTCGTTATCAAGGTGGAGTGGTTCTCGTCTTCATCGGAATCACTCCACCTCCCAACATCCCTTTCTCGATCTTTCTCAAAACACTAATCCCAAATCTCCGAAATCAAAACCATAATATCTTCAACCCTTCTTAAACACAAACCCTAGCCGCCACAGAAAGTGGCTACACCAACAACTCCGTCAACAACTCCGGCAACAAACAACACTTGCGATAACCTCCTTCTTCAACAACACCTGCAACAAACAAATCCCCGACTTCTTCGGCAAACCCACTCCATCATCAACACCGATCAACTCCACCATTGTCGCCACTTGCTGCCTCCACTTCAATAACCGGCTCCCACCATCTCCGGCATGTCTTCTTGACCCTGCACACCACCGCAACCCACCTTGCCGCCCCGACTGCAACCTTCACTTGGCTACCATCTTCCTATCTTCATCGTCTTCCTCCTCAACTGCAAATTCTCGATGACCCTCAATCAGCAGCAACTCACTGAGAACCCACCTCCCTGAAAACCCTCACTGCCTCCTACTCGTTTCATGATCAGAGGTTGTCCTTTACAGCGGATGTCCTTTAATGAACGCCATGGCCAACCACCCTGTCTTCGACGAGCCACACCACACCACCATCCAACAACCATCGACTTCAGCAACTTTGCCACCCCCTTCGACTTCGAAACCCATCTATGAAAAACTCCTAGCCGCCTCCAGTGCCTCGCCTCCACCTCCAAACCCTAGTCCGTCAATGTTTTTGAGGCATTCAGATTTCACCCGAAACCTAGCACCAAATCCCTCTTCAAAATCCCCTTTTTCCTCCACTTTCAAATCCTAATCTCTCCCTTTCTCCTCCATCTCACGTTCTTCAAATCGCATCGGCGGCGCTGCTTCCAAATCCTAGTTTGGGGCCATCCCCTCGAAACCCTAATTTAGCTGAACCCATCCCCTTCTAAACCCAACAACGAACCCGAAACCCGAAATCCGACCTCACTCCAACTCTGAACCCGACAACCCTATCACCCTATACTTATATTTTGCCCTATCTAAACCCTACCCGACCCGTTTTTCCAAACCAAACCCAAACCCTTTTTTATGTTTTTCAAAAAAAAAAAATTCTTTTATGTCCTTCGGCTTCTACAGTGTTTATCAGCAAACTCGCACTGAGTTTGAGAGGGGAAGATATTAACATCATCACAGTTCTCAGTTCAGTTCAGGGAAAATTCTTAAGTCAGGGGTGCCACTTCCTTCCACAATATACGACAATTCTCAAGTCAGGGGTGAGACCCAATATGCGCCAATAGTGCACCTTCCTTACGCCATCTACTTGAGCATCGTTCTTGCATCACTATTTGTCGTCTCTGCACCATTGAGCGCCTTCCCTACGCCATCAAGTGCCTTCCCTCCTGCATCACTGTTTGCCGTTCCTGCCACATCATCATCATCAATATTCCAATCTCATGCTGCTTGAACTACTTGAGTTTGAGAGGGAGTGTTAGATATTATATTAGGTATTATATTATGAGAGAGATTAGTTTAGTCCCACTTTGATTATGTATTGGTTTAGTCTTTCTTTCTCTCATATATATAGGAGATACATTGTACTCAGTTTATCAATAAATTCAATAATCTATAATAAATCCAATAATTCTATCAGTTCAAAAAGTGATTATCATCACTGCCTAAACCAACACACACAAAAACAAGGAACCAAATTCATAAATATGAGTCAGAGAGGCAAATACTTCACTGTAAGATAATAGGTGTCACACAGTGCTTCAGTAGCTTCTCAATATTTGTATCACGTATTCAACCATTACCTGCAAAAATATTGAATTTGCTCATGCAGTGATGTATGAACAAATTAATGGAAAACATTAAGTAATTGACTAGATGCATGATAAATTTCCTAAATTCATATCATTAGAAGTGTCTTAGATTGAAATTTTAATGAGACTTCTTTGGTTAGAACGTAATCATCTCCAACTTTTTCAAAAGAGTTTGTATAATCGAAAGCTTTTATCTAGATTACAACTCTAGAAGAAGTGTACAGTCTAGTTTTCTATTGTTTTCTCTATTTCTATTGACACATATATATAGTCTCCACATCTTCCAAAATGCTTATTTTTGTGGCCTCTTTCTGACAACTCAAAATAGAACTTGGTGCACATGCAATGGACGTATTTTAGTCTTTTCTAGTCACTAGTAGTCTAATTAATCTCTCAATGTAAAGACAATAGTAATCGATTTCATATTTTGCCTAAAATTAAACAAAGAGAGATACTTTTCTTATAAAGTAGTGCAGATTTATAAAACATACAATGCACATAATTTTCTTCTTTCCAAGTAAACAAATACATATTGGAGACATCATCAATCCAAACCCTAAATTAGAGAGAGAGGGGTAGAATAATACCTTGGGGGTGGTGGGGTTGCGAAGTGGAGCTCGGTGGAGAAATTTTTGGTCAGATTAATGTAGAAAATTGAGTTCACAACCCTTAATGAGGAGGGCGTCAGACCGTCGGAGAATAGGGGTAAAGAAGTTCGGGATCTAGGGTTTTGATTTTGAAGGGAATTTGAAGAGAAAGAGAAGTGATTTGGAGCTAGGGTTTGATTGGGTTTGGGGAGGATTTTTTGATCGGGTTGGGGGAGGAAATTGAGAGAGAGCGAGAAGGAGATGAGAGAGATAGAAGGAGGAGAGGGGTAGTGAAATTTCCAAACTACCCTCCGCATTAAGTGAGAAGAGCAGGAGAAAGCACAGCCACCCGATCAAGATTATGATCAAAGGGCAGATCGGATAGCCCACGAAGAGTGCACACAACAATGCACACCAGAGAAGTGCACAACCGAAGGGATCTCTAGGCCGTTGTTTCCACGCTACAGTATCGCTAAGTCGAAAGTTAACATTGTTGGTCTGCAGGAGACCAAATTGACCCATACTTCTAGACTAAGTAGACTGGAGGGGGTATCGCAGTTCAGAATGGAAAATTTGCCCTTCTGTTGGGGCCTCTGGGGGTAATGCCTTAGGGTTTGATCCCGAGTTGTTTCTTTGCCTAGACATTCTCCACGGGCAATTCTCGTTGCCGGTACTGCTCCAACATAAATCCGACCTATGGACCCAGGTTATTATGGTGGTATATGGTCCACACAGTACTGCAGCTAGGTTGGAATTCTAGACTGAACTATGAATGATTCACTCACGCTGGGCGCACCCTTGGGTCGTGGGGGGATATTTTAATATCATTCGGTTTGCTTCGGAACACATGGGTAGAGGATCTAGAGACTTTGATAGGGAAATGTTTAATGAGGTTATAGCGGACGTGGAACTGGTTGAAATTCCCATCACTAATAGGTTATTCACTTGGTCAAACATGCAAGTGGCACCCATTTTAGCTAAGCTTGATAAGGTCTTGGTCTCTGCAGACTGGAAGACTAAAGTACCTTTGACATGGGCCAAATCCCTCCCTAAACCAACCTTAGATCATGTTCTTATTATCCTCTCTTCCAGAGCAGGGCATCCCAGGAAATCCCCCAAGTTTAGATTCGAGAAAGCGTGACTGGAAATCCAAGATTTCCATCACATGGTATACGAGAATTGGTCTCGTCCTACTAGAGGGACTGAAGCAACTGCAATCTGGTGCGAAAAAATTAGAAGACTGCGGGCCAAACTCAGAAAATGGAACCGGACCAGATTTGCACTAATCTGGAGAGCAAAAGATTCCTTCCTTGAAGATATTGAGGAGCTGGAAAAGACGGAGGAAACTAGGCTCCTAGTACAAGAGGAGCGGAATAGGTTGCTGCAGCTCCGAGAAGACATTGACCAACTCTATAGACTTGAAGAACTCAAATTACAACTGTGATCCAAAATTTCGTGGCTCAAAGAAGGAGACGCAAATACAACATTCTTCCACCGTGTAGCCAGTGCCAGTCTTAGATCTAATCTCATCCATTCGGTCCAGTCCGAGTTGGGTGAGATACAAGGGAACGAGGATATCAGGGTAGCATTCCAATCCCATTTGTGGAAACTCTTAGTACATGTACTCATATTGTGGGACTTTATATATGCGATCCGTACAGTTCATTATGTTTCTAATGTAGTAAGATACATGTGTACAAAAGATCAAATGTTTGAAAGCATCTTACCAGTGCATCAAATGAAGTCAATTTATTAAAATACAGGCAAACCATTTGTTTTGCGAACACTTAGAAGGATGGATTGCTAGTATAATAAAATTAGCATCCATTACCTAAAGAAATGTGCTCCAATAATACGATTCTGAGACCTTGTACTCTCTCCAATTGTATTCAAATCTATCATTGAAGTACTGATAGCAAGAATCCAATATGGAGGGCAGTGTTCCTCTAGCTTAGCAAATATTTGTTGCTTTAAAGATACATTTTCTATAACTGCCTATACAACATAATACTCAACAATATTTGAAATTTGAATTAGATGGGATGAGAATTAATTTGAGATAATACATGAATTTATGATTTACCTCAATGACCATATCCATGTCCCTGAAATTCCTATAATCAAGAGCTCCTCTGAGGAGAGAGAAGGCTTTCTCACTTTTTCCCTGAGTCATTTTCCCTTTCCTGACACGGCTTTGCAAATCAACTGGAACGACAGAATGTAGTAAAAATATGCTAAAGAGTAATATGGGCTAGGTAATTTATAGATATATGTCTACCTTTAACTCTATAAATGCATGTATCCAAGGAGTCCTGATTCATTTCTTTAAGTATTACAGAGTAATTCATCAAGATTAGTGCAGTTGCAATTTCAGAACAGGTTGGACCTCCCCCAAGAATAGCAACTCTTGATATTTCGTGAGGATTAAGACCCAGTTCAGAGATTCCAGGAACCTGTTTACAAAACATTTTCAATAAAATGTTATGGGATATATCGGAGATTCGCTCATGCATATATAAGTTTCTCCTTTTTCCTTGTAAGAGAGAGGAGACGGACAAATGTTTCATCGACAAGAAGTCCCACTTATAAGTCGACATCAAACACTGATGCATACAGTCATTTTATATGTAACAAATTTGTAAGAGGAAAGGCCGATACTGGTACATGTATGAGATAGGACACGACAAATTTGTAAAAGTAGGGCATAGAGACTGGGTAAGTATAAAATCAGGGACTTATTTCATGGTATATTCTTTAACTATCACGTTAAGTAATCATCATCTAAAAGTTTCGATTAAAATGCCATTATGCCCTGGAAAGCAAAATATGTTTAAAAATTTGGTGTTGAAATTGGGTAATAGCCTGTCATTCATAATTAATTTTGAACATATCAGTTAAGTGTCAAAATGCAATATTTTGATCCGATATGGTTTATTTTTTCTCAATGTTGGCGAGATTTGAAGCAACGGTTGGTACGTCAATCAAAGTTCTAGTTACTTTACATGCAATTGCTGAATAATTTAATATAAGATTAGTAAGATACTTTATAAGGTAACTCTCTCGATTCTATACCTTTGTTAGATGCATCTTTGTCGCCATTCAGATATCCAGCAGTACTGCAACAGACAGAAAATAGCGAACTAAGTGATGGTCCATTGCAGAGACATGACTATTTGTTTCAAGAACGAGATAGCCAAATTCTTGAAACATGTCTAGAAAACAGTTGGAAAAACATACCTGATATCGCCTTTAGTTGAAGAACCACTGAGTTTCACTTCGTTATCAACTACATTAGAGGAGTGTACAACAACTCCCAGACAAACTGCAATCAGGAAGCAACCTACTCTGGGAAAAAGAATTTCAGCTTTATTGATGCGATCGTCTAAGAAATAGTTCAAGGTTGTACCTGAAATTGAAAAAGACAAATAAGAGATATGTTAAGCCAAAATATGAAATAATGCGATAAGTTCTATACAGTATGCATACATATAACAACTTTCATACTTGAGCTGATCACTTTGGTTACTGAGAGACCAACAAACGCCCAGGCGTATTGAGTAGCTAAGTTTCCAAGGCTAAGGAAAATTCCACCTACCATTGCAAACAAAATCGACGGCCAGTTATCCTGAAAAAAAGTATTCATGTATATTGGTTATCTGAAACATATACTATACTTGTGAGTAAAAATATCAGAGAGAGAGAGAGAGAGCAACAGATGCTAGGAATGAACCTGAGAAAGCTGAGTGAAAAAATTGGGCATATCATGCTTGCTGTCTCCAATCCGAATGATAAAGCGATGAGAATGGCCGCCAAAAGATTTGTGATGGATTAATCAAGGTAAGTATGCTGCGGAAGACGGGCCCTCCTCTCTAATAGAGCTATAAGAGCAGGCCAAGTCTCCAAGAAGAAGAGAGCAGCCAGCATAAGCGCAATGGCACCTCCTTTATCTTCGACTACATACATCTTTCTTAAACTGCTGTCGTCTTCTTCTCACTATTAGAATCAGATTAGAAATACCTGCTGCAAACATCGAACAATAAGAAATTCATAAGATCTCTCTCTCTCTCTCTCTCTCTCTCTCTCTCTCTCTCCTTTCAAATTAACTAAACGACAAATAATAATGACCGAAAACATCACTTCTTGATGGCTTTGTCTCGTATCTGCTAAGACAAATCTGGTAAGCTATCAACGCATTTGGCTTCCCCATCTGAGACTGTGAAATCTCCAGTTGCTACTACTACAGCAGGAGTGCGACCAAGCAAGCCTTCACCGCCTATCACTACAGCGGCCAGCAAGTCTAAATCTCCAATATCTCCGACGAACTTCACCGAGCAAGAGCTTATGTCGGCACTAAGGGCAGTGCGGAAAAGGGACGAGGAGTCGCACCAACTTGAGGTGGACTCAGAGGGAGGTTGGGAAATATACCGCTCCAAGTCAGCAAAGAAACAAGAGGCCACAAACACGAAGGCAAAGGAGATGCTATGCCTCTTCTGCGGTGATCACCACCGGAAAGAATCCTGTCCAATTGGTGTATTTGTTTGCTTCGAATGTAAGCTCCCTGGACATAAGGTTAGTACATGTTTGGTTAGAGAAGAAAAAAGGAGGGGTCGGCAGGGGACTGCTGCGAGCTTAGCACTTCGAGGGGAGGAGTTGCCAACCGCCGTGGTGTCGCTCACGGGTGTAATGAGGGAGAACAGAGAGGTTCTCAAAAGCAAACTGGGGGTGATTAGGGCGGTGAGAGGTTGGCCAACCGTTGACGAGATTGTCACAGGGCTGCGACAGTTATCGGACTCTTTTAATCATCGCCGTTGGGAGATATATCGGGTGAAGGACTTTTGGATTGCTGAATTTCCATCGGCCGAAGGGGTGGCGGCGCTTGCAAGAAGGGCCGAGCTGAAAATCAACGGGGGAAGGTACGGGATTGCCATCACGCAGTGGACAGGCGACGAGGGGGCAATTTCTCACGCAGGAGAGAGAGGTACATGGGTAGCCTTGGCAGGACTTCCATTACATTGTTGGGAGATAGGCGGGTTCCAAGACGTCCTCAGAGACCACGGTGAGGTACTTGAGATGGATGTCTCTACGACTATGAAAACGGGTGGCAGTGCAAGGGTGCGCATCGCTATTCGGGGTAATGTTCAGCTCCCAAGTTCGATTAAGGTTATGATTGAGAACAAAACCTTCATCGTGGATATTAAGGTCGAGTGTGAGAACACCGGGGAGGTGCGAGAGGAGGTTAGGAGGACAAACCCAGTTAGCAAAAAACTGTTTGGGGAGATGAGCAGAGACGGGAAGACCAAGACATGGGTGGAGATCACGACAGGGCCTCTTGGGCGGGAGAAGGGCGCACCAGCACAGTCCCATGCAGCGGATGATACACTCGCGCGCGATCCAGCATCGGCCATGGCAGTGACTAACAAAGACAATCGACAACCGCTCATCAACAAACAGCTCGAATTGGAAGGAGATCAGATGGCGGGAGAATTCTCGTTCGGAAAGAGGGGAACTGTCCTAATTCCATCAATCCAGAAGCACAGGGAGTCACCCATCAATCCGGGTGAGTGTTCCAAGCAGGCTAGCGTCCTACCTACTGGGGGGGGGGGGGGCTCAAGGTATGATGGCTACAGACTCTTTTCTGAGGGAATTGGAAAACACTGTACAAGAGGGGATGCCCATCTCTATTAGCTGTCAAAGCTCGAAAGTACTCAACGTGGGGCCCAAGATTTTGAACAGTGAGCACATTGGGTCTGTGCCTAGTCAACCTACGATTGGTACAAAAGGTCATGGGGTCAGCAACTGTTTGGCAGGTTGCACTGGGCTCGAGGCGGGACAGATGGGAGAGAAGCAAGGTACCCTAAATTCAAATCTTAACAATAGTGGGGCTGGATTGGATAAGGGAGTCAGTATGGGACCGGGTTTAGACAGCTTGGGCTTGTAATCGGCCCATCAAAGCTTGGGCAGGGACCGGGTAGGGGAAGATGGGAGGAACGGCTTCCGACAGGATTTGAACTCGAACTCGGATCTACTACTTTGCGGGGGGGAGAATAGTAAGAAGGTGGCGGATCAGAAGCTAGCTCAAGCCTCTAACGAGGAGGGGGACCCACAGATTGAACAGTTAATAAACCAGGAGGTCGAAATAAGAGTGGAACGCGAAATTAAAAAGAGGATGAAGGCGATGCTCGGGAATTGGGCCATGACCAATAAACAGAAAGTAGATGATTCGTCGGAATCGGATACCGACTCTAATAAGTCCAAAGATCCTCACTCGGGGGATGAGAGAGAGGCTCTGAACATTAGTAAGGAGAGGGCTGGGGTGGATACTGGAAGGAAAGGAAAAAAGATATATGCAAAGGAGGGATCCAGAAAAAGTACCAGGCAGCAGAGCAAAGGAGAAAAGCCAATGACGGTCAAAGAAATTTACCAGAGGGTCGGTAAACGGAAAGCCTATGAAAACATAGCAGGTACAAAATCGAATATCTCTATATTTGGTTCTATTCCAGATCATATGTTAATTCAACTTGCCAATGTGTATGGTTTAAACTTGCATCATAAGTCACACACCCATATTATTGACGATATTTGGGATAGAGAACGGGTCAATGTTGTTAATTTTCAAATGGGCCTAGAGGGAGGGACGAGCGTGGACTGCGTGTCCGACAACCTGTTTGAGTTGGTGTCAACTCCACAGGTACAAGGGGGGGTAGAAACTGTTAATGTGTAATATCCTATTCTGGAATGTGCTCGGGCTGGGAAAGACGGCCAAGCGTAGGATGGTAGGAGAGGTTATTAGAAATAATCATATAGATATTGTGTGTTTGGAAGAGACCAAACTAACTCAACCAACGAACATGGTTCTCAGGAATCTAAATATAGATCACATACAGGATTGGAGGGTAAGGGACGCAATAGGTGCGTCAGGAGGGATCATGGTGGGGGTCAATGCCGGTAAATTTGATTTACTGGATGACTGGGTTGGGGAATACACGGTTTCGATCGTCGTCAAAAATAGAGAGGATGGGTGGCAGCAAATCATCACGGCCGTGTATGGGCCTAATGAAAGAAATCTTAGACAACAACTTTGGGAGGAATTACAGCACATAAGGGGTAGGTGGACCTTACCCTGGGTGGTGGGGGGGGACTTCAATATCGTCAGGCACAATTATGAAAGGAGTGGAGGGACAGGCAATGGCCACGATATGCGGAAATTCAATCTGGTGATATCGAGATTGAAGCTGATGGACATCCCAATTAATGACCGCCGCTTTACGTGGTCCAACAGACGTAGAGAACCGATTCTTGCTAAGCTTGACAGGATCCTAGTATCTATCGATTGGGATTCCAAGTTCCCTTTGGCGATGGCAAGGTCATGCATTCGTAATACCTCAGATCATATCCCTATCATGATCGGTACGGGAGAGGAGGGAAATAGAAGACAAAGAATCTTCCGGTTTGAGAAGATGTGGCTAACAAACAAGGAGTGCCAGGAAATGGTGAAGAAGTGTTGGGCAGAGGGGCAAGGCCACACAGAGCCAGCAGCCAGACTAAACAAAAAACTGGGAACCCTAAGAAGGTGTCTTAGGAAATGGAATAAAGTTTCTTTCGGGAATATTTTGAAAAGGAAAGAGGAGATCTTGTGCGAAATTGACGAACTTGAAAGAAAGGAGGAAGATGGGGCCCTGGACGATGATCAATTTCTCAGACTTACGACTTGTAGGCAAGAAATCCAGCAAACGTACATCAATGAGGAAATCATGTGGCGACAAAGATCCAGGATCAAGTGGCTGAAGGAAGGGGATGCTAACACTAAATACTTCCACAAGGTAGCCAATATGCGACGTAGAAACAATTATATACACTCACTGGATATCGACGGCACTTTGGTGGAAGATGAGAAACTGATGGGGCAACATGTGGATGCGAAGTTCAAAGAACTTATAGGACAGCACAGAGAGGGACGGACCGAGTCCAATGAGAACTTATGGGAGGCACTCCAAGAAGAAATTGGCATCAGAGTAGAAGCCCTGCAGGACCCATTCACTGTGGAAGAGGTGAAGGAAGCAGTATGGGGGATGGGACAAGACAAGGCCCCAGGGCCAGATGGATTTCCGATATTTTTCTACAGGCAATTTTGGGATATTGTGCACCCGGATCTTATGGCTATCATGAATGCTTTCTATGAAGGAACTCTGAATCTGGAAAGACTCAACTACGCCTACATTTGCCTGATCCCCAAAAAACAAGCGGCAAGGGAGGTCAATGACTTTAGGCCTATCAGCTTGATTAACTGCTCGGTGAAAATCATCACGAAAGTTCTAGCTAACAGACTGGGAAGGATTATTGGGGACATTATAGAGGATTATCAAACCGGATTTATTGCGGGGAGAGACATACTAGAAGGAGTGGCATTGGTACAGGAAGTGATTCAGGACACGAAGAGACGTAAGAAGGCGGGATTCATGTTAAAGATTGACTTTGAGAAGGCCTACGATAAGGTGGAATGGAATTGCCTATTAGAAATCCTTCAGAGAAGAGGATTCGGAAACAGGTGGATTGGTTGGATACGAACATGGTTACATACTTCCAAGGTGAATGTCCTGCTTAATGGGGAGCCGGGAAAAGAAATCAGATGCAGGAGGGGCCTGAGACAAGGCGATCCACTGTCTCCACTTTTGTTCACACTTGTGGGGGACGGCCTGCATAGAATGCTCCACGCTTACAGAGTTAATGGCCTGATCAATGGGCTAGGCATGAGAAGGGGGATCTCTGCAGTTATTAATGCACAATATGCGGATGATACGGTAATTTTTGGTGAGTGCGATATTGTTCAGGCATCTCTCCTAAAATGGGGCTTGTACCTATATGAAGAATGGTCAGGGCTAAAGGTAAATTTCAACAAAAGCTCTATCACATTATTAGGGGAGTGTGGGGAAGCGGGGAACAGCTTTGCAAATATCCTCAACTGCCCGATCATGAAGTTACCAATTACATATTTGGGCCTCCCGATCGGAACAGGAAATATTAGGAGGATGGACTGGCATGGTGTCATTGACAAAATTTCCCATAGGCTTGAAGGGTGGAAGGGTAAAACGATGTCCTTTGGAGGTAGACTTATATTACTTAATTCCGTGATTAATTCAATACCACTGTACTATATGTCCTTTTTCCAAATTCCAATCTGGGTGATCAAGAAAATAGACAAACTTAGGCGTAGGTTCCTATGGCATGGGGCGGGGGAGGGAAAAGGGTATGCTTTAATCAAATGGGGCATAGTGTGCAGACGAAGAGAGCTTGGGGGATTAGGGGTGTTAAATATTCGTCAAATGAATCAAGCACTTCTCTGCAAATGGTGGTGGAAACTCAAAACTAAAACGAAGACGAAATGGGGTGCCCTCATTAAGGCGTCATATCTGAAAAATGGATGCATACATCAGAAACAGAAAAACAAGGAGTCAGCATCAGGGTTCTGGAGGGGGGTAACCCAAACTAGAGACATCTTCATAGCAGGAGTCACTTTCTCGATTGGTAACGGTGCGTCAACGTGCTTCTGGAAGGACAAATGGTGTGGCCCTATAAACCTAAAGAGGAGATTCCCGGAAGCATACAAATTTGCCTCGGACAAATTTGATCGGGTTGCTAGGAATTGGAGGAATGAGGAATGGAGGCCGAGACTAACAGGCAGACTTACAAACAACGCTAGAAGACAAAAAAGGGAGATCATTGCCTTCTTGCAGGATTGGAAGCCAACCGGAAATGATCAGGAAGATAGACCTAAATGGGAGGCGGAAAAAGGCGGTGTCTTTTCGGTCAAATCGGCGTATAAAAGACTAAATGATGGGGGGATTAGAGTATACGACCCAGTTTGGAAGGCACATACACCTCTAAAAGTAAAAACCTTTAACTGGCTGGCATGTAGGAACGCCATCCTAACCAGGGACAACTTGGTTAGGAGACGATGGCAAGGACCGATTAACTGTGTGATGTGTAATCAGGACGACGAATCTGTAGACCACCTACTGGTCACGTGCAGCTTTGCGAGGCCAATATGGGGGGACCTACTTAAAAGAATCGGTATCTACGGGCCAGGCCCTTGTACGGTTCAGGACGCGTGGGGAAGGGGGGAGGGAAATTGGAGGGAGAAGCACATCCACAGCAGTAATTCGTATATTTGGGAAATTGGGGTGGCGGCAATATGTTGGGGCATATGGCTAGAACGGAACAATAGAATTTTCAGAAGCACACACAGACACACAATGCATCAACAACTGCTGTTTAAGATTATTGCTAATATCATCTTCTGGGCTAATACGACAGGTGACGAGCACAGCAAGAAGATCAAGGAAATCTACAGCGACATTGCCACAGGTCAGGTTGAGACGCAGGAAGGGGGACGCGCAGCAGAGGAGCCTTGACTGCTGGGTCTTAGGAGGGTGGTACTTCGAACTTGGTATTTTTGGGGAAGTACGGGGGTCTTTTGTTTTTTGAGTTCGATGTAACCATGTATTTTGGGTTTATTATATATCATTGTATGTATTTAGGGGGGGCCTTTTAGCTGTATGTATTTTGGGGGTTCTAGGGGTCAGTTTGAGCATCAGTAGGGACCTCTGTTTTGGTAGGGCAATGAGTATCATGGCCCGGCTGTGGGACGCATGAATATCATTATCGGATTTTCGACTATATGTTTTATTAAAGACTTTTTAATGAAACTGGGGGGGCATATGCCAACCTTTTATGATCAAAAAAAAAAGATGAAGAGCTAGCATTTAATAAGAGAAGGAAGATAAAAGAAGATTACGATGATGTAGGGCAATCAACAACCATCAGCGAAAGAGAGTTGTTGATTTACAATCTAAAATTAGCAGGAAATTTGGATTACAAGAGTGAACACAAGATGTATACATATTAGTCAATGCAGAACTCACAGTTTTTTTTTTTTTTTTGAGGGAAAAGGTGGAATAAGGCAATGCAGAACTCAGTTGCTAACAACTACAAGGTCCATAGGAAAGAAAAGTCTAAAAACTGAACTCAAAGAGTCATAGATTCTGACGGTATCCTAAGAGGGTCATCAACCTATTTGGTGTAGAGAAAGAAGCAAATTCAAGCAATTACATCATCACACATACATCATTCAAGCAGCAAATGGTTGACTTGGTAATAAGTAGTGTTTTAAATTTGAATTGAGACAACCCATCTTACCTCACAAACTAGATACAGTATTTCTCTCGAGTCTTCTCCAGTCTGTCGATGAACAACAACGCTTGTTTTTAATTAGTCGAACCACCATGTGGTCAAATTGGCAATACAAGATATCTTAACAGTTATTTGGGGGGGGGGGGGGGAATAAAACGGAAGGATGGCGAGAACGACGTCAGTGGCGGCGGCGGAGGGACAAGATAGGGGTTAGAGTTGGGAGAATCAGAGGGATTAGGGGTTTCGAGGAGAGGCGTCAGGATCGGGAGAGAAATTGGGGTTAGGGTTTTGGTTTTGAGAGAGATTGGAGTTGTTAGGGTTTGGGTTTTAAGAAAGATTGGAATTACACAAGAGGGAGAGAGAGGGAGAAAGTGGGGTTATTTATTACTAGTAATCTGCACGTGCGATCTACGTTCTAATTAATTTTTTTATATAGTAAATAATAAGATGTAATCTAACCTCGAACCTGAAACATCCCTTTACTCATCACATACTCTTTACAAATTACCCATAGTGCCACAAACTTTTATTTTATGTGAGCAACACTCTTGTAAATAATTATGTCTTAAATAAATTTGAACTTTGAGGGTATTATGATAACTAACAACAGTTGAGTAAATAAATGGTTAATACAACTCCCACTTAAAAATGAATGGTTGGGATTAGATGGTTGAATGTCTGTAAATTATAGGTTGTCTGCAAATGACAACCCCACCTCTCCCATTATAATATTGGAGATTATTTATATTTAGTTTTAAATAAAAAAACTAAATAAACAATCACAAATTAATAATAGTCTTTGATCAGTTTGATCAATAAAATGAACGAAGGGTTATGATTGGCTCTGGGCAGATTTTTTTTCTTATTCTTGCTTTTATAATAGAAATAGGTATGGTGGGAATGGTCCATATTTTTTTCACTAAAAAGGAAACCTTATAGTCGCTTAAGTCTCAATTAATAAGATCCTTTTCATATCTTATAAAATGTATGTTATCTACTTTCTACTATTGTCTAATGACTATTTCATTACTGTTACTTCAAATAGTAGTAACTAATATGAGAACATATTAAATGGGGGGAAAAACCGTCAGTTTATGCAAGGGAGAACAAGTATGTGGATATTTTTGAAATATGAAAGTAGTGGGTTTTTCTATGTATGTCACTCACTCACTTATAAATGTACTAATTCCATAATTAACTCACTTACAAATTGTTATTTCTCATTTAACTCACTATATTAGGCATGTTCCAAAAATCTATCACAGCTAGTTTCATTTACTTTAACTAGGGATGGCAGACGGGTCGGGCTAGCCCGCAGCCCACCCGGACCTGCCCGCCTTCCTACCCGAACCGCCGTGATCCGATTTGAGCTCGGGCCAAACCCACTTAGAGGTGCGGGTTGGACTAAGTCAATTTTTTTTTGAATTAAACCCGCTCGACCCGACCCTGTTTAACCCGCAACCTGTTCCAACCCGACCCGAGCCCGGTTAAAATCCAATGGTAGGCCCGGCGGGCCAACCCGCTGGGTCTAATGGGTGGCCTGCCAGGATCAAACGGTTGGCCCGATCGGGCCAACTGTTGGCTGCCATTTTTTTTGGAATTTTTGTGGGCTTTCCTCTATAAAACCATACTAACTTTTTTTATTCTTCTTCACTAATTCACAATACTTTCTATCTATCTACTCTCTCAACTCTTTGCTACTACTCCTCTCAATTTAGTGAAGAAAGAAACAACAAAGAAGTGAAGAAGTTCAATCTCAAGTTCTCAAGTCTACTCAACTCTCTCAACTCTTGATTCGTGAAGTACAATATCAAAAGATTTTAATTGTTATTTGTTAATTTGTAGATAGTTAAATTTTTTTATTAGTTCAATTGTTTTTAGTTTTTTGAGTTACACTACTCTTCTCTCAACTCTTTAACTTTGTATGTTTTTTAGGTTTTTATTAGATGCATTTGTTCGGTAATTTGATTGTTATACAAACTTATTCCAATTTGAAATGAATATTATATATAATTTTATTTCACTCTTATATTTGTTGTACATTTATTCTCTTTTCTCTTTAAGTAAAAAAAATAACGGGGAGCTAGCCCGACCAGCCTGGGTCAGGTTAGACCCGACCGGGTTCGCGGGGTGGTACAGGTCCCTTTCTTGAAACTCCAACCCAGCCCGGACCGGCCCAAGTTTAGACCCAGCCCGGCCTGGGACCGCCCCCCACACAGGCGAATATGCCAGGTTTGGGCCCAGACCGGCTCGCCCGGCCAAAATGCCAACCCTATCTTTAACTCAACTTAAACATTAACCTAATTTGAAAATGACCATTTTGCCTGTATAGTTATAATTATCCTCCCTTGTGTTAGAGGGGTGGACGGGGATACAAATGTTATTTTACCTTAAGTGTCCTTTAGTTTTTAATGGCTACTAATGAAGAATTGTCTTTGGGAATATACCCACTTTGTGAGTGCGTTACATAGATCTACAAAAATTGGGTAGCGCGTTTGTGGACATGTATTCCAAGTGTAGGCAACCTTTTGATGTGCAGAAGGTGTTTGGGGAATTGCCGGAGAGGAATGTGGTTTCTTGGTATAGTTTGATTACATGCTACGAGCAAAATGGGCATGTGGGAGAAGCTCTGATGTTGTTTGTGAGGATGATGGAATGTGGGAAAGATCCTGATGAGATGACACTTGCGAGTGGGGTTAGTGCTTGTGCTAGTCTTTCGGCTATTAGAGAAGAGACCCAAATCCATGCTACTGTGATTAAGTTTGAGAAGTTTCGGAATGATTTGGTGTTGAACAATGCATTGGTGTACATGTTTGCAAAGTGCAGTAGAATTAGAGAAGTGAGAAGAGTATTTGACCACATGCCTGTTAGGTGTGTAGTCACGGAAACTTCAATCCTTAGTTGGTATGCGAGATCAGCAATGGTGGCTGATGCAAAGTTAATGTTTTCAGGAATGGCAGAGAAGAACATTATTGCTTGGAATACACTTATTGCAGGTTACACTCAGAGTGGAGACTGGAGAAGATGAGGAGGCTCCTAGAATGTTCGTTCAGTTGAAGAGGAAGTATATTTGGCCGGCTCACTACTCCTTTGGCAATGTCCTTAACGTGTGTGCTAGTCTAGCTGCCCTTCAGCTTGGGCAGCAAACTCATGTGCATGTTTTAAAACATGGGTTTCGGTTTGAGGGCGGGCCAGAACCTGACATCTTTGTCGGGAACTCACTTATGGATATGTACCTTAAGAATGGCTCAGTTGACGAAGCACTAAGTTTTTGAAAGAATGGTCGAAAGGGATGGGATGTCATGGAATGCAATGATTGTCGGGTGTGTTCAAAATGGACGAGGTGAGGAGTCCCTACATCTCTTTGAGAGGATGCTAGTTTCTGGTGAAAGCCCGGATCATGTAACAATGAATGGAGCTCTCTCTGGGTGTAGCCATGTCGAACTAGTGGAAGCGGGTCGTAAACTCTTTAATTCCATGAATGATTATGGTTTAGTTCCACTCCGAACTCATTATACTTGCATGGTTGAATTGCTTGGAAGAGCAGGTTACCTTGAATAAGTAGATAGATTTATAAAAGAAATGCCAGTACAACCAGATTCAGTTCTTCTGGGTTCATTCCTCGCGGCTTGTAGGATTCATGGCAATGTGGAGCTGGGCGAGTGGGCAGCAAAGAGACTAATTGAGATTGATTATGAGAACTCGGGTTCGTATGTTCTTCTCTCAAATATGTATGCAGAGAGAAGGAGATGGGGAGATTTGGTCAAGATGAGGAGGATGATGTTGAAAAAGGGAGTGGTTAAACAGCCAAGGTATAGTTGGATTGCGATTGGGAGGAAGGTGAATGTGTTTACGGTGAAAGATAAAAGACATCCTGAAAAGGAGATTGACAGGATACTGAAGGTTCTCAAATTACAATTGGAGAGGCTTGGTACAGATGATGACAGCAGCTTGTGTCAAGCTATGAGTTTGTGTTGGCCTTGAAAATTACCGTGAAAGAGAATTGAAGCAAAAAGGATTGGAGGAGTGCAGTGCTTTATTGCCAAAGTATCATGGATTTTTCTAAGAAAAATGTTTCTTTATTCCCTGCAGTTTCGAAAGGCCCAAGTAAGAGAATTGGTGGGAAACTACTGAGAGAGTGGAGGATAAGGGTAATGTATTAGTGTTTGTTTATCTGTCAACGATGCTCCAAAACAATTTGAATTCAAGATATCAGACCAAAGTTGACTAGTGAATCAAATCAAAGTGATGATAACATAACACTACAATTGATACAATGCAGGGGGAGTGCAGAGTTAGGTTTGATACTGATACTGTGACTTCTGCAACTTGGTTATGCTGGATTGGGAAGCATGGCAATGATCAAATAGTTAATACTGGTGGGTTTACTGTCTTATATAGAGATGGCTGGTAGAGGCAAGAGAGTGGGAGAGTTTGTTAGACTGAAACAAGTTACAAAGAAGAGATGAACGATGGTTCAATTTAGGGGAATTGGAAGAGGGAAGAGGGAAGAGGGCAGAAAGGTAAACAGGTTGGAATATTCTATTGCTGACGGACAAGCTTAACTACATAGATTGATCAGGTCATTTCGGTTGGTCTAGCTAGCATTGCCTCCAATGAATCTCCTAAGAAGGAACTGAACGTCTATGGCAAAGACTGAGTTACAGTGTGTCAATCACAATTAGCACGTCAGCACCGCAATTCAGGTGTTTCTTTTTCTTTTTTCTCGTGTAACCACCTACAAGGAGAAACAACCGGCGTCAAACAGTAAGTCAGGAACAATGATTGGTTAGGTATATAGAGCGCAAGGAATTTGTTGTCGAGTTGCAGCACTTTGCAGATGAATCTGATAATGAGCTGCTACATAAATAACAAAGGTACTAAGCGATATTCACTTTGTTCTTTTTATTGATGTAGTTGCTGATCAGTTTCTTTTAATAAATATTGATCTATACATTTGTGAGGACATTCATTGCTTCCTAATTTTTTTTGTCAATTTTTTGCATAAATTAAGAGTTGTGGAAATATTTAACTTGAGGAGTGAATGTCGTCTTCATGGCTTTATCCAGTTCAAAGAAATTTCTAAAATTCAATTAAATATTTTCCCCTTATTTTAGTTTATGTATATATCAACCAAATACAAGTTTGTATATGGTCATAGATGTTGAAGAAATTTAATGTACGGCATCCATGTGTATAATACTGAAGTACTTTTTTTTTGATGAAACGGATAGAGTCTTGCGACTCCAGCCAGGCAAACAATTATATTAAACAAAAGCAGTACATACAAAATCTTACAAGTCGTAAAACCAACCGATACAGGCCAAGAAACAGCGAGCAACCGTAGGAAGAAAAAAGAAAAGCATCCAAAAGCAACAGTTACAACAACGTAGCAGTAAGAAAAACGTGAATGCGAGCGGGCCAGCAGTAGGAGACTCCAGCCGCTAGAACAGGGGCGCCCAAACGTCCCCCTTGCAGAGGAGAGACCATCAATAGCAAGGGACATGCCCTGGGGAACCATGAACCTAGCTCCAGCCTTCAGGATAAAAATAAACATGCAGGCGGGGACGATCGAACACGGCTGCTAGAAAAGTGCGCAACTAGAGTCACCTACTGAACAACATCTGGTAGAACAGATAGAAACAAAGCCAGGCAACCACAAATATCCGCCAGGGGCAATGGTACAACTGGTCCCGACGCCTGAAGGGAAACGAGAAGCCTAGCAATGGCCAAGCAACAAAAACCAGATACACCCCTTAAGATCTCACCGACAGCCTTCAACCAAAATACGATCGTACCGAAGCGGAAAAAGGTGGAAATAAAAGTAGAGAAACATACATATAACATAAACTGCGGAAGGAAAAAAATCATAGGGTACCACAATCCAAATATAAGATGCGAGGAGGCAAGCTCCTCCATGCCCAGTGCACAGGATAGTGGAGCATCGCAGGGGCCTCCGATCACACAAAACACAACATGCCTAGAAGCGTTCGACAGGCAAACACAACATAGCCAAAAGACAAATAGAAACAAGCTCCATAAGAGAGAACAATATAACCATTATACCAAAATAACCAAACGCCAATAACAGCCAGAGGACCCAGCATAGAAGCGCCAGCCCAATAACGTCTAGGGGAACAACAAAAGAAGAAAACCTTACCAAAAATAAGCCCCAGCTTGGAGCCAAGAACGGCTAACTAGAGCATCACAGTATAAAGACCTATGAACAGGGGAGACAAAAGAGAAAAACATCCACTGCGCTACATGCACGGAAGAAACATAACCAAACAAAAGTGCACATCGGCGCAGCATCCAAAAGAGATAATCCAATAACTTCTTCAACCCTGCGAACAAGTTCGTAGATTATCAATAATCGCAGAAACATAGTAACTTAAAAAGCATTAAGGTTAGGGAGGCAAAGTAAAGCGTCGTCTAGTCTACGACTGTAAAGAGAATCTCTAGCTTCGATTTTTAACGTCGAAGACCAAAAATTAAAAAGAAATAAAAAATCTTCAATTATAGGATAGATTGGGGAAGCACAGTGTCTAAATAACCTCTTATTTCTTTCCATCCACGTGATCCAAATTATAATTTGAACCGAAAGATTTTATGATCTGTGGTACTTTTTATTCATGGGATGAATAGACCAAGAAGAGGATAAATTGGAAGAGATAGAAGGGAATTCCCAAGCTAGAGAACTAATTTTCCACAGAGGATGAGTGAAATTGCATCCAATAGATAGGTGATCCACGTCTTCAAAATTATTAGAGCAAAGGGGACACATCTGTCCCCACGCTATATTCCTTTTGTTGAGGATTTCGACAGTAAGCATCCTGTTGTTGAGGGCGAGCCAAGTTACGATTTTTACTTTAAGGGGGGCACAGGTATTCCAAATGAATTCAGCAAAGGGGGAGAGGATGCCTCGAAAGTTAAGAAAGTGATAAAACGATTTAACTGAGAAGATCCCCGCCGAGTTCCAACGCCAAGAGAAATCTTCTTTCGGGCGCCATTCGAAATTGTTAAGGGAAAATAGGAGGTCGTTAAGGTCAGAAGTTAGATGTGTAGGAAGATTGGTCGAGAATGGGACAAACCAATGCCTTTGGGAGTTAATAAGGGTGAAAGAGTCTGCCACCGTGGCTAGGGGATTGGAGGCCAGGCAGAAGAGAGCTGGGAAAGAGGAGGCGAGTTTGGTGTTACCAATCCAGAGATCGGACCAGAACTTGGTCTTGGATCCGTTGAAACAGTCATGGATGATGCCGCATTGGAATGCTGCGGCTGCTTTCCAAACCCCCTTCCAGAATGGGGAGGCATTGCGATGAATACTGGGAGGAAATTCCCACAAATGGCGATTGGAAAAGCAGTTAATCTTGATACTTTGGATCCAAGGTAAATGATCGAATTTTAAAATTCTCCATAGCCATTTACCCAACAAAGCAATATTTTGGTGTCTGAGGTTCAAAACCCCTAAACCCCCAGCCTCTTTGGAAGAGCAGACCAATTTCCAGTTGCTAAGGTGAGAACCTGGCTTGAGATTGGAGGATCCTGACCAGAAAAAATTACTTTTGATTTGGTCTATCCTCTTGATAACCCAAGAGGGGACATAATAGAACGACATCATATAAAGGGGGATAGAGGAGAGGACCGAGTTAAGAAGGATTAATCTACCATCATGGGAGAGGAGTTTTCCAGCCCAAACGTTAAGCCTGGATTCTACCATATCCACCATGGGCGACCAGTCAGATTTATGCAGTTTACCCCATCGTAGAGGAATACACAAATACGTAATGGAGAAAGAAGCAATAGGACAGTTAAAGAAGTTGGAGATCTCGTTCTGGCGATTGGGAGAACCTCCCAGCCAGAGAACAGAAGATTTTTGAAAATTGATCGATAGACCCGAAGCTAGTTCGAAACAGTATAGTAGAAGTTTTAGGTTATGGAGAGAGTGAGAATTTGGTTTGGTGAAGATGATAGTATCATCAGCGTATTGCAGATTAAGAACACTGTGGAAAAGGCGCGAGTCACCTAGACCTTCAATGGCTTGCGCTTCCCATGCATTGTGAAGTGGTTTACTAAATACATCTGCAACAAGGGAAAATAAAAGGGACGAGAGTGGATCACCTTGGCGGAGGCCACATTTAATTTTAAATTTGTGACCTTCAGATCCATTTATTAAGATGAAAGATGTACCTGAGAAGAGACTGGATTTAATCCAAGCAATCCATTTGGGACCGAAACCCCTATTAATAAGAATATCGAATAGGAAATCCCAACTGACGTTGTCGTAAGCTTTTTGGAAATCAAGTTTGAGAAGGATTCCTTCGGAGTTAGAGTTGTGACAATGAGAGATAATCTCTTGGGCCAAAGCAACACTATCAAGGATAAAACGGTTCTTGATGAAACCCAATTGGGCAGGATCAATGAGGGGTGAAAGGACCGCACTGAGCCTCGCGAAAAGAACTTTCATAATGATTTTGAAAGAGGTGTTGATCAGGCTAATAGGCCTAAAGTTCGTCACTGAATGCGCTCCCATCATTTTAGGGATGAGCACAATGTGCGCATAAATGATACGGTCGAAAGAAAAGGAACCTTGATGAAGTTCCGTAAACATACGGAGGAGATCGTCTTTAAGCCAGTGCCAGAATTTTTGGAAAAAGAAAGCGGGGAATCCATCCAGTCCTGGTGCTGATTCGCTTTTTAAAGAGAAAACCGCCGATTTAATATCTTCCATGGAAAAAAGGGGCCTCAAGAGAAGAGAGGTCCTGTGACTAAGTATTGTAAAGGTGGCTCCAATCAAGGCTAATGGAGCGCTGTTTGTACAAGCCAATAAGGTTTTTATAGAAGGAAAGAAAAGCCCGATGGATCTCATAATCGGAGTTAAGATCGACACCGTTGTCTGTGATCGAAGAAATTCGATTACAACGTTGCCTGTGCGACGCGAAATTATGAAAGAAAGCGGTATTATCGTCACCCTCCTTTAACCATCTAAATCTGGCTCTTTAAGCCCATTTGATATGGTCCTGATTAAGGATGTCGGCGTAATCTCGCTTGCACGAGAGCCGTTTGGCATGAAGGGAATCTGATAAGGGACCCAGTTCCTCTAGCTTATCAATGGACTCGATGGAAGCTAGAAGAAAGTTTTTAAGGAAAATAGTGTTATTCTGTCTATCATAACGCTAGATCTTACAACTGAATTTGATAGCGTGAAGTTTGAGGAGGATGCTACCCAGTCCAGAAGAACCGGTAACTGAGGATAAGAATTCCACAATAAGATTGACGAACAGTTGATCTTATAATCAAAATTTTTCGAAACGAAATTTATGATGATGAGCGAAGGGGAAGTTAGTGTAGGATAATGGCTCGATTCTGGTTCAGATTGTTTTGGAGTATCTGCAGCAAATGAAAGTTACAGTATATCAGTCGACTGAATTGGAGGATCAGGCAACTGTCCAGAGAAGTTTCAAAGGCATGGGATACAGCAGCAGCAGTCGACTGCCCAGTCGACTGCCCTGAACAAGACCAGTCGACTGTGTACGGGATTTTGAACTAGAAAAGGCCCAATTCGAAAAGGCCCAATAGTTTCCCTATAAATACACCCGTTAGGGTTTTGTAAATTGTAACACCTTATTCGGATTTTGCAGTCGTCATCTCTTGTAAACTTTGTTTTGCCCATTGTTGGGAATAGCAAGAAGAACCCCAACCGCCCCTTGTGGATGTAGGCATTGTTTTGCCGAACCACGTAAATCTTGTGTTCTTGTGTTGCTTGCTTTTCTGTGTTTCTCTTTGCTGTTTCTCTCTTTGATTCCGCATTGGTTAATTAGTTTTGTATTCCGTGCACAACAAGTGGTATCAGAGCTGTTGGTTCGACCTAGAGGGAGATGGCGGGTGATGCAGATGCAACCAAGGATGTTGTGGGATCAAGTTCGTCCAGAACAACGATTCACAACGCAAAATTTGAAGTTGAAAAATTTGATGGGACAAACAATTTCGGGATGTGGCAATGTGAGGTGTTGGATGTTCTTGTTCAACAAGAACAAGATGTTGCTTTGGAAGTAGAAAAACCAAAGGATATGTCCGAAGCAGATTGGAAGAAGTTGAATCGAGTTGCGTGTGGGACTATTCGGCTCTTTATTGCGAAGGCTCAGAAGTATGATTTGATGAGGGATACCGTTGCTGCGGTGTTGTGGAAGAAACTCGAAGACAAATATATGAGGAAAAGTTTGGAGAATAGGCTGTATTTGAAGAAGAGACTTTTTCGCTTCACCTATACGGAAGGTATGTCTATGAATGCTCATGTTGAATCATTTAATAAATTGTTGGCTGATTTGTTAAATTTGGATGAGCAAATTAAAGATGAAGATAAAGCCCTAATTCTGTTGAATTCATTACCTGAAAGTTATGATCATTTAGCAACTACTTTATTATATGGAAAAGATACTGTGAAATATGAAGATGTTGCAAATGCTCTGTTGAATAATGAAACTAGGAGAAGGGATAAAATGGTTGATAGAGAAACTTCTGAAGCTTTAATTGTAAGGGGCAGGACTGAAACCAGATCTGAGTCCAAATCTGGGAAAAAGGGAAACAAATCTCGTTCCAAATCGAGAGGAGTTTCGAAGGACAGGAAAATACCGGCCAAAGATGAATGTGCTTTCTGTCATGAAAGGGGGCATTGGAAAAAGGATTGTCCAAAGCTACGAAATAAGGGAAATTCGACTGCAAATGTGACTGTTGATAATTTAGAAAGTGGCGAGGATTTTTCTTTTGCACTTGCTTCTAGTCCCTCACTTTATCAAGAAGTATGGTTTCTTGATACAGCAGCCTCCTATCATATGTCTTGGAAAAAGGAGTGGTTTACTTCTTTGGAGTATATGGATGGTGGTGTAGTTTTGATGGGAAATGATGCACCTTGTAAGAAGGTAGGAATCGGGAAGATTGAATTGCTAATGCACGATGGTCTTATTAGGGAGCTTTCAGATGTATGGTATGTTCCAGATTTGAAAAAGAATTTGATTTCACTTGGTGCTTTGGAGGCCAGTGGATTGAAATTTGCTAGTGAAGGCGGCATTCTGAAGGTGACTAGCGGATCACTCGTGGTGATGAAAGGGCAAAGAAAAAGGAACTTGTTTTTCTTGCAGGGAAAAACATATTTGGGTGAGGCTGCCAGTGTAACTGAAAGGCTTAAACAGGTTGTTCCCTACTCTACTAGGTTGTGGCATATGCGACTCGGGCATGCAGGGGAAAAGGCCTTGCAGGGGCTTGTGAAGCAAGGGTTGCTTAAAGATGCTAAAGGGTGCAAGTTGGAATTTTGTGAACATTGTGTTTTGGGTAAGCAAACTAGGGTGAAATTTGGTACAGCTGTACATCAGACAAAGGGTATCCTCGATTATGTGCACACAGATGTTTGGGGCCCTACTCAGACACCTTCTATGAGTGGTAGACACTGGTTTGTTACTTTTGTTGATGATTACTCCAGACGAGTTTGGGTATATACCATGAAGCACAAAGATGAAGTTTTGACATTGTTCACAAGTTGGAAGAAGAAAGTTGAAAATCAGACTGGTAGGAAGATTAAGGTTCTGAGGTCAGATAATGGAGGGGAATATAAGAATGATCCGTTTCTGAAATTGTGTGAAGATGAAGGGATCCAGAGGCACTTCACAGTTAGGAAGACTCCACAGCAAAATGGGGTTGCAGAAAGGATGAACAGAACCTTACTTGAGAAGGTGAGATGTATGTTAGCACAGTCTGGATTGAAGAAGACATTTTGGGCAGAAGCTGTTATATATGCAAGCCACATTGTCAACCGTTTACCATCAGCAGCACTTGAAGGCAAAACGCCTATTGAGGTATGGAGTGGTAAACCTGCATCTGATTATAGTTTTTTGCATATATTTGGCTGTCCTGCTTATTTTCATGTAACTGAAACTAAACTTGATGCAAGAGCCAAAAAGGCTATATTTGTTGGTTTTAGTACTGGTGTCAAAGGTTACAGGTTGTGGTGTCCAGAACAAAAGAAGTTAGTAATCAGCAGAGATGTGACTTTTGATGAGACCAGCATGATTAGCTCGGGACAGTCGACTGGTGGTATGGGACAGTCGACTGGTGAGCAGCAGAAGAGTGGGACAGTTCTCCAACAGGTGAGTAGCAGAATCTCGGGACAGTCGACTGGTGTACAGGAGCGGTCGACTGGTGGTCCAGAACAGCAGAAGAGTGGGAGCTCGGGACAGTCGACTGTTGGCAATTACCAGTCGACTGGTAGGAGAGTTCTCCAACAGGTGGAGTTAGAAAAGTTGTCAGTTGAAAATCCTGTTCCTGTCCAAGATGAAGATGATGTGGTTGATACTGAGAATGATGAAGAAGTTCCTATCCAGCAGGAAGAATCAATTGCAGTAAGAAGGCAAAGAAGAGATATCAAACGACCGTCTCGCTTTACAGATACAGTTGCATTTGCTCTTCCCATTGTGGATGATGAAGTTCCCTCCAACTTCAAAGAAGCCACTAGAAGTTCAGAAAATGCAGATTGGAAAGTTGCTATGGATGAAGAGATGAACTCTCTTCATAAGAATAAGACTTGGGATCTAGTGCAACTACCAAAGGGGAAGAAAGTAATTGGTTGCAAGTGGGTGTATATGAAGAAAGAAGGTCCAAAAGGCAGTGTTCGGTTCAAGGCTAGACTAGTTGCAAAGGGGTATGCTCAACAGGAAGGTATTGACTATAATGAAGTGTTCTCTCCAGTTGTGAAGCATCCTTCTATTCGGATTTTGTTAGCTTTGGTAGCACAGTTTGATCTTGAATTGACACAGATGGATGTGAAGACTGCGTTCTTACATGGGGATCTAGATGAAGAAATTTATATGTTGCAGCCAGATGGGTTTAAGACAGCTGGGAAGGAAAATTGTGTTTGCAGGTTGAAGAAGTCTCTCTATGGGTTGAAGCAATCTCCAAGGCAGTGGTATTTGAGGTTTGATCAGTTTATGAAAGTGCAGGGATATTCCAGAAGTGAGTATGATCACTGTGTCTACTTCAGGAAGTTGCAGAATGGTTCTTTTATATATCTGTTATTATATGTGGATGACATGTTGATTGCCTCTAAAAATGCTAAGGAGATTCAAAATTTGAAGAATAAGTTGAGTTCTGAGTTCGAGATGAAGGATCTTGGTGAAGCCAAGAAGATACTTGGGATGGAGATAGCTAGAGACAGGGCAAAGGGCATAGTGAGTTTGACACAGAAGCAATATCTTTTGAAGGTGCTGAAACGGTTTGGTATAGATGAGAAAACTAAACCAGTCAGTACACCCTTAGCTCCTCATTTCAGAATTAGTGCTTCTCAGTCTCCAAGTACAGATGAAGAGAGACAGTATATGGCTAATATACCTTACACTAGTGTGGTTGGCAGTTTGATGTATGCTATGGTTTGTACTCGACCAGACATCTCTCAGGCGGTGAGTATGGTTAGTCGATATATGCATGATCCAGGCAAAGAGCATTGGCAAGCAGCTAAATGGATTTTGAGGTACATAAGTGGCACCACAGATGTGGGTTTGAAGTTTGAAAGGGATGACAATATTAGCAGGTTATTGGTGGGTTATGTTGATTCAGACTATGCAGGTGATCTAGATAAGAGGCGGTCTACTACAGGCTATTTGTTTACTATGGCTAGAGCACCTATAAGTTGGAGGTCAAATTTGCAGTCCACTGTAGCATTGTCTACTACTGAGGCTGAATACATGGCGGTTGCTGAGGCCATGAAGGAAGCCATTTGGATACATGGACTTTTGAAGAGCTTGGGAATCCATCGGGAGAAGGTGGAGGTACACTGTGACAGTCAGAGTGCTATTCATTTAGCGAAGAACCAAGTTCATCATTCGAGGACCAAACATATTGATGTTCGTTATCATTTTGTGCGTGATTTGATAAAGGATGGTGATATTCATTTGGTGAAGATTGGAACAGCTGATAATCCTGCTGATATGTTGACCAAAATTGTTGGGGCAGCCAAGTTCAAGCATTGCATGAACCTGGCTAATATTTTGCATGTTTGATAATTTGACATGGGCGGTTGGGATAGTGCTTTGCTATTGGTTTGTTTAGTATGTGATATCATACTAAGGTGGAGTTTGGGTGTTCTTTTGTTACATTTGGTGATGAGCAGTTGTTTTGGAGTATTTGTGGAGATTGCTTGGGCTATTTGGAAGATTTCACCAAGGTGGAGATTGTTGGATACTTGGAAGATCTCGCCAAGGTGGAGATTGTAGGATAATGGCTCGATTCTGGTTCAGATTATTTTGGAGTATCTGCAGCAAATGAAAGTTACAGTATATCAGTCGACTGAATTGGAGGATCAGGCGACTGTCCAGAGAAGTTTCAAAGACTTGTGATACAGCAGCAGCAGTCGACTGCCCAGTCGACTGCCTTGAACAAGACCAGTCGACTGGTAATTGGACCAGTCGACTGTCGGCGGGTTTTGGATCCAGAATAGGCCCAATTCGAAAGGCCCAATAGTTTCCCTATAAATACACTTGTTAGGATTTTGTAAATTGTAACACCTTATTCGGATTTTGCAGCCGTCATCTCTTGTAAAGGCTTTGTTTTCCCATTGGAGATCATAGTAAAGAATCCCAACCGCCCCTTGTGGATGTAGGCATTGTTTTGCCGAACCACGTAAATCTTGTGTTCTTGTGTTGCTTGCTTTTCTGTGTTTTCTGTCGCTGTTTCTCTCTTTGATTCCGCATTGGTCAGTTTGATTTGTATTCGCGCACAACAGTTAGAGTAGAAGGTGATGGGAACATGGTCGGAGGAGGGATTGGGTAAGGCCTTGGAGAAAGTGTTGTGAAACTGGTTAATCCAGTTCAGGCCCGGCCCTGGGGTAGAGCGAACTGGGCTCATGCCCAGGGCCCAAAATTTTTAAGGGGCACCAGCCCAGGCCCAACACTAACATATATATAAAAAAAAATTTACCTTCCTTTAAAGCTGCGCAGCGTCCACTTCTTCCAACAGGACCAGCACATAATTAATATAAAAAAAAATTACCATCTTAATTAAGAGAGGAGCAGGCGAGTCTGGCGAGAAAAAAAATTACCCATCCTTAATTATAATTAAGAGAGGAAGAGCATGCGTGGGCGTGGACCGGCCAACAAAAATTAAAGCCCCTATTAAAGATTGTCTTCCCCAACATGTTGCATTCATACCCGATGGCCAGAAAGAAGAAAAAAAAAATTGAAGAGAAGAAGGGAAGCTGCGATTCTGCGAAAACATCTCTTTTCGCCAAGTTCCAATGAGGTAACGTTCAAATTAGTTAATGAAATTGAATGTTGATATTTATAAAATCCCTAATTCCCTACCCTATAAATTTGTTCAAAATTGATAAAATAAAATCACAATTCCTCTTCTAATTTTTTTTCTATTGCTTCAATTTAGTTTTGCACTTCAATTTCAGGATTTCAGCAGCAAAAGGAAAAATCTTCCGATTTCAAGTTTTCAACTGTCAATTGAGGTGAGGTTTTGTTCTCTTATATTTCAAATTCTAATTTTATATCACACTTGAGTTTTTTATTTAATTTATTCTGTAAAATCAAAACCACAGATTTTAATTTGGATTTTAACCAAGCTACATGTTTTTAAAGTTGAAGTGTTTCCCCCTTTTTCTTTTAATATATATTTTTTTGGCAGCAACTTAATTTTTAGATTTTAACTTTTCAATCAATAAATGACTGAATATTTTGTTCAATTTCTTTGTTGTCGGTATGTAGGTAATAAATTGTGAATTTGGGCTTCAGTTGTTGGAATCTGGAAATTTACCTTTCTTTTGTTGGAGGAAATCGCAAAGATAATAATTTTGCTCACGGGAATCCAGGTTTTATTTTTACAAGTTTTTGTTTTGAGCTTTTATTTCTACAAAGTTTAAAATGATTTCTAGGAAACAATTATCTGGATATCAAAAACGACAAAAAAAGAAAAAAAATGAGGAGGTAGCATAATCGTTACAAGGATCAATGAATAAATACCTTATTAAAAAAACGGATGCTTCATATGAAAATAATATTAGTGAAGATACTTTAGCGGAAGTTGAGCCGACAAATAATGAGGAGAACTTAATTGAAGATATAGATGATATAAGTGAGAAAGAAAACAATAAAAATGAAGTTGATCTTAATTGTGATACTAAATATTGTCATGATGATGTTGAAAATGAATTTTATATGAATAAGAATATTTGCGATCCTAGAGTTTGGGATTCTTTAGATGATAAAATGAGATGTTTATTAGCGGAAATGGGGCCTAAAAGAGAAATTTATGCTAAGTATCCTCTCGACAAAATTTGTAGACACTTTTCGAATAATTTTTATGTTCAAAATATATCAAGTGGGGAGACTTGTGATCGAAAATGGTTAGTATACTCTAAAGATCTTGATAAGGTTTTTTGCTTTTGTTGCAAGTTGTTTAAAAAAATGCATTCTAGAAGCCAATTAGCAAGTGACGGAAGCAATGATTGGAGACATATGGGTGTGAAACTTACTGAACATGAGAATAGTATGGAACACCTTTCTAACATGAGAGCTTGGGTTGAGCTAAAATCTAGATTAAGCAAAAATCAAACAATAGATAAAGAATTGCAAGATCAAATTAAAAAGGAGACTTCACATTGGAGGGATGTTATGCTTAGAATTATTGCTGTTGTTAAATGTCTTGCTATTAATAATTTGGCATTTCGTGGAACAAATGAAAAACTATATGAAGACTCTAACGGTAACTTTTGTGGCCTTGTAGAGATGATTGCGGAGTTTGATCCCGTAATGCGAAATCACTTTAATCTTATTAGAGATAAGAAAATTCATTACCACTATTTAAGTCATAAAATTCAAAATGAGTTGATAGAAACTTTAGCCTCTAAAGTGAAAAATGTGATTCTTGAAAAAATTAAAGAGGCGAAATTTTTCTCAGTTCTACTTGATTGTACACCTAATGCGAGTCACAAAGAGCAAATGACTTTGATAATAAGATGTGTAGATGTGACGAGTAATCCAATACACATTGAAGAGTATTTTATTGAGTTTATACATGTGGAAGATACAACTGGACTTGGGCTTTTCGAAAAATTACAAGATATACTTAAGTCACTTGGTCTTGATATTAATAATGTGAGGGGGCAAAGTTATGATAACGGTGCTAATATGAAAGGGAAACATCAAGGCGTTCAAAAAAGATTGCTTGACATAAACCCCAGAGCATTCTACATGCCGTGTGGTGCACATTCCCTTAATTTAGCACTTTGTGATATGGCTAACTCTTGTCTTAAAGCAAAATCTTTTTTTGGAGCATGTCACTGTATTTATACTGTGTTTGCAATTCAACAAAGCGGTGGAATGTTTTACTTGAACATACTGATGACTTAACTTTAAAATCATTATCGACTACGCGTTGGGAGAGCCATATTGAAAGCATTAAAGCAATAAAAACTCAAACTTCCAAAATAAGAGAAGCTTTATATAAATTAACTGAAATTAGTGAAGATCCTAAACTAAGTAGAGATGCTGGGAGTTTAGCGTCAGGCGAACTTTCTAGTTTCGAGTTTTTGTTGAGTTTGGTTATTTGGTATGATGTTTTAGATAAAATTAACTCGATTAGTAAAAAATTACAGTCAGAAGATATGCGTATTGATGTTGCTGTGAAATGTTTGGATGGACTTCTTGAATATTTTAAGAAATATAAGGATACTGGATTTAATAATGCCATGGTTAGTGCTAAAGAAATTGCCGATGAAATGGGTGTTGAGCCTGTGTTTTTGGAAAAACGTCGTATTTGTAGAAAGAGACAATTTGATGAAATTCCAAACACTGAAAGGGTAGATCAATCAGCCGAGAAATCCTTTAGAACTGATTATTTTAATGTGACAGTTGATATGGCTATTTCTCAATTAACTAGCAGGTTTGAACAATTGCAATTTTTTCAATCTATGTTTGGTTTCTTGTTTGATGCAACAAAGTTGGTCTCACTAAATGATGAAGAATTGAAAAAATCTTGCATGAATCTTGAAAATGCATTAAAAGTTGATAGTATCTCAGATATTGATGGGAATTGTTTATGTTCAGAATTGCAAGTGTTACAATTGATGTTACCAAGTGAGTCATATGAAACCGATGAACCACGGACATCTATTAAGATTATGCAATTTTCAAAAGATATGGATATGTTTCCTCATGTGATGATTGCATATAGAATATTACTGACTTTACCTGTAACTGTGGCATCGGCGGAAAGAAGTTTTTCTAAATTGAAGTTATTAAAATCGTATTTACGAACAACCATGAGCCAGGATAGATTGAATGGATTGACAATTTTATGTATCGAAAAGTATATTGCAGAAAATCTTGACTATGGGGATATAATTGATGATTTTGCGGCAAAAAATGCTAGAAGAAGCTTCTTAAAGTAATATGACATTTGTTTTGTTTGAAATCTCGCTATTGTCTATTGCTTTCATTTTGTTTTTTGCATTTTGTAGGATTGATGGATTGGTGTCGGTGACTTCTCAATGCGACTGAGACTTTTTTTTGGAAGTGGAACAAACTTTAGTTTTTTTTATTATGTATTTTAATTTGAGTTTTCGTTTTTATGTTATTGTGATATTTTATGAAAAAAAAAATTATATGCAAGGGGGATCATTCATCATTTAGCACAGGGCCTAAAATTGTTCAAGGCCGGCCCTGATCCAGTTTAGGGAAACAAGGAAACGGTCTAGTTTGGCCATCGTCAGGAATTGACGAAGGTTAGACCAGGTGAAAGATCTACCATTAAGCGAGAGATCAGTCAACTACAGAGCTCTGATGCAATCGTTAAAACTGCTGGAGTGATAATCATAGGAAGACGGGGTCGACCTTTCGGAGGAGAACCTGGTGACATTAAAGTACCCACAGAAAAAACAGAGGCCGAGAGTGTAATTGTGAAGCGATTGGAATTCGTTCCAAAATAGAAGGCGCCTGTCTGAAGAGGAAGGACCATAAACCGAAATCACCGAGAGAGTGCAGTTGAGAGCCATCCAGTGCAGTTGGACGATAAGGAAAAAGTTAAGTCGTCGAACCGCGATAAGAGAAAAGACCGACTCTTTGAAGCCGAAAAGGATACCTCCCCTAGATCCTATCTCGTCTAGCGAGATCCATTTAAAGATAATGGATCCGTCGATAGTGCGAAAGATAGTTGGGGAAGGAAAATCGATCTTTGATTCTTGGATAGAAATAAGGTCACAGTGAGAGGAAGTTATTAATTGAAAAATCGCCCTTTGTTTAACGGGGCAATTGAGACCCCGGATGTTTCAAGAAAGACTAATCATTGATATCTAGATGCTCCCGAAATCTATTATGTTCTTTCTGCCTTATGGTATAAATCAGTGGCGAATTATCCGAATTGACCAAAAAGGCCATATCCTGGGCGAGATTAGCCATATCTTTATCTGACGAAGAGTCAAACTGAAGTTGGAATATGGATCCTAAAAAAAATTTCTCCGGCTGGGGTTGGGGTTGGGTTGGGGTTGGGCTGGGTTGAAGCCAGAGAGATCTATTGCTTGCGGCAAAGTTCTGAGAGAAAGAGTTGAATTAGCCAGCACTGTTTTTTTAGCCTTAATGCGGGCGCTTGATCTAATGAGACGGTTCGGGTGCTTACAGAACGAAGATTGCTTAAAACCGGAACACCCTTCCTCCTTAACAGGAGAGAATTGATGTGGTTTATCAACAGTGTCGATAGATGAGAATAGTGGATGAGAAGATGGAGCTGTCGTAGGAATAGGTTGCGAAATTGCAGCCCGAGACAGAGAAGCTGGTTTTAGAAGGTCTGTGGAGCAAACTCTGGATGTCAAAACACCCGAGTTTGCCCCAACCGACACCTCCAGATCGGGGGATAACCAAGAGAAATTCGCAAAAATGAGTGCGGGGGAAAGAGAGGCCCGAAGAGGGCGAAAAGAATTAGTACTAAAACACAAAGAAATCTCTTGCTGCCAAGCAGAGACATTTAAAACATACTGATGGGAAATAACGAAGGTAAGTTTAGGGTATACCTGTTTGAGAGAATGCTCGCGCTTCAGCTCTGCTTCCTCTTCTTCAAGCAAGTTGTCCTGATCAATCCATCCCTCATCTTTTGTGGATTGAGACTTCTTGACTTTGATGGCGGGAAGAGTCGGCGCTGAGTCAGTGAGGCTGGGAAAATGAGCTTGCCTTTGAAATTTTCCCAGTCAGATGCGTAATGGGGGTTGACCTCCCAAGAGGGCCACTGAGAGACTAGAGCCTACAGCTTGGGAGCGGGAGGAGAGGAGGAGGAGGGGAGTGCTGGGGAAGGCCTCTCTAATGGAGAGGACTTAGGAGGTCCGAAGAGTGGCGGTAGAGGAAGCAGGACCGCCGAGGAGGAAGAAAAAGGAGCTGGCACCTTCCCAGCTTGAAGAGATGAGATATCGGGGTTGATCCAAACTAGGTTTGGCGCTTTGGAGGGCGAAATCTTCTTGCCACTTGGGGAAGCTAAACTCTTACTAGGAATAGGAATCTTTTTCCTGGTTGAGACCTTTTGAGCCCCTTTCAAATTGGTCGACTCCATCTTTGACGAAGAGGAGGAGCCAGGATGGAAGGGAGAGGAGGAAATAGAAGGCTTAAAGGCTGGCTTCGGAGATCCAGAGTGCAGCAGTAAAGATCCGCTAAGGCTCACCGAGTCGTGATATTGCACAGAGACCGTGAAGGAGGCTTTACCATCTCTCAGGGAGTAGACCTCAATACGGTCTTGATGCTTAGGACATCGAAAAAGAGCCTCTACCTGAAGACACCCCGAGGCTAACTTAGCCGAGGAGGAAATGCTAATGATCTCTCCAATGCATTTTGACATGTCACCAACCAGGCGCAATGACTCACAAAAAGGGGGAAGACCTAGGAGCGTGACCTTGGTGGTAGAAGTGCTGATAGCCTTCGTTGGAAGACTAATCTGAGCCCATTTCCGAATGGAAAGGGTGATAGTTCCAATAGAAAGGGAAGAGTTGTCGATCAGTTCTTCTAGAATTTTAGGGGAAGGACAGCAGATCACCACATCACCGTTAGAGCAAATGTTGAGAACCCAATCCCACTCTTTAACATTGCAGGAGATGCTAAGGAAAGAGTTTAAGGTGAATATGGGAATCGATCCTCCGTAGAACGAAATAGCGCCATAGGTGTCAAAAAATTTCAACCTATCAGGCAGTTCCATGTTCGGGATGAACACATGAGTAATGATCGGCTTTGGAGTGATGTTTTGTGAAGCAGTCAGAGCGGGAGGATGACGGGGATTGCTGTCGGAGAATCGACTTGAAATAGGAGGAGTAGGAAGTAAAGGGGACTTAGAGGATACTTTCTGCTTCTTGGCTTTGTAGGCTTGATCCTCTGCAAGCTTGCGCTGCAGGGATGGGAAGTCGAGAGCAGCAAGAACCTGATCTAAAATGGGTGCTCCCAAGGTGAGGCCCAACAGCTTCTGAAGAGCGAAGCATCGATGACGTGCGTGTCCAGACTTGAGGCAAAATAAGCATTTCATCTTGAACGTACAGAATTTCTTTAAGTGCCCGGGCTGAAGGTACTGGTAACAGATAAGAGGTAATCGGTAAGGATTAGAAATAGGAGAAAAAGAAGATGAAGAGGTAGGTGGAGGGAAGTGGTGGGAATAGGGGATCTTAGAAATCCCTGGAGCCTTCTCGAAGATGGGCTTGGGTGGCCTAGAAGAAAACGGCCCAGAGATGGACGTCAATCCATTGCAAATTTTATTGTTGTTATTATTATTATATTTATTATTATTTTACCACTTCTACCCATGGGGGATCCATGGGCCAAAAAGGTAACTGCAATGGGGAAAGGCCCATCAGAGGGGAGCTTCGAAACTAGCGATGGAGATGGCGAAACAGTGCTGAGGCACTCAAGTTAAAGGATTACTGGAGGAACTTGAGAAACACAAAGCCAGTCGCCTTACAGAAGATGAGGAGAATAATTATGATGTTATCTAAAGAAAGTAGAGAAGAAACCAAGTCAAGAGGAAAGAAAGGTCCCAAGAAAGTGGGGAGAAAAGATCGGTTGTTGGTAATAACAGCTCATGACTTTGGTCAGAAAAACCACACAATAACACCAAATCCACAATGGTGGATAACATCCAATGCCACAGACACCGCAATGAAAATAAGAATCTAAAAAACAACTTACAGCGATGGTTTAGGGAGTATAAATAGCAGCTGAGCCCAAGACCTCCGAAGAAATAGCACTGGGTAGACGGAGGGAGGGGGGCGGGTGGATACTGAAGGCGAGCGCGCTATCTGAAAAGTAGGTTGGGCCCTCACTGAGAGAAAGGGCTCAAACAAGGACAGGGAGAGACTAGCCGATGTCGAAGAAGGAGCAAAAGGGATGACGCTATAACTTCCTTCCGAACGACTCCGCGCAGAAGGCAAAAGCAGCACCCAAGAATGCCTAAAAGCTGGAAAGACGCCGCCGGCAGACGCCGCTGAAGGGGCGCTCCGGAGAAGCGAGAAAAAAGGAATGGACGAAAAAATGATGGCAAGGCTTAAAGCTGAAATGGATTTGGAGATCTTGATGAGACTAAGAACTTTAAAGAAGGAAGGGGTTGGAGAAAGGGCAGAGGAGCGCCGGATCTGAGCGCTCAGGGAATTGAGGAGAATGGCAGGAAGTCGCCAGAGAGAGAGCTTCTGTTTGTCAATGTCGTCTTCATGGCTTTATCCAGTTCAAAGAAATTTCTAAAATTCTATTAAATATTTTCCCCTTATTTTAGTTTATGTATATATCGACCAAATACAAGTTTGTATATGGTCATAGATGTTGTATAATACTGAAGTACTTGTCTTGCATAATTCACATTATACTTCTGCATTCCATCAAATCTTTCAATATAAAGTTGTTAGAATTAGGAATAGGAAAATATTCTTTTATTGATCGATTAAACTGAGTACAATATGTCTCCTATATATAGGAGAGAAGAGAATACTAAACCAATACATTATTCAATGTGGGACTAAACTAATCTATCATCTAACACCCCCTATCAAACTCAAGTTGGTTCAAGCAACAAGAGTTTGGAATACTGACGATGTTGATGAGAAAGGAACGGCAAACTGTGATGCAGAAACGGTGCTTGATGGCGCATGTACCGGAACTGAGAAGTAGACTGACGGGATCTCACCCCTGACTTGAGACATAGTCGATGGTGGGATCTCACCCCTGAACTGAGAGATAGACTGATGGGATCTCACCCCTGACTTGAGACATAGTCGATGCTGGGATCCCACCCCTGACTTGAGAATGGTCGATGATAGGATCTCACCCCAGACTTGAGACATAGTCGATGAACTGAGAAATAGACTAATGGGATCTCACCCCTGACTTGAGACATAGTCGATGATGGGATCTCACCCCTGACTTGAGATATAGTCGATGATGGGATATTTATCCCTAAAATGAGAACCGGATGCTGATAACACCCCCTCTCAAACTTACGATCGATCAACCGGAGTAAGTCGACGATCTGGATGTAGAAGCACAAGAACCTGTAAGATTTTTTTTAATTTTTTTTTTTTTTAAATATTTGCTCTTGGCGCTGAATCTCATTTGTATGGAACGGACAGGGAAACTGCACCACTTGATTGGAATTCTCAAATGAAGATTGCTCTAGGCCTGAATCTCATTTGTATGGAACGGACAGGGAAACTGCACCACTTGATTGGAATTCTCGAATGAAGATTGCTCCAGGCACTGGAAGGGGAGCTTCCGGATCAAAAGCTCGATGCTTTTCTATCATGTTAGAATTAGGAATTAGGAATTAGGAATAGGAAAATATTCTTTTCTTGATTGATTAAACTGAGTACAATATATCTCCTATATATAGAAGAGAAGAGAATACTAAACCAATACATTATTCAATGTAGGACTAAACTAATCTATAATCTAACAAAAGTATAAACTACCATCCAGTCAACAAATTGTGGTTACCAGTAGAATAACGGTAACACTAAACACATGGCCCAAGTTGGCAACTTGGGCTCCGAATTGAAATTTGTTTACAATCAACATTATCAAAGCTCCAAAAATGTATTAAAAGATGATCTAATGAATAATATTAATTTAAATTTACATTGATCTGAAAAGATCTTCAAGAATAAAGTACAAAAGGCGCCAGTGTACTCACTATTTCGTCGGCATTGCCCTCGTGTCCATTGGGCCTTTCGTTTCTCCTATCTTCTGCTTCATCTTCTTCTCTTTTCTTTTTCTAATGAAGCTGTGAGACCATAGACTGAAATTAGAATATTGTATGGATAAGAATGACAAGATCAATGAGCTGTTCTACTTTTAAGAAATATTATGTGATATCTCTATTGATTGTTCACATGTGTCAAGAAATATTATGTGATACTTTATATTTAAGCAAATTATGCTGAAGCTTCCCACAGATATCTTATTCAATGTCTCATAATCGTAAGACTAAAAAGTTTGATTATAAAAAAATAGAAAAAACAATGAAATATATATATATAATGTCGACTATGACAATACTAGAAAACACAACTAATCACGGAGATATTTGTATTCCTCGAGGCCAAACTAATTGATATGGGTAAAAATCGAAGCCACACGATCTCAACGTGTATTTCAAAGCTTCCAAGGGCACTCTGGTCCTACCGGACCACAAAAGAATCCCTACAGGAAAGTCTCTGTTCAACCTTACCTTTGTGTCTGAACCTCTAATTCCCATAGAAGTCGGACTACCTTGTCCATGCATGTGTCCTCTCTTTCATTGAGGAACATAATTCGAATGATCTCCGAGACAACCTCGAACTCGTTGAAAAAGTTCATAAGAAAGTTACCTTATTGAGACAAATCTATCAGCAAAGGGTGGAAAAGTTCGACAACAAGATAGTTCGGCCGACAAACTTAAAAGAAGACGACCTCATCCAACGAAAGCTCGAGATCTCTGAGCTGCGCAAGAAGAGAAAGCTAGCTCCAAACTAGGAAGGACCCTACAAGGTTTTCAAAGTCGTCCACCTAGGAGCTTACCAACTTGAGGACTTTGGGGGCAAGGAGATATCAAGAACCTGAAACGCATAGCATTTGAAGAAGTAAAACGATGGAGCATAAAGCCTTCCACTACATTTTAATAAGACCAAACTTTATAATGGTCAGTGTATGTAATAAAAGCTAGCCACTAAGGCAGCTACTTAGATTGATTTTTCAATAAAAACGTAGTATTTCTTTCGTGAATTCTTGTACTACTCTCTGAATGCAAATAATGAGTTCGGAGCCCCATTCGTCCGAGCTACACCAACAACTCGTTACCTCATATTCAACGAATTCGGTGTTCAACTTGTCGCTCGAGCTACTCCAACAACTCGTTAACTCATTGTAACACCTTACAATTTTTTTTTAATTTAAAAATGCATTTTAATTTTTTTTGCACGTATGATGTACGTGCAAATTTTTATTCTCATTTTGTTCTTCTTATTTACAAATTTTTAGCATGCATAAGTTTTATTTAGCCTTCCTTTGATCCATGGACCTATAGATTAAAATCTAGCCCATTAGGAGAAGAGCCCATTAGATAATTAAATAAATTAATTAAGAAATGAGCTCATGTAGCAAGCCCATTAATAAAATCACATTTTTAGTGAAGCATGCACTAATACATGACAAGTTACAAATGTTAGTACACATTTAGAGTTATAGAAATATGTTCATATTTGTTTGTGCATGTGTGCATGCACACACAAATATATTTGGACCATTTTGTGGGCTAGGGGGTGGCCGGTTTTGGAGAGGGGAGGAGAAGAGTGGAGAGGTTGAGTTAGTGGAGAGTGGGGAGATGAAGCGATGGGGGTTTTAGGAGTTAGGAAAGTGGAGAGTTGTAAAATAAATTTGAAGAGTTATTAGGGTGGGATTTTTGCACTTTAGACCCTCCCAAAATCCTATAAATAGAGCATCCATTTCATACCTTTCTCTTGCACCAAAAACATTATCAAAAGAAAGAAAGGAAGGAAAGAAAGGAAAGAAAGAAAAGAAAGAAAGAAAGAAAAGAAAGAGAGTGAATCCTTTTGCTTGGAGGAATTGCTAGAGAAAGGAAGCCATTGCTAGGAGAGGGAGCTTGCTAGGAGGAGGAGCCATTGCTAGGAGTTTGTCTTGGAGCTAGAAGTAGTGTCCCATCCTTCCCTTCAATTGTTCAAGCTTTAATAAGGTGGGTGATTTCATTATTTTCTAAAATAGGATATGCATGCTAAAATGAGTAATATAAGAAGAATTTTGATGAGAAAGTTATAGAATTCATGCTAGTATAATATGATATGTGTGAAGGTAGTTTTTGTTTAAGAAATATATACCATGCTAATTAAGGGTAAGAACTCCTTTATGATTATAAACCATATTAGTATGTTTGCAAAAATTTTGTGCTTATGAAGTATGTTGACCACATCATGTTTTGAATACTAAGAAAGAAGAAAGAAAGAAATCTTAGTTAGTGTTTTGTAATGTATCGACATATGTATGTTCTAATTTAAAAGAATATAAACTATTGCATGAAAGAGTACTCTTGTTCAAGTGAATACACTAGTATTTGTTATAAAGTGTAATTTGTGTCAAGTGAGAATATAACCAATTGTCATGGACGCTAGTTTCTTTTCTTTTATAAGTTTTAGTTTCCTAAAGAAAAATCTAAGTTTATGTGAAAAATGAGAAAGAGAATAATTTGAAATGAGTGGAAATAATGTTTAAAAGAACTTGAAAATGGTTGCTTACTAGTTTTAAAATTCTAATATCAAGAAAAAGTTTATTTTAAAACTATTAGAAAGATTTTTATCTTTTGAATAAACAAATTTCATGGGAAAAGAGACATTTCGGAATAATTGAACAAAAGTACTTTAGTACAATTTCTAAACAAAAAATGTATATAGACTTACTGGTTAGCCAGTGCAATACAGAGCATTGTTTATAAAAGATCTTGGGTTCGAAACTTGTTACT
The DNA here is from genome assembly GCA_017893485.1 of Hemerocallis citrina. NCBI lineage: Eukaryota > Viridiplantae > Streptophyta > Magnoliopsida > Asparagales > Asphodelaceae > Hemerocallis > Hemerocallis citrina. The sequence goes on along the minus strand of JACEHZ010000194.1, from coordinate 216,863 downwards.
TTGGTGTATAAATTAGACGTAAAGTCTAAAGGGACTAATTGGCTACCTGGGCCGGGTTTGGGTGTTGGCCGGGTCTGACCTAAGGGCGTGGGTTTGAAACCTAGGCCTACTTTTTTTTTTTTGCATTCTTCATTTGTTCTCTTCTCCATTCAATAAAATGATTTAAGGGGATTTTAACCAAAACCTGATCATGGATATGAAAGGGAATGGATAGTATTAAGAATATTTCTGGTATATTTTTGAGATATAAAGAGAAATGAAATTTTGAGTATTGATACATTGTGGTGAGGGAAATAAAGTAATATGTTTGTGAAGTGATTTTTTTGAAATTTTCACTTGTAGTTTGTTTAAGAAATATTTTATGGTGATAAAAGACATTGTGATAACTTGGAATTGTTATAACTATTCATGTGGTAAAATTGTATCTCTTGAAAGTAATGTTGATTAAAAAGAATATGAATAAACAACTAGTTCATGAATGATGACAAGACGATATATTTTGTGAATAAATTGAAAGATGAAATCATCTAGGTTTAAGACATGATTTTTAAAGGGCATGTGTACCCATGTTTCTTGTACATGAAAGTTTATGATTAAGAATTAGTAAGACCTCGGTTACCGGCAATATTGAAAGAAAGATTTTGAGACTTGATTTCGAGATATTGCCGTCGGGCGATCTCGTATTTTTTTTTATGAACAAATCCGGTAGGAGGTAAAACTGATTCTAGGATTTTTAATTAGGCACTTAGGTTTTTTTTATGAACAAACCTAGGCCTACTTTTTTTTTTTTTTTTTGCTTTCTTCATTTGTTCTCTTCTCCATTCAATAAAATGATTTAAGGGGATTTTAACCAAAACCTGATCATGGATATGAAAGGGAATGGATAGTATTAAGAATATTTCTGGTATATTTTTGAGATATAAAGAGAAATGAAATTTTGAGTATTGATACATTGTGGTGAGGGAAATAAAGTAATATGTTTGTGAAGTGATTTTTTTTGAAATTTTCACTTGTAGTTTGTTTAAGAAATATTTTATGGTGATTAAAGACATTGTGATAACTTGGAATTGTTATAACCATTCATGTGGTAAAATTGTATCTCTTGAAAGTAATGTTGATTAAAAAGAATATGAATAAACAACTAGTTCATGAATGATGACAAGACAATATATTTTGTGAATAAATTGAAAGATGAAATCATCTAGGTTTAAGACATGATTTTTAAAGGGCATGTGTACCCATATTTTTTGTACATGAAAGTTTATGATTAAGAATTAGTAAGACCTCGGTTACCGGCAATATTGAAAGAAAGATTTTGAGACTTGATTTCGAGATATTGCCGTCGGGCGATCTCGTATTTTTTTTTATGAACAAATCCGGTAGGAGGTAAAACTGATTCTAGGATTTTTAATTAGGCACTTAGGTTTTTTTTATGAACAAACCTAGGCCTACTTTTTTTTTTTTTTTTTTTTTGCTTTCTTCATTTGTTCTCTTCTCCATTCAATAAAATGATTTAAGGGGATTTTAACCATAACCTGATCATGGATATGAAAGGGAATGGATAGTATTAAGAATATTTCTGGTATATTTTTGAGATATAAAGAGAAATGAAATTTTGAGTATTGATACATTGTGGTGAGGGAAATAAAGTAATATGTTTGTGAAGTGATTTTTTTGAAATTTTCACTTGTAGTTTGTTTAAGAAATATTTTATGGTGATTAAAGACATTGTGATAACTTGGAATTGTTATAACTATTCATGTGGTAAAATTGTATCTCTTGAAAGTAATGTTGATTAAAAAGAATATGAATAAACAACTAGTTCATGAATGATGACAATACGATATATTTTGTGAATAAATTGAAAGATGAAATCATCTAGGTTTAAGACATGATTTTTAAAGGGCATGTGTACCCATGTTTCTTGTACATGAAAGTTTATGATTAAGAATTAGTAAGACCTCGGTTACCGGCAATATTGAAAGAAAGATTTTGAGACTTCATTTCGGGATATTGCCGTCGGGCGATCTCGTATTTTTTTTTATGAACAAATCCGGTAGGAGGTAAAACTGATTCTAGGATTGATAACACATTCATGTCTTGAACTAAAATAATTAGGCACTTAGGTGAAGATATAGTAAACCTGGAAAAATGTAAGGGGGTTGCCTCTATATAGTCGGCGGTGGATCTCCATTGCTATAGACCCAGTCGGCGGACTAAGGTTGCTCTGTGGAGATGGGTTTTTGTTTGTATTTAAATCCGGGACTTGGCAAAGTTGGACGGATAGTTTACTGTCACGAATGTATATACGTATACCAGGGCTAGGGGGTACTTGCGGGATGATTCGCACGATGAGGGAACCGTTATAATAGCCGTCGGGCTGGGACCCATAATCGTGGAATGATCTAAACCTTGTTTTATTACCGGGTAGTTTTCATGGCGAGGGATCGAGCCCTTTATTGTGGAGTACGTAGGTGTTTGTCCTCGGACCTATGTAGTATGGGATGCATAGAATCCGAACAAGTGTGCATTAGTGTCATCCTAGTATAATAATGTGTGCATTAGGCATTAAGGCATGACATACACTTACATGTTTAGCGTAGTCACAATTCAACACTTTATTGTTTCATTCATCTCTTGTGATTTTTGTTAAAATAATGAGATCGTTATATGTACGGTATAGAGAGGATAGCCGAGTATAACACTTTCGTCAGTTGTAAGTTACTGACATGTCCACAGGTTGATATACAGGTATTGGACTATTTCATGAAGGAATAAAGCTATTATGATGACATCGATGTTTTATTTGATACAGTTGTACAAGTTATATTATTGTTTTCAATGTTGTAATCTTTTATTCTTCCGCTGTGTAAAACAAAGTTGTATTTGAACTCTGATGTTATTGAAAAAGTTTTAATTTCCTTGTAAAATTGTACGAAGTGAAGTAAAGATCCTGTGAAATCTCGAATTTATTCTTATTTGGAATTTGGGGCGTTACACTCATAACATTGAATTCAAAGCCCCGCTCACCCGAGCTACATCAACAACTTGTTACCTCAAAGACAAATAGTTCGGTGATCAGCTCGTTGCTCAAGCTACTCCTAAAGCTCGTTAACTCAAAACAATGAGTTCACAGCTCCGCTTGCTCGATCCACACCAACAACTCATTACCTCAAAGACAACAAGTTCGAAATTGAGCTAGTCAATCGAGCTACTCCAACAACTTGTTAATTCAAAACAATGAGTTTGGAGCTCCGCACGTCCGAGCCACACCAACAACTCGCTACCTCAAAGACAACGAGTTCGGTGCTCAGCTCATCACTCGAACTACTCCAACAACTCATTACCTCAAAGACAACGAGTTCGGTGCTCATCTCATTGCTCGAGCTACAACAATAACTCGTTATCCCAAGACAATGAGTTTGGAGCCCCGCTCGCCCGAGCTACACCAACAACTTGTTACCTAAAAAACAACGAGTTTGGTGCTCAGGTCCTCGCTTAAGCTACTCTCATAACTCGTTAACTTAATACAATGGTACATGGAGGGGTCGATTTATAGAGAGAAATCTCTAACTTTCTCTCGATAACCGTGCTGTCAATATGGCTCGATCCTAGTCACTCAAAAGAGATGACGTGGCATAATCCTAACTTCCCAAATCTCCTTTTGACCCAACGGCTGAAACAAAGAGTCGGGGAGACGAGGCGATGAAAGATGATGTGGCGAACTTTCATGATCGAGCTTGGCGCCAATGTAGTCAAAGGCGCGCCTGAGGCACTAGGCGCAGATGCCTAGACTATTTGCACCTCATCCTTGTAAGGCACACAATGGCGCACTGAGGCGTGAGCCTCAATCTTGAGAATGTGAGAGGTCATGGGTTCAAGTTGTGCTTACCACTTTGGTATGAGTATTATTTCATGATTAAGAAAAATATATAATTACTACACATAATATTATCAAATATGAAAAAATGACCCTATAATATATGAGAAAATTTTCTTATTTAGATTGATTATTATCAATTGGTCACCTAATGGATGATCCATGTTATCATGATATATAATCTTATATATAAATTTTAAAAAACCCCAAAAAGTAATAATGCATCTTGGTTAAGTGAGGCTTGTGCCTCAAATTGCGCTTTTCGCCTCATGTTTTTTACTGGGTAGTGAAGTTCCTTTGCGCCTTTCTCCTTCGACTACATTGCTCGGTGCTTGGTGCTCGGATCATCATCCGAGCTACACTAAGGGTCTGAGGCCCTAGCAGCAGCACTCGGGACAAGCAGCTCAGCAAGGCCGAGAACCGAGCAGCTACCAGCTTGGTGCCATTTTTTCGTCCGAGTAGGTCGATGCTTTTGGGCAGATCTGACCATCTTATTTAGATCAAGATTTGCACCCACTCTCCTCGGTGCCATTTTTGTCGCCCGAGGAGACAACAAAGAAAAAGAAATTTAAAAATAACTAAAATCATTCTGAAATTGTTGTTTAACCGAGATCCAACTGTCTGATTCACATCAAGATTTGCGCCCCACACTCCTCGGTGCCATTTTATTGTTCGAGGAGGTCAACGCTTTCAACCAGATTTGATTGTCCAATTTGCCTCAAGATTCGCACCCCAAGCTCCTTGATGCCATTTTTGTCATCTGCGGAGGTCGAAGTTTTTTGCCTAGATCCGACCATCCGATTCTCCTCAAGATTTGCTCCCCAAGCTTCTTGGTGCCATTTTTTTCGTTTGAAGAGGTCATGCTTTCGTCCAGATCCGACCATCCAATTTGCGTCGAGATTCATGCCCTACGCACCTCGCTGCCATTTTTGTTGTTCGAGGAGGTCGACGCTTTCGGCCATATCTGACTGTCTAATTCCTCCTAGATTCGCGCTTGTAAAAATTAATTATAAATTTAGAAAATTAATTATAAATTTCAAAATTTTAATTATAAATTCGAGAAAATTAATTAATAATTCCAAAAATTAATTATAAAAATGGGAAAAATAAAAAAAAAATTGAAAAATAATTATAAATTCAAAAAAATAGTTAAAGATTTCAAAAAATAGTTACTACTCTTCGAAGCTTCGAACAAGACTCTAGACATCCATGAAGGTTATGCATGTTCTCCTGATTGCCCGATACAAAACGAACTACTCATCAAATGTTGCAATACCCAACCCTCGGGAGTTGGGGGCTTATGATATGGGTAAAAATCGGAGCCACACTATCTTAGCGCGCATCTCAAAGCTTTCAAAGGCAGTACAGTAATTTCACAACGACAACAAATGTACTAGAAGAACATGGGTCGTCTTTAGCCCATCAGCTGTGGTTTACTTGTAGCCCAAGAAGAAGAGGATTTCTAGACCATTACAGTTGTCAGTTAAATCCCAAAAATCAAGGATTAGTTGTTAATTCTATCACTTCACTATAAGATCTCCAACCGAATCTTAAAAGATATATTTTCAGGTCTATTTTCTATAACTGGTTTGTAGCTTATAAATACTCTTTCTCTTCCATCAATCAAAAGTAATCAATATTTTCTCCACTAAAAAATCATATTCTTTATTTTAGGTTGCTGACTTGAGCGTTGGAATGTCTTATGTAGGAGCCACCTCCGATGTGACTTTTTTGCAGGATTTTCAGGCGATCCCTGTTGTCCAGGTCAAAATCCAAGCGATTCCAACCATCTAAATCAAGATCCAAGCATTTTCAACTATACATATGCAGATCCTGATCGATAATCCAGATCAATGATCTCTTCCTTAATAAAAAAATGCATAATATGAATGCTTTCACACCAAAATTAGCAGCAACACTAATGTTCAACAAAAGTGGCCAGCAGTAGCAAGAGATTCTCTTATAAGATAGATTTGAGAACATAAATTTCAATATTTTCTCACATACATCACAAATACTAGCAATTATTTTAATATCAATTAGCCACTAAACAAAATGGATGTTGGTGCAACAATGAAAGCAACTTACAGTAGAGCAAAAATATATAAATCTGATAGCAAAAGTAATTTCATATTTAATACCCTGAAATTTGTTTTGTAACTTCCAATACCCATAAGAAATAATGAAAGATTTTGATACCGAATAACTTCCAATAGAAAATTAAAAAATATATTTTGGCTGATAATGAAACACGATGGGTTATCTGCTACACTAACAATAATTATTGAGTAATTAAAACCAACATGACCTTGCTTAGAGGATCAGAAAAATTATAAAGATTTTATAAGTTATAACATCACCAACCTTATTTTTAAAAAAAGGTTAGAACACGAATTTCATGTGACTCAGTTTAGGATGGCTTGGGTCACAGCCTTAATAACTAATTAAACTTCGTGAGACTCGTTCGATACTAGATATCTTGTCAATACTTTATATGCTGTGGACATAAAAGAATGATAAGCATGTTTTTAAAGTCATAAAATCAAATTAGTGTTAAAAATCAATGGCTCAAAGTGGAGGTAACAATCATAAAAAATATTGTCCTTGGCTTTGAGACTTTTGAGTCATCAATCATCATCGAAGTACCGATAAAAATCATTCTTAGGCCCCAGTAATTATTATTGCAATCAAATAGAAAATCGTAAGGATTCGACCATTGATCTCGTTCATCATTTAATGATTTATAGCATGATTATTGATATTTTCAAATAATCCTTTATTCAGTTGAAAGAGTACAAGCTAGGATTAATCAGTCTAACTAACTTTGATGGCTACATGAAGCCCTCAACTCTTCTTCTAAAGATTATTCGGAGCCTAGCACCTCACGATTAATCAGTAGATCAAAGAGAATTTATGTTTCTCCTGTAAGTCCTGAAATATTTATAGGTCCTTAAAATACGAGTTTCTCAATAGGCTATTGTAACCAGCTGTGTTTGTTCAGTCTGGACTTCGTGCATATGAAGTTACTAATTAAGACGAGAAGGCGAGAAAGCTGTGTTGGGATTGGGGAGTCAACGAACACCCGTTATCGCAGCGGAACTAAATAGAGCAATGAGAAAGTCGAAATAGATGAGGCAAATCAATTGAGCAGGCAAGTACATCCACCTATCCAATACAAATACAATAAAGATTTATCCCAATTAGCTTTCGCTTAATCCGGAGGAAAATATAAGGAGATCTGATATTCAAGTAGAAGAGATTACAAGAAGTTACTGATTCACTCAATATAAGGAATTAAACTCACTCACCAAGAACTATCTCTCTCAAGCCTTTCTTTGCAATGGAAAAAATATCAATGAAGTACTCTACTCTCATATTGAAGAAGTTTACAATATATATAGAAGAATAGAGAGAACCCTAAGTTTAATTTTAATTCTCAGTTGTCCGATATAATCTGTAGGAGAAGTAACTGAATAGGAGCCATACGATCTTACTTGGAGTTGAAGATTGAGCTGAAACGAACTAACAAATCGAGGCCCAAAATGAACACAGCACCACGGTCGGTCGACTGTTCAACCAGACCGGTCGACCGTGCTCCTATCGGTCAAACCCTGTGCAACTGCGATCGAGTGTGCGGTCAACCGCAACTATGCACAGTCGACCGCAACTCTGTCTGCACTATTGTTGCTCTGTTTTCTTCTACTCTCTTCGATGCTTCGACCTCTGTACTTCAACTTACCTTCTTCTAATCTGAACCACGAGTATTCAAGACACATTCCTAACAAACTCCACCTTGGATTGCATACAAGTGCTATCACAAAATGTGATTATTCATCTCCAAACTTTAATGAACTCCACTTGCAAAAAACACTTAGAACAATAGATTCTTCTACTAGTTAAACAAATCTCTACCCAATCTCACAGATCAGTGTACCTCCTCAAGGGCACACATCTATAGGTGTAATTACGGAGTTGCCGACCTCCGCACCAACTCCACCTACATGAAGGCACTCTTCACCTCCCGACGATATTCGAACGTCGTAGTCTTGCTTCGATGATACTAGTTGCGGTAAACTAGATGAGCTTGCGAGAATAACGGAAAAAGGAGAAACACTTCCGTAAGTATTTCGGATTCCCCAAAGCTTGTAGAGATTGTTTTGGCTTGGCCCAACCACTCTCATATCTCTAACCACCTTACGACGACCCTGAAAATAAATAGAAGTCTACCTAAAGCTGTGTACCTACAACCTCATACATCAAGAGTTTCCAAGAAAATCAGATGTCGTTTTAGCAGAGAAATATGCAAAACATCACTTAAAGTGAACATGTTTAGACCTGACATCTTCAACTCAACTGTCCCCTCACCCACTACTTCACAAATCTTTTCAGTTCCCGTTCTCACACAATGCCCTGTAGTAGACTTATAAGTAGAAAATAATTCACTCTCAGAGCAAATATGAGAAGAACTCCCTGAGTCAAGAAACCAACTAGAATCCACTTCTAAAGAATTTGAAACCAGAAGACATGAATCACCTGAATCAAATGCACTAACCACATTAGTAGCTGAATTCCCATGCTTGGTGCTCTCCTGATTGTATAATTTTCAACAGTCTTTCTTGATATGCCCTAGCCTCTTGCAATATCGGCAACGGATCAAATTCTTTTGCATAGCACTTTGTCTTTCTCCTGAAGGACCTTTCACTGCTAGACAACTTAGAGTAGACGATAATTTATGGGTCTCCTTCCTAAGTTGATTTTCCTTCTATGCTTTGATTACACCATCTACCGAAATACTCTCCTTGGTAGATCTACCGTGTAACATAGTAGTGACCAAAAGCTCGTACGAATTCGGCAGTGAATATATCTGGTTGAAAGCTTTATCTTCCTCACACACATCCGCGTTTATCGCCTTGAGTTCAGATAGAACCTTATTTAACTCTGTGATGTGGTCTTAGAGATCGGTATCTTCCATCATTGACAAACGGATTAACTTTCTCTTCCAGTACATCCGATCTAATAACAACGTACCAGAATAGTCAGCTATGAGTTATTCCCCCAAACTCGCCGCATCAATTTCTTCAATAAATATGCACTTGACCTCGTCCGCCAATGATAGTCGGATCAGACTTATGTCTCTTTCACGAATATCTTTCCAAACATCCTCCTTCATATCAGCTGGCTTTTTCTTTCTTCTTAACGGCTAACTGCAAACATTCTTGAACAAGGACATTATACATGTCAATTTTTCAAAGATTGAAATTGATCTTTCCATCGAACTGCTTGATCTTCAAAAGACTGTGATCTATCATCTTAACCAAGGGACTCGGCAAACTGAAGCTCTGATTCCAGTTGTTGGAATTGGGGCGTTAACGAATGCCCGTTGTCGCAGCGGAACTAAATAGAGCAATGAGAAAGTTGAAGTAGATGAGACAAATAAATTGACCAAGTAAGTAGATCCACCAATCTAATACAAACACACCGATAATTTATCCTGATTAGCTTTCACTTAATCCGGAGGGAAATATAAGGAGATCTGATATTCAACTAGAAGAAATTACAAGGAGTTACTAATTCACTCAATACAGGAAATTAAACTTACTCACCAAAAACTATCTCTCTCAAGCCTCCCTTTGTAATGGAGAAAATATCAATGAAATACTCTACTCTCAGATTGGATGATTTTATAATATATATAGAAGCATAAAGAGAACCCTATGTTTATTCTTGATTCTCAGTCGTCCGATATAACCTGTAGGAGAAGTAACTGAATAGGAGTCGTACGATCTAACATGGAGTTGAAGATTGGACTGAAACGACCTAACAAATCGAGGCCCAAAACGAACACAGCACCTGTAACACCCCGTAATATATACTTATATATATATGTATACATATGTATATATATATGTATACATATGTATATGTATATATATATACATATGTATACAGATGTATATATATGTGTGTGTGTGTATATATATATATATATATATATATATATATATATATATATATATATATATATATATATATATATATATATATATATATATACACACACCAGGTTTGCCCGTTGACACGTGCCTACGATACGTCTTCGGAACGGTGCACCTTCTTTGATCATATAAAAAAGTTTTGGAGGTCCAGCAAATTAATTGAAGTAGCAAACATATTATATGAGAAACTTTTGGGAAACTTTTGGGGGTCCAGCAAAAAATATATTATATGATTTTTTTGATTTTTTTGAATTATTACTATAGATTTTAAATTTTAATTTTTTTTAGTTTTTTAGTTTTTTATTTTTTTTAATTTCTTTTTTTAAAAAAATTCTTAATTTTTTGAAGAGAAGAGGGAGGGAAAAAGAGAAAAAAATTTAAATAAATATAGGAGTTGTTTTGGGTGGGGGGTTTGAATTTGAGTTTTGGGGGAAAACTTTTGGGGAGGAAAATATGTTTTGTGAGATTAGATCTGGGCCTTTGATTTTTGGGGGGATTGAAGGAGAGCCACTTGATAGCTTTCTTAGTGTTTTATTATATATATATATATATATACCACTTGATAGCTTTCTTTGTGTTTTATTTTATATATATATATATATATATATATATATATATATATATATATATATATATATATATATATGATGGATGGCAGTTTGGTAATTATGTGGAATAGGGGGGCCCACGTGAAGAACAGCAAGTGTAATGCTGCAGCTGCATGTGGTGATGTCATCGCTGACATCACCTAGGGAGCCCACCCGGTTGTGAGAGGGAGCAGCTGTGCTGCTTTGTGAGTGTGATGTGGACGGGGGGCCCACGGGGTTCTGCTGTGCACGGGATAAGGGAAAGAAGTGTATTAGAATTGTCCCACATCGGGAATACTTGTAACCCCTGTTCCCATTAATACGTATTTTCTGTATTTCAAATTCTTAGTATCTTTTAACTATTATTCTCAAATGATTATCGATTTTCAACCTGAATTGTATTTCATTCTATGATTTTTGGATATGATACCCAAATGTTGAATCTTTTATTTTGATTAATTATTTAAACCAATTTATTTATTCGATTACTTGTTACATTCTACAATTTTATTTATCTTTTCATTTAATTATTACTTGAAGCCTAGGCCCAGTCTAATATTAATATTATTCAACTATTTTATTTTATATGAAGCCCAATCTTATAACCCAAACCAAGTCCTATTCTAAATCACCTTTTATATATATTATTTAATTGAGCCCAATCTATTCTATGATTTGATTAACTATTTAAATTGTAAGCCCATTTCTCCAATGCAATTTCTAGCCCAACTCATCTAAACCAAGATCCAAATAAAAAAATAAAAACATGTCAGCACAATCTCTTCTCCTTCTGATAACCTACCCTAACCTACCCCAATAAACTAATTAATCACCCCACTAATCCACCCCTTCATTTCCTAACCGAAATCTACCCATTAACTCCGAATGAATTATCCATTAACCATACCCATTATATTATTATATATTAGATAACCCTGTTCACTCTCTATCTCCCGTACTCTCTCTCCCATCTCCTTCTTCTCCCGCTCTCTCACCTTTTCTGTTTCGAAACCCAACAAAAAACCCCATTCCCCTCATCTCCCTCTGGCTCCACCTCCTCCACCATTGTCGCCGTTGTTGCCCCGAGCTCCTGTCGACTCCACCAGTCATCGTCATCCCATAGCATCGTCCACGTCTCCGTTGCCCATCGCCATTGCCGAGCTTTGTCTTCCTCTCGACCTTCGACCTCACCGCCCATGTCTCCTTCCCCTCGCCTTGTCAACTTCCGCCATCTCCTCCTCGCGAGCACTTCCCACTCGCACTGCCACCCTCCTCTTTCCTCCAGTCGACTCCTTGCTCTCTCCCCATTGCCGAACCCATTGCCTCACCGCCCTCGTCGCTTTGCCACCACCATTCCTTCGTCTCCGTGCCCCAGTGCCTTCGCCGTCCTCACCGCTCACCCTCGCATCCACCGAAGATCCCCGAGCACTGTCGTCATCGCCGTCTAAGCCCCGACAGCGTCTTCCTCTATTTTCACACGAAAACAGAGTCTGCTTCACGTCGCCTTGGCCGTTGCCGTCGCTTCCCGACCGCACCGTCGTCGTGGTCATCGTCGACCTTGCCACAGTCGTCGCCGTCGTCCAGAGCCTCGCTGCCATTCTCGCCATGCTCTCTCTCTCTCTCTCTCTCTCTCTCTCTCTCTGCCGAAGGTTGAAGACGAGAGCGTATTGGGTGTTTTTGCCGTTTGGTGTTGTGTGCACAACGGATCCCCCAATCGCTGTTTGCTGTTCATCTCGATCTGGTGTGGATTTTTTCTCGAGTTGCTGTTGTTGCTTGCTAGTTGATTCTTTCCACGTATTTCGCATGTGCTCTTTTGGGAATTTTTCCCGAGATTCTGATCCCGTAATTCTCTCTTTCACATCAGAATCGTCTAATCAGGCAAGTATCCTCTTGTACAAATCGTTTGTTCTCGTACAAGCTTCCTCTAAAAAATACCGCAAGTATGTTCTTTGACTCTAATTCTTATTCTTCGGTCGAATTAAAATCTGTTGCTATACATAATCCGTCGATCCCGTATTCGCATCTGATCGTGAATACTTTGTTGCCACATGCATTACATGAACACGATTGATTCAGACATATGTAATCTTAGGATTACACATAATTATGTACATGATTGTTTTACCCGTGATAGTAGTCTTGTTATTGTTGATTAAAATTAATAAAAGCAACAAGTCGGGGTATAAGGGTAAAGATCTAGTAGTGGGCAATATAGAAGAGCATACTCGAACGGGAGCTCGTGGTTTCCCGATGCAAGTTGCAAGTTACAAGTTGCAAGTTGCAAATTACAAGTTTACACATTTCACGCTACAAGTTTATACACTGCATGTTTCACGTTGCAAGAATCTCGATACAAGATTAAATGTACTTGTTTTTCCCGAGACGTGACCTATAGAATTCACCACTAAGTCTAAACGTTCACTTGATTGCGTGTATCAAACATGTGGTATGGGACGCATGATTGTTGTACTAGTTAGATTAATAAAAGACATGAGATTAACATGTGCACTTGCATAATCCAATTACATGTTACATATTCTTATTGACTTGTTTACTTGAATACTTGTTTACATGCCACTTGTTTCATGATGTCTTATTCATATGTTGTATTTCTCCTATTACATGATTCTTGATTTCTTGCTCTTTTTCTTGCTTCTTGTTTTGTTTTTGTACTTGTCCCCTTAGCTTGTACCACTTGCGGCCCGTGACTTGCATTAACGGGTATCTTCTTGTTTCTTATTTTTGTAATAATATACTTGCAGGCCCGAATGGAGAGTTATCCAAAGGTGTTGCTGATCAAGTGTTTTAGTCTTGTTAATTATCATGTTATCTTTAGTTCATGCTTTATTCATGCTGCTCTTTATTGTATTCCGGGCGTGTTTGACCCGTAACTACTTTGTATTTTCTAGCTGTTGGTTATGTTATGGATTATGTCATGTACTTTTGTTATCCTATTATAATTTTACATGCCTGTGTGGTTTTGTTGTTATCTTATTGTTGAGTTACCTGTACAGCTTATGAATGGTGTATTCGCATCATTTGCTGGGCCTCAGTCATGGCCTCGTATTTCTGTATTTTGAAAAGCGAGACGTGACAATACTAATAAAAATAAATAACTATAAATAATATAGCCTATGATTAAAAGTCACAAATCCGGTTAACCACCTTTTGAGAGGCAGCCTATGGTGGGCAGTTGTACTATACTATAAATAATTTGTCTGATAAATTGTATAAATTGTCTGAGTTTGGGGCAGAGGTGTTACAAATAGTATCAGAGCCGAATTTCGACACCGAGTGTGGGAGAGCCGTGAGTTATGGACTCCAGAATGACCGACAGAGTGAAACAATCCCCAGTATTCCGGAACGATGGACGTAAGGGCCACAGAATGATCCACGGAGTGGTATTGGTCTCCAGTATTCCAAAGACGAGAGCGATGCTCACAAAACTGCTCCAGATCAATTAGAAATTAGATCCCGCACTAGATTGTGCATGTACCGTGCTCAGCGAGGACACTGATTTCTGAAGGAGAGTATATGTAACACCCCGTAATTTCTAAAAAGATAATATATATATATATATATATATATATATATATATATATATATATATATATATATATATATATATATATGATGCGGTTTGTTTTTGGTCGCAGTGTGGATGCACCAGGTGTGAGTTCGGACTCAATTTGTAATGAGGGAAGAGTGCGGCACGGGACGACGAGCGGAAGGCTCGCTTCGGCGCTTGAGGATCGGCTCGGATCGCCTCGCCTCGAGTACCTGCAGACGGTCCTGAAACACTAGGGTTTATCCCGGCGGCGGACCCTCCGACGATCTAGTCAGTCTCTATGAGAGGGTAGCAATAACTAGGGAAATTTGGGTGGCAAAAGATTGATTACCTGAAAAGGTGGGTGAGGGTCTAGTATTTATAGGGAATTCCAACTGGGTTTGGATCCGCTTGGGGACCGGGTCTGAACCCGAAAGCCCATGGGTCTGACGTGGCAGAAGGCCCAGGGGGTTTAGGGCTGACGTGGCAGTACCAAGAGTGGTATAGGGCTGACGTGGCAAAGCCCTTGGTGGTATTTGGAGCCGACGTGGCAGATCATGGGGCTCCTGTGTTCCTGGGAGAATCTGGTGGCCTAGGTTGCGCCAGGTCATCTTCATTCTTTACCAGGCAAGGCAGACGGCCCGTGGGGCTGTCGTGGATCGGAGGCCGAGGGCCATCGAGACTCGTCGGATACGAGGAGGCCAGGTTTGTGGGGGTGAACTTGAGGTTCGGCGCCGACCCTGTAGTGGTTCGAAGTCGAGCCAGATTGTTGTTTTCCCCATTTTTGAGTGAGAGCTGTACTGGGCCTGGTTGGGCCCCAAGCCATTTTTACCCTACCACACAAGCCCCCCACTCCTGTGGGGGTGCGGGAGCTAGCCGTGGAGGAGTGTTTATGGCTGTAGAAATGGGATGGCGAATCGCTGGGCCTTTATGAGGGGGTTGCCCTGATGTTAGAGCGAACCTCGAGCTGGCGAGGGTTGGTTGCCCTGATGTTAGAGCGGACCTCGAGCTGGTGAGGGTTGGTTGCCCTGATGTTAGAGCGGACCTCGAGCTGGCGAGGGTTGGTTGCCCTGATGTTAGAGCGGACCTCGAGCTGGCGAGGGTTGGTTGCCCTGATGTTGGAGCGGACCTCGAGCTGGCGAGGGTTGGTTGCCCTGATGTTAGAGCGGACCTCGAGCTGGCGAGGGTTGGTTTCCCTGATGTTAGGGCGGACCTCGAGCTGGCGAGGGTTGGTTGCCCTGATGTTAGAGCGAACCTCGAGCTGGCGAGGGTTGGTTGCCCTGATGTTAGAGCGAACCTCGAGCTGGCGAGGGTTGGTTGCCCTGATGTTAGAGCGAACCTTGAGCTGGCAAGGGTGATGGCGAGGCGTTGAGTCTTCCGGAGAAGATTACCCTGGTGCTAGACCGGACCTCGAGCTTTCGAGGGATTATGGGTCGACAATGGTGATGACGAGCCGTTGAGTCTTCCGGAGAAGATTACCCTGGTGCTAGACCGGACCTCTAGCTTTCGAGGGATTATGGGTCGTCAAGGGTGATGGCGAGCCGTTGAGCCTTCCTGAGAAGACAACCCTGGTGCTAGACCGAACCTCGAGCTTTTAAGGAATTATGGGTCGACAAGGGTGATGGCAAGCCGTTGAGTCTTCCGGAGAAGATTATCCTGGTGCTAGACCAAGCCTCGAGCTTTCGAGGGATTATGGGTCGGCAAGGGTGATGGCGAGCCGTTGAGCCTTCCTGAGAAGACAACCCTGGTGCTAGACCGAACCTCGAGCTTTCGAGGGATTATGGGTCGGCAAGGGTGATGGCGAGCCGTGGTGCCTTAGAAGGTTTGAGCGGAGTGGCCCGCCGTCTTTGCGGAGCATTGAAGGCGCTCCGGGATCTGTGCGATGTTCCAATTTCCTAGGAGCATTAATGGCACCGCCTAATAAATGCATGTGGCGCATGGGCTTCTGCCGATTGGCTTTTCCAATGTCATAATGGCTGGTCTATGGGGGAGGCTATAAGTACCCGTCCCCCCACAGCGGGTTTGATCACAGCAAGGGTGGTCCATTGGCCATCAGAGGTGTCTGCTTCGGCGGACGTCTGTCTCTTGCAAAAATTTTAACCCTGGTAGTGTCGGAGAGGTGGTGACTCTGCCGCCCGGATCTTCTCTTGGATCTGATGGCCTTGATTCGGTAGCCAGATCTAGGTGAGATCAGGGCGAGAGGGGTAACGACCGAAATCCGGACTGGTAGATAAGGAGCCTCGGATTGGTGGTGGCTTTGCCGTCTGGATCCTTTTTCGGGTCAGACGACCCTGACACGGTTGTTTGGCCCGAGAGAGATCCAGACGGGAGGGGCATCAACCGTATTCTGGACCTGGGGCTGAAGAGCCTCGGACAGATGGGTTATCTCTGATTGGAGGTGGGCCGATCTGTTTTCTGATAGGGCTCCAGGCGATGGTGGCTCCTGTCCCACCCTCGAACAGTTCGGGGTTTCGGCTGCCGAGGCTGTAAGCCCCGAGCTGCTCGCAGGTGAGACGGGAGCCGACTGAGCCCTGGAGCCCGGGGCGTCTGTCGAAGGACTGCGCCTTAAATCTTAAGTAAAATATTTTCTCCGCCGAACACTCCATCCGAACTGACCCTTGTGTGTGGTTGCCAGCCTGGCACTGGGTGACGTCAGTAGCGCACGTTTCGAGGACGTGGATTTTCCAGGCGGCAGTTACACGTTAATCGGTGAACAGTAATGGCGGAAGCGAGGTTCGGCTCCGTCGATCCGTGAGGGATTGACGCGGGGCATTAAGAAGAGTCCCTGGTCTGAAGCCGGGTCGGACCTACCGATACGTTGGGGACGATACCGGAGTGAGAACTCGGGTGCCGATCCCATGGTCCGGTGTTAGGTCGGAGCTGCCGAGGCATTTGGAGTTTGACAAAAAGAGATTTATATGTTCGCTCTTCCAGGAACTTCATTAGGTGCTCGGCGTTCCAGGGTCGGCTGATGAGCCGGCCGTCTATGTCTGCCAGTCGGTATGTACCAGGGTGTACAGTCTCGACAACACGGTATGGGCCTTCCCAGTTGGGAGCCAATTTCCTCTTCTTGGTTGGATCAGAGACGGATAGTTTTCGTAACACGAGGTCCCCCGCCTTGATGTTTGTGGGTTGGACCTTCTTGTTGTAAAACTTCTCGATCCGTTGTTGGTAGATGCTTCTTCGGATTGAGGACTTCTCTCTGACTTCGGTGACGAGGTCCAGGTTAGCCCTCAAGCCGGATGAATTGTCAGCTTCGTCGAAGGCCATGATACGGGGAGAAGGCAGGCCAACCTCGACGGGGATGACTGCTTCCGTCCCGTAGGTCAAGGTGAACGGCGTTTCTCCCGTGGGGATCCTCTTGGTGGTTCGGTGTGCCCATAGCACGCTAGGCAGTTCCTCGACCCACAGCCCTTTGGGGGAACTGTCGAGGCGCTTTTTGAGGCCGTCGAGGATTTGCCTGTTCGCGTTCTCCGCTTGGCCGTTGGACTGAGGGTGGCAAATAGCGGAGAAACGCTGCTGGATGCCGATGTCCGCGCAGAAGGTTTGGAAGTTCTGACCTTGGAATTGGGTTCCGTTGTCTGTGACGAGGACCCGGGGGATTCCGAACCGGCAAATGATGTTCTTCCAAAAGAACGTTGTACTTGGCGCTCGGTGATGCTGGACAGAGGCTCGGCTTCGAGCCACTTGGTGAAGTAGTCGATAGTGACTATTAAGAATTTCTTTTGCCCTACCGCTACGGGGAAGGGGCCCACAAGGTCCATGCCCCACATGGCGAATGGGATAGGACTAGCCAGGGATCGGAGATTGGCTTGAGGAAGCCTCTTAATAGGGGAGAACCTTTGGCATGGGCCGCACCTCTTGACTAGGTCTTGCGAGTCTTGGAGCATGGTCGGTCAATAGTACCCCTGATTCAGGGCCTTTCGGGCGAGCGTCCTGCTCCCCATGTGGCATCCGCCGATCCCTTCATGAAGATCTCTTAGCGCGTAGCCGGCCTCGTCGCTGGTGAGACAGCGGAGGTATGGCTTACCGTCGGCCAAGGTGTATGAGCGTTTGAAGAGGATGTCATCAATCATGACGAACATTTCAGCTCGGACCCTGACCCGTCTAGCTTCGGCTCGGTCTTCAGGAAGCTCGGCGCTGACTAAGAATCTCCGGATGGGAGTGGTCCAGTCGTCTGGACTGGCACCGTCTTGGACACACATTGCCTCCTGGTCTGGGTCGTTGATACTTGGCTTTAGGAGGATTTCTATGAGTACAGTTTGGTCGAGGCCCTCGAAGGAGGAAGAGGCAAGCTTTGACAACGCGTCTGCTTGAGCATTCTGCTCTCTAGGGACTTGAATGACTGTGGAGTGGCAGAAGGACGCTAGGAGACGCCGGACCACCGCCAAATACTTCACCATGCGATCATCGCGGGCTTCGTATTCTCCAGTGATCTGATTGACCACGAGCTGAGAATCGCTGAAGGCCCGAATTTGCTTGGCTCCGGCTCGACGTGCTAGGGTCAATCCTGCGATCATGGCCTCGTATTCCGCCTCGTTGTTGGAGGCCGGAAAGTTGAGGCAGAGGGAGTATTGAAGTAAGAATTGGTCAGGGCCACGAAGGATGATGCCAGCCCCACTCCCGATTTCGCATGATGATCCATCGACAAAAATCTCCCAGGTCGGATCCGAGGCCTCAGTACTGGGCTGCTCGGAGACTGTGCACTCGGTGATGAACTCGGCGAGGGCCTGCCCTTTGATGGCCGTCCTCGGCTGGTAGCTGATGTCGAACTGACTCAGCTCAATCGACCACTTGACTAAGCGGCCGGAGTTTTTGGGCTTGTGAAGGACAGTCTTCAGTGGCTGGTCGGTCAGTACTTAGACGGAGTGGGCCTGGAAGTAAGGACGAAGCTTCCGGGCTGCCATGACCAAGGCATAGGCCACCTTCTCTATCTTTGCGTACCTCGTCTCGGCGGGGAGCAGAACTTTGCTCACATAGTACAATGGCCTCTGGACCCCATCTTCCTCTCGGGCGGGTAGAGCCATAGTGGTTCGCCCGGCTCGGGCTTGCTGAGGAGAGGAGGGTTGGTGAGGTACTGCTTCAGCTGTTCGAAGGCTTCTTGTTGATGGGTACCCCACTCGAAGCCCCCTTTTCCGGGTAGAGCCTTGAAGAAGGGGAGAGACTTCTCCCCTGACTTGGAGAGGAAACGGCCAATTGCAGCCAACCGGCCCGTGAGCCTTTGAACTTCCTTGACATTCCGGGGTGGGGCCATGTCAATAATAGTTTGGATTTTCTCGGGGTTCGCCTCGATGCCGCGCTGGCTGACGATGAACCCCAGGAATTTCCCAGTGGAGACGCCGAAGGCGCACTTAGCCGGGTTGAGCCTCATGTTGTGATGCCGGAGGACTCCGAAGGCTTCCTCGAGATCGGCGACGTGGTCCGGCCCGGCCCGGCTCTTGACGAGCATGTCGTCGACATAGACTTCCACGTTGTGGCCGATCAAGGCTTTGAAGATTCTGTTGACGAGCTGTTGGTATGTGGCTCCGGTGTTCTTTAGCCCGAAGGGCATAACGCGGTAGCAGAAAAGACCCTGGTCGGTGACGAACGAGGTCTTGGAGATGTCCGGTGGAAACATCCGGATCTGATTGTACCCTGAGAATGCGTCCATGAAGGACAGTAGCTCATGCCCCGATGTTGCGTCGATCAAAGCGTCGATGCGGGGGAGGGGGAAAGGATCTTTCGGATATGCCTTATTTAGATCCGTGAAGTCGATACAGATCCGCCAGCCCCCGGTTGCCTTCTTCACCATGACGACATTAGCCAACCACTCGGGGTAGCTGACCTCCTGAATAAATCGAGCCGACAAGAGTTTGTCGACTTCAGCCTTCACAATTTGCTACCTCTCCGGTGCGACTTTGCGTCTCTTTTGGACGACCGGCTTAGAGTCTGGAATGACGCTCAGCCGATGCATAATCAAGTCTTCGGAGATCCCGGGCATGTCGGAGGGCTTCCAGGCGAAGAGATCAACGTTGCGGCGGATGCAGGCGATTATGCCTGGCTTTAAGTCCTCGGGGAGCGAGCGGCTCACCCGGAACCACTTTGATTCATCCTCGGCGCCGAACGGGACCTCCTCCAGCTCATCGACAGGCTCTGGGGCAGGACCGTCCCTCTCGGGCTCGAGCTCAACGGCGTCGAGGGGGAACACACCTCCCCTGACGGCGGTCATGTAGCATGACCGCGCTGCTTCCTGGCTACCTCGGACGATGCCGACCCCTTGCGGGGTGGGAAATTTAAGTTTCAGATGGTATGCCGAAGGTACCGCTTGAAGGGAGCATAGTCCGGGTCGGCCGAGTATGGCGTTGTAAGCCGCCTTGACGTTTACCACCATGAAGTCCATGGACTCGGTCCTCTTGACAGGAGCCGATCCCGCGGTGACGTCGAGAGTAACAATCCCTTCGATCACGACAGGGACGCCAGAGAACCCGTGCAAGGTGTATCCGGCTGGCTTGAGCTTGCTTCTGGGTAGTTTGAGATTCTCGAAGGCTTCGAGGAAGAGAATGTTTACCGAGCTGCCGTTGTCGACGAGAATTCGTCGAACCTCACAGTTAGCCATGTGGAGGCCAATGACGAGGGCGTCGCAATGAGGTAGGCGAACGCCTTCGAGGTCCTCTCCTGAGAAGGAGACTGGCACCGGTTGTATCCTGGGCGGGGGGTTGTCTTGGACAGCATTCACCTCTCGGATGAAGGCTTTTCGGGAAGTATTTGACTCTCCCCCCATTGGCCCTCCGTGGACACAGTGTAAGATGAATGGTGTATCCGCGGCTCCCTCGGGTTCGGGATTCCGACCCTGGATGCGGTTCGGAGTAGGGTTCAGAGGCAAAGGCCTCCGGTTCCTAGCATCTCGCCGATCCCGTGGGCTTTCTCTGGTGAATTCTCGGAGGTACCCTCGGGAGATGAGGTCCTCAATTTCATCTTTCAGGGCCCGACATTGGTCGGTTTCGTGCCCATGCTCTCTGTGGAAACGGCAGTAGAAGCGCTGATCTCGCTTCTTGTTGTTATTGGATCGGGAAGGTAGTCGGACAATGCCTTTGTCCTCGATTTCTAAGAGGATGGCGGACACGTTATGTGTCAAGGGGGTGTACCTTTCGAAGCGAGGGACCGGAGGTTCCCTCTTCGCGCCGACCCCTTCCTTTGCTGTTTTCTTGGCAGGTTCGGCATCATCGACCCTGCACTTGCCCTTTCCTACGACTTCTTTGCTGCCCTCTGGGTTCAGAGCTTCTTCAGCTCGTATGTACTTCTTGACCCGGTTGAGAAGGTCAGGGAAGTCCAGAGGTGGCCTCTTTGCCAAGGAGACCTTTAGCTGGTTGTGGCGGACATTGTGCCGGAAAGCTACCGAGGCGACCCCTGCGTCGAGGGCAGAGACGGATCTGGCCTCGATTGTGAACCTCTTGACGAAGTTACGGAGCGACTCCCCCTCCCTCTGACTGAGGTCGAGCAGGGAAGCGCTCGTCCTTTCGCTTTTCCGGCTTGTGATGAAGTGGGCCAGGAAGCGGGCTTCCAGCTGGTCGAACGAGAAGATCGAGCCAGGGGTGAGTTTGGAGAACCAATCCCTGGCCGGACCCCGGAGGGTGGCCGGGAAGGCTCGGCACAGCAGGGGATCCGAAGCGCTGTGAATCATCATGAGGGTTTTGAAGCCCTCCATGTGATCAGCTGGATCACCCTCGCCGTTGTAAGTCTCGAACTGCGGGGGCCAGAAGTTCCGGGGGATCTCCGCTTCTATGATGTTGATGGAAAAGGGGGTCGAGATGGCCCCCGTCCTTGGACAAGGTTGGGATTCCTGTCGCCGATGCGCTCGATTCGATTCTCCATCTCTAGGAGGCGTCGGAGCACCTCGTCTGTGCGCTCAGGAGGGGGGGTCGGCGCACCAGTGCGACTCCTCCCTTCGCTCATTTGAAGGGGTCAGCTATAAGTCGCGGACCTTGGCGCCCCATGGAGTGCCTCCATGATTTCATCTCTGAAGCTTCTGAATTCGCCCCTGGTACCGCGCCATGGTCGGAAGGGTTGGGTCGGGGTGTAGGAATTCGGCCGATGCGGCTGAGTGCCGACGGCCTGTCTCCTCGCGCGGGTCTGGAATGGTTCGGGGCCGAGTTGGAAGCGGTCCCTCCCCTGGCCTGGCTAGCCCTCCTGTGCAGAATGACCCGACGAAGGTCGGGTTCGGCGACGTG
The DNA here is from genome assembly GCA_017893485.1 of Hemerocallis citrina. Lineage (NCBI taxonomy): Eukaryota > Viridiplantae > Streptophyta > Magnoliopsida > Asparagales > Asphodelaceae > Hemerocallis > Hemerocallis citrina. Next base: position 194,646 of record JACEHZ010000194.1, on the reverse strand, counting down.
TGAAGCGCTTCGCTGGGGTCCGGGGTTTCCACCCGGATTATTGGATGCTTGCCCTCCGTCGAGGGCCCCCTCGGGAGGAGGCCCGTCTGTTCGAGCGGAACGGGCTGATCTTCGGGCTCGGGGAGCCATGAGAGATTGGGTCGAGGGGGAGTGTCGGTGTCGGTGGCGAGGCTCGGACTGTCGTCCGTACCGGATAAAGAAGATTTCCCACAGACGGCGCCAACCTGATGCGGTTTGTTTTTGGTCGCAGTGTGAATGCACCAGGTGTGAGTTCGGACTCAATTTGTAATGAGGGAAGAGTGCGGCACGGGACGACGAGCGGGAGGCTCGCTTCGGCTCTTGAGGATCGGCTCGGATCGCCTCGCCTGGAGTACCTGCAGACGGTCCTGAAACACCGGGGTTTTTCCCGGCGGCGGACCCTCCGACGATCTAGTCAGTCTCTGTGAGAGAGTAGCAATAACTAGGAAAATTTGGGTGGCAAAAGATTGATTACCTGAAAAGGTGGGTGAGGGTCTAGTATTTATAGGGAATTCCAACCGGGTTTGGATCCGCTTGGGGGCCGGGTCTGAACCCGAAAGCCCATGGGCCTGACGTGGCAGAAGGCCCAGGGGGTTTAGGGCTGACGTGGCAGTACCAAGAGTGGTATAGGACTGACGTGGCAAAGCCCTTGGTGGTATTTGGAGCCGACGTGGCAGATCATGGGGCTCCTGTGTTCCTGGGAGAATCTGGTGGCCTAGGTTGCGCCAGGTCATCTTCATTCTTTACCAGGCAAGGCAGACGGCCCGTGGGGCTGTCGTGGATCGAAGGCCGAGGGCCATCGAGACTCGTCGGATACGAGGAGGCCAGGTTTGTGGGGGTGAACTTGAGGTTCGGCGCCGACCCTGTAGTGGTTCGAAGCCGAGTCAGATTGTTGTTTTCCCCATTTTTGAGTGAGAGCTGTACTGGGCCCTGGTTTGGCCCCAAGCCATTTTTACCCTACCACAATATATATATAAGGTGGACGGCAGTTTGGTAATTATGTGGAATAGGGGGGCCCACGTGAAGAAACAGCAAGTGTAGTGCTGCTGCTGCATGCGGTGACATCATCACTGACGTCACCCAGGGGGCCCACCCGGTTGTGAGAGGGAGCAGCTGTGCTGCTTTGTGAGTGTGACGTGGATAAGGGGCCCACGGGGTTCTGCTGTTCACGGGATAAGGGAGAGAAGTGTATTAGAATTGTCTCACATCGGGAATACTAATAAAAATAAATAACTATAAATAATATAGCCTATGATCAAGAGTCACCAATCCGGTTAACCACCTTTTGAGAGGCAGCCTGTGGTGGACAGTTGTACTATACTATAAATAATTTGTCTGATAAATTGTATAAATTGTCTGAGTTTGGGGCAGGGGTGTTACAGCACCGCAGTCGATCGACCGTCTAACAAGACCGGTCGACCGTCCTCCTTTCGGCCAAACCCTGTGCAACTGCGGTCGGGAAATGCGGTCAACCGCAACTTTGGACAGTCGACCGCAACTCTGTCTGCACTATTGCTTCTCTGTTTTTTGCTACTCTCTTCGACGCTTTGACCTCCGTGCTTCATCTTACCTTTATCAATATGAACCACGAGTATTCAAGACACATTCCTAACAAGCTAGCAATTAATGTAACAATGGGGTGATGGCCAAATCTCAGTTTAGAATCACCTTAGATCATATACCGTTAGCACTTGATTGTGGTGATGGTCAAATCTCAATTCAACGTCCTTTTTGATTTGAGAAATATTAGACCCTTAGCAGTGGCATTCGTAGGATTATTGAAAAGTCTTGGAATACCAACACGGACTTTCAGGGTACAACAGGTATATGGATTGTAAAGATTAGGAGATTACGAAAATGTCTAAAAGATTGGGCAAATCAAGAATTCAGAAAGGTTAAAAGGACGGATGAATTAGGAGAGATGATTCAGGAATTAGAATAGGTAGAGGAGGAGAGGGACCTCTTTCAGTCTAAGGTCGAAGAGCTAGAAAGTAGTAGACAAGAGATCCAATGTATTGGCGAGATGGAGGAGCAGTACTTAAGACAAAGATCAAGTGTCCAATAGATAAAAGAAGGAGATGACAATACTAGATTTTTGCACAAAGTTGCCAATGGGAGAAGAAGAAGAAATCACATTGGGGAAATGTACCTGGGAGAAGGTTGGTGTGAGGATGAAGAATTAATCAAACATCATATAGATGGTAAATTTGGAGACCTATTTGATAACAAAGAAGTCAATAGATGTGGTATGATACCGGAGACGTGGAGTACGCCGAGAATCGATGGAAGCGATAAAATTGAGACAATCTTCACAGAAAAAGAGGTTTTACATGCAATCAAATGCCCAGGGCAGGATAAGGCACTGGGTCCGGATGGTTTCCCAATCTTCTTCTACGGATTATATTGGAATATCATAAAGGAAGATTTGATGGCAATTTTGGGGGATTTCTATCATGGTTGCGCTGAAATTGATAAATTAAATTACGCGAACATTATTCTTATTCCAAAAAAATCAGAGGTGTTAAGAATGACGGATTTAAGACCGATTAGCCGACTAAATGGGTCTTTTAAGATCATTATTACCAAAGTCCTGGCGCGAAGGTTGTCTCCTCACTTAAATGACATGGTGGGAGAAGCACAGAGTGGCATCATCAAGGGGAGAGATATCATGGACAGTGTTGCGTCGGCCCATGAAATTGTCTTCACAGGATGCAAGGAAAAAATCAGACAATTTTATGCTAAAACTAGATTTGTAAAAAATGTACGACTCAGTAGAATAAGATTGTATGGGTGAGGTCCTACAACTCAAAGGATTTGATCTGAGGTGGAGATTGTGGATTAGGAAGCACGTTAGAAGTGGAAAATCGTTTATTCAGGTCAATGGGAAAATAGGAAAGAAGAATTGATGTCCTAGGGGACTCAGACAGGGGGATCCTTTGTCTTCTCTTTTTTTCACCTTAACAGCGGATGGGTTGACAGAAATGATTAAAAGAGGTAGAGAATAGCATGTTATTCGGTGTCTTGAAATCAAAGGAACACCTGAGTCAGTATCGACATTACAATACACGGACGACACCTTATTGTTCAGTGTAGTGAAAGAAGAAGAAACTTTTTCTTTGAAGACTGTGCTCAACTATTTTCAATCTTGGGCGGGTCTGAAATTGAACCTACACAAGAGTAGTGTTATTCCTCTCAGCGAAAATTTATCCATCCCTATTGATGTAATCAAAAATTATTTAGGATGCAAGATAGGAGAATTCCCCTTGAAGTATCTTGGTACGCCCATTAGGCCAGGATCGATGCGAAGAGATGATTGGCAACCTATGATAGAGAAGGTAGAAAAGAGACTAGCTGGGTGGAATGGGTGATTTATGTCGCTAGGTAAAAGAATTACTCTTATTAATTCAGTACTAAACATTTTGTCAACATACCTTATGTCAATATATGAACTGCCTAAATGAGTTATTGGTAGAATTGACAAATGTAGAAGAAGATTCTTGTGGAAATGAGCAAACGAGGATAATAGAGGTATTCACCTGGATAATTTGGGTAGAGTTTGCAAAAGAAAGGAATTCGGGGGATTAGGAATCCTACATCTGGGCGACATGAACAAAGCACTGATGAGTAAGTGGAGGTGAAAAATGAGGAAAAGACTCAATAATTGGTGGTACAAATCTTTCATGCTGTATCGGAGAAGGAAGAAGTACAAGTTCGGATGGAGAAGCGAGCATGGCAAGACATCATTTCTTTGGAAAAGAGTTGCAAAAGTGTGGAAGACTTCTCTTTCTAATACAAGATGTGTAATTGGAAATGGGAAAGATACACGATTCTAGAAAGATACATGGTGTGGGAGAAACACACTTCAATCCATTTTTCCGGAGGTCGCCGGAGAAACAATGAACGTTGATACGCTTATCAATGATGTTTGGAGAAATGGTAGAATCTGGATTCATTTACTTGATCAGCCTTCCAGGAATGTCTTCTTCAACTGCAAATACTAAAGGACTTTATTAGGACGGAGGGTCAGTACTTTAACGGAGCAGATGATGAGAGAAGTTGGAATTTAGAGCTGAACAATACATTCACCGTGTGTCTATGTATAAATGGCTAAATAATCGAGGGATTCGAAGCAAGGAAGCCAGGTCAATCTGGAAAAAACGATGCACCGTTGAAAGTGAAATCTTTCCTTTGGCTTGTTGCGAACGACACAATTCTTTCAAAAGTCAATCTTCAAAAACGAAACCTGCAGTTGGACGTTAGGTGCTCGAGGTGTCTGGTAGAAGATGAAGACACTAATCACATTTTGTTCACTTTCCCTAGGACAAGGTTAGTGTGGGAAGTTGTGTGCCTAGGCTTTGAGATATTGGAGTGTCCGTGTAACATCCTGAATTTTTATTTATAATCAAATATAAGTTTTGTTTGATTTCACGTATTTTGCACGTGCAAATTTATGTACATTTACCCTTAAAAATTATTTATTTCTATGTCATGAACTAGTATTTTATTTCTTCTCTTTTAAAAAGCCTATTAGTATCTATTATTAATTCTTAAAGGCCTAATTGTTTAATTCTAGCCCACACTTATTAAATTAATTAAATAAATTAAGAGCCCATGATTTTTTAGCCCACTAAAATAAGCTCATTAGTTTATTCTCATTTAAATGAGACAACTTGTAGGGTAGACTTATTTTTGTAACAAATAAATTAATAACACATGAATATTTAGTAACTAGATGTGCATGGAGTGGCACGTGCATTGCACATGCACGTGCAATGGAGCATGAGGGGGTAGGCCGGATGTGCATGAGGAGATGTGTTGTGTGGAGTAGTGGAGAGTTGGTAAATTGATCATGGGTAGTTGTTCTAACTCCCTAGTACATCCTATCCCTTCATCTAAATGCATGTCCACCCTTTATTTTACCTTGAGTAGCCCCCCCCCCCCCCCCCCCCAGCCATTCATCTCTTTGCACCATTAGAAATTTGTAAAGACTAAGAAGAAAAGAAAGAGCTGTAGAAATTTGTATGTAAGAAAAGATTGAGAGTTGTGTGAGTAAAAAGATTGAGAGTTGTGTGTTAGTGTGTTCTTGCAACCTTGGAGGCCGGCTTAGCATCAAGAGAGGGGAGCTCGGGTATCATCTAGCAAGGAGGAGAAGGCTCATTTGGTGGCACAAACTAGGAGAAGGGATCCATTCGTGCGTTCAAGGAGTTACTCTAGGAATTTTCTTTGTTTCTTCAATTAAGGTGGGTGATTTCTCTACTTCTAATGTAGATACCATGCCAGAAATTGAATTGATGAATATGCTAAGAGAAACTAGTTAAAAATAGACTAATTAGAAATGAGAAGAATTCTTGATGAATTAGATGATAAATTGGTAGAATTGTGATTATTTAATTAGAAATTGTCATGTTGCCATAGAATGTGTATTTTATGAGCTATGCTAGATCAAGGAAATTTGCTTGTGAATGACTAGTTGTTAATTAAACCATGGATATGTGTTTTCTAAGTAGTACAACATTAATGTGAAAATAAAAGAAAATATGTTCTAGAATTTTTGTAGAAATAAAAGAAAGTAAGAAAACATCTTTTTGTGAAAATTGTATTGCCAAATTGTGAAGAAATTATTGTTGCATTTCAAAGTCGAAAATGTAGATTTGGAATATAAGTTAGAAAGAGAATTCACCTTTAATGTCAAAATAATGGTTTTAAATTACTGTTATACTGCAAATTTCTAAGATTGAGAATCTGCAAAATTTTTATGACACAAAAATAGAGGAGAAGAAAATTAAAAGAGATTTAGAATTGTGAAAATTTATTAATAAACAACGAGTTGAGTTATAAATAACTCAACCGATATCACATCGGTTAGTCACTCAGGCCTTAGTGGTCAGTGGGTATGCTTTAGTACTGTTACTGTAGCTGAGCGGAGACTTGGTCTTGGGTTCGAGTCTCTCAAGAGACTCTGTTATTTTCTAAATTTTGATTTTTACTCAAACCCGAAACCCAGAATTTAAATATAAAACAGGTTCCTTATATAATAGTTAGTCACTTAAAGACCTTCTGGTCTTTGGGTACGATCTAAGGCGGTCACTGTTCACTAGGCGGGGGTGAGCGTGGGTTCGAATCCAACTGTTGCAACTGTTTTTAAAATTTTTGATTTTTTTAATTATTTTTTATTCTTTTGAAAAATTTCAAGTGTTTAAAAAATTGAGAAAAATTATAGAAATTGTTAGAAAAATACCTAGACTTCATGGAAAATTAATCTACAATATTTTGACTTATTAAATGGGAATTAGAGGCAATTTTGAGAAAAAGAACTTGATAAAAAATTCTTAGAGTATAATCTTGATTAATTAAAGAAAACAAATATTTCCTTTGAAAGAATTATTTTGGTGTAAAGATTAAAAATGAGATTTGTGACATGGAAAAAATTGAGTAAGACTAAGTATGAGATTGTTTAGAATTATGTAAAATGTGCATGAAAAATGAAGTAAAAGAAACATGATAAAATGTGGAATTTGTGAATATGTGAACTCTCATTTTGATGAACATGAAACGAGTTTGACACTAGAGTTTAGCTAAGTCCCATCATCGGCATAAATGAAATTTTTGAATGAGAAATGTGATGATAAAAGACCAAGTTTGGGTCGTGATTAACAGTTGATGTTTTAAGACCGATGTAGAGGTAACACTAATTTTAGAGTATTAATTTTATTCATGATTCATTTATCTAAGGATTAGACACATAGTGAAGATATGATGAAAGTAAGAGAAGAACACCAGTATGATGGCCTCGGATCTACGGTGTGAGAGTGTTCATAGGCTGTCTATATGATGCGTCATGTCATGAAATGAATACATCTCCGGAATTATCGGGACTGTGACGACGCTTGTGGGATGTTTGGTGACTACGTAGTGCCATAGTCCCATGACGGAGGCTGAATTGTCCATAAGCTGTCTACATGATGCGTCATGTCATGACGTGGTATTCCCCTCCAGGCTATCTGGACATGGGCTCGTAATTCATAGAACATCTAGGATACTTACCGTAGTTACCATGGTAGTTTAAGTTATAGCGAGGGATCCAGCCTTACAAGATAAAGAACGATTAAGGGCTTGCCCTCATACCTATGTAGTATGGGATGCATAGAATCCGAACAAGTGCGCATTAGTGTCATCTAATATAAATAACTGCATTAAGGACTAAGTGCACATTCACACACGATATCAATAGGATAGTCCTGATTAGTTTTGTTTGTGACAAGTGTGTGCTTTCTAATTAAGAGAAATTGATGTATTATATCCTAGTGTCAGTTGTATATGTTAGAAAATGAGTGTTTTATACACTATTTTCGAACCGATTTTTGAGCAATTTTTTGAGTAAGATCCTCAATGAATTATTGAGAGATCTTGATTGATTTGTGTTCTCCTTCGTGAGTAGATCAAAATCATATATTGGTTCGCTAAAATCGGTTAAGGGGTGAATGAGAAATTGTCTCTCAAAGTGAGACGTTTTCATTCTTAAAAATGGGTTAAAAGGGAACATAGTCCCATATCGGAAATAACAAAGGAAATAGAAGAGGATATATAGTAATCTCCTTCTAAGCATTGTAAGATGGCTAGAAGAGAGGCTCTCTCTCGCGCGCGCAGGGGGGGGTGCAAATCACGGACCGGTTTACATGCGACTTGTGTGCGCCCGCACGACCTGCGGACACGAATGCCGGACCGATTTGATCCCACCCCGTGCAGAGCCACTTTTTGCTACAGTTTTCTTTTTGTAACGGCTGAAATGAATGCAGAAACGGTTCTGTCTGCCGTTTCAGTGCTGTATTTAATATTTTGTCTGCCGTTACGCTGAAGGCATTCAATTCACTGTCTACCGTTACAGTGAAGGCTGTTAATGCCTTGTCTGCCGTTACAGTGAAGGCTGTTAATGCCTTGTCTGCCGTTACAGTGAAGGCTGTTAATGCCTTGTCTGCCGTTACAGCAAAGGCTGTTAATGCCTTGTCTGCTGTTACATTTAACCCAGGCCCTATAAATAGAGGCCTTCCCTCTACTTTCTTCCCTGCACGAAAACAGGTCTTCTTTCTCTCCTTCTCTGAGTTCTTTTGTGTTGTTCTTCGGCTGTAGTGTTTTTGGTAAGTCTGGTGATAGGGTTCAGGCGCTCATACTCAGTTTGGGAGTGATACGTGGTGCCTACGGGATCGCTCCAAGTCGTTGCATCCTGGGAGACAGACGCCTCCGTTCAATCCAGCAACCGGAGAGAGGCGAAATCTGTTTTAAGGACACTGTGTGATACACAGGCCTCGGCTTTCTTTGAGTTGTAATTTTCGTTTGCTTACTGTAAGTTGATTAATTTATTTTCCTTTTCGTTTCTTTCGGGTTACCCTCCTCTGTTCCCTTCTCGGTTTTTCCGTGCCTCTCTATCTTTTTTTTTGTAAAAGGAATTTTGTAAACTTTATTTTGTAACAAACTTAAAACAGATTTTCGATTTCTTTCATTTTCGATTTTGAGGCACGGTTTTTCCTTTTATTTCTTTTATCTGGAAAACTTACACTCGTGTTGTGTAAATTTCAGATTCACGATGACTACTGCATTGGACAATGCTGTTGTGTCTGAAACGGTCTATGTGCCGGTTGTTGATACAACGCAAGAACCGATTGCTGCTGCGGCACGAGTGCCAATGCCCACTGTTGTACCTGTCTCAGTCTCCCATGGGGAGAAACCTGAGAAGTTCAACGGGCAGAACTTTAAGAGGTGGCAACAGAAGATGATGTTCTATCTGACCACACTGAATCTTGCAAGGTTCTTGAACGAAGATGCTCCAGATCTTAAGAAAGATGAGCAGGATAACCAAGTCATTGCCGCTGTGGATGCTTGGAAAAATGCTGATTACTTGTGTAGAAATTACATAATGAACGGATTAGCCGACTCTTTGTATAATGTTTACATTGACAAAAGAACAGCTAAAGAACTTTGGGAATCACTAGAACATAAATATAAAACTGAGGATGCCGGCGCCAAGAAATTCATTGTGGGCCGCTTCCTGGACTATAAAATGGTAGATTCTAAAACAGTAATCAGTCAAGTTCAAGAACTACAACTAATCTTGCATGAGATTCATGCTGAAGGTATGAACTTAAGTGAAAGTTTCCAAGTGGCTTGTATAATTGAAAAATTACCACAAGGTTGGAAAGACTTTAAGAATTACCTAAAGCATAAGCGAAAAGAAATGGGCATTGAAGATCTCATTGTCAGGCTTCGTATTGAAGAAGACAATAGGGGATCTGAAAAAGTTGGACTCCTCAGCCATGCAGCTAAGGCAAATGTAATGGAACATAAACAACGTTCCAACAAGCACAACAATAAGGGTCCGAAGTTGGGGCCTAAGGGAGGAATCTCCAAGAAGCCGAAGTTTCAAGGCAAGTGCTTCAATTGTGACAAAATGGGTCACAAGTCCACTGAATGCAGACTTCCCAAGAGGAACAGGAACAGAGAAGCAAACTTGGTTCAAGGAATTGCTCAAGATGTCTCCGATATCAACCTCTCAGTTGTGATATCAGAAGTGAATATGTTAGGTTCAAACCCGAAGGAGTGGTGGATTGACACTGGAGCTACTCGACATGTGTGCTCCAATAGAAGTATGTTCTCCACTTTCGAACCATTAGAGAATGGGGAGAAAATGTTTATGGGGAACTCGGCTACTTCAGAAATAAAGGGCCAAGGCAAGGTGATCTTGAAGATGACTTCTGGAAAGGAACTGACTCTGAACAATGTTGCATATGTTCCTGAAATCCGTAAGAACCTGGTATCTGGTTCGTTGCTTAATAACCACGGTTTTCGTTTAGTGTTCGAGTCGAATAAATTTGTTTTGTCTAAAAGTGGAATGTATGTTGGTAGAGGATATATGAGTGGTGGAATGTTCAAACTCAATGTAATGACCATGGTCAATAATATGAATAAAGCTAGCTCTTCTACTTATTTGCTTGAGTCTTCCAATTTATGGCATGGTAGACTAGGACATGTTAATTATGATACTTTGCGAAGACTAATTAACTTGAACCACATACCAACGTTCCAAATTGATTCCAAACACTAATGTGAAACTTGTGTTGAGGCAAAACTAACAAGATCATCATTTAAAAGTGTTGAAAGAAACACCGAACCACTTGATCTAATTCACACTGATATTTGTGATTTGAAAATGATACAAACAAGAGGTGGTAATAAATATTTTATTACCTTCATAGATGATAGCACAAAATATTGCTATGTATACTTGCTTAAAAGCAAAGATGCTATAGAGAAATTTGTTCTCTATAAAAATGAGGTTGAAAATCAACTCAATAAGAAAATTAAGGCGCTAAGAAGCGACCGAGGTGGAGAGTATGAATCGCCATGTGCTAAGCATGGGATTATACATAAAACCACAGCGCCTTATTCTCCTCAGTCCAATGGTGTTGCTGAGAGAAAGAATCGTACATTAAAGAAATGATGAATGCGAACTGGATATCGAGTGATAATTCAAAATCTACTAGTGGCTATGTGTTTACACTAGGTGGTGCAGCAGTTTCTTTGAAATCCTCGAAACAAACAGTGATCGCTAAATCCACGATGGAATTAGAATTTATCGCATTAGATAAATGTGGGGAAGAGGCTGAATGGTTACGCCACTTCCTTGAGAATATTCCAAGGTGGACGAAGCCTGTGCCTCTAATCTGCATACATTCAGATAGTCAAATCTGTAATTTATAGAGCACAGAGCAATATGTATAATGGTAAATCTAGACACATTCGTCGAAGACATAATACCATTAGACAACTACTCTCTACTGGGGTTATCTCTGTGGACTATGTAAAGTCAAAAGATAACATTGCGGATCCGCTAACCAAAGGGTTAAACAGAGAGTTAGTTGATAAATCATCGAGGGAAATGGGACTAAAGCCCATGAAAGAATAAGTCGATACAATGGAAACCCAACCTAGTTGACTGGAGATCCCAAGATCTAGGTTCAAAGGGACAACTAAATTGTAAAGACCAAGTTAGATCACTGTGGGGATTTTTTCATGTCCATTCCCATGATGAAACAGTGATGCCCGCAAGGTAACAGGTTAAGCTAGGCTTTTAATGATTCTTATGCGTCGGATATCCGAGCAGAGTAATGCGGGTTACTCGTAAGTAAGAAATCACCTATGTAAGATGGAAGAAGGGCTGCTTCCAAGGGAATAATATAGGGCAATATTCCTGTTAAAATCTTGCAGAACCAGGCGTATGTTCATGGCCAAAACGAACATAACAGTGAGAACTGAAAAAGCGTTAGAAAGATTTCTGTGTGAGATATGTCATCGTTTACACAAATGGCAGAACAGTTCAAAGACATCGCGTCTACTGTTTAGTTAGTAAAGTAAACATATTTTCATAAGGGAAGGTTCAAAGGGTAACACCTACCTATCCTATGCAGAAATCAATCGTTGAATTCTATCACCAAGTCTGTCGGGTCAGTCCGTCGTATCAGTCTGTCGTGTCAGTCTGTCCTGTCTGTGGTCGTCAATTTTCATTCATGTGGGGATTGTTAGAAAATGAGTGTTTTATACACTATTTTCGAACCGATTTTTGAGCAATTTTTTGAGTAAGATCCTCAATGAATTATTGAGAGATCTTGATTGATTTGTGTTCTCCTTCGTGAGTAGATCAAAATCATATATTGGTTCGCTAAAATCGGTTAAGGGGTGAATGAGAAATTGTCTCTCAAAGTGAGACGTTTTCATTCTTAAAAATGGGTTAAAAGGGAACATAGTCCCATATCGGAAATAACAAAGGAAATAGAAGAGGATATATAGTAATCTCCTTCTAAGCATTGTAAGATGGCTAGAAGAGAGGCTCTCTCTCGCGCGCGCAGGGGGGGGGGTGCAAATCACGGACCGGTTTACATGCGACTTGTGTGCGCCCGCACGACCTGCGGACACGAATGCCGGACCGATTTGATCCCACCCCGTGCAGAGCCACTTTTTGCTACAGTTTTCTTTTTGTAACGGCTGAAATGAATGCAGAAACGGTTCTGTCTGCCGTTTCAATGCTGTATTTAATATTTTGTCTGTCGTTACGCTGAAGGCATTCAATTCACTGTCTGTCGTTACAGTGAAGGCTGTTAATGCCTTGTCTGCCGTTACAGTGAAGGCTGTTAATGCCTTGTCTGCCGTTACAGCAAAGGCTGTTAATGCCTTATCTGCCGTTACAGTGAAGGCTGTTAATGCCTTGTCTGCCGTTACAGCAAAGGCTGTTAATGCCTTGTCTGCTGTTACATTTAACCCATGCCCTATAAATAGAGGCCTTCCCTCTACTTTCTTCCCTGCACGAAAACAGGTCTTCTTTCTCTCCTTCTCTGAGTTCTTTTGTGTTGTTCTTCGGCTGTAGTGTTTTTGGTAAGTCTGGTGATAGGGTTCAGGCGCTCATACTCAGTTCGGGAGTGATACGTGGTGCCTACGGGATCGCTCCAAGTCGTTGCATCCTGGGAGACAGACGCCTCCGTTCAATCCAGCAACCGGAGAGAGGCGAAATCTGTTTTAAGGACACTGTGTGATACACAGGCCTCGGCTTTCTTTGAGTTGTAATTTTCGTTTGCTTACTGTAAGTTGATTAATTTATTTTCCTTTTCGTTTCTTTCGGGTTACCCTCCTCTGTTCCCTTCTCGGTTTTTCCGTGCCTCTCTATCTTTTTTTTTGTAAAAGGAATTTTGTAAACTTTATTTTGTAACAGTATACAACTGACGTGCCCACAGTTTTTATGCAAAATAAAGTGATTGACAAGACTAAAGAATGAATGCTGCTTAAAGAAATATTCAAGTTGTTGTTTAATTCATGTATCATGTTGTAATTTATAATTCCGCTGCGTTGATGTAATCATTGTTGTATAAAAAGTTTTAAATTTCTTGTAAAATTGTACGAAATGAAATGTGAAGATCCAGTGGAACTACGAATTCAGTCTTATTTGAAATTCGAGGTGTTACAGTCTGAGCTCGACATGGGAGTTTTGAGGTCAGTGGAGAGCGAGGGAAGTCCGAAAGGAGCTTAAAGAAGCTTGGAATATCTCGGCAGCTGTTATGTTATGGGGTCTATGACTGGATCGTAACGCGTTGTATTTCGTAATCACAATAGCAGATTTCCGGTCATGATGCATAAAATTTTTGCGTTCAATCATGCGTGGGCAAGGCAAGCAAATATGATGAGTAGAGTATGCACGGAGGAGGTGTAGGTGGAGCAGGACTTCTGATTTGGGGGGGGGGGGGGGGGGGGGGGGGGGGGGGGGGAGTTGTAATTGTATCTGTACCGTCTTTTGAGTTGTAGATATAGTAGTTGTTTAGATCTTTGTAATTAGTTCTACTTTGTTTTCTTAATTCACTATTAATTAAACGATGACTTGGTCACCTTTATTAAACAAATAAAAAATTAACAATGGGGTCAAACTCAAATATTTTAAGCCTGAACCATCTAACGATTCAATTCAAACCAACTATTATCACATCATTATTAAGGAATCAAGGTTCACCAAATATTGTCTACATTAAACAAACATGTCCCAATAATAATAGCAGAATAAGTGCCAGATTTGATATTTTAACCTAACCAGAATAATTATTAGCTAGCTGCCTACCAAAAATAACCTTCTCTTCATCCTTAGATGTGAGATTGATTATTCACTAAAAAGATATAGCCTGCTAAAGCACAAGAAAAATATGAGCTTGAAATACTGCATCATAAAAAAAATAATTTTAAAAAAGATAATTACAGAAAGCCAACAGATACGCAAAGACATCTGCTTTCATCTAGAAACCAACGACTTTTGAGCCCAAAAGCCACACCACGCCCATAAGGAATTAGAATAAACCTCAGAACTTGACTGTTATATATATAAGAGACTTTGGCTGTTTAAAGATCAAAACGTAGCTCTCTAGTCTCCACCACCAACAAACCACAATGAATCCTCACAGGCAACAGGAACACCAATTCACCTTCGTTAACCAAATTCACAAATCCGGAGAGAACCCTACTGATTCGAACACAATGGAGTTTAGCACATGGTCTGAAAAGATCAAAGTCCAATACAGCTACTTTGGGAAGCCAGGGGATGCAAAACCAGGTGCATGGACGCGAAGAGTTCCTCGGAAAAATGATGAAGATGATGAAAAAGAAGATGATGCTGATAATCTTATATTTCTATCAGCAGCGAGTTCTCCGGTTCATATTAGCCAAAGTTCAATGGCTCATTATCGGCAGGAAATGATGAATTTGGTCCGAGACATGCCAGAGACAACCTACGAGCTTTCATTGAGAGACATAGTGGAGACTCCGAAGATAATTGCTTCACAGCAGGCGACTGTAGAGGAGAGTTGGGAGGAAGGAAAGATGGAGATGAAGAAAAATGATAAGAAGAAGAAGAAGAAGATGAAGGTGAAAGAGAAGGAAGGGAAGAAGAATGTGTCGAAAAGTGAGAGCGCGGATGTAGGGGGTCTCTTGTTGAAGCTTTTAATTCCAAGAATTTCCACTCTTTTTGGTGATGAGAAGAGAACTGGAAAGTCTGGCACTTACTCAAAGGTTTCACCCAAGCCTACTTTGGGGGATGGTGAGAATATTGAATCAGAGATGAGCAGCAGGAGTAGCACCAGAAGCAGCAGTGGAAGAAAAATGAGGTAACTTATTACCTATTTAGATTAAAAGATAGAAGAGATTAACTAGATTATTTCTATCTAATACATTGATAATTACATATAATCAGCATAAATTAGGAAATAGCAATTTTTTTAAGTATGAAAATTATACTGCATTAATTTGCTATACAGTGAAGAATTAGTTTGAAAAGTTATCCTTCAGTCCTGATGGGAGAAGGAGAACCGGTTTTCCCCCGTTATATTCTCCCATATTAGGATTCATGAACCTCACCCATGAATACACTCGTGACAATGTCCGTTGAAGATTTCAATGATCCGAAGTTCAGAATATGGAATAGCAGCTGACCGCGAATTAAAAATAACTTTCAAATGTCATATGATACTTGACAAAATATTCATAAAAGCATGGTTATAACCGTTAGAGATTATGAGAGATTATAACAATAGAAATTAGGGTTAATATCCTAGACTAATGTGCTTGAGATATTTATCCTAGGTATCAAAATTGGAACACTTAGACTACTATGACAAGCCTACTGATTGGGTACTGGGTTCTCAACCCACTCAACCTGCGTTCCGATATCCATACAATTAGTACGTTTAACACACGTGTTATCTATAGAATAATATTATTCATATAGTGAGAATATACCTATGTATCCAACAATAACTTATATCGCAGACATGAAGAATAGACTTGTAGTCTTGTATATCATTCTCAGCTCTATTTTTGAATGTCCGGAAACAAGAACAGAGCTATTGTCCAATTTCTAATGAAAATTATTAGTAATGAATAGTTGCCAACATACAATAGAAAAATCTATAGAGATTAATTACTGAGTTTCGAAATGTTAATTTCACGGGTTATGCAGGAAATGTGGAGGCTGTTATTCCTTCTTCCATACAAGGTAAGATAAGATCGATGGGGCTCTGGTTGTAAAATATTAATTGGAGTCCATTATCACCAACCATCCTTGGTTAGTTGGTTTAGTCCTCGAAGTTCTCGACAGTGTGAGATTATGGTTGCCAAACATATATATTACAGAACACGTACAGAAGGCACAGCTTTTCAGTTTCATTATTATAACTGAGACTCCATGTTCATTGATCAGTGCCATTCTTCACTCAGAACAGAATAAAATGATCGATAATATTCATCGGAGAGGTCATTGTTGAACTAAGATAGAGTGGAAGCTCATGGTATCTGGTCAGTCTTTTTTTTTTTTTTTTTTTTTTTTCTTTCTTTCGGAGGATGTCCTGTTACCCTTTGGAGTTTCCAACTGGTTGCGCACTTATTATGCTTGTGCTTGTACTTGTGGAACTCACGTTCTTCACTGTATGCGGATTTAAACTAGACCGTGTTTTATCTATTGTCTATATCCATGTATGTTGCTGTTTTTTAATTTCTGAGTTAATGAATTGCCGGGAGAATCTGCTGTGTAAGTTTAGTCCCCTCACTTCTCCCTACCTCTTTTTCTACTCTATTTTCGGACAGATCGATCTGTGGTTGTTCTCTGGCTGGTTCCCTGTCTGCTACGGCTCTTCCACGGGGTCTTTTGCCTCTGGTTTCTGTACAGATCTGGGTTGTGCTGCCCTGGTGTCTTAGGTCTCTCGGTGTTCGTGTTCCTGGTTTCAATCTCGGCTAGGGTTTGGTGGATCATGTTTTTATCCTCCCGAGCGGTTCTTGGCTTTGTTCCATTTCTGGGTTGTTGCTGGTGGTTAATTGTGGTGTTTGTTGTTCCTTTTCTCCGGATGATTTGTATTCGTGTTTGCCGTAAGTTCTTCTGATTTATGCTCGAATTTCGGTGAGTGTTTCTTGTATCTTGCTCCGAGGGTTATATTTTACTGGTAGGTAGGTGGGCATATTTTTTGGGTGGCTCTGGATTTAGTTCTTTCTATTCCTCTTGTTTTAATTTTATGGAATTTCGGTGAGTGTTTCTTGTATCTCACCGTAATATTTTACAGGTAGGTCTTTTTTTTTTGGTGGCCCCGGTTCTAGTTCTTTCTTTGCTCATAGTTCTTCCAATCTCCCTCATCTGGTTCTCTTGGTTTAATTTTCTGGGTTCTGGAGGGTTTTTTAGGCTGTTTATTAGGGGTGACGTTCGGGCAACCTGGGCCGGGCCGGGCCGGGCCGGGGAATGTGAGGCCCAGACCTGGTCCCGGCCCCTAGGGTGGGGGCTGGGCCGGTTTTTGAGTGTTTTTCTTATAACAAAGATCAAGTATTAAATAGTAATTTCAAAACAATTGCAAAAAACAAATAAATAAAAGAAATTAAAAGCAAATTTAAATTGATTTAATAAATTACAAATTGTTAAATAAAATGAAGTTCATGAATAATATTTCATATAAATTAGATCAAATTACAAAACAAGAAAATTATTTGAATTTAGAGATCGAGATGACCTCTATTTAGATTGAAGAAAAGACATTGAACTATTGTCGTGCACTTCTACTTAACCTAAATATAGAATCTTATCCCCCTAAAATTTTCAATTATTCAATATATTATACATCATTTTAATGTAAATCGACTAAATCTAGTTGTTCATTCATCGCTACTTGTTGAGCCAACTTGTGCTTCATGTAAATCATGGGTCATCTCTTCCGCTTTCATCCAATCTTCGGCGCATACTAGCATCTCCAAAGTTTTTTGCTGTCAATCGATTCCTGTTCAGGCTCATTATCCTGCCACCAAGAGAAAAAATATTTTTCGATGCAACAGTTGACAGCGGTGCTGTTAGCAAATCTCTAGCCATACCAGAAAAAATATTAAAAATAACTTCATTGTTCTTCCAAAACTGTAACACATCTACTACTTCATCAACTGAACTTTGTACATTATACCAATTTAACTCATTTCGTGAATTGGTTCTTGGTTTTTTTGATTTAATAAGATTTAAAATACTACTAGTTGCATGGCTTGTTCCTTTTGATAATATGGAAGAAGAAGAAGAATCAACATTTTGTATTTGTGTTTGTGTAGTGTTAGATGAATAAAGTCTATCATAAGTATCATATAAACTAGTCAAAATATGCTTAAAATGTTTAGTAAAAACAACATGATCAAAATCTTGTATTGCATCGTGTGAGGCATAAGTGTAAAAAATTTCAATTAAATTTTTTATGCTATCTAATTTAATCATGGGATTCACTACACTAGATACATAATATAACATAGGAAGTTGATGAAAATATTTTAAAATTTTAATACATGCCGCATTAACCATATGCCTAATAAAATGGTCATCTATCAAATCTTTAATTATTGTCATCATAGTGACAATTTGAAGTAAAATACTACTAGATATAGATGTATATATTTTTGAAAACTGCAAAGTAGCATCGTTAAAATATTCTAAAAATTTATGCAAACTATCGGCAAAAAACCAAAAAATATCATCGAACATATAATTTTGCATATCCATTACAACAAAAAATCTATAAGATTAAAACGATAATGAAGAACAACACCTAATAAATCAAATGTAGAATTCCAACGATGTCTAACATCTTTAAGAAAATGTTTATATACAATTCCCCTAAGTTTATACCAATCATAAAAAGATTGATATATTGGACCACTCAATGTAATATAATGAACACAATCTCTCATTGCCTCAAGTTTACCGTGTTCATATTTTAGTGCACCTTGTACATAAAGATTTAAAATATGACAAGCACACCTAACATTAAAAATTTCCGGTACTGTAGGATCTAAAATAATTTTCAAACTATCAATTGCCTTAGTATTATTATAGGCGTTATCAAAACCAATAGCAAAGACTTTATCAAAAAAAACCAAAATTATTACATGCTTCCATAATGTGTATGGCTATAATTTCACCCTTATGTGGGTACCTAACAAATTCAAATAAAATTATCCTCTTTTGAAGTACCCAATCCGAATCTATCCAGTGACATGTTACACACATCATTGGAACGCTGTTTACTCCCACCCACCCATCCGATGTCAAAGAAACTCTAGTGTTTAGTGATGTTAGTATTGCTACCGAAAAATCCTTAGCCTCATTGTAAACTAATTTATAATCACCCTTAACTACATTCCTAGCAATCTTTTTATAATGGGTGTTTAAGGCAGTTTGTGCAAAAGTCTCTACATTCCTACTTTCACCAAATGATTATGCTAATTCATCCCTAATTACTAACTTATTCATTTCCCTACGAACGATATCGTGATCGTAGCTATGACTATCTACTTGACCAGTCCTATGATGTATTTTTTGTTGTGTGAGATTGTCTTTAGAAAATTCGGGTTGACATTTGTTTAAATGACGTTGAAGTGTACCCGTGCCCGATCCTATTTTAAACTTATATGGTGTTTGACACTTCTTACAAATTTTTAGTCCTGCACTCTTATCATTTTGTGTAAGGACAAAATTGAAATAATTGTGTATTTCGGAAGTAGTCCCTCTTGGTTTACAGGTTAAAGAAGGACCTTGTTCTGATGGTGGCCACTATTCTAGAAGGAGCTCATCCCCATTCCCATCGCCGACGACCCTCTCATCATCAAAGAAATTGCTGTTGACTACCTCCGACCTCACCGACTACCAGCTCCAGGAGAATCAACCGCATTTCGAAAACCATCACCTCCTGCATCGCCTAAACCCTCCCCGACGATGGTCACAAGCTCCGCTCCACCCTCTACCAGCTCAGCCATGAGCTTGACTGCCGATGCTTCGCTCGAAACCAAAAGGGGATTTTTTTTTTTGAAGTAGTTCTTCATTTGTTTGGGGTTCAATTTAGGGTTACGTGGTGTCAATTTGATTTGTTAGTTTTGGTGGTCGTTCTGTAGGGTGTAAAAGAAAAACAATTAGCCAATGGTTTTATTCTCAAAGTCTCAATTCTATTTTTTTTCTCATAAATCCAACATATTTTCCAATGTTTTTACCTAATAAATTTTGAGGGTTCATCGCAAGGAGATTTTCTTCCAAAATACATAATAACTAATAGAGCTCAATGGAATTTTTTATGAATAATCCTTATATGCATAATGAAATTTTTTATGGTATGTATCTGTTCAAAGCTTGTCTCACAAGTGAATAGAGCTGACTAATTCATCAGAAAGGTTGAAAAGTTAGTAGGGAATAACATCATTAACATTGATCTAGTTGTCTCTTGTTTGAATCTCTGATCAAACTATACTCAGCAGTAATCCCATATTTCTCTTCTCAAATTTTCTGAGCATTGAATAATTAAACACCCAATTAAGCAGGCTGAAAAATGTGGTCTCAATTACTCAAGTACATAGCTCAAGGAGGTTAGATATAAACAACTGAAATCAATAAATATATATATCACTTGTGCCCACATTTGACAGATCTAAGATGGGTGTCATGCAAACATCCTAAAATAACTGGAGAAGGAGCTCTCTGTATTACATAATGATTCACTTCAAATAGTTGATATCTAAAAGAAACTTAAATCCATCTTTGCAGAGGACAAATAATATGTAACCATGATTAGATGTATGAATCTCAAAATAATGATCAACAATATATAATACAGGGTACCACTATTGTTTTTTGTCTCATGTTATTGTCTTTTTTGAAGGAATCAGGTCGTGCTCGGGCTTTCAGGTTTTATTTGGGCCTGGGCTTGGTCCTGAATTTTGGAGCCCGACCCAAAATCGGGTCAGGCTTGGACTCTAAAAAAATTTGAGGCTCGGGCTCGGGTTTGTATAAGTCCGGACCAAGCCCGGCCCGTTGCCAGCCATAGATTCAGTGTTCCTTCTTCTCCATCTCCGGAGAATCTTTACTTGGACGATGCTTGTATGGGTGCTGGAAAGTTGTTATCCTCTCCGGAGCCAATTTATACTCCCACCCGGAAACTGGTTAAATCCAGAAGGAAACGTTCTTCGAATCTCCTTCTTTCAAGTGCTCGATTAAGAGCTAAGCAATCCTCTACTCTTTCTGCATCGGCTAAGGCCTCGCTAGCTACCCAAATGAGGAATTTAGACCTTCCTACACCTCTGGCTGATTCCCCATTGGGTTCTATAGATCGGTGCACTTTGAATTTTATTCTAATGAATAGTTACCAAGCTGGCTTCAGACATCGGTTTTCTGCTTGAATCTTCCTCCCCCTCTATCCTGGAATCGATTGTCTCATGAATGTTCGCGTGATAATGCGTTTAATTGTGATTATGATTAGTTGCTCTTGGAATATTCGGGATCTGGGTGCCTCCCCCAAGAAAGTGGCACTATTCAACTTCATCGCCTTCTCGAAATGCAATATTATATCTATTCAAGAATCCAAACTTGATGTTTTGACACTCCCACTATTAGGTCCCTTGGTGTACACCTCCTCACTCAATGGTTCAGCCTTAATGCTATCAATACCTGCGAGGTATTCTGCTTGGATTCAGAGCCTCTCTCTTTAAATTGGTTTCCATTTCTAGATTAAATTTTTTCCTTATTGCGAACCTTCATTGGATCGAATTCAACCAGATTTTTGTAATACCCCGCAAAATATCATATGGCTATTTTTGCACTGTAATCTGTGCACGTCTGAGTATTGCACACGATTACATATTTTTCTAATGATTATCTATTTTAATTGAGAAATTTCATATATATGAGGTGTTGAACTCAATAAGATACTTGGAATATCTTCTCAATTTAACTGTCGATTTGTCCTGATTGTTTTGACCAGACAATTATCGGGAGAAAATTTTAATTTCTATAAAACGTGTATTTTTATTTATATATATTGGTCATTTTCAATTAAGCTAGTGCTTGGATTGAATGTGGATTGTATTTGTGCACTAGGGTTAGAAATGGGGTACGGTGACCTAGGGTTTCTTGACCTAACCTAGGGTTAGGAACCCTAGCATCATATGATCATAGCTTGGATCTTGATGAGATCCAATGGTGGAAATATTTCACCATGTGTGTATGTTGACCTTGAGATGAGAAGTTTCCAAGAAGTTTTAAGGAAGCTTCCAAGAAACTTCCACTTGATGTGTTGGCTTCATCTCAACCACACATTCTCCCAAACCCTAGCACTTTCCATCTTGGCCCTCCACCTCTCCATTTCTGGCCAAAAGAAGACCCTAGCTCTCCTTCTCTTATAAAACCCCCTCACACTCCATTCACCTCTCATTTTTCATCTCATGTTCTTCCGGAAAAAAAAAAAAAAAGGAGAAAGAGAATGAGTGGAAAAGGAGGAGTCTTTGTAGGATAAGAGTAGTAGAGAAGAAGAACCATAGTAGGGTTTGGCAAGTTCTACAAAGCAAGGAGCAAGGAGAGGAAGGAGAGAGCAAGCTACAAGGAGCTCTTGCAACATTAAAGATGTGGGCGATACTCTAAACTCAAATTTTAGTTTTTTTGGGGTATATGTGATTATAGCGTGTGGTGGGAGTTAAGAAAAGTTTGGTGATCATATATGAATATTAACATGCTAAGGAAATAATTGGTATGGCAGAACAACTCTTCATGGTATTTTTTTTAAGAACATGTATAAGTGGGTGAGTTTGGGAATTTCTTGCTCTCAAAAGGTTCAGAATTTTGGGCTCAAATTTGGGGAATTTGTTCTTCTATGTACATAGAGCGTCCATGATTTTTATCGTAATATTTGGAAACAATTTGATAGCCGAAACATAGGACCCAAAATCGGACAGAGAGCAACCAGAAGTGCTACTGCTGTGTGAAATTTTGCTGAGTCTTTCCGACCTTATAACTCAGTTTAGGCTAGTAATTTTGAGCTGGAAATTTTTGTGGACACTCTGGTATGTGTCTAAAACTATAGTATTAAATTTCGTAATTTTTCGAGGTCGTTTGATGCCTCAAAAAATAGGTAGAATGCAATTGATCTAGAAGTGGCAGCTGAATCTGTCTGTGGTTTGTACTGAAGTTCAAAAGGTCATATCTCCTTGTGTGTTTATGATATTGCTATGAAATTTTATGAGTACCTTATGGTATGAGTCTATTTTATGATTCTCAAATTTTATAATTTTTAAAGGTCGTTTGATGAGGTTTCAAAATTATTTAGTAGGAGGATAGTAAATACCGTACGGAAAGAGCAGCTGAAATTTCGTGCATTGTTTGAGGAGTCATAACTCATTGTGTGATATGAATCTAAATACAAATTTTGGACACAATGGAACGGTATATGTTTGGATTAAGAATCTCAAATTTCATGAACTTTGTACTTAAGGTTGATTTATTATTGAATTTCAAAGTGGATTAGGTTCAGCCTAGTGCAAATTAACTAGTCTGCAAAGATGGGAAATTCTGGAATCATTTGTTAAGAATTTGATAAATTGACCAACTAGAGAGTCGTAGCAGGGAGTCATAGCTTTCTAACCCAATTAGAATTTTGTGATTCCAGTTTGTAGATTGAGAGTTATGATTTTTCAAAGATAAGGGCAGATCCAGTCTAGTCGATGCCCCGTTTATTGAAGAATCAATTTTTTCTCTGTTCGTGCACCTGATGGAATTTGGTGTTTTTGAGGACTTTAATGATTGAATATGAGGAAGTGTTCAACTAGGAAGTTGTATTAGACACTCCCACCTTTGCATAGAACCCGGAATCAAGTAATTCCGATGAGTGAGCAAGTTTTTATGATATCGGAAAGGTGCAGCGAGTGCGTGAAGGAATATACTATTAAGAGTATATGAGGTTTTTATAGTATCAAGATGATTGAATTTGAGAAAATGGTTAACTGGAAAGTTGTAGACTAGGGTCTTAGATTTCCAGAATGGATAACATTAAGCAATTCCGACTTGTGTGCTGAAAGTTATGGATATTGCAAGTTTAGCAACATGTTATTTAGTTTGACTTTGAGCTTAAGTTAACTCGGGGACTTGAGTTCTTTAAAGAATTGAGGGAGTCATCCACTAGGGAATTGCAGTAGATCTCCCTACCCTTCTAGAAAGTCTGATTGTGTTGGATTCCGATGAGCGTAGCTTGAGTTACAGCTACCGCTATTTCTTGAACTGCTTTTATTAGACGATTGATAAGGAATTCCATGTGTACCGCATTATGGTGACCATGAGCTATTGGGTTTTAAAAGATATTTTTAGCACTTTATTTGGGACTTGGGCAAGTGTCATGTGCTTAGTACTCATGGTAGACATGAGTAAGTTGGGTTACAGCTCTGGTCGGGTTGTGATTGGTGTCTCGATGCCTGAGTCTGCCAAATGGTCAAGAATTGATGGTTATGTGTGTGCTTACCTTCTTTGAATTATGTTTCATCCCTTGGGCGTCGTTGGACTACTCGTTGAGGGTCACGGACCGGGATTATTGGATCAATGACCTGTGAAGGTATTGGGAATCAGTGGATGTGATTCCCGTGATGGTTGTTACTTTGACAGACCAGTCAGGCTCAACTTTGTTTGATCGATACCGAGTGTGATTTGAATAACAACATGTTTTCAGTAAACTGCATTGATTAGGTTTTCTTTTATTATTTCGCTTGAAGACCGAATTGGTGTTAGGGGTGATTTCCTAGAATCCGACTCGTTCTGAGAGTTAGCACTAGGTGGAGATAACCGTGGGATTGTCACTTCCTGTCATTAGGGATACGTGTTGCGATGCGTATCTTGCACTGTTGATTCCTGAAGTACCGTGGTAAGAACGAGATGTCGATTTTCTGGCGGATAGGAAGTTTTAGACCTTCGAGGCCGTCATGTTCTATGCGGTGGATACGAACAGATCATGTTGGATCTTCTGCACAATGGATGTGCTGCAGTGTATTTGTAGGTTTGTCACAGCTTTTGAGTGGGGTCGGGTGCCGGGCACTAGTGGCAAACCAAGACACCACTAAGTGACTGCAGAATGGATGAGACCAATTAATCTGAAACCTCCTCAGCCACGCTCTACTATCAGGAACAGGAAGTGTACAATAATAGAATGCATTGCATGGCGAGGGTTCAAATCCATGAAACTGGAGAAACGGCTTGATCTGCAGCATATGTAGTATGGGATGCATATGTGTCCAGAGTCTTGTTGACATTAGATTAAGTGCATCTATCGTGTACTCTGTTTCATGCATTAGACCTTAGGTCATGGCATCCATGAACACTAGGAAATCTGGATACACATTTCTTTTCCATTCAAGATGAATTGTGAGTGTGGTAGTTGGAGAATCGCTGTTTTCTTATCAGTATTGCGTTAGTAGAATTACTGACGTACCCCACCTTTTAGATACATGGATATCAGGTCACGAGTGCAGGAGAGCCCTAGATCAGCAGGGCATCCAAGGGGAATGGCAGTATACATGCCTACCAATCGAGCGGGTGCAGAAATATCAGAGTCGCGCAGCAGAAGGCTCAAGCCGAGGGGCAAGTCCCAGGGAGGCAGATAGACCACTCAGCGGAGTTTCGGCAGTGACCAATGGATTGTCGATCTAGAAGACAGCTAATTGCTTCACAAGAAGAGTTTGAATGTTCTTGTAATCAGTTGTAATAAGTTGTGTAATTTGTATTCCTTGGTCAATGACAAATTGATATTTATAATTATTGATGTAATAACTCTGATGGCAATAAAAGTGTTTAAATTTCTGTGTTATTTACTGTATTGAGATGCATTTGAAGGCAAAAATTATGGTTGTGTCACGGATGTCCGGTAACGGAGATCCGGGGCGCTACAATTTTGACGGTAGTCTCTATCTACGGGCCTGCTATGGTGGAGCTACGTCATGATTTTGGGACGAATTTAACTCTTTTCTTGGTCAGATAAACAGTTTCTATTTTCCATGGCAATTTTAATGTTACTAGATTCGGCCATGAACGCCGGGTAACCATACGCGCTTTCATGACTCAAATTTCGTTCATTACATCTCATCGACCTTCTCATTAATGGTCATCGCTTTACATGGTTTAAATCTCTCCCCAATCCTGTTTCAGATCATACTCCTCTCATGTTACATTCAAACTTTAATTTCTTCAAACCGTTCAAATTCTGATTTGAGAAATTCTGGCATGATGATCAGATTTTTGTTAATATGATAACTCATTGTTTGTCCTCAGTAGTGGGTTCTCAACAGGCTTTCCCGTCTGCTTCTCAAGATCCATTCGATTAAAAATGGTTGTAAGAGGTGGAGTAGAACTAGGTTTGGGAACGCAAACTACCTGAAATGTGCTTTTCTTCAACCTATTCATCTCATCGATAAGAAATAGGAGAACGATTCCATTTCTGAGTCAGGAAGGCATTATCGCAATGACTGTAAAGTTGAATACGCTTCTTTATTACATCTTGATCACCTAAAATATGCCCAAAGGGCCAGGATCAAGTGGCTTAAAGATGGGGATTGTAATACTGCTTTCTTTCATCAATTTGCTTCCAATAGACAGAGGATTAATCGCATTTCGTCCATACAAGAGGATGATGTCAAACTTCGACCGATCCCCCAGTATCATGCTTCTTTTCTTAGATTCTTCAAAAATCTTATGGGCTCGACCTCCGGTAGCCATGTTAACACTGATTGGCAGTCCCTCTATGTGCTTGACCAATTCGATCTTTCAAGCCTCGATAATCCTTTCTCTCTAGAGGATATCAAAGTAGCGGTTTTCGCTATGCGAACGACTCTGCTCTTGGCCCGAATGGGTTTTCTTGCTTTTTCTTTCAAAAATTTTGGGGCCTCCTTAAAGACGACTTTCTACAAATGTTCTCTGACTTGCATAATAGTTCTTTCACTTTTTGATCACATTAACTATGCATATATTGTGCTTATCCTGAAAATTTTGGGGGCTAATACTTTTTCGGCTTTCAGGCCCATTAGCCTTCTCAACGTTACTTTTAAAATCATTATGAAAGTGTTGTCTAACAGACAAAGTTTTGTTATTTCACATCTTTTTGATTCAGCTCAGTCTGCCTTAATGAATGATCGGTTTACTTTAGATAATGTTGCTTGTACTCAAGAGAATATCTCTAGTTGTCACAGATCAAAATCTGAAGGGATATTACTTAAGACTGACTTTGAAAAAGTTTATGATAAGGTTAGTTGGTCTTTCCTTTTAGACATCCTTTTCCATCAAGGATTCGGTCCTAGATGGATCGCTTGGATTCATTCTTGCCTCTTTGCTAGCACTTCATCCGTGCTTATTAACGGAATTGAAGGCAATAAATTTAAGTGTAAGAGAGTTCTTATATAGGGTGACCGAATTTCCTCCCTGCCTTTTGTTCTGGTGGCTGACGTTTTCAGTCGTATGCTTAGCAAAGCAAGCGATGCCAATATCGGTCAGGGCTTGGATAATTTCAGTGGATTCAAGGGGATTCTTAATCTTCAATATGCAGATGACACCATTCTGTTTGCTAAACCTTATGGTTCTTCTCTTCGTAACCTTAAATTCCTCTTACATTTATTTGAGCTTGCTTTGGGCTTGTCGATTAATTTCCATAAATCTTCGGTTATTTGGCTTAGTGGACCTAGTTTTAGACAGACAGAGTTGGCCAATTTTTTAACTGTTCTTTCGGCTCTTTCCCCATCATCTATCTTAGGGTTCCCCTTCGCTGGGGGACTCTTCATAAATAGGATTGGGTACCGATGATTGATCATATCGAGTCTAGACTGAATTCCTGGTCCGGTCGTCAAATGTCTCAAGGTGGTAGACCTACTCTAATTAACTCTGTCCTATCCTCCATCCCTTTATATGATGTCATTCTTCTACGTTCCTTCTTGGGTCGTCAAACATATTGACCAGATCCGGCGTAACTTCTTTTGGTCTGGATCTGACACCTTCTCGATTGGTAAACACCTTTGTAATTGGCAATGGATGTGCAAATACAAAAGAGAAGGGGGTTTGAGCATCATTAATTGGAGGCATTAGAACTTGGCGCTTATTGGGAAATGGCTCTAGAAGGTGCTTAAGCATGATGACTTAGCTTGAATCCATCTGGTGAAAAATAAGTATCAAAAGAGGAAGAAAGTCTGGGATTTACATTCTAAAGTTGCTTTCGTGCCTCACCCTTTTGAAAATGGGTGTGGAAGGCGGTGGAACCATTTAAATGCGGTCTCCAAAAAATTTGTGGTGATGGGTCCACTGTAAGATTTTGGTTAGATTTTTCAAGTGGTAACAACAAAATTGTCGTTCTGTTTCATTCTCTGTTTCACTTAGCTTCCAATCCGAATGCTACGGCGCCTCGTATCTCTCGAAACATAACAGGCATAGGGATTGGATCATTCATTTTAGAAGAACATTATCTCTTCCACTTCATCGGAGTACATTCGCCTCCATGTCTTGTTAGGCTCTTACCAATGGCAAGCGATGGATGACATCAAATGGAGATGGTCTAATACCGGGACCTTTACTGTTAAATTGTTTTATACCTTTCTTAATAACGATGGGGTAGTTTCTCAGTTCTATAAACATGTTTGGCAAAATATAGCTTCCCTTAAGGTGAGGATACTTGTTTGGCTTGCTATCCACAACAAGCTCTTCACGGTTGAGATTCTCAACAAAAAGAATCTGGCCTTTGGTCAGAAGTGTGTTCTATGTAATAATATGGAGGAGACCAATAACCATAAGTTTATACATTGTTCTTCCATTAAACCAATTTCGTTTATTTGCAAGACTACTTGGCATATTAATGGTATGTCGCGGTCTTTATCAAAAGGGTGGAGCTCTTGGAGGTCTGCCAATATCCACCGTAAACTTAGGCTATCTTGGGATATTCTCATGATGGCCATCATATGGGTGGTTTGGCTAAAAAGAAACAATATGATTTTCACTAAGAAATCCAGATCTATAGATAAACTTATTGAAGATGTTCGCTTTTTTGCTAATTTTTGGTCCAGTATTCCGCCCTTTAAGAAGAAAGATTCTCTTCAATTGCATCTTTTAGACTCGTTTGTTCTATCTATGATCCGGGCTCGTTTCTATGGAGGGCCATAATTTGCTTGGTTGTCTCTTTCCCCTTTTTTATGAGTGTTTCCAGGGAGTTCTCATCCACTTTACTTTTGCATTTTTGTGGATTAGTTTTCATTTTAATCTCTCCTAACATTAACGAGTTTTCAGTTGGTTTTTGTCTGTGCAGTGACTTGTCTGCGAACTGTTGGTATGAGGTTTTGCTATTACTGGTGGTTTGCTTCAGGCTGGCTTGTTTTGATTACTCTTTTGTTAGCCTTTGCTGTTGCTTCATGTGTGTTTTTTTGTTGCTGCGTCCTTATATTCTGTCTTAGTTGTGCTTTTGGTTGGCTCATTTTGGATGGCAGGCTGCTGCCGTGACTGCTCTGCTATTTTTTGCTCTTTCTATCCTGGAGTA
Organism: Hemerocallis citrina; assembly: GCA_017893485.1. Classification (NCBI taxonomy): domain Eukaryota; kingdom Viridiplantae; phylum Streptophyta; class Magnoliopsida; order Asparagales; family Asphodelaceae; genus Hemerocallis; species Hemerocallis citrina. Next base: position 165,742 of record JACEHZ010000194.1, on the reverse strand, counting down.
GGCGGAGTTTGGCTACATGTAATCCCTGTTTCCGATTGTACGGATTATTGTCCTTTGTATATTTATTGGTATCTTTTCCTCCTAATTTATTGTATTTAGGCCCTTGTCACATTGTGGGCTCACTAATTTCAATTAATTATTGTATTATTGCATTTTGGCCGATTCATATGAAAGCCCAACCCATCTCCCTTACTGTATATTGGACCCAAAGCTTAGTCTACCCAAACCCAGACCTCCCTAACTAAAACCCCAGACTCCTTCTCCCCTCAATCCCAGGTATTTCTAACTCCCCATTATCTTCTCTTTATTTTATTATATTAAAACTTCCCCCACTCTCCCAAAAATCAGAACTACTACAAACAACCCACACTCTCCCTCTCTCTCCCGTTCTCTCTCCCTCTCCTATTTTCCAAACCCAAACAAACCAACCCTCCCGCTCAATCTTTCTTCCTCCTTCTTACCTTCACCCAAAACAGAACAAACCCAACTCCCCATCGCAAACTCCATCACCATCCCCGTAGCCAACTCCGACACCATCACTCCATTGCCGTCGCTCTCTCCCTAGCACCTCGATCACATTCTCCACATCTCAATGAGCTCCCCATTGCATTGCCATTGCCATCCAAATGCCGTCGAAGCTGTCGCCATCCTCCTCTATTTTCGAGTGAAAACAGGGCCAGCCGCCTCCGCCATCAGAACCCCCCGCTTGCACCGTCCTGGTGTTGCATCGCTTCCCGACCAATGCCGCCACACATCGCCGTCGCAAACCCCAGGGCATTCATCGCGCCGTTCGCCCTCATTCTCTCTCTCTCCCCGATCGAAGGAAGAAGGCGATCGGCGATTCGTAGCTTTTGCTGTCCGCTGTTTTGCCGAACTCGATCCCAGTCCGCTGTTTGCTGTTCGGGTCTGATCCGCTACGTGGAGGAATTCTGAGTGGCTGTGGTTGCTAATCTGTGTTTTGCCACACCAGATCCCATTTCGCTATCCCGTGTTCGGATCGGATCCGGTGTGGGAATTTGGAGTTGTTGTTGCTTTACTGGTTGCTTCTTCGCACGCATTTTGCACGTGTTTCTTGGGATTGCTCCCCGGGATTTTGATCCCGTTATTCTTATTAAATTATCGAATCGTCTACAAGAAAAAGGCAAGTCCACTTGAACTCTCTTATTATTCTAGTTCAAGATTTTTGATCTCTATGCACGTAGTTCCATCTCAAATTATTCTAATTTGCCTTGTGTCCCTTCCGTTAAGAGTATCGAGGGTTTACACGAGCTAACCCGATGTACTCTTGATTTCTTATTATTATCCATTGACTCAAACCCAAGCCTAGACACATACTTGACATGAATAAAATAAATAGAACTTGTACATGAGAAAATACATCGTGATTAAATACATGTTGTTACTTGAGATCTTGTAACTTGAACTCGACATGATAAACTTGACTTGTATACTGGAAAAATTCGCATTACTTGCGGTAGATTGGTCTTGCTACATGCATGATACAATAACTCGTTAATTACCCGCCTTGATGAATACATGTGTAATAACTTTTATGAATTTTGCTGCTTGTACTGTTTTGCACAGAGGTTTCGACCATGTTAACTTGAGAATTAGCACAACTGATACAAAAGAAAGTTTTAGCCTACTGAGTCTATTTTCCAACCCAAGTGATGGATCCTGATTCGGAGTCCCGAGCTGTGAGATATCATCTTTTTAGTTTCTGTTGGTCTGCATTTTTCAGACTGCAGAATTATTGTAACATCGACATATTTGATAGTAAAATACCATGTAAAAAGTATTAGAATGCTATGAATTTTTCCAGAAACCTTATAGACATGCTGAGGGTTCACCTCAAATTTTTGTAGATTTTTATAGTGTATTTATACCATGTTTCTACCCCTTAGAAGTTGACATCTAGTTGCTGCCAGAACAGCTAAACTGCAAAGAATAGAGTTTTTAACCAAGATAAAGTCAAAAATAGCAGAAAGTTACTGAACATAAATCGTAGCCCTATCTGTCTAGATGTCCACAGCATCCTGGAAGTTCGAATTTGGAGTTGTAGTCTAGGAATTATCCCAGTTTTAGTGCAACTGTGTCGGCTGTTCCAGATTTGCTATTTCTTATTTATTTTGTGCAGTGCATCATATTGCTGCATTATTATCATCCCCTTGAAATTCTTATAACCACCTGCATGTACATATATGACTTAGTAATAAAATACTAAACAAACTGGGGTTTCTAAGGGTTGACCTAGTAGTGGACAGTCTCAGAAAATGTACTCGGTAGGGCCCTCTTGTTACATGAACTTGACATGGAAGGTGGAGAATTACTTGTGGAGACGTGAAATTGTTATCTTGTTATCTTGTTGTCGTGATACACCGAGTACACGCTCTGTAGACCCCACCACGAAGTCTAAAACGAACACTGTTGTGTGTGCACTGAACCTGTGGTATGGGACACAGTAGTACGTGTACTAGATAGGAGAAACAACTTGATAATAGACCTAGTTGACATGTATATATACTTGACTAAGACCATTACTATTAGTACCATTATTGTCCTTGCAAATTGATCTTGATTCATATTCCCACATGCACCTTACTCCTTTACTCTCTGTTTTCACTACTTGCTGTCCGTACTTGCTCTAAGGACATTTCTTTTTCTTCTTTAGTTAACCCAGCTACAGGTGAGCCTGGAGATTTACCAGAAGACATTGGCGAGCAGTATTTCTAGTTTGGAGAAGGAGATGCATTAGAATAAACAATTTCCTTTCATGTTTTATTATCTTGTTGCAATTCATCTACTTAAACTTGTATCCTGGGCTTTTGACCCGTAACTACTATTTGTTTTCTCAGCATTGATTATCATGTTGGATTATTAAATTCTTGAATTCAGATATTGTTCTGTGATGTTATTATCTGCATGGTTGTGATTTAATTTTCTGAGTGTTATTGAGTTGAGACTGGTACAGCTTATGAATGATGTTAATATCATTCGCTGGGCCTTCATCACGAGCTCGTATTCCCGTATTTTGGGAAGCATGGCGTGACAGGTTTTTAGTGGTATCAGAGCCTGGGTTTTGAGTAGTATGTCGATTAAACATGACTATCTTTACGAAGGTCTGACTTTGATTGGTGTATTACTCGACCTTGGTTCTAACCAGGTTTAACTCAACAATATGTATATCACGCGAATCACATGAACATGTAATAACCAACATACTTGTCTTACTTGATTGCTGATTGATTCCTTCATATTCAGTTTCTTCATTCCCTAATTGTTCTGTTCCTTCCATCTATTCTTACTCATGCAATCTATATACTAATTATATTTTCTATGAAGCAGACCATGGTTAGGAAGGATATTCGCTCTTCCCGTTCTGAAGATGACCCGATGGGAGAGCCCACTATTGTGCAAATTGTGCAGATGCTTAGGGGCAGCTCTTCTTCTTCCCAGCAGAGGGAAGAAAGGTCTGAGAACTCAGCTGTGCTTCAAGCACTGCAGCAGATGATGGCGCTGCAGCAGGAACACAATGAGCTAATTAGGGCCAATCTGGAGGCCGTAAATCGGGTTACTGCGGGACCCGCTCCAGGACAGCTACCACCCTGGCCTGGTATGGTAGCTGACTTTGTAAGATTGCACCCGGACAAGTTCTCGGGTACGGAGACACTTCTAGAGGCCGAGCAGTGGCTGATTCACACAGAACAGCTACTACAAGCAGCGCGAGTCGCCGATGTGGACCGTGTGGATGTGGTGAGCATCCAGCTGACTGATCTTGCCCGTATCTGGTGGCAAGTTGAAGCCGAAAGGTTAGAGAGGCCCATTGCATGGACTACCTTCACTGGGAGTTTTATGGTCAATTTCTTCCCCAGCATCACTAAAGCCGAGATGGAGCAACAATTCGTTTCCTTGACTCAGGTTCAGTAATGTTATTTAAGTCATTTATTGTTGCCTACTACATATGTGACGGTATTAATTAAAACATTACTTGACTCAGGAGAATCGAACGGTGGATGAGTACGCTGTAGAGTTTATTCTTCTCAGCTGCTTTGCACCTTCCATGATTGCAAACGAGGAAGATCAAGCTCGCAGATTCCTTTTGGGGCTTCATCTAGACCTCCATAACCAGTTGGTGGTCCACCGCCATCGCACTTATGCAGATATTCTTGATGCTTCAAGGGTCCAGGAACAAGCTCACAGAAGAACCAATGTTACTCAGCAAGGGGGCAGTACCCCACCTTCTCTCGATCTGCTGTGGGGCCTGTTCGGAGGCCAGCTCCAACCCCACCTGTGAGAGTGCAGCCATATCAACCTGTTGTTCCGACATGTACCTTCTACAACCGAGTTGGGCACTTGCACAAGGATTGCCGCCGAGCCAACCGCCTGAGCCTTACGTGCGGGAGCATTGACCACATCATGCGGGACTGCCCCAGGAATAGACCCGTTGCACCAGCTGGAGGTCCAACTCAGTTTGGAGCACCAGTCCGACCTCAGGTGAGGCCACCTCTCCCTCCATAGAGACGTGCCTTTGTTCACCAAAGGATGACTCCTAGGGAAGGTCAGGTGGGAGGTCGTGGTCAGGCCTTTAACTTGACCGCGGCAGAAGCTGAGGTAGCTACTGGAGTAGTTGCAGGTATGTTGTAGTTGCATAGTGTTATTTTCAGTTCTTGCATATTTCTATCTCTTTTCCTTGCTGTTTGATCTTTTGTACACTCTGCATGCATTCCCATTTCTTATTCATTGGATCTTTCTATTAGGCATTATTCTTGTGCATTCTCTTCCTTCCCATGTGTTGTTCGATTCTGGTGCAACCCATTCGTTTGTGTCCTCCCATTTTGTCGACCATCATCGATTGGCAAGCGATGACATGCCAGTAGCTTGGGACATTACTACGGGTGGAGGCACTATTGTTTGTTCTAAGGTGTGCAAGCGGAGTGCTCTACTGATTGGTGGCAGAGAGTTCGAAGCTGATCTAATTGTAATTAACAATTCGGGTTTCGACGTTATTCTGGGAATGGACTGGCTGGGAGTCACCCACACAGTGATCGACTGTCAAAAGAAGAAAGTGACCTTCAGGCTTCTTGGGCAACCTAAGTTCGAGTTCCATGCGGGTGAGACACCGTCTGCACGTGTCGAGAGCCCGATTTTCTCGAAGGCCGGTGCACCTGAGTCAATGTGCACTGATGGTGAAGTTGCGCTCGTGGTTGTGCAGGAATTTCTTGATGTATTCCCTGATGAGTTGCCCGGAATTCCACCAGATCGAGACGTAGTGTTCAGCATTGAAGTTCAGCCAGGCACTACACCAATCTCGAAGAGCCCGTATCGCATGGCGCCAGTTGAATTGGCCAACCTGAAGGTACGTATCCAGGAGTTATTGGAAAGAGGCTTTATCAGGCCAAGTGTTTCACCGTGGGGAGCTCCAGTGTTGTTCTCCAACAAGAAGGATGGTAGTCACAGGCTCTACATCGACTATCGGAAGCTGAACCAGGTTACGGTGAAGAACAGGTACCCATTGCCAAGAATTGATGATTTGTTCGATCAGCTGGGAGGTGCATCCATGTTCTCGAAGCTGGATCTTCGCTCGGGTTATCATCAAGTCAAAATAAAGACTGAAGATATTCCGAAGACAGCATTCCGCACAAGATATGGACATTATGAATTTTTGGTGATGCCCTTCGGTGTTACTAATGCACCGGTAGTATTTATGAGCCTGATGAACAGGGTATTCTCGCCGTTCTTGGACCGGTTTGTCGTTGTGATCATAGACGACATCCTGGTGTATTCGCAAAACAAGGAAGATCATGCCAAGCACTTGAGAATTGTCTTGCAGACGCTGAGAGAGAATCAGTTGTACGGGAAGCTCAGGAAGTGCAAGTTCTGGCTGAATCGTATTGCTTTCTTGGGTCATGTTATCTCTGGTGAAGGTGTATCAGTTGATCCGTCGAAGATCTCTGCTATCAAGGATTGGCCAGTGCCGAAGTCAGTCCCAGAAGTGCAGAGTTTCCTTGGATTGGCAGGATATTATAGGAAGTTCGTTCAAGACTTCTCAAAGATTGCAGGACCTTTGACCAACTTGACGAAGAAGGAGCAGAGATTTGTCTGGGACAATGCTTGTGAGGAAGCTTTTGTGGAATTGAAGAACCGGTTGACATCAGCACCTGTGCTGACGGTACCAGACAGTTCTGGGGGATTCGTGATTCACTGCAATGCTTCGGGTAAAGGATTGGGTGCAGTTCTGATGCAGAAAGGTAGAGTGGTAGCTTATGCTTCGAGGAAGTTGAGACCGCATGAAAAGAACTACCCTACCCACAATCTAGAACTTGCAGCTGTGGTATTCGCTCTGAAATTATGGAGGCACTATTTGCTTGGAGATATAGTGGAAATTTTTACAGATCTCAAGAGTCTCAAATATGTGTTCACGCAGAAGGAGCTGAACATGAGACAGAGAAGATGGTTAGAACTGATGGCAAATTTCGACATCGATTTGCAGTACCACCCGGGCAAGGTAAATCTGGTACCCGATGCTCTGAGTATACCACCCGGGCAAGGTAAATCTGGTACCCGATGCTCTGAGTAAGAGGCCTGCTGCAATGTTTCTGACCAAGCAAAAGGAGATATTAGAAGATATGAGGAGGCTGGAATTGGAAGTGGTCCTCCCAGGTGTAGTGTCGCAGTGTATGATGTTGCAGTTGCAGTTGTCGTTAGTGGAGCAGATCAAGGCAGCTCAGGCAGATGATCAGCAATTGCAGGAATTCCGTAGTGAAGTGGAAGCAGGTCTGAGGTCTGATTTGGTCGTTCATTCAGACGGGTCACTCCGTTTTGGCTCTAGGTTGTGTGTTCCTAGATGTGAAGTCAGGCAGAGACTACTGGAGGAAGCACATTGGTCTCCATACTCTATTCATCCAGAAGGTACCAAAATGTACAGAGATTTAAAGCAGCACTTTTGGTGGCATGGAATGAAAAGGGCTGTGGCAAGGTTTGTGTCACAATGTCTGATTTGTCAACAAGTGAAGGTGGAGCATCAAAGGACCGCTGGACTGTTGTAACCTCTTCCGATTCCAGAATGGAAATGGGAGAATATTACTATGGATTTCGTGATAGCATTGCCTAGGAGTCCCAAAGGTCATAACGCTATCTGGGTGATAGTGGACCGGCTGACGAAGAGTGCCCACTTCATCCCATTCAGGGTGGGTCAGTTTACTGAGAGTCTGGCAGAACGGTATATTCAAGAGGTAGTGAGACTGCATGGTGTTCCCGTCAGCATCGTATCCGACAGGGATACGAGATTCAGATCTCAGTTCTGGGAGAGCCTTCAGCCGAGTTTGGGGAGCAAGTTGAACTATAGCACGGCATTTCACCCCCAGATGGATGGACAGTCCGAAAGGACGATTCAGACACAGGAGGATATGTTGCGATCCTGTGTTCTGCAATTTGGTGGTTCTTGGGAGGATCATTTACACCTGGTCGAGTTCTCATATAATAACAGTTATTAGGCAAGTATCAATGCAGATCTGTTTGAAGCACTCTATGTTCGTAAATGTAGGTCCCCAGTCTGTTGGGACGATATTGGCGAGAGGAAACTCTTGGGACCAGAGTTGATTACGAAGACAATTGATGCAGTAGCTCAAATCAGGAAGCATCTGCAAGCCGCTCAGGATCGGCAGAAGAAATGGGCTGACTGTCGTCGCCAACCTTTGGAGTTTGAGACAAGTGATCATGTGTTTCTGAAGGTATCACCTTGGAAAGGCGTCATCCGGTTTGGTGGTGGAGGTAAGCTGAGTCCCCGATTCATTGGCCCTTTTGATATTGTGGAGCATGTGGGCAAGGTAGCCTACCAACTTGCATTACCACCGGCCTTGTCTGGAGTTCATGACGTATTCCACGTCTCTCAGCTTAGGAAGTATGTTAAAGACGACAGCCATGTGATTGACTACTCAGAGTTGTCTATGAGACCAGACTTGTCTTGCGAAGTCCAGCCAGTTGCTATTCTGGACAGACGTGAGAAAGTGTTGAAGAACAAAGTGATCAAACTCGTTCGTGTCTCCTGGAATCCTCACTCTCCCGGTGAGTCGACTTGGGAATTGGAGGAAGAAATTCAGAAGAAATTTCCTCATCTCTTTGAGTAGTTGTATGTTGTCTTGGTTGTTTGCTTTTCCTTTTCTTTTCTCGAGGTACCTACGATCCACCGATTTGAATTTCGATGACGAAATTGTTCTTGTAAGGTGGGTAGGATTTGTAACCCCCGTTTCCGATTGTACAGATTATTGTCCTTTGTATTTTTATTGATATCTTTTCCTTCTAATTTATGGTATTTGGGCCTTTGTCACATTGTGGTCTCACTAATTCCAATTAATTATTCTATTATTGTATTTTGGCCCATTCATATGAAAGCCCAACCCATCTCCCTTATTGGATATTGGACCCAAAGCTTAGTCTACCCAAACCCAGACCTCCCTAACTAAAACCCCAGACTCCATCTCCCCTCAATTCCACATATCTCTAACTCCCCATGATCTTCTCTTTATTTTATTATATTAAAACTTCCCCCACTCTCCCACAAATCAGAACTACTACAAACAACCCACTCTCTCTCTCCCATTCTCTCTCCCTCTCCTGTTTTCCAAACCCAAACAAACTAACCCTCCCGCTCACTCCTTCTTCCTCCATCTCACCTTCACCCAAAGCAGAACAAACCCAACTCCCCATCGCTAACTCCATCACCATCCCCATAGCCAACTCCGACACCACCACTCCATTGCCGTCGCTCTCTCCTTAGCACCTCGATCACATTCTCCACATCGCAGCGAGCTCCCCATTGCATCGCCACTGCCATCCAAATGCCGTCGAAGCCGTCGCCATCCTCCTCTGTTTTCGAACGAAAACAGGGCTAGCCGCTTCCGCCGTCAGAACCCCCCGCTCGCGCCATCCTGGTGTTCGTCGCTTCCCGACCAACGCCGCCACACATCGGCATCGCAAACCCCAGGGCATTCGTCGCTCCGTTCGCCCTCATTCTCTCTCTCTCTTCGATCGAAGGAAGAAAGCGATTGGCGATTGGTTGCTTTTGCTGTCTGCTGTTTTGCCGAACTCGATCCCAGTCCGCTGTTTGCTGTTCGGGTCTGATCCGCTACGTGGAGGAATTCTGAGTGGCTGCCATTGCTGTTCTGTGTTTTGCCACACTAGATCCCATTTCGCTATCCCTTGTTCGATCGGATCCGGTGTGGGAATTTGGAGCTGTTGTTGCTTTACTGGTTGCTTCTTCGCACGCATTTTGCACGTGTTTCTTGGGATTGCTCCCCGGGATTCTGATCCCGTTATTATTATTAAATTATCGAATCGTCTACAAGAAAAAGGCAAGTCCACTTGAACTCTCTTATTATTCTAGTTCAAGATTTTTGATCTCTATGCAAGTAGTTCCATCCCAAATTATTCTAATTTGCCTTGTGTCCCTTCCGTTAGGAGTATCGAGGGTTTATACGAGCTAACCCGACATACTCTTGACTTCTTATTATTATCCATTGACTCAAACCCAAGCCTAGACACATACTTGACATGAATAAAATAAATAGAACTTGTACATGAGAAAATACATCGTGATTAAATATATGTTGTTACTTGAGATCTTGTGACTTGAACTCGACATGATAAACTTGACTTGTATACTGGAAAAATTCACATTACTTGCTGTACATTAGTCTTGATACATGCATGATACAATAACTCGTTAATTACCCGCCTTGATGAATACATGTGTAAAAACTTTTATGAATTTTGCTGCTTGTACTGTTTTGCACAGAGGTTTCGATCCTGTTAACTTGAGAATTAGCACAACTGATACAAAAGAGAGTTTTAGCGTACTGAGTCTATTTTCCAAACCAAGTGACGGATCCTGATTCGGAGTCCCAAGCTGTGAGATATCATCTTTTTAGTTCCTGTTGGTCTGTATTTTTCAGACTGCAGAATTATTGTAACATCGACATATTTGATAGTAAAATACCATGTAAATAGTATTAGAATGCTATGAAATTTTCCAGGAACCTTATAGACATGCTGAGGGTTCACCTCAAATTTTTGTAGATTTTTATAGTGTATTTATACCATGTTTCTATCCCTTAGAAGTTGACATCTAGTTGCTGCCAAAACAGCTAAACTGCAAAGAATAGAGTTTTTAACCTAGATAAAGTCAAAACTAGCAGAATGTTACTGAACATAAATCGTAGCCCTATCAATATAGATGTCCACAGCATCCTGGAAGTTCGAATTTGGAGTTGTAGTCTAGGAATTATCCGTTTCAGTGCAACTGTGTCGGCTGTTCCAGATTTGTTATTTCTTGTTTATTTTGTGCAATGCATCATATTGCTGCATTATTATCATCCCCTTGACATTCTTATAACCACTTGCATGTACATATATGACTTAGTAATAAAATACTAAACAAGCTGGATGTAACGCCCCGAATTTAAAATAAGGACAAACTCGGGATTTCACAGGATCTTTACTTCACTTCGTACAATTTTACAAGGAATATTTAAAACTTTTTATTCACAATACATCAGAGTTCAATTACAACTTGGTTTTGCACAGCGGAAGAATGAAATTTACAATAAAACATTTACAACATCTTTAAAATAAAACAGCATCAGCATATCCACTTTATAGCTCCATGAATAGTCCTTTACCTGCATGTTAATCTGTGGGCACGTCAGTTACTTACAACTGACGAAATGTTATACACGGCTATCCTCTCTATGCCGGGAATTGTATAACGATCTCATACTTTAACAAATCACAAACAAAGATTGAATGAACAAGTAAAGTGTCAAAGGTGATTATTCTAAACATAAGTGTATGTCATGCCTTAATGCCTAATGCACACAATTCTACACTAGGATGACACTAATGCACACTTGTTCAGATTCTATGCATCCCATACTACATAGGTCTGAGGGCAAGTGCCTACGTACTCCACATTAAAGGGTTCGATCCCTCGCCATGAGACTACCCAGTAATAAAACAAGTTTTAGAGTTATTTCACAGATACGGATCTCAGCCTCCCTGGCTAGCCTCCCTGGCTTATATTAACAGATCCCAGCCTCCCTGGCTATTATATCGTGATGATAATCCCGTAAATGCCCTTCTAGCCCCGGTATATACATATTCTTTGGAGTATGGTAAACATCCGTCGACTACCCTAAGTCCCGGATAAAATACAGCCCATCTCCTATGGGGCAACCACAGTCCACCAACTGGGTCTATAGCCACGGAGATCCACCGCCGACTATATAGAAGCACTCATTTACGTTTGCACAAGTTTATCACATCTTCACTTAAGTGCCTAATTATTTTTAGTTCAAGACATGAATATGTTATCACCCTAGAATCAGTTTTACCTCATACCGGATTTATTCACAAAATACGAGATCGCCCGACGGCATTATCTCAAAATCATATCAATTCTTTCTTTCAAAATTACCGGTAACCGAAGTCTTACTAATTCTTAATCATAATCTTTCATGTACAAGAAACATGGGTACACATACCCTTTTGTAATCATGTCATAAACTTATATAATTTCATGTCTCTAACTTATCCATACTTTAATCAATGTCTCATCTTTGCATCACTCATGATTCATTCGTTCACAATCTTTGAAAACAATAATTCTTTTCATGACATAAATCCATCACTTTATGTCTCTTTAGCAACTTAAGCACATATAATATATCTCAACCACATTAACCTTTCTTAAATAAAATTTAGAGTATAACCTTTTCAAAAGAAAAATCATTTCACACAATGATAAATCTCATACTCTTTAATAATTAAAATCTTAAGTCAGAAACTCATTATCCAATTTGAGCATGTATACTAATCAAGTATTCAATTTAAAAGAAATAATCTCCTTGAGACAATTTATTCTCATACCAACACTTTACTTTTCTTCTAAAAATCTAAATTATGCTCTTAAGTAATCTCTACTTCTCTACTATTATAACGGGAGAAGGCCTTAATGTATTTTGTCCTCAACCCAAATAATTACCGAGCTGATCCACTTTCGAAATTATTTACCAAACAGGTCCACTTGCGAAAATATTTACCCGACTGACCCATAACAGTTTTTTTTTTCTTTTTACCTAAAAATCGTTTATCCAAAGATCCAACACTTTATGATATTGAAATAAACTTTCTCTTGACTGAGATAAATTTTAAAAACAGTAGCAAATCTCATTTCAAACTCTTTTTAAAATATGTATTTTTATTTTTAAATAATTTCCCTTCTCATTCTAAATATAGATTTTGCCTTTATCTCAAAACTTGATTTCTAAGAGTTTTATTCATGAAGACTAGTTTATGTGCTCCCCATCAAACTAATTAAACTTGGCAATAAAGACGAACAAGTCTCTTAATCATCAAGGATAATTCTTTTATGAAAGAAAATTTTATTTTTACATAACAACATGCAATAGTAGACATATTTTGTGGTAACGTTCTAATATATCTTTCTTTCTTTCTTCATTTGACTAATCATGGTATCAAGTATAAATTTAGTATAACACTATTACACATGAATCGTATATTCAACACATACAAATTTCCTAAGCATATAAACAAGATTCATAATATAAAGCATTTCTTCTTTTTAATTAGCATGATATTATCTATAATTAGAAAGTAGAGAACACCCACTTTTATGTTTTACTACTCATTTTTCATCACATACAAAAGTGTAAATTAAATCTACTTTTCATATCTCATTCAAAACATACATTCTCCCAAGATGAAGTTTTAACATGAATCATGGTATCAAACATCAAAATCCCATATTATTCATAGCATGTATTTTAGCATAAAAATTTACCTACATAACAATATCATCTCATAAGATTAATTTATAATTTTTAGCATGATATTTCTACAACTAGAAAGTAAGAAATCACCCACCTTTTGAAGCTTGAACAATTGGAAAAATGATCACCACTTCTACCTCCAAGACTCCTAGCTCTTCTCCTCCTAGCAATGGCCTCCAAGCACAACACTCTCTTCTCTCTTGTTTCTCTTGTTTATTTTATTTTTGGTGTGAAAAAGAATGAGAAATGAGTTGCTATTTATAGGACAATGCTAGGGACTATATTGCAAAATCTCCCACCTAATAACTTTTCATTTTAATTCTCTTTTTAATTCTCACCTCTTCATATTTTTAACTCCTAAAACTCCCAACCTCTCATCTCCCCACTCTCCATGAACTTAACCACTCCATTAATCCCCTCCCCTAGCCCACAAAATGGTCCAAATACATTTGTGTGTGCATGCATACATGCACAAACAAATATGAACACATTTCTATAACTCAAAAATGTGTACTAATATTGTAACTTGTCATGTATAACTTAATTTGTGATTTTAATAATGGGCTTGCTACATGGGCTCATTTCTAATTAATTAGTTTGATTATCTAGTGGGCTTGCTACATGGGCTCATTTTATTCAACTAATTTAATTATCCTAGTGGGCTCTCTTTTTAATTAGTCTATTGGGCTAGAATTTAACTTTAAGTCCATGGATCAAAAGAAAGGCTAAATAAAACTAATGCATGCTAAAAATAGTAAAATGAGAGTAGCAAAATGAGAATAAAAATTTGCACGTGCACCATACGTGCAAAAATTGAAAAATGCATTTTAATCAAAACAAGGGGAAAATAAATTTTCGTTTTATAAAATAGATTTAAATACATAAGAATAAATAATTTAAACCTATAGAAAATATTATACATAGTGGTGGAAACACGTGCATCAAAAACACGTAAAAAGCACGTAAATCCCAGGGATTGAAATATTATATTTTAGTTGACTGAAATCAATACGGAAAATGTATAAATAGTACGAATCCAAAATATGTAATGAAACACATTACAAAATATACGTGCGTAGCACCCAGGGGCAAAATTGTAATTTCCAATTTTGCGGGGTGTTACACTCTCCCCCCCTTAGAGTAGTTCCGTCCCCGGAACTCGCTAAGGTAAAGATTGTATTTTGTACACGTCAAAGAAAATATTATTCTTGTATTTAGGAAACTGCAAACTTTAAAATATGCAACGAGAAAAATAAGATAAACTCTATATAGGAAAATTATGAATATTCAAATGTTACAAGGCATAACAAGAAAAATAGGAAAATGGCATAGGAAATGAAATGTGACAGTAGACAGAATAGTTTGAGAGAAATTTTCGTATACAAATAATATTAGGTAAGCTATTGGATAAAAGGGAAAGTTGATTAAGTTGTTAATTTCGTAATAGTTCGGAAAACAATGTGGCGAAGAAACATAGTCAATAGGTAATTCGGAAAAATTTATCAATGTAATAAACTGTAGAAAATTTACAAAATATATGAAGAAATCGAATTAACATTTTAAAACGAGACCATTGAATAAGAGTTTGGAAAAATAAATGGAAATGAGACTTAGTTGAAAGTATTAATAAAATGACTTTGTATATCAACTAATAAAATAGTTTGTAAGGTAACTATAACAATTATACACACAATTTGAAAAAATAAAAGGCATGCGTCGAAATACTTTTGAATATACAAAATTTTGTAGTGATGAAAATAATTTATAACATTAAGACAAAATAGTGTAAAGCACATACACGAGATGAAAACACAATTGGAAACAATAATTATATAGTATAGCAAATTAGGACAATAGACATAAACCATTATATACAAAAATATTAATGTAGTAATTAGACGGGGGCAAAATGATATGTATAATAAGAATATTGAAATATATGACATATATAGAAATCATTGGAAAAATATATGTAATACTAAGAATGTAAAGACAGTTAAAATTTGAGAAAAGATAATGTATAAATCGTGAGTATGTGCAATGTAAGACTATAAAAGTAATGAGTAGCGATTAATAGGAAAATGAATTTATCAAAACAAATATGCAATAATAGTACCGAATGTAAACAAATAAAACAATAGTAGGTCACATTTATATAGGTAGAAAATCTTGTTAAAAACATATAGAATAAGATATTATAGTATCATAGGAATCAAAATCATATAAAATGATTGCTCCTAAGAAAACTTCATAAGAAAAATCCAAAATAATACATGAAGAAAATATTGGTTGCAATATTAGTTTAATAAACGGCAATTTAAAACTTGACAAAATACGTAAAGTAATAGTAGATATAAACGGTTAAACATAAAGTGACGTAAATACATGAAAGAAGAAATTTTAAGTTTGAAAAACAAGTTTAAAATATCAAGACTAAGGAAGATAGACAAATAATAAATATTCAAATGATTTAATACCATAAGAAAATATTTATTTGAAAAATATTGACTACGGAGAAAGTACCATGATAAAAATCTACAAAATAATTTGAGAGGGAAGTGTGTAAGGTATCATGAATGACGGTCCAAGCTACCACGCTTCCACTGCGCCACTCTGATACCCAGGAGAAAATGTGCTCGCATACACTCTCATATCAATGTATACGAGAAAAACATCATGAATGAAAGTCAATAACTACTGCATTCACGACTCCAGCCATCCAAAAGAAAAAGAAAATATCAGTGCATAGAGCAACACAAATGTAAATCACTTACATTTAAATCTCTATAGACTGAAACTCACACTCTAGTGTCCGCAGGAATAATATTGTAACTACTCAATAAGGTGTCACGGGTTCTAAACTATAGTTAATGATCTTACTACTCTTCCTAAACAAATCTTTAGTCTATCAGGTTCTGATTTACTTGGGTTAGCTGTAGGAGTCGGTTCCCAGCTAGCGGTGGTCCGAAGACGCTTAAATACCGTGTCGCTTAGGGCTGTTTACACCCGGTTGACAGAAGGACTCCTTTAGCTTGTTCCCAAATTTATCGTCACTTTTTATCGTTCCTTATAAACTTGTACTACTTGTGAAGCATGCTCTGATACCATCTGTAACGCCCCGAATTTAAAATAAGGACAAACTCGGGATTTCACAGGATCTTTACTTCACTTCGTACAATTTTACAAGGAATATTTAAAACTTTTTATTCACAATACATCAGAGTTCAATTACAACTTGGTTTTGCACAGCGGAAGAATGAAATTTACAATAAAACATTTACAACATCTTTAAAATAAAACAGCATCAGCATATCCACTTTATAGCTCCATGAATAGTCCTTTACCTGCATGTTAATCTGTGGGCACGTCAGTTACTTACAACTGACGAAATGTTATACACGGCTATCCTCTCTATGCCGGGAATTGTATAACGATCTCATACTTTAACAAATCACAAACAAAGATTGAATGAACAAGTAAAGTGTCAAAGGTGATTATTCTAAACATAAGTGTATGTCATGCCTTAATGCCTAATGCACACAATTCTACACTAGGATGACACTAATGCACACTTGTTCAGATTCTATGCATCCCATACTACATAGGTCTGAGGGCAAGTGCCTACGTACTCCACATTAAAGGGTTCGATCCCTCGCCATGAGACTACCCAGTAATAAAACAAGTTTTAGAGTTATTTCACAGATACGGATCTCAGCCTCCCTGGCTAGCCTCCCTGGCTTATATTAACAGATCCCAGCCTCCCTGGCTATTATATCGTGATGATAATCCCGTAAATGCCCTTCTAGCCCCGGTATATACATATTCTTTGGAGTATGGTAAACATCCGTCGACTACCCTAAGTCCCGGATAAAATACAGCCCATCTCCTATGGGGCAACCACAGTCCACCAACTGGGTCTATAGCCACGGAGATCCACCGCCGACTATATAGAAGCACTCATTTACGTTTGCACAAGTTTATCACATCTTCACTTAAGTGCCTAATTATTTTTAGTTCAAGACATGAATATGTTATCACCCTAGAATCAGTTTTACCTCATACCGGATTTATTCACAAAATACGAGATCGCCCGACGGCATTATCTCAAAATCATATCAATTCTTTCTTTCAAAATTACCGGTAACCGAAGTCTTACTAATTCTTAATCATAATCTTTCATGTACAAGAAACATGGGTACACATACCCTTTTGTAATCATGTCATAAACTTATATAATTTCATGTCTCTAACTTATCCATACTTTAATCAATGTCTCATCTTTGCATCACTCATGATTCATTCGTTCACAATCTTTGAAAACAATAATTCTTTTCATGACATAAATCCATCACTTTATGTCTCTTTAGCAACTTAAGCACATATAATATATCTCAACCACATTAACCTTTCTTAAATAAAATTTAGAGTATAACCTTTTCAAAAGAAAAATCATTTCACACAATGATAAATCTCATACTCTTTAATAATTAAAATCTTAAGTCAGAAACTCATTATCCAATTTGAGCATGTATACTAATCAAGTATTCAATTTAAAAGAAATAATCTCCTTGAGACAATTTATTCTCATACCAACACTTTACTTTTCTTCTAAAAATCTAAATTATGCTCTTAAGTAATCTCTACTTCTCTACTATTATAACGGGAGAAGGCCTTAATGTATTTTGTCCTCAACCCAAATAATTACCGAGCTGATCCACTTTCGAAATTATTTACCAAACAGGTCCACTTGCGAAAATATTTACCCGACTGACCCATAACAGTTTTTTTTTTCTTTTTACCTAAAAATCGTTTATCCAAAGATCCAACACTTTATGATATTGAAATAAACTTTCTCTTGACTGAGATAAATTTTAAAAACAGTAGCAAATCTCATTTCAAACTCTTTTTAAAATATGTATTTTTATTTTTAAATAATTTCCCTTCTCATTCTAAATATAGATTTTGCCTTTATCTCAAAACTTGATTTCTAAGAGTTTTATTCATGAAGACTAGTTTATGTGCTCCCCATCAAACTAATTAAACTTGGCAATAAAGACGAACAAGTCTCTTAATCATCAAGGATAATTCTTTTATGAAAGAAAATTTTATTTTTACATAACAACATGCAATAGTAGACATATTTTGTGGTAACGTTCTAATATATCTTTCTTTCTTTCTTCATTTGACTAATCATGGTATCAAGTATAAATTTAGTATAACACTATTACACATGAATCGTATATTCAACACATACAAATTTCCTAAGCATATAAACAAGATTCATAATATAAAGCATTTCTTCTTTTTAATTAGCATGATATTATCTATAATTAGAAAGTAGAGAACACCCACTTTTATGTTTTACTACTCATTTTTCATCACATACAAAAGTGTAAATTAAATCTACTTTTCATATCTCATTCAAAACATACATTCTCCCAAGATGAAGTTTTAACATGAATCATGGTATCAAACATCAAAATCCCATATTATTCATAGCATGTATTTTAGCATAAAAATTTACCTACATAACAATATCATCTCATAAGATTAATTTATAATTTTTAGCATGATATTTCTACAACTAGAAAGTAAGAAATCACCCACCTTTTGAAGCTTGAACAATTGGAAAAATGATCACCACTTCTACCTCCAAGACTCCTAGCTCTTCTCCTCCTAGCAATGGCCTCCAAGCACAACACTCTCTTCTCTCTTGTTTCTCTTGTTTATTTTATTTTTGGTGTGAAAAAGAATGAGAAATGAGTTGCTATTTATAGGACAATGCTAGGGACTATATTGCAAAATCTCCCACCTAATAACTTTTCATTTTAATTCTCTTTTTAATTCTCACCTCTTCATATTTTTAACTCCTAAAACTCCCAACCTCTCATCTCCCCACTCTCCATGAACTTAACCACTCCATTAATCCCCTCCCCTAGCCCACAAAATGGTCCAAATACATTTGTGTGTGCATGCATACATGCACAAACAAATATGAACACATTTCTATAACTCAAAAATGTGTACTAATATTGTAACTTGTCATGTATAACTTAATTTGTGATTTTAATAATGGGCTTGCTACATGGGCTCATTTCTAATTAATTAGTTTGATTATCTAGTGGGCTTGCTACATGGGCTCATTTTATTCAACTAATTTAATTATCCTAGTGGGCTCTCTTTTTAATTAGTCTATTGGGCTAGAATTTAACTTTAAGTCCATGGATCAAAAGAAAGGCTAAATAAAACTAATGCATGCTAAAAATAGTAAAATGAGAGTAGCAAAATGAGAATAAAAATTTGCACGTGCACCATACGTGCAAAAATTGAAAAATGCATTTTAATCAAAACAAGGGGAAAATAAATTTTCGTTTTATAAAATAGATTTAAATACATAAGAATAAATAATTTAAACCTATAGAAAATATTATACATAGTGGTGGAAACACGTGCATCAAAAACACGTAAAAAGCACGTAAATCCCAGGGATTGAAATATTATATTTTAGTTGACTGAAATCAATACGGAAAATGTATAAATAGTACGAATCCAAAATATGTAATGAAACACATTACAAAATATACGTGCGTAGCACCCAGGGGCAAAATTGTAATTTCCAATTTTGCGGGGTGTTACACTGGAATTTCTAAGGGTTGATCTAGTAGTGGACAGTCTCAGAAAATATACTCGGTAGGGCCCTCTTGTTACATGAACTTGACATGGAAGGTGGAGAATTACTTGTGGAGACGCGAACTTGTTATCTTGTTATCTTATTACATGAACTTGACATGGAAGGTGGAGAATTACTTGTGGAGACGTGAACTTGTTATCTTGTTATCTTGTTATCTTGTTGTCGTGATACACCGAGTACACGCTCTGTAGACCCCACCACGAAGTCTAAAACGATCACTGTTGTGTGTGCACTGAACCTGTGGTATGGGACGCATTAGTACGTGCACTAGATATGAGAAACAACTTGATAATAGACCTAATTGACATGTATATATACTTGACTAAGACCATTGCTATTAGTACCATTATTGTCCTTGCAATTTGATCTTGATTCATATTCCCACATGCACCTTACTCCTTTACTCTCTGTTTTCACTACTTGGTGTCCGTACTTGCTCTAAGGACATTTCTTTTTCTTCTTTAGTTAACCCAGCTACAGGTGAGCCTGGGGATTTACCAGAAAGCATTGGCGAGCAGTATTTCTAGTCTGGAGAAGGAGATGCATTAGAATAAACTATTTCCTTTCTTGTTTTATTATCTTGTTGCAATTCATTTAATTAAACTTGTATCCCAGGCTTTTGACCCGTAACTACTATTTGTTTTCTCAGTATTGATTATCATGTTGGATTATTAAATTCTTGAATTCAGATATTGTTCTGTGATATTATTATCTGAGTGGTTGTGATTTAATTTTCTGAGTATTGTTGAGTTGAGACTGCTACAGCTTATGAATGATGTTAATATCATTCGCTGGGCCTTCGTCACAAGCTCGTATTCCCGTATTTTGGAAAGCGGGGCGTGACACTATAGCTGTGATTCAGAGTTTTGAGTGCTGCAATTGTCTTGCTCTATTTCTTTGTACTCTGTCTATTCGTTTTCTCATTTGTTCGACTTATCTTACTCTAGATGTGTTTCCTTCTCTGGGCTGGTAGTTGTATTAATCAGTCATGATTTGGTGACTGGCTACTAGTGTAATCCTCACTCACTCTGTACTTCTCTTTCTATATATATATACTAGTAATATACACGGTGCGATGCACATATTAATTTTTTTTAAATATAAAGTAAGAACCCTGACTTACACGTGCAATGCATGTCTTAATAAATAAGATTATATATTTTTAAAACTAATTGTGAAGACTATAATGGGAGAGTTGAAGTTGCACGTGCATTGTATGTAAGTATGTAGATTTACAACTCAAACTCTTCCATTATAATAGTTATTATATATTATATTATAGATATAGATAGACAGTAATTTACACGCGTGATGCACATTTAATATATTTTAAAAAGTTAAAGTAAAAAATATGACGTAGTGATGACTCGAACATGAGACATCCTTCATATTAGTTATACACGTGCAATGCATGCGTTGATAGAGTTACAAATGATACTAAGGTTTTCTTCCATTATAATATTAGAGATTAGAGATATACTATATATCACATAAATAAATTAAAAAGTTAAAAAAGTTAGTATGTATAATTGTGAAATTCTTTGAATAGATGAGCTCGATATGAGCATGTTTCTCAGGAGAACAATTTAGCATGTATTTACTACTGAATTCACATGGGAACCAGACTAATCGGTTATTATGCAGAAAGAAAAAAAAAAGCACGTGAGAAGACCATCACTATAACATGTGAAAAACAAACTCTAAAGAAACATGCATCTATTGTCTATACATGAAGAGATTATTCCCTTCACATTAGGATCTACACTATGGCTGAATATTTCATAAGCTCGTGTTGGACTAGTCACATTTAGGGATGGCGAACGGGTCGTTCGGGCCGGGCCGGGCCCAACCCGTACGGGTTGGCACGAATACGTAGCCGGTCCGGGCCGGGTTGCACCCTTATACGGGCCGGGCCGGGCTACGTTTTCGTTTGGGTGGCCCGCCCAACCCGTGAACCCTTTAGGGTTCAACCCGGGTTGGCCCGTTTAATAATATATATATATATATATATATATATATATATATATATATATATATATATATATATATATTTTGGTAGCTTAAATTAAAATAATAATAATAATAATTTTACAAATGATGTATACAAACAACCATATCTTTGTTTGATGAATACTACAATTCTTCAAAAATTATAATACTAAGTAAGTAATAATACTAATAAGTAATAATACTACAATTCTTCAAATATCCCCAAATGATGTTTAATTATAATACTAAGTATGTAATTCAGTAATAATACTAATAAGTAATAATACTACAATTCTTCAAATATCCCCAAATGATGTTCAATTATAATACTAAGTAAGTAATAATACTAATAAACAAAAAAAATCGTAATAATAATAATAAGATTGAAAGAGTGAAATTGACAACAAATTTTGAAATTTTATTCATATGAATTTAAGTTATACAATTTGAACAATTTATAACGAAATGAAGAATTCAATTCACAAATAAGTTTTATACAATAACATATTTGTTATATACAATTTTAATTGAGTACAAGTTTTCTAATTTGACATAACAAGCAAAGCTATTGTTGTTGTTGTTGTTGTTGTTGTTGTTGTTGTTGTTGTTGTTCTTCGGGCGAGTTGCTCCCACTTGTGGAACTTGATAGTGCTTTCCCTTGCGTCCTATCTTCAGCCTTCAGCCAGTCTTCTGTGCAAACGAGCATCTCCAATGCCTCGGACTTCAACCGATTCCTGTAATCAGATAGAACCCTGCCACTTGTAGAAAATGCACTCTCAGAAGCAACTGTAGAGACAGGAGGAGTTAGCAAATCTTTAGCCATAATTGACAGAATACTAAAAGTGTGTTCATGTTCTTTCCACCATTGTAAAATATCTAGTGGAGAAAGAGTAGGCTCAGTATCCTGTTGGTTATACCAATTTAATTCATTTGGTTGATTAGTCCTAGGTTTTTTAGATTGAATTTGTTCAAGTAAACTAAATGTTCTATCACCAATTCTACTTTTACCCTTACCTTTAGAACAACCAGAAGAAGAACTAACTACAGAAGTTGTACTACTAGAAGCAAAACGTTTATCATAATAATCATACAAGTTATTTAAAGTAGATTCAAACTGAACTAAAAAAGTAGCGCAATCAGTTGTTAATTCTACATTGTCCTCTAAATATCCAAAAAACATTTGTATCAAATTCTTCGTACCTTCTAATTTGATACGGGGATCCATAACAGTAGCAACACAAATCAACATAGGAGGAGGAAAATAATACTTCAAAAATTTTTGAAATGCAGGTATTACAATGTCACTAATATAATATTACAATGTCATTTAACATTTCGTTAAATATTTGCATCATGCTAACTAATTCAATAAAAATGCTACTAGAAGTAGATTCATATATTTTTGAAAACTTTAAAGTTGCGGTTTTAAAAGGTTCTAAAAATTTTAACAAAGATTCGGCAAAAAACCAATCGTTGGGAGTCATTTCAAAATTGTGCATATTTTTTGCGATACAAAAATCATTTACAACTGCTTTATAATCGGTGACAACATTTAGTAAATCAAAAGTAGAATTCCATCGGTGTCTAACATCCTTTGGAAATTTTCTAAAATGAACATTTCTAACCCTACACCAAGCTTTCCATTTTTGTAAAATGTTTGGACTTAATGCAATGAAATATACACAATTTCTAATTTTATGTATATATGGATCAGCTATTTTTAATGCATCTTGAACACATAAATTTATAATATGACATACACATCTAATATGAAAAATATTGTCAGATGGAGGGTTTAATACAGATTTTAAAGTAGTAATTGCTACATTGTTGTTAGATGCATTATCAAAACTAATAGCCATAATTTTATCGCGAATATGAAAAACATCACAAATTTCTATAATACGGTTTGCTATTTCAGCGCCACTATGGGGATACGGCAACGACGCAAGTGATATGATTCTTTTATGAAGAATCCAATCATTGTCGATCCAATGACAGGTTATTCCCATCGTTGGAATATTGTTGACACCCGTCCAACAATCCGAAGTTAAACTAACCCTACAAGTTAAACTCCATAAAATTGCAATCCGAAGTTAAACTAACCCTACAAGTTAAATTTCCATGTACACTTTAAAACAATCCGATTTGCAAGTATTTCTCGGAATTCTTTTAAAATGAGGGTTTAAGGCCGTTTGATTAAAATTTTCCAAGTTCCTACTCTCGGGATAGGAAAATGGCAACTTTTCCTTAATGACTAATCGGGTCATTTCCTGACGAACAAGTTCGGGATCATAAGGGTGGCTATCTACTTGACCGGTCCTAGGGTTGATTTTCTGGTGGCCTTGTATTTGATCAAGAAGTTCTTTATGATTATGTTGTATGTGCCTACTAATTATACCGGTGCCGTCACCCCTCTTGAATTTGTATGTTTTACTACATATTTTACACACTTTCAAACCTAGACCCGGAGTATGTTCGTCCGGAATATACTCATAAAACTTATGCCAATCGCTAGTTTCTCCTCTACTTTTCCTATTACTACGGGGTTGTGTGGTTTCGGGTTGTTGTTGTTGTTGTTGTTGTTCTAATTGAATGTCACCTACAACATCCATGTCGTGTGTACCCCATTGTTCCATAGTAGGATCAATGTAATCTTGGGCGGGCTTACTAGTTGGGACAATTGGTGGCCTACGTGAAGAGGAGGAGGAATCTTGTCAGCTACGACCGCTACCGCATGATCTAGACATAATGTGGTAATGTGCTAAAGTATGTAAAAAAAATCTACAATGTAGGAGCGGTGAATTATACAAAAAAAAAATTAAAAAACAAGAGGGTTGAGATAGAGAAGTTCAAAAAACGAACAATAATTTTAACTACAACGCAAAAAAAGATTTAACAAGAGTGATAGAGATATTTTGATACCGTTCACCGTAGAATACGCGTATGTAAAAAAACCCGTGAAAATAAGAATATAATAGAAAAGATGGAGAAGCGCTTTGCCGATTCCGCAATTGAAGAGTTGAGAAGAGGTTGAAGTAGATTTGATGAGGGTTGAAGAGAGTTGAAGACGTTGAATTTTGTTTCCGATACGACCGAAATTTGATCGTGTATATGCCTCCTTGTACAATTATTTGATGAATACTACAATTGTTCAAAAATTCTTTAAAATGATGTATAATAGTAGAGAGAGTAAGTGTAATACCCCGATTTTCCTAATATATGAAAAATTATTTTATTTTGCACGTAGTGTGCACGTGCAATATTTTGGTTGAATTAAATCTTATAATTATTTTGTTATGAATATTTAAATATATGTTTTCAAATTATTTTTATACAAAAGCCCTTTTCTTTAAATAATAGAAAGCCTTATTTTAAAGCCTTTTTCTTAAAGCCCAAAAGTGTAATCTATTTGATTTATTTTTTTAAAATAACTATTTTTTGCCCATAAAACTAAAGCCCATGGATTAATTCATTTAAAAAGTCTATTTTATTTTTATATACAAATCAATTGCACAATTTTTGGGCCTAGTTGCATGCACGTGCACTACACGTACACGTGCAATGCACATTTCTCTTTGGTGGCCGGTTGCATTCTTTTGGGAGGGAAACCCAAATTTTTGAATGGAGATCATGGAGGTAGTTATGTAGATGTGGGTAGTTGTGGTAACTTCTACTCTCATCCTAGCCTTCCATCCTACAACCAACCAACTAATCCTAGCCCTTCATTCTACTTGATTTCTAGTATAAATACCCCCTCCCATGGCTATATTCATATGCAATTATATTTTCCCAAATCTATAGTCTAATTAGTAGTAGTTGTGAGATAAAAGATTGAGAGAATTGTGTGGGATTGCTTGCATTTGTCCAAGGAGGTGAGGCCGGCTAGTGCAAGGGGGAAGCTTTCGGTTTTGTGCTTGGGCTTGGAGTTGTGTGCGAGCGTCTAGGAGGAGGTGCATCTTATTGCAAGGAAGTGTTGCTTTTGTGTTGTTTTTCTCTCCATACAAGGTGGGTAAAATTTTCTATATTTCTAAAGTAGAAATGCTTGCTAAATAGATGAATGATAGTGGATTGATTATACTTATTACTGATGCTAGTATCATATTGAGAATGATGCATGAAAAATATTAATAAGAGTACACTCTTAATTGGAGAATTGATTTATGAATTGATTGGAATGTGAATTTGCAGTTATATGTGATTAGTAAGAATCTAAGTTGGTATGGATTAATTATAACCATGATGAGTAATTGGCTAATAAAGAGATCTGTGGCATTAATTGTTGAGAAATATTGAAAAGAAATGTTCTGGTAAGTCAACTTAGGATTTTGTAAGTCGACTTATATACTCATCTAAGTCAACTGGTGCTGGTATAAGTCAACTATTTATTGCTTAAAATCATGGATGTTTTTCCCCTGTGCAGTCGACTTACTATGGTATAAGTCGACTGGTACTGATGCATTTTTATAAACTCGAATGCTCTACTCTTTTGAAAATACTTGAGACTTTATAAGGATAATTTGGGAATTGTTGCATGAAATAAAATATGATCAGAATTATGATTTTGATATGTGTATTTTTGAGAAATTATACCTTACAAAAGAACTAGAAATGAAGAAGAATAATATAGTAAAGTGACATTATAGATGCATGAAAATATGAATTGTGAATATTCGTCAGTACACCTCATTTGAGAACAATGTGATAACCATGAAATGTGAATTATTCTTGTTGAAGAATAGCGTGACAAAATATGATGTGTGATTCCTTAATTTGAGATTTTTTAACTGCTCAATCGACCGAACGTGTGTATCAGTCGACTGTATAGAACCTGAGAAATTATATAATTGAACTCGGCGGAACAGGCGACTGTGTTGAACGACAGTCGACTGTCCTGTGATTGTTACTTGATGTTGGAAACACTGCGGACCAGCCGATTGCCATGTGCAGCAGTCGACTCTCCCGAGTGGTTATGAATAACTGGAATTGACTGGACAAGTCGACTGGAAGAGATCCAAGTCGACTGTCCAGAGTGTTTAGATATGTCAGAGAACATTATCCTGTATATTTTGAAGATTGTGAACTTTATGATTGATGTTGATGAACTCCTTTTATTGCTGTATGAATTTATATGAAATGAATCATAGTTTGAATTGAGAAATTTACATGGGATGAATCATAGATTTGAATTGAGAATTACATGAATATGAAAGCTAAGATCATGATATGCTGAGGCAATAAAGAATGAACTCAAGAGCTGGAAGTGCTCAGATTATGTTAGAAATCGTGAATTGGAATTGAAATGAAAGAGTAGCTAAGTCTCCCCTGGCAGTTGAAAAAGAAATTGAAATGAATATTGAAAAGAAAGACCAAGGTTGGTCATGTTGAAATGAATGAATAAGTCTGGTTTGGTGGAGAGGCTAACTCTAGAGCTTTGATCTTGTTCATGATTCTAATAAAAACTAAGGATTAGTACATAGTGGAGACGTGATGAAAGTAGGAGAAAAACACAAGTGAGGGCCATCGGATTGCGGCGGAGAGTATTTCACAGGTTCTTCACGATGAGTCGTGACATGACGTGGATACGGCTCCAGGGTGCCGTGGCGGCGGAGAGTACTTCACAGGTTCTTCACGATGCATCGTGACATGACGTGGATACTGCTCCAGGGTACCGTCCCTGTGGTGACACTTGTGGGGTGTTTGGTGACTGCATGAGGATCGTGTGCCATGAAGGAAGCTGAATTGTCCATAGGTTCTTCACGATGCGTCGTGACATGACGTGGGATTCTCCTCCAGTTTCTGTACACGTGCTTGCACTCATAGATCATCTAAGACACTACCGTAGTTACAGTAGTAGATTAAGGCATGGCGAGGGATTGAACCCTATAAAGATGAAGAACGATTAAGAGGCTTGCCCTCGGACCTATGTAGTATGGGATGCATAGACTCCGAACAAGTGTGCATTAGTGTCATGTAACATAAATAATTGCATTAAGGATTAAGTGCACAATCACAACACGACATCAATAGGGTAGTCCCTTTTATCTGAAATGTGACAAGTTTGTGTTTGCTAAATATGGAAAATTAAGTTATACTGTTTCCGGCATAGAGAGGATGGCCGTGTATAATGATCGTCGGTTGAATAAACTGACGTACCCACAGTTTTACATGCAGGTAAATGGCATGTTAAAGAGGAATGGATGCATAAAGATTTTACCATGTTGTTGTATATTTATTCAAATGCTGTATATCTTTACTTCCGCTGTGCAAATGAAAAGTGTAATATGATGTAAACTCTGATGTATGATGAAAAGTTTTAATTTCCCTGTAAAATTGTACTAAAAAAAGTGAAAAGATCCTGTAGAACATCTCGAATTCAGTGTATTTGGGATTCGGGGCGTTACAGTAAGAGAGTGAGGTGTGATTTTTTTTGAGATTTGTGGGGGATATTTATAGGCTAAATAAGTGGGAAAAAAAATTAAACCAAACGGCTCTTAGAGCCGTTTACAACGGCTCTGTCCAGACCAGAGCGCAGCAGCAGGCCAGCAGCGAAGCAACGGGATTTTCGACCGTTCGACCCGCGGGTCAACGGTCGACCCGTCACGGGTCGAACGGGTCGAAAACCGCGGGTTAACGGGTCCAACTCGCGAATTGGGCCGGGTTTGTGGGTCGGGTTTCGCAAATTTAATTCGCGTAAATTGCGACCCGGGTCGACCCGGTACTGTTCACCAGGTTCGACCCGAACCCGCGAAGCGATTTAACGGGCCGGGTTGGTGGGCCGGGTCGCGGGTGGGTCGCCAGTTGACCCGGCCCAGTTGCTATCCCTAGTCACATTGGACAAAATGATATCCGAGATGAGAAGAAAGCATGGTCCAATTTTATAGCTGGATATTGACATGGGAAAGATTACATATAGGGGGCGTTTGGTACGTGGTAATGTATAAGGAAATCTAGAATTACCTTCTTGATTACCTGGTTTGGTAAGACATTGGTATGGTTGTGTAAATAATCTTAAATTCTCATGGTTATCAAAATAATTAGTTTGGAAGGATAAACATTCCCCTTGAAAATTGTGGGATTTATGGATTCCTCTACATAAAAAATGAGTGAGATTATTGCATACCCAAAACACCCTCCAGATTTCTGGCTTATCATATAACCTTGTCCCGACCCAAAACACTCTCCTTCTCCGGTGACTTTCCCACCTTCGTCGCCACCCGTCTTCGAACCCCCCTGCTCAGCCGCCACCAACACCCAGATCGAAACAGAAATGTGTTACAAAATGTGTTACAATGTAGTTATTAATCTAAACAGAAAAAATCAATAGAAATGTCAAAGAAGAATCCTATAAGCAATATGAAGTCAAATGTTCTTCCAGCAATATAGGAATGAAGATTTTAGTTTACGAGGATGATGAGTCATTTGCTCTTTATACACAGAAAAGGATGATGAATACATATTTCTCAACGATTTAAAATATATTCAGATTATATAGCACAAGAAACACGAGAAAAAATGTTCAAAGAATATCATGTGAGAGTGAGTTTCGTACAATTTCTAAGGTTCATTCTTCAATAATCATCTCTGTGCAGAAATCCCAATCAATTCCACAAGTGCAGGAATCTATAGTTAAACTGATACGTTGCTTGAAGCAAAACAGCATTATCAAGAGAATATAATATTCTCAAAAAGCTCATGCATCGCAGCTGCCCTTGGTTCAAAGTTCAGTTTTACAAATACATCAGAGACTAATTTTTACAATTTTTAAAAACGAAGTTCAGTCAAAAAAATTAGGGGACGTCTCCCGTTAATAAATACATTTCATTTTTTCTTTTTGTTATGTTCTTCATCTAACTTGTTGAAATATATTTGAATTATAGTGTAATGTTTTTAGTAATTTATTTGTTAATTTACTAATGTTTTATAAGATATATATCAGTATTGCTTTTGCACATGCATGTATATACATCAATTACTAAAATAGATAACTTTTATATTTATTTTTTTTTAAATAAAGCCAAAAGGGTATTTTCGGTAATGTCTACTATAAAGATGGATTGATAGGAATTAATTGTTCTATACCAAACACGGTAATAAAGTATTCATAGCATGTAATGTCGTATACCAAATACAGTATTGCAACATTTCCATCCTCATATTTCTGGAAATCCACTAATTCCTAGGAATTCTCCCATCCGCAGATGAGCTCGATATGAGCATGTTTCTCAGGAGAACAATTTAGCATGTATTTACTACTGAATTCACATGGGAACCAGACTAATCGGTTATTATGCAGAAAGGAAAAAAAATTGCACGTGAGAAGACCATCACTATATCATGTGAAAAACAAACTCTAAAGAAACATGCATCTATTGTCTATACATGAAGAGATTATTCCCTTCACATTAGGATCTACACTATGGCCGAATATTTCATAAGCTCGTGTTGGACTAGTCACATTGGACAAAATGATATCCGAGAAGAGAAGAAAGCATGGTCCAATTTTACAGCTGGATATTGACCTGGGAAAGATTACATATAATAGTCACACAAGGGATTTTTTTTTAAGACACTTTTCGAAAATATTTACAGAAAAAGAACAGTTATCAAAGTATTTACGATCGTTGACTCAACAACTAAACTCGTCATTCCCAACGGCGAGTTTAGGTGTTTCATGCTCGCCAACATGGCGAGTGTAGTTTTTTTTTTTTTTTTTTTTTTTTTTTTTTTTTTAGAAACTCGTTGTTCCCAACGGCGAGTTTAGTTCAAAATTTTGAATGAAAACTTGTCGTTCCCAACGGCGAGAACATTTAAATTAGACTTGCTGTTGGGAACGGCGAGTTTAGTACCTTTTTTTTTTTTGAAGACTCGCTGTTCCCAACGGCGATGACATTTACACTAGACTCACTGTTGGGAACAACGAGTTTAGTTCTTTTTTTTTAAAGACGTTTCCAATGGCGAGGATATTTATACTAGACTCGCTGTTGGAAACGACGTGGTTAGTTCAAAAAAAAAATCGAGTTTTTTTTTTTTTGAAAATTCATTAAGTTCATAGAGTGTTTCACTCTCTGTGCAATTTCCTGCATCCTCATCGTTCCTAATAGCGAGTCTAGTATAAATGTCTTTGTCGTTGGAAAAGACGAGTCTTTATTGAAATTTTTGAACTAAACTCGTTATTCCCAACAGCGAGTCTAGTGTAAATGTCTTCGTCATTGGAATGGCGAGTCTTTATTGAAAATTTTGAACTGAACTCGCCATTGAGAACGGCCATGTCCCAACGGCGAGCATGAAACAACTAAACTCGTCATTGGAAACGACGAGTTTAGTTGTTGAGTCCACAAACGCAAATATTTTGACAACTGTTATATTTCTGCAAATAGTTTCGAAAAGTAGCATATATAAAATTTAAAATAAAAAAAAAAAAAAAAAAAAATCCACACAAGGACATGTTAAATGACTGAGAAAAGTATGATAAGAAACATGGTGACTGTTGACACGTCCGGTCGAGAATTGCCCTCACTCACCTTAGCAATTGTAATCCTTACATTTAATTTAATTTAATTTAATTTTTTTTTTTTTTTTGGCAAAAGTAAATCGAATAGAATCAACCAAACAAGGAAACCAAATGTCTAATCCAAACCATCAAAATGCTACATGATAATTTTCCGTGGTATGTTAAAAGATGTTGAGGGGCGAGTGCTACTTTGGAATATGACATTACCAGAACAGAGACAACCCTGTCCCTCATAAGCATAGTAACAAAATTTACAAATAATTTGCCAAATTCATTAATTATTTGCGAAGAATTTATTTGTTGAATCAATTCGCGATTTAATCACCAATTTCCGTTTAAATTCCACACTTCACGAATTATTCGTGAATAATTTACGAATTAAACGAATTAATCACTAAGTTTGTTACTATTTTTCATATTTATGGATTTAAATATATATTTACTTAGGTGATATATACTGAGATGCATTAAATTTTATATTTCTTTCTTTTTAATTATTTATATAATTTTTTTCTTCAAATTTACTGGATTTTTGCTGAATTCCAAATATTAAAAATTACTAAATTATTTTTGTACCCCAAATTTGTGTCTTAAGTCATTCTGATGGTTATGACAAATCATCTGTTGTTAAATCAGTTGTCGGCTCATTTGTAGCTATATTAGTGATATATTCAAAAGGTTGTCTAATCTAGGGATGGCATTAGGGCCGGGCTGGCCCGGGACCGGCCTAGCCCGGCCCGCCCGGTCCTAGTCTCGGCCCGGCCCCCCTCCAACTCGGGCCTGGCCCCTAACCGGCCCCCCTGCCTCCCGGTTAGGGCCGGTCCCAATTTTTCCAAGAAAAGCCCGGTCAAGCCCGGCCCGCTCGAGGCCCGAGACCGATTGAACCGGCCCGCCCGGGCTCGGACCGGGCTGGGCCGACCGTTGGAGAATTTTTATTTTTTTTTTCCAGAAAATTTTTTAAAAAAATTAAATTACAAAACTACCCCCCAACGGATTTATAACGGCTAGTTTTGGGGGGTACTTTAGGAAATCAAAAAAATGACATTTTCTATAAATACTATACCATTCCTTTCATTTCTCTTCACCAATTCACTCAAATATCTCATTCTCTACTATTTCTCCAATCAACAACAACAATTTGGTGATCAACACTCTCTCAAGTGATCAAGATCAAATTTTCTACATTTTGAAGGAAGGAAATCAACAACAATCAAGTGATCAACTCATCAACATTCAACAACAACAATCAATACTACTTCTACTCATAGCTCTCGAGTCTCAACTTTCTTACGGTATTTTAGTATAATTTTAATTTGTAGAATTAACATAGCATCTTACTTCATTATTCTCATATAATTTGTGTTTTCTTGATCTTCTTCCTCTCACTAAGGCAATTGAGAGTTTAAAAATTACTTTAGATTCTGTGGAACACGAAATTTTTCATGTTAGGTGTGCTTATCACATTTTAAATCTTTGTGTGCAAGATGCACTAAAATATGGAAATGATAAACTAGAAACTATGAGAGATTGTGTTCATTATATTATATTGAGTGGTCCAATTTATCAAGATTTTCATGATTGGTGTAAACTTAGGGGCATTGTATGTAGACGTTTTCCTAAAGATGTACGACATCATTGGAAATCTACCTTTGAATTATTAGGTGTTGTTCTTCATTATCATTTTAATCTTAGAGATTTTTGTGTCGCAATGGGTATGCAAAATTGTATGTTAGATGATGATTTTTGGTTTTTTGCCGATAGTTTATATAAATTTTTACAACCTTTTAACGATGCAACTTTGTAATTTTCTTACTTGAAATTGTGACTATGATGACAACAATTAAAGATTTGCAAAAAGATCCTTTTATTGGAGATATGGTTAATGCGGCATATGTTAAATTTTTAAAATATTTTCATCCAATTCCTATGTTATATTGTGTAGCTAGTGTAATGAATCATATGATTAAATTAGAAGGTACAAAAAATTTAATTGAAATTTTCTACACATATGCCCCACACGATGCAATACTAGATTTTGATCATGTTGCTTTTACTCGTAAATTTGAGAATGTTTTGACTAGGTTATATGATTCTTATGATAGGATTTATTCAACTAACACTATTCAAACACAAACACAAAATGTTGAATCTTCTTCTTCTTCTTCCTCCATATTAGCAAAAGGAAAGAGTCAAGCTAGTATTGGTGTTTTAAATCTTATTAAATCAAAAAAGGCAAGAACCAATTCACCTAATGAGTTGAATTGGTACAATGCACAAAGTGCAGTTGAAGATGTAGAAGATGTGTTACAATTTTGGAAGACTAATGAAGCAATTTTTAATATACTTTCTCGTATGTCTAAAGATCTGCTGATAACACCGGTGTCAACTGTTGCATCGGAAAGTACTTTTTCTCTTGGTGAAAGGATAATGAGCCCGAGCAGGAACCGATTGACAGCCAAAAATTTGGAGATGCTAGTATGCGCCGAAGATTAGATGAAAGCGGAAGAGAGGACCCAAGACTTGAAGCACAAGCTGGTGGTGGATCAACAAGTAGCGATGAATGAACGGTTACATTTAGTTAATTTACATTAAAATGTTGTTCAATTAATTGTAATTAATTGGGAAATTTAGAGTGATGAGATTCTATATTTAGGTTAAGTTGAAGTGCACAACAATAGTCCAATGCCTTCTCTTCAATCTAAGTAGAGGCCATCTCAATCTTTAAATTCAAGTAATTCCCTTGATTTGTAATTTGATGATTTGATCTAAATAGACAAATCTGTATGGATTTTATTCATGTACTTAATTTTATTCAAGAAGTTCAAATTTATTTAATCATGTACTTTATTTATTCATGTACTTCAATTATTTATGAAATTTTATTCTTTGCAATTGTTATGAAATTATAAATCCATATACTTGTTCTTTAACAATACTTTATATAAAAAAATCCCTATACAAGGGCCAGGCCCGGCCCGGCTCGGCCCCCACACTAGGGGCTGGGGGCCAGGTCCGGGCCAAGGTTTCTTACCTTGAGCCCGGCCCGGCCCGCGTTGGGAGGAGCCCGGCCCGGGTTAGCCCGGGACCGGTCAAACCCGGCCCGAATGGCCCGAATGCCATCCCTAGTCTAATCAGACTAGGATTAGACTAGTTGTATCAAATGATGGGAGTTTATTAGCTTACTAGATTTGCCTAAAGTCTGAATAGTAGGACAATAAATAGTTATAAATAAAAGTCCAAGTTTGTTTGTGTAACGCTTCAGCCCCGATCAGCGGTTTTAGCAAACAGTTGCACTTCATAGGCTGCCTCTCAAAAGGTGGTTAACCGGATTGGTAAGTCTTGATCATATGCATTATTATTTACATTTAATTAATC
The DNA here is from genome assembly GCA_017893485.1 of Hemerocallis citrina. Taxonomy (NCBI): domain Eukaryota; kingdom Viridiplantae; phylum Streptophyta; class Magnoliopsida; order Asparagales; family Asphodelaceae; genus Hemerocallis; species Hemerocallis citrina. Next base: position 131,328 of record JACEHZ010000194.1, on the reverse strand, counting down.
TTGTGCAAATTTTCGATATGGGACAAATCAATTCTCATCTCTCCTATCCTTATTGTTAAGAAAAATGGGTTAAACCTGAGTGCACCAAATGAACCTTCTGAGAATGGCTCTGGAGTTGATCTGCAATAGGAAGAAAGTGAAAAGTAGTTCGAGGCGTGGGTTGCACTTTCTTTAAGAATCTATTTGGCCGATTCTGGAGACGAATCGTTGATCACCAAACACATCTCTCGGGATACAACTAGCTTCTGTCTATAGTGCTGCCTAATGCTCCAATAGCAGCATGTACCAACTTGCACCACTCAAATCAAGACAAAAAACCGCTCTAAAATAGATTAGAAGAAGAGAATGACTGTATTGTTTTTTTGTCTTCTTTTTCCAAAAAAAATGATTCCTTTTTATAACTAGTAACCAGGAAGGAATAAAACCTGTATGCATTTAATAAAAAACGGCCACATCATAAAGAACATTTAATTCTTGGAACGGCTATAACATAAAGCCCATTTACTTCTTGAAACAGCTATATTATTAATTGAAAAAAAAAAGTTTTTGATTTGTTTGAAATTCGAAAGTTAAAAAAAAAATCATTTTCTTTTCAAGAGACCCAAAGAGCCCTAAGGCACCGGTCATATATATATATATATATATATATATATATATATATATATATATATATATATATATATATATATATATATATATATATATATATAATGTGGAATGTAGGAATTGAACCCCCAACCTCAAGTGACAATGTTGTAAAGAAGTGTTTTGAATGTATACTCAATTCCAACACAAAACCTAAGGCTTGGAGTGCATGTAGCAGAGTTACAAAAATGTTGGATAGTTATGATTAGTTGGGGTTTGAAAAGGTAGTTCAAGTTGTTCATGCGCAGTTCTTTTTTAACCATCTGTGTACGTAGTATTTACATTCTTTTTAAACTGTCATACGTACCTGCCAACTAATTGTTGGAAATATTTTTGGGATATTTTTCGGGTCTGATTCCGGTGGGCTCCGGCCACCGGCGGCACCGGAAAGTGATTGGATTATGTTCCTCTCGTCGAGTACTATTCCGTAGTGTACTCATTTGCCAAAAACGATTTCCGTATGAATGAGAAATGTAGGTCCAAAGTTGGGTGCTCGAAATGTACTAACTTGGGAATTTGGAATGGATAATCCTACATCGGGAGATGGGAAAGATTTCTCAAGTATATAAGCTAAAGAAATGGACTAAAGGACGCAGCCTTGGGGTTACCACTAATGTGTAGTGGAGAGAGGACCTAGCCAAAATTACAAACACACACGCGCGCGTGCGCGCGCCCGGCCCCGACCCCTGCCCCGCTCCAAAAATTTCCCCAGCTTAGCCATCAGTTACGTTTTTTGAAATTCTGTAACTGGGACCATTACTCTGCTGTTACAGAGTAATGGACCCTTCAGTTACTCATCTTCTCCTATAATACCAGTAATTTTTGTCTGCCAGAACATAGAGTTTTCAAATCTCCTTCTTTTTCTTCTGAGTCAGAGTTTGAGAGTACAACACAGCTACCGGTTCATTGAAATCTCTGAAGCTAGGGTGCTGCTCTTCAGAAAAAGGTAATACAATTGTATCTTGGGAGGTAATTCGTCAATCATCGTCACACTACGGGGCGAATTTTGTTTTAAGGACAGAGATCATAATCTCGACTTTGTATTGAAGTGTCTGGTTTGTCCATTTATTTCCTGTAATTGTTTTTCTTCACAAACATTGTTAGCAGTTTCATATTTTATGAAATTCAAGTTCTAACAACCTTAAAGCAAAACTTTTCTCTATTCTAACAGTTTTTGTCAAGATTATTTACAGGTACTGTTATCATTTCGGAAAAACAAACAACTAACAGTTCAATTTCAACTGTTTCAGAAAATGGAAAACACACAAAACGAAAATGTCAGTGGACTTATAGTGCACAAATACCAGTGACCCAAAATGTGGCTGCACAATTGGTTGCGACACAAACGGTCGTTTTGCCCACACATATAACTGTGGGAGAAAAACCAGAAAAGTTCAATGGAACTGGATTCAAGAAGTGGTAAGGGAAGATGCAGTTCTACCTGACCACCATGAAGCTGGACAGGTTTCTCACTGAAAATGCCCCTATGCTAGCACCTATGGATGCACACTCCGTTGCTGCGGTTGATGCATGGACTCAGGGTGATTATCTCTGTAGAAACTAAATCCTAAACGGCTTGGTAGACCTGCTTTACAATGTCTACTGTGTCTTCAAGACATCCAAACTTCTGTAGGGGTCTTTGGAGAAGAAGTACAAAACAGAAGATGCTGGCTCCAAGAAGTTTGTAGTTGGCAAGTTTCTGGACTAAAAAATGGTTGACTCCAAGACTATTGTGAGTCAAATTTAGGAACTGCAGGTGATAAATGTCATGCCCCGCTTCCCAAAAAGAATATGGAATACAGATACACGACTCAACCCAGCGAATGATTTGCATCATCTATAAGTTGTACAGATCTTTACAACAAATCTCAGAATAATCAGAGTCGGAAGCCAAAAGAATCATCCCCACACAAACATATATATCTCAAAACAACAAAGTGCCAACAGAATTTAATTGAAAATCAATAGTATAATAGTTTTGAATAAACAGATCCAAACAAGTTAATATCCTAGGTTACATTGCCCAAATACAAATAAAATCCAAGTACTCAAATACATTGTTCAAAAGCAATAGATAATAATAACAGCAAAAGAAGTCCAGCACTAATATTTCATTTCTCCAATACCATCGAGCAAACGATCATCCTGATCTGCAATCAATAAATTGCAGGAAAAATAAAAGAAAACAAGTACTCGTCAATGCAAGTTACGGGCCGCTTGTAAATGCAGGATACAAGTACATGAAAAACTAACAAATCTAAATAATAGTAGAAACAGATATAGCATGGTATAGCATAATTAACTAGCATGGTATACTAACATGTGTCAAGTGTCAAAAGTCAAATAGCATGCAGACAGATATACAGATAGTGTCAAATAATAATGTCAAGTGATAGTGTCAGACAAATAACAGATAATCAGATAATCAGATAATCAGATGATCAGATAACATATTCAGATATCAGATACAGATGTCAGATTCAGATTCTTATACAGATTCTTATAGGTCTTGTATTAATTACTAGCTAGGTAGCACTTCATGTGTCATCCTTTTATCACATGGTTGCTACATTCAAAACAGTTATGTTTGAAGATTTCGTAGGGGATCATATAGGGCCGTGTACTCAGAGTTCAGACAGAAAGATATCAGATAACAGATCTAGACAGACAGATAGAACCTAGTGGTTCTCTTCTTCCCTACACCTTTTTATAGGAAGTAATGTAGACAGGGTACAGAATAACAGATAACAGATAATCATATGGTAAACACGAGCCCCCTTCTACGTATACATTTCTATGCTTTCCCACTACTAGATCTTTCCCATTAACCCCGGCTTAATCATTTTACAATTATTATCAGACAGATGTGTATGTGAATGAACAGAGTAAAACTAGCATGATATAATGACCAACAAGTTCAGAATAATAGATAAGCATGTACAGATGGTAAGTAGTTACATAACAGAACAAAATAGGGTACTTCCGAATTCAGGACAATACAACAGTACAGTACTAAAATAGCGATTCCCGTTACCACAAATCTTAAAACTTGAATCCGTCAGAGAATCTGGAAAATAGACTTCCAACCAAATCCAGCGAATACATATAAGTCTATATTATTTTAGAAAAACATAACTCAAAACTGATTTGAAACCAAAAAATACGTTCAGCCAGAAATCAGTAAATCGAATTCACAGTCTGAAAAACAACGTCAAAACACCTCAAATAAATCCAGAAAAAATCTGGGGCAATCCCTTGTATGTCTAGTATCAAAAATAAAGTTTCATAATTTTCCAGTAAGATTAGTTTAGCCAACAAAAATCAGAAAATATCAAGAAACGATAGTTTGGCAAATCTGGAGTTCCCAACACTGATGTACGAAAACTGTAATATCTCGCAAACCATGAAACGGAATTCAAATCCATCCAAGGTAGATGAAAATAGAGAAAATAATCTAACTTTCATATTTACAAATATTTTTCATACAGAAAAAGGAATTATGGTGAAAATACAAATCTTTACAGAACAGCGAGCAAAATCCAGCAAGTATAGTTTTATAAACAAGCATGAAACAGCATATAAAACTCATCAATAAAATCCACCAAAATTCTGGGTAATCTCTAAATAGGTATAGAAATACTGTGCAAATTTCAGATCAAAATAATATGCTTAGCACTAGTATCAAAATAGTTTAGTCACCGAAATCATCAAGAAACGACATCTAGAATATAATACACCTTTGTAGTAAAATAGACATGATTGACAAACCAAGAATCGAAACTGAGTTCCGTCAAAAGGGTTGGAAAATAGGCAGAATCCTCTACAAATCATGTTCCCAAAATATTTTCAAATACTGACCTTAATATGGTCTAAAATAGCAATCAAAACTGATCACTGACAAAGTACAGATTTTCCTCTTAACAACAAATCAACATACAACATACGATACTCATTCCAAACACAATCAAACATGTTATAGAGTCTACTAAGTATCCAAATAATATGAAATAGGGTATATAGCATGTCCACAATAAGTATATCACATGGATCCAAACAAACACGAATTCTCCTAATTATCTCACAAATATATTCACATCATGAACGGTCAAAATCTAAATTGTTTCATGTCAAATTTGTGTCGTGGGGCAACTATGTTCAAATAGCACTATAGAGACAATACTCATCAAACATACATCACACACGAGTTGTCTCTAGAATCTTTCTACACTACAAGCGGAATTTATGACTTGTATCATACAAAAGAATTGAGTACAAGTTACTTGCCTCAACCGAAGACCAAACAAACACCAAGAATAATGGGAACGGATCCCGACAACGAACACAGCGAGCAAAACCCACGATCGCAAATCAAGAACCAAGCAATCACACGTGCAAACTCCGTGCACAAGCAAACAAGATAAAGAGATCGAGAGAGTGAGGTGGCGGCGGCGCTGGTTGAGTGTTGGCGCTGCTGTTGCCTCTGTCGCTTCTGACGACGTCGGCGGACGGGGAGAGCGGGAGAGAGACGGACGGAGGGAGAGAGATATTGAGATGGATATGGTGGTGCTTGGGTGCAATGGGTCGACGGCTAGGGGTGTTGGGTGTGAGCTCTGGTAATGGCGACGAAAGGGAGGTAGTCGGAGGGCAGTGCAGTCGGGATGGGGGCTGTGGTGTTGACGGCGCAAACAGAGAGAGGGAGAGGTTGGTATGGTTTAACAGGGTTAGGGTTAGGGTTTTGGTAGAGAGAGGGAGAGGGTTTATATAGGGTTGAGTTATAGGATTTGGGTATTGGGTATTTGGGTTGTGGATAGTTTAAGAGTATGAATAGGATTGGATTGCATAGGATTTGTAGGCTATTTTGACTTGGTTGTTGATTAGGGTACAAAAGAATAGGATTATTAATAGGATTGGGTAAGCCAAACACCATGAGCACCCAAGAACAACAAAAAAGACAAGAACCAAATAAAAGCGAAATAATAATAACGTATAAGAACAAAACAAGGGACAGAAAAAAAAAATCAATCACAAGAAGATCAAAAATGAACAAAGTGAACAATGAAAAAATGAATATATATTGAAAAAAACTCCAATATACAGTCCAAAATACAAAAAAAATATAAATACTCAAGAAAGAAGAAAAATACATCAAGAATACGAAAAACGAAAAACAGGGGTTACAATAATGCACGAAATCGTTGCAGAGAATATGACGCTGTGTGAACCATTCCAGGTTGCAGCGTTCATTGAGAAGCTTCCACCTGGATGGAAGGACTTCAAGAAATACCTCAAACACAAGTAAAAGGAGATGTCTCTTGAAGACTTAATTGTCAGGTTGCGGATTGAATAGGAGAATCACAATGCTGACAAGTCCTATGGAAATCAGTCCATAGAAAAGGCCAACATGGTGGAGCACAAACAGAAGGACAAAAGGAGGAAGCTCTTGCCACAGGCCTCGAACAAAAAACCTGCCATAATTTGCTAGAAAATACCACAAGTGTGATAAGCTGGGGCACAAAATCTCTGACTGCCGCAGCAAGGATAACAACCGTGCTGGAACTGGACATGCAAAAGGAAATGAGAAATCCCATGCACACATAGCTGAGAACTTGTCTACTGGTCTCTCTGACTTGAACCTCTGTGCTGTCGTATCAGAGGTAAATCTAGTGGGGAGCAGTCCTCGTGAGTGGTGGTACGATACTGGGGCCACCAAGCACATCTGCTCGGACAAAGAGATGGTCATCTCATACAAGAAATGCAACAAGGATGAACAGTTGTTCATGGGTAATTCTTCCACCTTCAAGATTGAAGGAACAAGAAAGATAGTGCTGAAGATGACTTCAGGCAAGGAACTAACACTAACCATTGTATTGCACGTTCCACTTATTAGAAAGAACCTGGTCTCGAGATCTTTGCTAAGCAATAATGGATTTAGGGTCGTTCTTACTTTTGATAATTTTGTACTTTCAAAGAATGGGGTGTACTTGGGAAAAGAGTATGTGAAGGATGGACTGTTCAAATTCAATGTAATGACAGTCATCCCAAAATTTGTTGTTCCTGTTGTTCCCAAAATTAATGAATTTAATACTGTTTCTTATGTTGTTGAGTCTTCTTCTGTTTGGCATGAAAGACTAGGCCATGCTAATTTCAATTCTCTGCGTAGAGTAATAAACATGAACTTACTACCAAAATTTAAGGTAGACAACTGTGCAAAATGTAAAGTTTGCACAGAGGCCAAACTCACTAAAACTCCATCCCTCTCTATAGAAAGAAATACTGAAACTCTAGGTCTAATTCAAACGGATCTGTGTGATTTAAAATACGTACAGACCAGATGTGGGAAAAAGTATTTTGTGACATTCATAGACGATTACACAAAATTCTGTTATGTATACTTGTTACATAGCAAAAATGAGGTCTTGGATAAATTCAAGGAATATAAGCTTGAGGTTGAGAATCAACTTGGCAAAACGATTAAAATCGTTAGGAGTGATAGAGGAGGGGAATATGATGCACCATTTTAATATGTTCTGCTCTGAACATGGAATAGTTCATCAGACAACTGCTCCTTACTCACCTGAATCAAATGGTAGTGCCGAGCACAAGAACCGAACTCTAAAGGAGATGATGAATGCCTTGTTGAATTCTGGGTTACCCCAAAATATGTGGGGAGAAGCGTTGCTGAATGCCAACTATATTCTTAATAAAATAGCTCACAAGAAAACTGGAAAGACAACATACGAACTGTGGAAAGGTAATATACCTTCGTATAAATACCTCAAAGTATGGGGGTGTCCAGCAAAAGTGACAGTACCTAATCTAAAACGTGTCACAATAGGACCTAAGACCATTGATTGCATATTCATAGGCTATGCACACAACAGTAGTGCATATCAGTTCTTGGTATATAAATCGGATATACCGGACATCCATGTGAATACAATAATGAAATCAAGGAATGCTTCCTTCTTTGAATACGTGTTTCTGTGCAATGATGCTACGTATCCCAAACATATACGTGAACAAGGGAATGCAAGCACTTCGTTTGATGAACTAGGACATGATAATTATGAACCTAGACGGAGTAAACGGGCTAGAACATCGAGTCATTTGGTCTAGACTTTGTAACGGCCTTTCTGTTAGAGAATGAGCCCAGAACAATCAAGGAAGTCATATCTACGCCTGATGCTCCTATGTGGAAGTAAGCAATCAAAAGTGAAATAGACTCCATTATGCAAAATCATACATGGAAGTTGGTCGATTTGCCTTCTGGATGTAAAGCTCTAGAATGCAAATAGATTTTCAAACAAAAATTGAAACCAGATGGTTCAATAGAAAAACATAAGGCAAGACTTGTGGTATAAGGATTTAGGCAAAAAGAAGGCCTAGACTTCTTTGATACATATTCCCCGGTCACAAGAATAACTTTCATAAGAATATTGATAGCTATTGCAGCTCCACGTAACCTCGAAATACATCAAATGGATGTCAAAAACCGTATTTCTAAATAGGGATTTAGAAGAAGAAATATACATGAAACAACCTGAGGGTTACGTAGTTCCTGGACAGAAAAACAAGGTGTGCAGGGTTATAAAATTCTTGTACGGACTGAAACAAGCTCCAAAACAGTGGCATACAAAATTTGACAATGTTATGATGTCAAATGGTTTTATAATAAATGAATGTGATAAGTGTATCTACATCAAAGATACTCCAAATGGATATATTCTAGTGTGTCTGTATGTAAATGATATGCTCATTATTAGTAGCAATAATGATATTATCAAACAAACTAAGAACATACTTAGTGGTAAGTTTGATATAAAAGATTTAGGAGTTACAGATGTCATACTATGAATCAAAGTTTTCAGGACGTCTGAGGAAATTACTTTGTCTCAAGCTCATTACGCTGAGAAAGTACTTGAAAGATTCAAGAATTACTCCAATAGGACTGCCAAAGGTCCTGTGGGTCCCAGTCTTCACTTGTTGAAAAATACGGGTGACAGCATATCACAATTGGAATATGCATGTGTAATCGGTAGTCTGATGTACTTAACAAATTGTACAAGACCGGACTTGGCACATTCAGTAAATATACTGAACCGCAACACAAGTAATCCAGGATAAAGTCACTGGAAAGGAATAACTAGAGTATTGAACTATTTGCGACATACTCAGAGTTATGGGCTGCATTACACCAGATATCCTGCAGTACTAGAAGGCTACAATGATGCCAACTGGATATCGGACTCCAAGAACTCAAAATCCACAAGTGGGTATGTCTTCACTCTTGGTGGTACAGTTGTGTCATGGAAATCCTCTAAACAAACGTTATTGGCCAGATCCACCATAGAATCTGAGTTTATTACTTTAGACAAAGCGGCAGAGGAAGTAGAGTGGCTTCGAAACTTTTTAGAGGATATTCCCATGTGGAAAAAATCAGTGCATGCTACATGTGTACATTATGACAGCCAATCGGCTATAGCAAGGGCACTGAATTGTATGTATAATGGTAAGTCTCGTCATATCAGAAGGCGACACAAAACCATTAGACAACTGCTCTCAAATGGAATAATTTTATAGAGTACATAAATTCTGCCGACAACCTCGCGGATCCATTTACTAAAGGTTTGTCCCGAGAGCAAGTTGTGAGATCATCAAGAGGAATGAGTTTAAAGCCTATGACGAAAGAGGATACTTGATGGAAATCCTACATAGAGATTTAACTAAATCTAGATTCAAGGGGATAACTAAATTTAGTTATCTCCAAATCTAGGTTCAAGGGGATAACTAAATCTTGTTGAGTCAACGTGAGCACTGAGAGATTTAAATCTCGTACCCACTTTTAGGATGATAAAACAGTGCTGCCTGCAAAGGGTTAGGATAAGCTTGGCTTTTAATGATTCTCATAGCTTTCAAATAAAAGTGGGGTATGGCAGGATACTCTTTATGGGAAATCACCTTGTGAGTGTGAAATGGGGTCGTTTCTAGGAGAATAAAGAGAGGCTACTTTCTCCAAGTTCACTCACGATTAATCAGGGTTGTTCAAGGCCAAAATGAACACAACCAGAGAACATAGTTCTGTAAAGAGATGAAACTGTGTGATAGTTATTGTCTAGGTTTACATCAAAGCCCGGGTAGTTCAAGACATCATGTTCACTACCTGGTCAAGTGATTCCGTTGGTTACTCACTAAGGGTGGTTCAACGTTGAAAAATTACTACCATTCCTGATGCAGTCATTTTTCGATTGTACTCTCAGTCTTTTCTGTCATGTCTTTTTCTGTCGTGTCTGGATTACATAGTCTGGTCATTTCCACTCATGTAGGGCATTATTGGAAATATTTTTGGGATATTTTTCGGGCCAAATTTCAGCGAACCGGATAATCAGAAATTTTTCCGGTTCGCGGCACCGGAAAGTGAATGGATTACGTTCCTCTCGTCGATTACTATTCCGTAGTGTACTCATTTGCCAAAACGGTTTCCATATGAATGAGAAATATAGGTCCAAAGTTGGGTACTCGAAATGTACTAACTTGGGAATTTGGAATGGATAGTCCTACATCGGGAGATGGAAAAGATTTCTCGAGTATATAAGCTAAAAAAATGGACTAAAGGGTGTAGCCCTGGGGTTACCACTAACGTGTAGTGAAGAGAGGATCTAGCCAAAATTATAAACACACGCGCGCGCGCGCCCGGCCCAGCCCGGCCCCGGCCTCGGCCTCGGCTCGGCTTGGCTTGGCTTGGCTCTGGGCTATATTTTTTTTGGCCCCGCTTAAAAAAATTTCTCAGCTTACTGTTAAGGCTTTTCAAATTCTGTAACTAGTACCATTACTCTGCTGTTACAGAGTAATTGACCCTTCAGTTACTCCTCTTCTCCTATAAGACCAGTAATTTTTGTCTGCCAGAACACAGAGTTTTCAAATCTTCTTCTTTTTCTTCCTCTGAGTCAGAGTGTACAACACAGCTACCGGTTCGCTGAAATCTCTGAAGTTAGGGTGCTGCTCTTCAGGGAAAGGTAATACAGTTGTATCCTGGGAGGCAATTCGTCAACCACCGTCACACTACGGGGCGAATTTTTCTTTAAGGACAGAGATCATAATCTCGACTCTGTATTGAAGTGTCTGATTTGTTCGTTTATTTCCTGTAATTGTTTTTCTTCACAAATATTGTTATCAGTTTTCTATTTTATGAAATTCAAGTTCTAACACTAATTGTCCCGACAAGAATGGTTGGCATGTAGGCTCCATAACTCATGGTACTCATCCTTGCAAGTTCCACCATCTAGTACTTGGATACTTTCCTATGAAGATTGAAGCCTTAATGATTACACGTGCAGTGAGCATGTTGAATCTCTAGCTGTAACTGATTTTACTATTTATTAGCCAAAAAATGATGGAGCAATTATTATACCCCCACCTGAACGACATCCTCAGTCACTGTGTACAGAACAGTGCGTCTCCACTTGTAGCTCAAGTAGTTCTTGCTTGTGTGCAGTTTTTATTTTGTTATATGTCGTTGTTAATGATGATGATGCTGATTTTTTTACTTTTAAGGTGAAGTATAGTTTGACATACCATATTTCATTAGTTTATTATAAAATGGAACGGGGTTGAGAATTCCCTCACAAAATGGATCATGTGGCAAACCATGGTGGTACATTACTTCCCAGTTCAAACACTTCCAGGCCTTATCTGATTTATGAGCAATTGGAAGTTTTGAGTGTGGTGCAGCTAATGTTTTACTTTTTATAAATTTCTCTTCTCATTTAGGTCACGGGAGTTCTAACATTTCTCATTAATGCTAGTTTCTTCTTCCATTTCTTAAGCTTAGAATGATAACAGAAAACCTTTCATAGGATATGATGGCGTCAATGAGGTTCATTTTTTCATGTATAGTGGAAGAGAGATGTGAATAAGGGACAATGTAACATAAATTGAATAAAGAAGATATTAAACTTGAGCAAAGTTTTGCAACTTCAATTGGAAAGCATACTCAGTAAGATGGTTATTTCAGTCACTCGTGTTATATAGCATGTAGTTTTTATGCGCTTATCAAGTAATAGATCTTCTGAACACCAGAGTAAAATCATATACTAATAACTGCACTTGTCATACTTCAGACAAATTTGGAATATCTTCCTTGGTAAATTATTCAAATTCAAGGACACGAAAAGTTCCCTTACTATGTCCGGCCATCCGACGGTTACTAATATGACGAAGAATAAGCACTCTAGATGACTAAATTCAAGTTCGAGAGCATGACTTAATTATATGGAATATGGACATATTGAAGGAGAAAGCCCATAAAATGCAGTAATACAGAAATAACCAAAAATCAATCACAAAAGCTTGGAGAACGGTTCTCCATTTTGATCAAAGAAAACTTTAAGAAATCATCAACGTTAGTAGAAACTTACAACAAAAGCTTGGAGAACAGTTCTCCATTTTGATCAGAAAAAACTTTTAAGAAATCATCAACATTAGTATAAACTTACAACAGTAACTAAGATATATAAAGCTGCAAGAAATATGTATTATTTCAGCAACGATGAGTTTACGCGCATGAAGTGGTATGCACGAGAATTTTGATATATCAAGAATTCAATACTTTCGAGTTGAGAAGCCACCAAAATCTGCTGAAATCAACCTGATGAGGATCCCATTTCCATTCAATAATACTTGCAAAAATTGGCAATGCCCTGCTTCAAACGGAAGCCAGGATAAGTTAGTGTCCTTTCTAATTAGACATTTGCTTTATTCCCAACTATTACAAAATTATCTATAGCACTAATGATGCATAGTTTAGCTTCTGAAAATATACATGAACATCTTTCAAAGTGAATATAGCATTTAATCCCCATATTATTACATACAGCCACTTCATCAGATAAACAATCAGATTGAAGCTTCTCAATTTACTCGATAACCATGCCTGACCTTTTATGTTGAAGCCCAGAAAGGTTTCTTGGGGCATTTCAACAAACTATGATGTACATTTTGAAGAATATATAGATGTTTGCAAATTATAAAGAACGTTGTTCAGTATTTTATGACTGGGCCTTAGGGAACTCTAAATTGAATACTTCAGTTTCTGAATATGCAGTAGAATCACCGAGTTGACAGTACACAATTCATGGCTTAAAAGAGGCTAAATTTAAATTAAAAAAAACCATTGAACTTTGGGATATTTTTAAAAAAACCGCATTAAGTTTTTTTTTTTAATTTTAAACCGCACAAAACTATAGTTTAAAAAAACACACACTGTCAGACTTAGGACTACCAAACTTCTGAACTCGACCTAGGACACAAAGAACCCCCAAAACCTAAGCCCATTATCTCCCAAATGGTTCTAGCTTTAGGGCATAAGAAAAACAAGTGATTTGTGTCTTCTTCATTGTTTACATCTGTCACAGATACTATTAATGATCATGTTTCTTTTTTGAGATTGGTCTTGGATAGGATTGTGTCGTTCTTTACCAACCACATGAATATTTTAACCTTCAAGGGAAAACCTATCGCTCAGATAATGTCTATCTCCATATTTTGCAGACCCCTGTCATTCAACCACTTGTACATAGATTTGACAGAGAAAATCGAGTTTGATTCCAGATTCCAACCCCTTTCACTTCAGTATCATTAGTGTACTGTCCTTCCGTCCTAATAAAAGTATTGAGATTCTGGAGTTCATCTACACAGTCCTAATTAGGGCTGCAAACGAATCGAGCTATTCGCAAGCTATTCGGCTCGAGCTCGGTCAAAGCTCGGCTCGAACCGAGCTCGAGCCGAGCTCGAGCTCAAAATTGAGCTCGTTTCGTAAATGAGCCGAGCTCGAGCCTAAAGGTATTCGGCTCGGCTCGGCTCGATTGCAGCCCTAGTCCTGATTAAGATGCTGGTGGATGTCTAGTGTCAGGATCTGGTTACGCCACACATCCACTACAAGAGAATGGTATTGATGGTAACCGAAGCAGCTGCTGGGAAAAGACTAATAAGGGTGTTGCTTCTGCACCACTTGTCCCTCCAAAATCTTGTATTTTTTCCGTTCTCGATCCTGCATCTCGTATTATCATGATAAATCGTCCCTACTCTAGCCACTCCTTTCCAGAGAGGTGAAGCTTTTCCTTGTCCTCTTACTCTCCCAAATCTGAATTTCTTTCTTTTCGTATAGGAGTCAAAAGACTTGCGCCACCAGATGTTCCTTTTTTTCCTCATCTTCCACCACCACTTACAGAGAAGTGTCTTGTTCATTGCTCTTAAGTCTAATACCCCCAGCCCTCCAAAATCCTTTCGTTTACACACTCTTCCCCATTGAATAAGGGGAACTCCTTTGCAACTATCGCCTGCTCCTTTCCACAAGAATCTTTTCCTATGTCTATCAATTTTGTTGATGACCCATTTCGGTAACTCGTACATCGACATCATATAAATTGGGATACAACTGAGAACAGAGTTAATCAGCGTCAATCTTCCTCCCAAGGAGAGATACCGCCCCTTCCATTCAGATAACGGCTTCTCAATTTTTTCGATTAGCTGAATCCAGTACTCCCGGATCAAAGCTCTCAGCCTCAATGTCGTTCCCAGATATGTTAGGGGGAAAGCACCAACAACACACCCTGGTTTACCGCTGATAGTCGAGATAGGAGTGGAAATTTCATCGCTAATAGGGATGACACAACTTTTAGTCACGTTGACCTTCATCCCTGGCCATGCTTCAAAACAATTAATCAGGAGGCCTAATGCATTCGCTTCCTCCTCAGTTGCTTTCCCAAACGTCAGAGTATCATTCGTGTATTGTAGAATAGAAATGGGATCTAGAATTCCTTTGACCGTGATACCCTTGATGACGCCCCCGTCCCTACCTCTCTTGATCATTTCTACCAACCCATCGGCCACGATAGTAAACAAAAGAGACGATAAGGGATCTCCTTGCCTCAGCCCTTTTTTATACCTAATTTCTTTCCCAGAACATCCATTAACTTGGACATTGGATTTTCCACCCCTTAAACACATTTTGATCCACATTTGCCAATCTAACCAAACCCTTTGAGAGTAAGAACTTCATCGACTGAATCCCACTCAACCAAATCGTAGGCTTTCTGGAAATCCAACTTTAAAACAAAACCGTCAGCTTTATCTTTGGATCCTCTATAAACAATTATGTGAGCTGATGCAATGCTATCTATAATGTCCCTACCCTTGATAAATCCACTCTGTGCTTCTCCAACCACATCATTGAGATGTAGAACTAACCTTTGTGCCAGGACCTTGGTGATAATCTTGAACGACCCATTAAGCAGACTAATTGGCCGAAGATCATCGACCAATCGAACCTCTTTCTTCTTTGATATTAAGATGATGTTAGCATAATTTAGCCTCTCCAGCTCAGTCATTCCATCAAAGACCTCTTTCAGGATATTCATCAGATCTGATTTTATAATAACCCAGAAGATCCTATAGAAGAAGATCGAAAATTCGTCCGGTCTTGGCGCTTTGTCCTAGCCTAGCTCCTTGATTGCATCGTGCACTTCTTCCTCTGTGAAGACACCTTCAATACCCGTACTCCCCACAATCCTTAAGGAGTCCCACATCTTTGTAGAAAGCTTGCACCTGTTCGTCATGCGACGTCCTAGTAGGCATTTGAATTTAACATCGATATGCCTCTTAATTACATCTTCATTCTAAGTCCAAACACCATCAATAGTCAGGCAAGTAATCTTATTTTGTCTCTTTCTCTCATTGGCTAACTTATGAAAGAACTTAGTATTCACATCACCTTCTTTTAACCATTGTATTCTAGAACATTGCTTCTAGTACATTTCTTCCATCTGCCCGATGCGATGAATCTCATGCCTATTTGTCATGAATTCTTCGCTCAAAAGTGTTGGTAGGTTTCCTTCCTCTTGAAGTAACTCCAATTCCGCAATTCTATCTCCCAAAATCTGTACTCGCCTTTTATTCTCCCGAAATTCTTTAAAAGCCCAAACCTTCAAGCATCTGCGTAGCCTTCTAGTTTTTTCAATCCAAATTCCTATCGCACCATCGTTCTCAGTGACGCTACCCCAAGAGTCCTAAATAATCTTACACAATCTTGGGGAGAATGTCCAAGCCTTTTTTAATCGGAATTGATGGCAAACACTCTTGTTACCTATGTCGCAGTCTAGCCCCAAGGGGAAGTGATCAGACGTCAATCGTGTTAATGATTTAACAAATGCCAATGGGAATTCCTCCTCCCAATCATTCAAAACTAAAATTCTGTCCACTTTAGCTAGTATGGGATTTGACTGTATATTCGACCACGTGTATCTCCTGTCGAAAGTTCCTAACTCCATCAACTCAAGCTCTTAAATGATAGCATTGAAATTGCCTCTTTCTTCCTAGCTCGCACCTCTTCCGTTGTGTTCATAATTAAATCTAGTGATATTGTAATCCCCCCCGACCACCCATGGTCCCGACCACCTATTTCTAATGCATCTTAATTTGTTCCAAAATTGCTCTCCATGTTTCGAATCGTAAGGACCGTAGATAGATGACACAATCTGTTCCTTGTTATCCCCCTACGTCTAATTCTAACCGTAACTGAGAAGGCACCAACCGTAAAGACTTGCATAATAAATCAAAGAATCATCATTAAGTAAATGCAAAATTGAAGTGTTATTAATCGAAATACCTCCACACGCTGATGCTGGTTCTTTAGACCTGGATGCTGCTTTGATAAGATCTACTTCACTCGGTCCGTGGGATCCCCACATATCCAATTGCCTTTTACTTTTTCTCAGAAATGATTACACTGTATTATCTAAAATTTGAAACAATAGTTGGCCTATTAGCTCATCTGGTTATAGTGTCGTGCGAATAATATGAAGGTTGTAGGTTTTAAAACCTGCATGGGTTAATTAAATTTTCAATCATTTTTTTTAAATTTTAAACTAATTATTTTCACATAGCTTACATGTCATTCTATCATTTTATGAATTTAATATTTTTTTCCACTTAGCCTATGCATTCCGATCTATGATATTTTTTCAATGTTGTATGGTATATCATATTTACATTTTTATGATAAATTTCTAATCAAATCTTCAAGTGCATATGGTTATTCCACATTTCAAGCTTCCAACTAGTATTCTCTTATGCATATATTCATCATCACTTCATTCTGACCGTGTTCTCTAATATATCATATCAAAACCTGCATAGGCTAATTAATTTTTCAATCCTTTTTTTTAATTTTAAACTAATTGTTTTTTGCATAGCCATACATATCATTTTACTATTTTATGAATTTAATATTATTTTTCACCTAGCCTATGCATGCCAATCTATGATATTTTTTCAATGTTGTATGCTATATCATATTTATTTGTTTATGATAAATTTCTAACCAAATCTTCAAGTGCATATGGTTATTCTACATTTTAAGTTTCCACCTAGTATTCTCATATGCATATATTTATTATCACTTCATTCTGATCGTGTTCTCTAATATATCATATTTACCTCTTTGCGATAATATAATCTTCAAGTGCATATACATGTTTGCTTTGCTTCCTTCTTTTCCCTTTCTTCTAAATTTTGTATCTGTTGATGAAATGAATATTCGAGTTGCCTTCAAAAAGAAAAATATATAATGGGTGTTTGATAAAACCAAAATGTATCCATGAAAGCATTCAAAATAGCATTATACACATACTTCAATCATGTCAGCTCAATATTTTCTCTTAATGTTCACAAATTCAATGTGCATTTACTTGTATGTTTTGAACATAATTTTTTTTGTTATATTCCTCTTTAATTCTTTCATTCATCATTTTCATCCTCTCAGATAACATACAATTCAGAATAAAATCATTGCCACTTTTTTCTTAGAGTTTGTCCGAGTTTCTTTTTTCCACGAGGCATTTCATATTTTTATGTAAAATGCATACGTTATCAATTAAATTTTTTTTGAAGCATATATATAAATTTGTTTTCATTTAGATAGTTTGTCCTTCAAGACTCCACATTTGTTTGCATTTAAATAAATTTCTTTTTTATTTGTCAACTTGCAAAATGTCCTATTTGAGAACTTGCTTAGCCCCCCCTGAAACTTAGATACACCCCTGGTAGAAAGATCAAATCTTGGTAAAATAACAAACCCTAGATTACAAAGATGAGATTTTTGTAGTTTAAGAGATAAAAGAGAAGATGCTTACATACCTTTATTCGAGGCGTCATGCTGATAACGTGTTACTGTAACACCCTAAATTTCTATTTATGTAGAGTTTGTGATTTTACGTATTTTTGCACGTATAATTTCATATGTATATTTTTTTTATAAAAAAATATTTTTTTTTAGTATGAACAAGAAATTATTCTCTTTATTTTCCAAAAAGACTATTTTTAAAAGCTTAATTAAATTCTAGGCCTAATTGTCTCTTTTAAGCCCATCTTAATTAATTAATTAATTTAATTAGTAGAGCCCATGGTTAATTGGCCCATTAGTGAGCCCATTTAACTTAATTTCTCTTTTTCTAACCTAACTTGTAATGTAGACAAGTTTAGTGAACAATTAATTTATTCACATGAACAAACTTGTAAAAAAAAGTGGGGTACTAGTTGGCACGTGCATGCATTAGAGTGTGCATTGTGCACTTTTACCCTATGCCGGATAATGCATGGGAGAGAGGGGGAGATGGGAGAGGTGGAGAGTTGGTTGCTTCATCATGGGTAGTTTCTATAACTCCCTAGTTCATCTAGACCCTTGATCCCTAACCATTTGGACTCATCCTAGCCCTCCATTTATCCTCAAAATTTGTATAAATACCCCCCTACACTCTTCATTCTCACACTTTAAAATTTTGAAAAGAAAAGAATAGAAAGAAAGAAAAGAAAGGCAATTTAGTGAGACAAAAGATTGAAAAGTTTGTGAGTTCAAAAGATTGAGTGCTAGTGTGTGTTCATCAACCCAAGGAGTGGCCGGATTTTTCAAGGAGCAAGGGGGAGGCTCGGTTTGCATTGCAAGTAAGGAGGAGAAGTCAACTTGGTGGCTCGATTTAGGAGGAGAAGGCTTTACTTGTTCATTGTAGGGGACCACTAGGAGTTTTGTTTGATTTTCTCTCCATTAAAGGTGGGTGATTTTCTCAAACTTCTAATTAGACATCATGCTAGGGTATGGTTGATAAAATTGAGAAGAAACTTTAGTTATTTTAGCCATGTGTTATGAAAGTGAGTCAAAATTGCAATGGTTGAGTGTATGTGAAAAGAATGTTAATTAATTGCGAAATTGTGATTGTTAGTTTAGAATTAACCATGCTACCATGCTTTAATTGATTGATTGTGCTAAACTAAGAGGACATGATTGTATGCTTAGTTAGTTGAAATGATAACCATGCAAAAATGTGATTTCTACTAATTCATTTGTTAGTGGCATGAAAAGGGATATTTGTTACTGAAATAATTGTTTAATAATAATAAAAATAATAAAAGAAGCTATGGGAAGTTTGAATGCAAAATTATAAAGAAACTACATTTGTATGTGTATATTCGAAATTGCAGACAAAATTGTATTTAAAGAGGAGAATTACACTTTTTATGTCAAAAATTAAGTTTTATTCTACTGATATTTTAGAAATGCATAAAAATTATGTTCTGGAATTTTAGAATGAAATTGGAGAAGAAAAGAGTTTAAAAATAGTTATTTTTATACAATTCGAAGTGAACCGAAACTTGAATCAAAACCCTTAAAACCCAACTCATATCAGATTAGCCACTTGGACTTATTGGTTAATGGGTGCGTTTCGGGTGCGCTTATTGTAGCGTGGGTCTGGTCTTTGTTCACGGGTTCGAAACTGGGCATTAGCCCATTGTTTTTATATTTTTGGAAAAATCCAATAACGGAAAAGCAAGTTCTTAGGGATCTAAACCCTCTCCTTTGATGTGGTTGCACCCTGTCCTTTCTGGTTAGCGCGTGCGCCACAGTGCGCTACACTGTAGCGTGGGCTTGACCTTGGGTTGCTGGTTTGATTCCTGAGCTCGGCATTTAAAACCTTTTTTCGGTTTTATTATTTTTTAATTGATTTTTGACTTTTACAATTCGGGAAAATATAATTATTATAAAAATATATGGACTTGATGAAAAATATTTGCACACTGTTTTGACTTAAATTAAGGAGTTTGAGAAGTAAAAAATGAGTAGAACTCTATAAAATTGATATTTGTATAAGTATAAAAAGTGATTTAAGCCATGAGGAGTTATACTAAATTATAAAACAGAATCTAGTATAAAAAGAACTTAAAGTGTGTTCATTATGGATTTTATTCTTTATTTTGGGTAATGTATGCATTTGAAAGTTAAATGAAAAATATGATTTTGATTTTTGGGAGAAAAAGAAATAATAGTGTGAGAATTAAATGAAATCATTAAAACTTATTTTTCTTGAATGAGAATGACATAAATCGAAATTTGACTTTATGTATAAAATTGGTATTTGTATAAGTATAAAAAGTGATTTAAGCCATGAGGAGTTATACTAAATTATAAAACAGAATCTAGTATAAAAAGAACTTGAAGTGTGTTCATTATGGATTTTATTCTTTATTTTGGGTAATGTATGCATTTGAAAGTTAAATGAAAAATATGATTTTGATTTTTGGGAGAAAAAGAAATAATAGTGTGAGAATTAAATGAAATCATTAAAACTTATTTTTCTTGAATGAGAATGACATAAATCGAAATTTGACTTTATGTAAAAAATTGGTTTATAGAAAAGAAATGGAAATCATGTTGAACTATGAAAAAGACTATATGAGTATGAAAACTCGATTTTGTGATTATGAAGTGAAATTGAGAACTAGAGTGTAGCTAAGCCTCATACCGGTATTGAAAAGAGAATGTTGAAATGAGATTTGAAATGAAAAGACCAAGATTTGGGTCATGTTTTATAATTGGTTAAGACCGGTATAATGGAAGGGATAACTCTAGAGAATTGATTTTATTCATGATTCAAATAACTAAGGACTAGACACATAGTGAAAATGTGACGAAAGTAAAAGAAAAACACGAGTATGAGTGTCTCAGAGCTACGGTGTGAGGGTATTCACAGGATGTCTACACGATGCGTCATGTCATAACGTAGATATGTCTCCAGGAGTCCGTACCGCAGGCAACACTTATGGGGTGTTTGGTACTACGGGTGGTGGCATGTCCTATGACGGAGGCTGAATTGTCCATTGGTTCTACACGATGCGTCGTGTCATGATGTGAGATTCCCCTCCAGGCTGTCTGGACATGAGCTCGTAACTCATAGAACATCTAGGATACTTATCGTAGTTACCGTAGTAGTTTAAGTCATAGCGAGGGATTGAACCTGACAAGATGAAGAACGGTTAAGGGCTTGCCCTCAGACCTACGAAGTATGGGAGGCATAGAATCTGAACAAGTGCGCATTAGTGTCATGTAACATACATAACTGCATTAAGGACTAAGTGCACCGCACAATACGACATCAATAGGATAGTCCCCGTAGTTCTGTTTGTGACAAGTTTGTGTTTTCCAAGTAAAAGAAAATTGATGTATTATATCCTAGCGTCAGTTGAATGAACTGACGTGCCCACTGTTTCTATACAGGATAAAGTGATTAACCAGACTAAAGTATGCATGCTGCTTAAAGAATGACTCAAGTATTGTACATTTCTATTCATGTAAATTTGTTGTAAATTGCTTCCGCTGTAAATATGTAAATATAAATGTAACTTTGATGTAATAAAGTTTTTAATTCCTTGTAAAATTGTACGAAGAGAAGTGTAAAGATCCTGTGCAACTTCGAATTCAGTCTGTTTTGGAATTCGGGGTGTTACAGTTACGAAAGAGAAAGATAGAGATGTGTAGCAAAATCCAAGTGTTATAGCTCTTTATTGACAACATATATATATATATATATATATATATATATATATATATATATATTGTTACCGCTGATTTTGGTGTGGGGGTAAACAGATAAGATTTGTGAGTTCGAGAAAACCTGAACAACTGATTCAAGCCTTCTTGCTCCTGCCGCAACCTGCAAGGAAGTACGAAACACCGGGGTTGATTCCGGCGACGCACCCTCCGACGCTCTTATCAGTAATCAGAAGAGATTAAGAAAGAGCTTAAGGTGGAAAAAGAGTGATTACCCGGTTACAGTGGTAGAGGGGAGGTATTTATAGTCGTCGGGGGAGAGATTAGAGGCTTGATTCCCTGTGTAACTGCTAGGAGAAAAATCCTCACAGTCTGTTTAGGAAACTAACCCCTTGATTCCCGGTGAGAGCAAATCAGGTCCGTTGACTTGGTCAAATCGGTGGCCTTGATTTGTCTCTTGCTGATCTGGGCTCGCCTCGGGTCGGGACCCGTGCCCAATCGGTGTGAACCCGTTCGTGGGTTATTGGGTCTCGTGCGAAGGAGATCCAGTACCCGCTTTGGATCCACTCGTATGTGAAATTACCATTTTACCCCCGAACTTCGAGATTCGCGCCCAATCTGGACGGTTCCGATTTAACCCCATTTTTAGCCATATCACGAGCCCCCCACTCCTAAAGACTGAGTGTGATCAGCCTTTGAGGAGTAGTTTAACTGTTTTAGTGGCTAGTGGAGTTGTATCGGAATCCAAGTGGAGGATTTTGAATCTTGAAGGGGGTAGTGAGGTAATTTTTGATGCTATGTGCAGTTCTCTGGTCATGTTGGGTATTTGACGGCCTTTCATTTATTTTTTCGGATTATTTATTCAATTTTGCGATGTGCCTGCTAATCATTCGGGGGCCTTAACAGTACATCCCAGGCAATAATTGTTCGTTCAGGGGCTTAAAAATGTGCCCCCGAATTTTTAATTATTTTCTAGGATTTTTAGTTAATTTTCCCGAATTTTTAGTGATTTTCTCGCAATTTTTAAATAATAAAACGATTTAAATAAATAGAAAACGATTTTTAATACCGATTTATGACGTGGCTTGATCTGAACCGTTGATCATGGACGAGTGCGAATTTCTGAGAGATCCGTCGGTTGTTATCGCTCGGATGTTTTTTTCTCCGTTTGCGAGCTCAGAAGGGCACTTGCTCGGTAGCCGACCAAAGGCATGAGGTCTCGGCAGGCCGAGCGACGTGGCGCAATCTGAGCTGTCGGATGACGACGCGCATCTCGAGACGGACACATTTTCCAAAAAAACACTATCTTGTCTTTTAGCGCACGTGGCGCAATCTGGGCCGTTGATCATTAGAAGCACAAATTTCTGAGTGATCCAACGGTAGTTATCGCTCGGATACTTTTTCCTCCGTTTGCGAGCTCGGAAAGGCACTTGCTCGGCGGCCGACCGAAGGCATGGGATCTCGGTGGGTCGAGCGACGTGGCGCAATCTGAGCCGTTGGATGATGGCGCGTATCCCAAGACGGGCACATTTTTCGTTTGGAAGTCCAAGGGATGTTCCATTTTACTATAAATCTTCACCCCCCCTTAAACCAAGTCTCATTTTTTACTTTTACTCTCTCTCTTCAGTTCTTACTTTCACCTTCGAAGTTTTCAGCTCCTTGGTGGTGGTGCTAGCTGACACGGCGAGGGTTTCTTGTTTCCGGTGAACTTTCCGACCGTAGCTGTTATTTTGAGGTCAGTCTCTCTCCCTTCTCTTTTAGAAAATGGTTAAGATTACATCTTCGGATGAGACCCCCGCCTCGGAGCAAGCAGTAGGCCGAGGGGGTAAAGGGAAGGAAGTGGTGGAGCCGACCGATCAGCACGTCGTGCGTCCGGATAGAGAGGGCGAGGTGGCCAAGCTGCCTAAGGAAGTCGCGGCGGTGTCCCAGAAGGGTAAAGCGGTGATTACGATCGTGGAAACACCGAAGACAGCGGGGGCGTTCGGTCGGCAGCCCATTGTTCTGTCGAGCGTGGGAGGTGTACGGGACTATGCCGAGGACACATTGGAGAGAGTGACCCAAGGAACGGCTAAGTTGGTGGAGGAGAATGAGCCGAGAGAGCTGTCCGAGGTGGACCATACCATCTCGTCTCTTACCGAGGCCGACCTTCACCTGATCCGAGAGGGTTTCCGGATCCCTGTCGACTACGGACTGCTCCTCCCCGGGCCGGGTTTTCGAGCCAATACGAACTCTTCGTCGGACGTGTGCGTCTTTCCGGTCGACTCCCTTATCGTCGGACTCCGTTTTCCCCTCCACCCGTTCGTTGTGGACGTCTTGACATGGTACAGTTTGAGCCCTGCCCAGCTGATGCCGAACACTTGGAGGCACGTCATGGCATTCGTCTTCCGATGCCAAGAGGTTGGTGCCCAGCCAAGTATGTTCCTCTTTCGGAGCCTCTACCCACCTTGTCAGCCAAGGCGAGACGAACAAAGGTTCTATCTTTCACCCCGGACGGGCGTGAAGCTGATCGAGAATCCGGACTCGATCAAACATTGGAAGGAGAAGTATTTCATCATCCGAGCCCCTGCGCCGTGGGTGATACCGACGGTTTGGGCGAAGGATGGCCTGCCCAAGCGAACCAAGAAGGAGGCGGTGCTGAGTGACGAGGAGACGGAGGTCCAGAAGAAGCTCCTCGCCCTGCCAGCGCTAAGCTGGAAAGATATTACCGAGGAGGATCTGTTCCGAGGGGGTCTCAGTCCGATCGACCCTAGTATGCTTCTGGTATTTATACTCTTTGCTTAAAGTTCATGAAAATTTTTCTAAGTTTTTTCATTCGGCTTGTGCAGAGACGATGAAGCTGGACCAGAAGGCTCTGATGGCGAAGGGCAGGTCGGAGCAGGAGGCGAAGAAGAAGAGGCCTTCGGCGGGGCCTCAGGACGGCCGAGCCTCGAAGAAGCCTTCGGTCGCGAAGGTCGCCGACCAGCCGAGGGTCATGGTCCTAGAGCAGGGGGAAGTCATGGTCCTCGACCCTCCTGCCTCGAGTGCACCGACACCAACTCCGAAGGGGGATGCTCCCGGTTCGTCGAGCGGTGCGTTCGGCGTGAAGGAGGTGTTGTCCCTCCAAGTTCCGTCCCTCACTGCCGAGGCGAAGAAGATCTTGACTGAGCGGCATAAGCAGATCCTCATCCCTGACTGGCAGGTGATGAACGTCGACGGCTTCTTGGGCGATGGCAACATCTGCATGGAAGAGGTGAGGCACCTGCCGACCCCAAAGGATCGAGCGACCCTGAAGGTCGGGCTAGCACGGGACGCCGTGATGCAAATTGCTCGGAATACAATGTCGGTAAGTAGGCCGAGCTCTCCCTCATCAAAATTTCTTTCTTAGAATTTTTCTAAGTCCTTGGGTTCGGGTTTTAATGTGCTGTTCTTTTTCAGACCCTTTGCCACTTTAATTTCCTGCTTGAGGAGTTTGCAAGCAAGGAGCAGGAGAATGAACGGGAGAGGGCGGAGCATGTCAAGGCCATGCAGCTGCTTGATGTCGAGCAGCTCCTCTCGGCGAAGAGGGGTGCCGAAGTGGAAGGGCTGGAGAAGCAGCTGGCCGACGCCATTCAGCTATCGAAGGACACGGCTACCAAGCTTGAGGCTTCGGAGAAGGAGGTCGCCGAGCTGAAGGAGGCGCTGGCCAATGCTCGGTCGAAAGCGGAGAAGGCTCGGAAGAGGGCCGAGAGGATCATGGCCAAACACCAGAAGAAGGTGAAGAAGGTGAAGAAGGCCGTACAGGAGGAGGCCACGCAACACATGCTCCAGAACATGGAGGATGCCTACGGTCGAGCCTTGCTCCACGTAGCCGCCAAGAACCCGGGCTTCGACACGTCCTCCTACCGTTTTTACGACCCCGTGGAAGGGGAGGAGGAGGTTCCTGAGGGGTTGCTCGACCCCGAGGGAGAAACGGAAGGTGTCGAAGGCCCAGGAGAGGCCGAGGCCGAGGGCGATGAGGAGGACGACTCCAAGGAGGAGAGCGGGAGCGAAGGCGAAGGTGAGGGCGATGGCGAGGACAAGGCCGGGGGGTCGACGGACCCGAACGGCAAAAAGGTCGACCCCTGACTCGGTTGTCTCTTTTAGTCTTTTGTCATTTTGTCTCTTTTTGTAAGCCTAACTGCGGACTGGCCACCGCTTTTTTGTAAAACTTTCTCCCCGGTTTCGAATGAAAATATTTTGTTTGGCCGAAATTTATCCAAGTGTTGAGTCTCGGATTTTGTGTGTGATTAGTTGTAAATGGTTCCAAGTATTGTCCCATCAGATTTATCTCTGCTTTTCAGGTGAAGTTCGGTCCGATCACGGAGGTTTCGTATCTCCGTAGAGAGCTGGCCAAGACGAAGCGAGAGCTGTCGATGAGCCACGATAAGCGCTTTTACTTATTTTTGAAACTGGGGGAGATAAAGGCGCTGGCCAGGGGGCAGTGTCGCGAGTTGGCGCAGCTACGAAAACAACTCCCGGTCTCTGCTCTTGAGGGCGAGGTCGAGCGGCTTGGTGGGGAGCTCGCCGTCGCCGAGCGGAAGAACGAAGAGCTCTCGGCCAAAATCCGACACTTGGAGGCGGCGAGGCAAGACCGTTCGGCGGAAGAAGAGAAGCTTGCTTCCGAGCTGGAGAAGGTGTCATCCGAGCGCAAGAAGCTGCTAGCCGAGGTCGACAAGCTTAGGAGGATTACTATAGATAGGGGGATCGAGGCCACCCATTACCGACGGCTTGCAACCGATAGGGCCAACGCCTCGGGCTCGTCGAGGCTCCCTCGACTGAAGAAGTTGGCAAAGGACGATGCTTTGAGGGATAGAATCATCGAACTGGAGGAGGAGGTCGCGTCGCTCAAGCCCCTGCCCGAGAGAGCTAACGTCCGGAGCACGTCGTGTACCCGTGAAGAGAGCGAGAGAGGGATTACATTTTACGAACTTGCGACACGCTTGCCTATGACCAGGCGTAGTCCCGCTGACGCTCAGAGCAGTGTGGCCGTCTCGTCGAGCGGAGCCTCGGTGGGCGCCGCAGTTAGAGCCAGCAGCGAAGGGGGGTCGCGCCTCGTTGGTTTAGGATCGAGCTCGGAGGGCAGGCCTCGTCGTCCTCGTGTTTCCCTAAACCGAAGCGTTCCCCTTTCGAAGGGGCCCTAATCGTGTCGTTTTTTATTTTTGTTGGTTGTTGTAAAACCTAATTGTAGGGTCGATTCGGCCGTCTGTAACACTATTATATCTGAATGCGAATCTGAAAGTTTCTTTAGAAAATTTCCAAGTGTTGGACTTCGGCAGTATATTGAAATTTTGCTATTCGTTTTCCCTTCTTTTCAGCTCGTGGTGGAAGTCCATGACTCGGATTCCAACAGCTCGAACGAGGACACTGAGACCGAGGTGATTTCAGGAGCGACGAAGTTCAGCTCGTTGAAGTGCCGAGAGCGGCTTCGTGGCGCGGAGCTGAAGTTGCGCCGGGCTGAGAGCGAGCGGGCCCACCTCCAGTCCGTCCTCGGCCAACGGGACGCCGAGATCCAATGCCTGGAGGGTAGGATCGTTGAGGCGACTCCCGTAGGGGAGGATGAAGACTCGCAATCTGCTTTTAGCAGCGCTCTTCGGGTCCAGTGTATCCGGCACAATCAGTCGAAGATAATAACGGAGCGAGACGATTTGGTCTATGAGATCCATCACTTGCAGACCGTGGAGGCAAAGCTTCGGAAAGAGGTGGAGGAGTTGTTGGCCAAAGTGGGTGGGCTGGCGACAGAACAGACCAGCGAGGATATTTCTGTTTGAATGCTAAGTGTTGTGGGTCGACGTTGTATTTTTTGTTTTTTGACACTTTGTAACGGTGGAAAGACAGCTTTGTACTGTATCCCGATCATAAATAAATTCCCTTTGTTGCTCTGCGTTCTTATTTTGCTTGTGAGTGTGTTGGCCGTACCGAGGTCCTAGGGCCGGGCACACGGTGCCGTCGGCGAGAATCTCGAGGTGAACGAGCTCCCGACGGTGCGTTGCTTTGTCGTTTAGCAATTCTGACAAGATCTGGGCCGTCGGATGTTGGCACGAATCTCGAGGTGGCTCAGTTCCCAAGAAAACGCTATCTTGTCGTTTAGCGTCGGTGGCAAGATCTGGGCCGTTGGATGTTAGCACGAATCTCGAGGCGGCTCAGTTCCCAAGAAAATGCTATCTTGTCGTTTAGCGTCGGTGGCAAGATCTGGGCCGTCTGATCGAGATCATGCACGAAAGTTGAGGAGAAAGTGAGTTTTCTCCGTTTGCAGGGTCGGAAAGGCACTTGCTCGGTAGTCGACCGAAGGCATAGGGCTTCGGGCTTCGGCTGCTAGGCGAGATTGCTCGGATTATGTGGCCGAACGTAGCTTTGGTATCCCTCCACTGGCGAAGCTGAGGGGTGGACTACTCCTAGTCTGCCGCGAAGCAAGCTTAGGGGGACTGGGAGCCAAGTGTTGGACTCCGGGACCAGTGACGTAATTCGAGGGTTATGGGAGCAATTCCGAACGGCGATTTACTCCTGGCTCGTCCGAAGGTAAGCCTAGGAGGCAAAGTCGAGCCGAGTGTTGGACTCCGAACCATCAGGGTAGTTCAACGGTTGTGGGAGCAATTCCGAACGGCGATCTACTCCTGGCTCGTCCGGAGTCGAGCTGAGGAGGTAAAGTCGAGCCGAGTGTTGGACTCCGAACCATCGGCGTGGTTCAACGGTTGTGGGAGCAATTCCGAACGGCGATCTACCCCTGGCTCGTCCGGAGTCGAGCCGAGGAGGTAAAGTCGAGCCGAGTGTTGGACTCTGAACCATTGGTGTTGTTCAACGGTTGTGGAAGCAATTCCGAACGGTGATCTACCCCTGGCTCGTCCGGAGTCAAGCCGAGGAGGTAAAGTCGAGCCGAGTGTTGGACTCTGAACCATCGGTATGGTTCAACGGTTGTGGGAGCAGTTCCGGGCGGCGATCTACCTCTGGCTCGTCCGGAGGCGAGCCGAGGAGGTAAAGTCGAGCCGGACGTGGACTCCGAACCATTGGTTGAAATCAAAATTTAAAAAACATATGATAAGAGCGGAGAGAAGCATACGAATTCATAAGTACGAAAAGAGCTTTCTTTATTGATAATCGACGGCGAACCGTTTTACATAGTACAATTCATGAAAATAGGTTACAGGTCAGAGGAGAGGAATGGCTCGACGTCCTATGATACTTAGAGTGGCGCCGGGGCGCTTTCTTGGTATTTTAGGAGGTGGTCGGCATTATAGGTCCTCGGAATCTCTCTGCCGTCTAGATCTTCGAGACGATATGCTCCGGGCCGAACTACCTTCGTGATCCTGTACGGCCCTTCCCAGTTCGGAGCCAGCTTGCTCTTCTGATTGGGAAAGGATATGGCCAGTTTTCTCAAGACCAAATCCCTTTGCTTAAGGTTGGTGGGTCGGACCTTCTTGTTGTATGCCAACTCGACCCTTCTTCGGTAACTCTGCTGCCGAATCGACGCTCTTTCCCTCAGCTCATCTATCAGATCTAAGTCTGCCCTGAGGCTCCTGGCGTTCTGCTCCTCGCTGTAGGCCGCGAGCCGAGGGGAAGGTATTCCGACCTTGAGAGGTATCACGACTTCGGACCCGTAGGTGAGGTTGAAGGGAGACTCGCCTGTGGGGGTCCGCTTGCTTGTGCGGTAGTTCCACAGGACGTTGGGGAGTTGGTCGACCCATAAGCCTTTGGAACTTTTGTCCAGCCTTTTCTTGATGCCTGCGAGGATCTGCCGATTAGCATTTTCTGCTTGTCCGTTCGACTGAGGGTGGGAGACGGACGAGAAGCACTGCTGGATGGCAAGGTCGTCGCACAGAGCTCGAAATGCTGTGCCAGTGAACTGGGTCCCGTTGTCCGTCACGAGGACACGGGGGATGCCGAACCTGCAGATGATGCTCTTCCAGAAGAACTGTACCACCTTGTTCTCGGTTATAGTGGCGAGGGGCTCGGCCTCGACCCACTTCGAGAAGTAGTCGATGGCTACGACCAAGAACTTGAACTGACCCAGAGCCGGAGGGAAAGGCCATAGTAAATCCATCCCCCACATTGCGAAGGGGATAGGACTTGATAGGGAGGCGAGGTTGGCCTGAGGGAGGCAACGGATGCTGGAGTGTCTCTGACAAGAGTTACATTGCCGAACGTGTCGCTCGGCTTCTTGAAGGAGGGTCGGCTAGAAGTATCCATAATTCAAAGCTTTTCGGGCCAAGGACCTGGACCCTGAATGTGCCCCGCCGATGCCTTCGTGGAGCTCTTGTAGGGCATATTCGGCCTGCTCTGGAGAGAGGCACCTTAGGTATGGTCGGCCGTCTATTTGAGAGAAGGAGCGTTTGTATAAGATGCCCTCGATCAAGACATACCGCTTGGCCCGGGTTCTGACTTGGCGCGCTTCTTTGGGATCTATGGGCAGGACCCCGTCCCTTAAGAATTCCACCAACGGCTTCATCCAATTGTCCTGCAACACGACCGGCAACGACTCCACCGAGCCAGGTGTCTCGTCTTCTATGCTCGGCTTAGAGAGGACCTCGATCAGAACGGTCTGCTCCATACCTTGCAGGGAGGATGAGGCCAGCTTGGATAGGGCATCGGCCTGCGAATTCTCCTCACGAGGAACTCGTTGAATGAGCGCCTCTTCGAACCGGCTCATGAGGACCCGGACCTTAGCGAGGTACTTCGCCATCCGCTCGTCTCTGGCCTCGTACTCGCCCCAAGACCTGGTTCACGACAAGCTGGGAATCGCTGTGGATTCGGAGGCGCTGCGCCCCAGCGCTTCGTGCAAGTCCGAGACCAGCGATGAGTGCCTCGTACTCTGCCTCATTGTTCGGGGCTTTGAAGTTCATACGGATCGCGTACAGGAGGACGAAGTCGTCAGGGCCGTTCAGGATGATTCCGGCGCCGCTTCCCTCGCTACAGGAGGAACCATCCACAAAGACTGTCCAAATGGGGGGTCCATTCGGTACGTGTCTGGCTTCAGGGATGGTGGACTCTACGAAGAAGTCGGCGAGGGCCTGTGCTTTAATTGCCGTCCAAGGCTGGTAAGAGATGTCATGTTGACTCAGCTCTATGGACCACTTCATTAGCCGGCCCGAGGTCTCAGGCTTGTGGAGGATCTGCTTTAGGGGTTGGTCGGACAACGACCGAGTGGGATTGAAAGTACGGTCGAAGCTTCCTCGCTGCCATGACCAGGGCGTAGGCCATCTTCTCTATCTTCGGATAGCGGAGCTCGGCGTCCCGGAGCACCTTGCTCACGTAGTAGATAGGCCTTTGGGCCCGGTCCTCCTCTTTCACCAAGACAGCACTTAGGGTCTGCTCGGAAGCAGCCAAGTAGATGAAGAGAGTCTCGCCCGGGACCGGTTTGCTGAGCAGAGGGGAGTTCACCAAGTAGGCCTTTAGCTGGTCGAACGATTCCTGTTGTGGTTGGCCCCATTCAAAACCCTTAGCCCCCCTGAGTGCTTTGAAGAAGGGGAGGCACTTTTCCCCCGACTTCGAGAGGAACCGACCGATAGCGGCGAGCCGATCGGTAAGCTTCTGCACCTCCTTGATGTTCCGAGGTGGGGCCATGTCTAATATGGCCTTAATCTTCTTGGGATTAGCTTCGATTCCTCGTTGGCTCACCATGAAGCCGAGGAATTTTCCCGAAGAGACCCCGAACGCACACTTGTTCGGGTTCAGCCGCATGCTGTGCCTTCTCAACACGCCGAAGGCCTCCTGGAGGTCGGCCACATGATCAGAGCCTCGGATGCTTTTGACGTGCATGTCGTCAACGTACACCTCCATGTTCCGGCCTATCTGGCTCTGGAAGACCTTGTTGACGAGGCGCTGGTAGGTGGCGCCCGCGTTCTTCAACCCGAATGGCATGACCCGGTAGCAGTAGAGGCCTTGGTCGGTGACGAAGGAGGTCTTCGGAATGTCCGGAGGGAACATTCGGATTTGATTATAGCCGGAGAAGGCATCCATGAAGCTGAGGAGCTCATGGCCCGAAGTGGCATCAATAAGGGTGTCGATGTTCGGGAGAGGAAATGGATCCTTCGGACACGCCTTATTCAGGTTGGTGAAGTCAATGCATATTCTCCAGGAGCCGTTGGACTTCTTGACCATTACAACATTGGAGAGCCACTCGGGGTAGTTTACCTCCTGTATGAACTTGGCCTTCAGAAGTTTATCCACCTCCTCCTTAATGGCCTGCTGTCGCTCGGGAGCGAACTTACGTCTCTTCTGCTGAACCGGTTTGCACCCCGGTTCGACACTAAGGCGGTGGACTAGCAACTCCTCGGAGATGCCGGGCATATCCGCGGCCGACCAAGCAAATAGGTCGCGGTTATCCCGGATACATTTGACCAAGTCTGAGCACAGCGCAGTCGGTAGAGACTTGCTGATGAGGAATTTCTGGCTCGGATCCTCGTCCGAGAAGAGTACTTCTTCTAACTCGTCCGCCGGCTCGGACGTTGGCCGAACTTTCGGCTCGGGGATTTCTAGTGTCTCGAGCGAGAGCACCGGTCCTCCTGTGGAAGTCATGTAGCACTTCCGAGCCGTCTTTTGGCTTCCCCTGACTTCCCCTACTCCCGACCGGGTGGGGAACTTCATTTTGAGGTGGTACGCCGAGGGGACAGCTTCCAGGGCAGCTAGGCCGGGTCGGCCTAGGATGACATTATATGCGGCCGAGACGTCGACGACCATGAAGTCCATCGGCTCGGTACTGGTAGTAGGGGTGCTTTCGGCAGTTACGTCTATGGTTATCACCCCCTCGACAGTTACCGGGACCCCCGTGAACCAGTGGAGTGTGTAACCGGCCGGCTTGAGACGGTCCCGAGACAGCTGCAGGCCTCGGAAGGCCGAGAGGAAGAGGATATTGACCGAACTCCCATTGTCTACTAAGATCCTCTGCACCTTGAAGTTGGCCATGCGGAGGTCGATGACGAGGGCGTCACAGTGGGGAGTTCGGACCCCTTCGAGATCTTCATCGGAAAAAGACACAGGGACGCCGAGACCCTTGGGAGGAGGGGCGCTGTGAACCGAGTTGACCTCTCGGACGAAGGCCTTCCGAGAGGAATTAGAGGAGCCTCCCATGGGGCCTCCGTGGATCAGGTGCAGAACCCGTTCTTCCTCAAACTCGGGTGTATCCTCGCGTCGCTCGGAGCGCTTGTTAGCCCCCCGAGGCGGGGGAGTGTTGCGATCCGCCCGATCGTTTGCCTTAACAAATTTGGCCAGTTGCCCCCTCTGGATGAGGGTCTCTATTTCATTCTTCAGCGCTCG
Source organism: Hemerocallis citrina (assembly GCA_017893485.1). Classification (NCBI taxonomy): domain Eukaryota; kingdom Viridiplantae; phylum Streptophyta; class Magnoliopsida; order Asparagales; family Asphodelaceae; genus Hemerocallis; species Hemerocallis citrina. The sequence continues at coordinate 98,567 of JACEHZ010000194.1, read as the reverse complement.
GCAGTCGTTGGTGTCATGACCGTGGTCCCTGTGGTAGCGGCAAAATTTCTCCTTATTTCTCCTCTTAGCTGGGGTGTTCATCCTCGGGGCTGGAGGGATGACCCCTTCCTTCTCCACCTCCATCAGAATGGTGGAGACATTGGTGGTGAGGGGAGTGAACTTCTCGAACCTATGGGAAGGTCGGCGCTGACCGCCGCTGTCCTTCTGCATCTTCTTCGACCCCTCCTCCTCCGTCGCCTTCCTCTTCGATCCGGAGGCCGATCCTCCGAAATTCGGGAGGCACTCGGCCTCTTCCGCCCGGATATACTTCTCGCACCTTAGGAGAAGGTCGGCGAAGTTATGCGGGGACTTCTTGGCTAGGGACGATCGGAGGTTGGCGTTGAGGACGTTCGACTGGAACGCCACGGTCGCCACTGACTGGTCTAAGGAGGCGATAGACCTGACCTCTGCGGTGAATCTCTTCACATAGTCCCGCAGCTTCTCTCCCCTTTCCTGCCGCAGGTTCAGTAGGGAGAGGCTTGTCTTCTCAGCCCGCCTGCTACTCACGAAGTGAGTTATGAACAGTGTTTCAAACTGCTCGAACGAGAAGATGGAAGAGGGAGCGAGTCTGGAGTACCATTCCCGAGCCGACCCCCTGAGGGTGGCGGGGAAGGTCCTGCAGAGCACGGCGTCGGAAGCTTGATGGATCAGCATCAGGGTCTTGAAGATTTCGACGTGATCAACTGGATCGGATTCCCCTGAGTACGTCTCAAACTGCGGAGGTTTGAAACCCCTCGGTATGTGGGCCTCCATGATCGACCGAGAGAAAGGGGGTCTGCTGGGCCGGACGGTTCCTGCTCGGGACTCCTCCTCTCTGTCCATGCGACCAATGCGCCTCTCCACCTCGTGGAGACAGCGGTTGAGGGCATCGTCCCTCCGCTGGTAATCATACGATCCTCCAGACTCTTCCTCATAGGAAGGGGAGCGGGGACTGCGGCGCCGGTAGTCCTGGGATCGGCGAGGACTGTACTGCTGCTGCTGGCGACTGGGAGCCGGGATAGGACTTCGGGATCGGCGGCGAGGACTGGGAACCCTCGGGGGCGTTGGGGCCCTCTGGGCATTTTGGTTGTTCTGCCGAAGGTTGAGGGCCTGCAGTACGGTGTCTTGAAATTGAAGGAACTCGGCACGAGTGATAGGCGCGTCACTGTTCCTCCGAGGATGCCGATCCGCAGGGGAGTGCGGCCTCCTCCTCCGGCGCTCGGGCGATGTCGCTTGGCCCCTTCGGTCCGGAGACCTTCTGCCCTCTCGGCGGTGAGGCGACCGCTCACCATGATGCTGGCGGGAGGCTCCCTCTCGGGCCCGCCTCTCGTCTAGGTGGGTGCGGAGGTCCTCATCTTTTTGGCGGTTCAGGATCGTGTTGCGGAGGTCGGGGTGGTGAGAAGCCATTGAATCCGAGGATTCATTATGGACCGAGACATGGTCCAGGTTGAGGGGCTGCTTCTGTTTCCGACCGTTATGACTGGAAGGGCCATTGACGGGTTGCTGTTTGGGAAGAGGAGGTTGGCCCTGCTGGGCCGGTGGAGGAAGCTCGGGTTGTGGAATAGGATTGACTGGGGCTTCCTCTGTAGGGTCGGCGGGATTGGTTCCGCGGTTGGACCCTCTAGATCTGACCTTCTTTGGAGGCATGGTTGGAGAGGACGACAAAGAAGAAGCTGAGGCTGTTCGTGTGGTTTTTCCCACAGACGGCGCCAATCTGTTACCGCTGATTTCGGTGTGGGGGTAAAAAGATAAGATTTGTGAGTTTGAGAAAACCTGAATAGCTGATTCAAGCCTTCTTGCTCCTGCCGCAACCTGCAAGAAAGTGCGAAACACCGGGGTTGATTCCGGCGACGCACCCCCCGACGCTCTTGTCAGTAATCAGAATAGATTAAGAAAGAGCTTAAGGTGGAAAAAGAGTGATTACCCGGTCACAGTGGTAGAGGGGAGGTATTTATAGTCGCCGGGGGAGAGATTAGAGGCTTGATTCCCTGTGTAACTGCTAGGAGAAAAATCCTCACAGTCTGTTTAGGAAACTAACCCCTTGATTCCCGGTGAGAGCAAATCAGGTCCGTTGACTTGGTCAAATCGGTGGTCCTGATTTGTCTCTTGCTGATCTGGGCTCGCCTCGGGTCGGGACCCGTGCCCAATCGGTGTGAACCCGTTCGTGGGTTATTGGGTCTCGTGCGAAGGAGATCCAGTACCCGCTTTGGATCCACTCGTATGTGAAATTACCATTTTACCCCCGAACTTCGAGATTCGCGCCCAATCTGGACGGTTCCGATTTAACCTCATTTTACCATTTTCTGCTTGTCTGTTCGACTGAGGGTGGGAGACGGACGAGAAGCGCTGCTGGATGGCAAGGTCGTCGCACAGAGCTCGGAATGCTGCGCCAGTGAACTGTCCAGATTGGGCGCGAATCTCGAAGTTCGGGGGTAAAATGGTAATTTCACATACGAGTGGATCCAAAGTGGGTACTGGATCTCCTTCGCACGAGACCTAATAACCCACGAACGGGTTTACACCGATTGGGCACGGGTCCCGACCCGAGGCGAGCCCAGATCAGTAAGAGACAAATCAGGGCCACCGATTTGACCAAGTCAACGGACCTGATTTGCTCTCACCGGGAATCAAGGGGTTAGTTTCCTAAACAGACTGTGAGGATTTTTCTCCTAGCAGTTACACAGGGAATCAAACCTCTAATCTCTCCCCCGGCGACTATAAATACCTCCCCTCTACCACTGTGACCGGGTAATCACTCTTTTTCCACCTTAAGCTCTTTCTTAATCTCTTCTGATTACTGACAAGAGCATCGGAGGGTGCGTCGCCGGAATCAACCCCGGTGTTTCGCACTTCCTTGCAGGTTGCGGCAGGAGCAAGAAGGCTTGAATCAGCTGTTCAGGTTTTCTCGAACTCACAAATCTTATCTGTTTACCCCCACACCGAAATCAGCGGTAACAGGGACGAAGTCCAGCAAATAATTTTCATCATCCATAAGCTATCAGGATCTTTACAATATTTCACAGGAATAATCAGAGTAGGAAACAAGAGAAGTCAACCACGCATGCATATATGAATCGAAATACCAACAGGATTACTTGAAACAAAATTTAATAATCTCAAATAAACCAATCTGAAACAAGTCAATAATCCTGGGTCACATTGCCCAAATACAAAAAATTCAAGTAATAGATACATTATTCAAAATAAGCAACAAGACATAATAATAGAAAAACTCCAGCATCTAGAATCTCATATCACCAACTCCATCGGGCAGGTGATCTCCAAAATCTGCAATTTAACAAATTGCAGGAAGGGAAAAAGAAAACAAAATGCCCATCAATGCAAGTTACGGGCTGCTTGTAGTGTAGGCATAAGTACATGAGAAAGAATAACAAATACAAAATAACAGCAGAAACAAACATAGCATGGAATAGATATGACAGAGAAAAACAAAATGTCTAACATGAATCAGAAAAATAGAATCAAGTAACATGGTATGCTAACAGGTACAGGTGACATGTAACAAATGTCAAGTGTTATAGAGACAGGTAAACAGGTAACATGTACATGTAAGCTTGTAACAGGTGTCATGTTATGTCAAGTCTTGTATTTATTTCTATCTAGGTAGCACTTCATGCGTCCCATCCATTTACCACATGGTTATTACCTTCAAACGAGTTACGTTTAGATTTCGTAGTGGATTCTATAGGGCTGTGTACTCAGGTATCAAGTAATCCAAATCATATTAACCGACTCATATTAACCAAATTCCAAATTATCCAAATGTAATCCAAATCATCCAAATGTAATCCAAATCATCCAAATGTAATCCAAATCATATGATGTAACCAAATGAGGGAAACACGAGCCCCCTTCCGAGTACACTTTTCTATATTGTCCACTACTAGATCTTTCCCTTAACTCTGGCTTGGTTATTTGTTGTTATTATTAAACAGGCAGGTACGTGCATAAAACAGGGCAAGACATGAACAAGTAACAGGTTCAAGTTGGAAGACAAACATGTACAGGTGAAAGACAACTCATAACAAGATAGAACAACGAAAATTCTAGTTCAGGATAGCAAGACAGTACTGCACTAAATCTGTAATTCCCGTTGCTACAAACGTGCAAATCTGGATCCGTTAGAAAATTTGGAAAATAGACTCTCGGCCGAATCCAACAAATATATATAAGTCATATTGTATTTCACAAAAGCAAGTCTTAAAACAGATTTGTATCCAGACAACGTGTTCAACCAAAAATCAGAAGGTTGTATTCATAAACAGGAAGACAACATGAAAACTTACTGATTAAATCCACGAAAAATCTGGGGTGTTCCCTAATATGTTTAGTAACAGAAAATAAAGTTTCATAATTTTCCAACATAAATAGAATAGTCGAGTAAAATCAGAAAACATCAAGATACAGTAGTTTTGTAAATCTGAAATCACAAACACTGCATTACTATAACAACAATATCTCATAAAATATAAATCCAAATCCAAATCCGTCAAAAGGGTGATAAAATAGATACAGCAGGATATAATTCATATTCACAAATTTTGTATAGACGGCAAGTAGATTCAGGTCGAAATTATGTATCTTTACTGAACAGTATGAAAATTCTGCAAGTATAGTAGTTGTTCATAAGCATAAAATAGTGCATAAACATTATCAATTAAATCCACAAAAATTAGGGGTTAATCCCCATCAGGTCTAGATGAAATCAGCAAAATATTGGATCAAAATATTATCTTTAACATCAGTAGAAGAATAATTTACCATACATAATTCATATAAAACTGGATCTGGAATTTTAAACACATATGTAATAAAATAGTCATAACTCGCAACTCATAAATCGAAACTGAGATATGTCAGAAAATTTGGAAAGTAGACAGAATTCTCTATAATTCATATTCACAAATAATTTTCATATACTGACCTTAATAGGGTCTAAAATACTGAACAAAAACGGGAAATCGACAAAACAGAAAATATCCTTCATGCACAAAATCAACTAGTTCATATGAGACTCATTCAAAACACTAGTTCATATGAAACTCATCCAAAACATAACCAAACGTGAAATATAGTATACTAGATGTCCAACAACATGGTACAGGGTATTTAGCAAGTCTACAACAAGTATACTACAACTAACACAACCGAGCACACGATATCATACGAACAACATACATGTATACATCAAGAAGTGGTCATCCCTAAGTTATTTCATGTCATGTGTGTAGTGAGGCAACTACGGGCGGATCAACACAATAGAGACAACATACAGCAGGGGTTTTCCACAAGAATTGTCTCTAGAACACAACTACATTACAGGCGGTATTTAGTACTTGTATTACACAAAGAAAAGAATACAAGTTATTTGCCTGAGAGACGACGAAACGAAGCAAGAATGAGAATACCGAGAATGGATTCTCGGGCACAAACATAACGAACGAACGAACCCACGAACCAGATCATAATCGAAATCACGAACTCAAGCACGGATCTCGATGGTGGTCAAGAGGATGATCAAGATGATGAAGATCAAGAGATCCAATAGCTAGATCCAAGAGCGATGATGATCATGATCATATCAGATCGGACGGATCAGATCAAAGATCAAGATCAAGATGATGAAGATCAGATGGCCTAGATCAAGGGATCAAGATCACTTGATCAAAAATCTCCATGATCAACAGCAAATGCCATGGCTGGCTCTGGCGGCTCGGACGACGGATGGCAGGGAGGTGTGCACGGCGACGACAGTCGACTGAGGGGAGCGGCGCTGCTGCGCCGCTCTGGCGCCGCTCTGGCTACTGCTGAGGTCGCGATGGCGGAGCGACGGTCGGGAGGAGGCAGCACACGAAGGGGCACAGGGAGAACGGGAGAGAGAGGGAGACGGGAGGTGCAGGAAGGAGGACGGCGCTAGGGTTTGGAGTAACAGGGTAGAGAGAGAGCTAGGGGATAGTGAAAATGTAGGGGTTTGGGATAGTATGGGTTTAGGAATATGATATATATAAGGTAATATTTAGGGTTAGGGTTTAGGTGGGTAAATGGTGTAACGGGTATAAACAGGGTAAATGGGTAGGAGTTTAAAGATAATGGGTTAGGGTTAATGTAGATTGGTATTTGGGTATTATCCAATAAGAAATGGGTATTGGGGTTTTTTAAAATCCAATAGGAAAAATAAATAGGATTTATAAAATAAAAATTTCACAATTTCTCGTAGGTTGTAAAACAATATTTTACAGAGTTCAATAAAATTAATTTGAAAATAGAATTAGATTAATATTTAACTTTTCACAAACAATTAGGATAGTCACATACAAATAATATACTTGGTTTGTACTTCAAAATAATAATAATAATAATAATAAATAAGAAAAAATAAATAAATAATAATAATAATAATAATAATAATAATAATAATAATAATAATAATAATAATAATAATAATAATAATAATAATAATAATAATAATAACACAAATAATAGGATTTGTATTATAATATAAGATTCATTTGAAAATAAGTACAATTAATGAAAAGGACAGATTTTAATAGGAGATACAAAATATTTTGAAACAGCGTGAATTTAAAAAAATGGAAAATTTTATAAGGAACCCAAACCCAGACAATACACAGAAAAAGAAAAAACACCCAAAATACAGAAAATGAAAAACAGGGATTACATTTTTCTCCCAATTTTTTCTTCTTCTATGGAATAGGGCCTATAGGATTGTTTATGAATATATAGTTAATTTGAGATTGGTTTGTTTTTTTTTGATCAAAGGATGAGACTACGGGCCTATAGGAATTGTTATGTATTTCTATGCATACAATTTTTTTAATTTTACAAATGTGTTGGACTCATATTTTATTTTTATTTTTATCAATGTCTAATTTAAAATTATAAAGATCATCCACCATTGAACCAAAATTTGGATTTTAACGACTACATGCACAACTCAAAATTCATATTTTTAAAATTAAAATATGAAAATTTTGAGTCTTAATGAGTACAGATGCTCTTATAGCAGTACACTATCGTTTTTTTAAATTTTAATTACATTTATTTATTTTTATTTTTATTAAAACATGCTAGAGATTCTTTTTTCATCCAAAAAGTAAAAAAAAATAAATAAAATTTGAATGAGTTTAAGGTAAAACAGTAAAATCCAAATAAATAATTGCAAAGAAGGGCTTTCTACGTACAACCAAATTTACTATTTTTTTTCCTTTATTACTTTTAAGTGATACACTATTAGCTAGTGCTATTATAAAGTAGGGTAGAAACATCACAATCCTATAACAATTCCTATTTGCAAACTTGCCCCAAGAAAATCGACCCTCTTGTTCCTTCTCTTCCTCTCTCTCTCTCTCTCATTCATAAAACCCTAACTCCATCACCAAATCAAGAACTCAACTTCCAAACCCCCCCCCCCCCCCCTCTAGTTCTCCGACTCTTCATGGTTTCAACCTCGAATCTCCCAGATTCATCGAATCGCCCCTTCGGATCCTCCTTCAATTCCCAATCTCCGTCTTCCCCGGCCTTCCATCACTCCGGTAATCCGAAACTTGCGATCTTTTCAAGAAAATGTCGTGAAATGTAATTTCGCGATTTGTTTGGAGGTGAGATTGAAATTTTTTGAAATTTTTGCTGTGTGGTTGTTTGGGTAGGTGGGATGCAAGGGCTGCACAATAATTATGGTAGTTTTAGCGTAGCGAATATGCAGGCATCGCTGAGTTCAAGAAATACAGCGGCGGTGGCGGCAGCGATGAGTGGAGTGCCGTCGAGCGGGATGCAGCAGGCTGGAGGGGGGGTTTCGAGTGGGCGGTTTACTGGGAGCAATATCCCTGCTAGTATGCCTCAGGTATTGTAACCAATGTTTTGTTAGTGAATTTATTTGCATGTGTGATGCACGCATGTTTACTCTTTTTTTTTCAAGAATGTGGAACATTGAAGTAGCTGCCAATGTTTATTGTGGGAGTACGGTTGCATAAAGCTTTTATTGATAGTATTTGTTAGTTTTTAATAAAGAATTGCTTCACACACCTGAATCGGGTTCACATCGGAATAAAAGTGGAAATAGTAAAGAACGAAGATGACTATTTTTTTGGGGAATGCAATGGCGTCAGACAGATTCAGTCATGTGGGCCTATCTTATCTTATCTTATCTTATAATAATAATATTATAATGGGAGAAGACCTTAGTGTCATTCTGTCATTCTACCAACATGTGCAACGCACGTACATAACTAATATAAAGGAGGTTTCCGGATCAAATCCTCCCTACGTGACAATTTTTATTTTTATTTTTTGAAATTATTAAAACGTGCATCGCACGTGTAAATTACGAGTATGTTTAAGTGGATAGAGTTAGTTTTGGTGTGTTTGACATTGCTCTTCTGAGAGTTGAGAGTTGCTACGGTTATCTTATTCAAAATGGAGGTAGTTGGACTGGGTAAAATGCCAATTATACTACTTCGTTTTTTCCCTAATAATTTGGTAAAACAAGAGAAACATATGGAGTCCACATTCATTAATTGCATTGCAAGTTCGACATGTTTATCTCTTTTAGTACCAAAGTAGTACAATTAGCCTCACCTGATTGGAATGATTTAGCATTTGTTTTCACCCAATTTGTCCCAGCTAGAAATACAAAATAGATCATTTGCGGTGGAGGTAGATTTCGATTTTGAATGCTTCTAATCCATACCGATGATATTCATCACACTAGTAGATGTAGTATGTTCATGCGATTGGCAACCCTACTATTAAAGGGTTTATTTTGTTAGCGTGGCTGTGTTGTTTCCATGTCCTTTTATTTGTATACATGGGACATTGTACAAATGGCTATGTTACTAATTGTAGGCTCATGTAACCAGGGGGGAGCTCTTATAAAATTATCGTACACTTTGTGTTTTTGTGAATAAAGGCTATCTTATTGTTGGTAACTTTTGAATAGTCTTCCAGAAGGGGGAAAAGAAAATTTTGCATGCACACACAGACACACATACACATACACCCTCCCACTCACCCACCCACAGCGCCCCACACACATGCATAAATCTTTGTATTTACAAATTCCCTTAAAAAACAGCGTTCCTGAAAAAAAGGGAAAATGAGGAATAAACGGAAAGTCACCAATCTGTTTGCCGAAAGACAGTGATTAAACAGAAAAAAGGGGAGGATAAGACAGAAAAAGGGGCTTAAATGAAATGAAACAGCCAGCCTACCTTATCTTTTGTGTGTCTCCACTCTTGGTTAGTGAGTTCAAAAACCTCTTTAAAATATGATTACATCTAGACCTATGTAATTTTACCATCATACCCTCATATTTTCCTACCATTCTTACAACAATTAGCTAAAACCCTCCATTTATAAATCTCTTTCTCTATCTTGAAGGTGTGAAAGACGAGAATTAGTTGACGATCTTGAAGTGAGGATGAAGATGAGGGTGGGGTATGTTTGCGGGAGATAGGGGGTAGGTGATGATTTCGGTAGGAGATGAGTGTTGGGTTTAAAGTGAGGGATTATTAAACTTTCGATATCCTAATCCTAATCTTATCTCCGCTTTCATATTTGAGAATAAAACAAACCCTACTCCTGACCCTAACCAACTTATAAGTAATATCAAGAAGAAGATAATATCAAAATAATTTACAATGAGAACTCGTGAGGAAGAAGATGGGTAGTTTGGGGTTTTTCAAAAAAAAAATGTTGGTTAACCATAAGCAAACGAGTGTATCCTCTTGATTCTGTCAAAGACTTGTCCGCCCTTTCTTATCTTTTATTTTGTCTTGCAGATATCACATGGGCATTCTGGCATGGCCAGTATAAGTGTGGTTGGAAACTCTGCTTTTAGTAGCAGCATGAATGGAGTTGCAGGTTCGTTACCTGGGATGTTATCAAACTCTGTTGCTGCCAGCAATCGTAACACTTTTTCAGGTTTAGGTGCATCTCCAATTTTAGGAAATGTCGGGTCCAGAATTACAAGCCCAATGGGGAATATTGGTGGTGGTGGGAACATTGGCCGAAGTATAAGCTCTGGAGGATTATCTCTAAGCGGGCTCACATCACGTGTAAATTTGGCTTCAAATAGTGGATCAGGGAGTCTTAATCTACAGGGAACTAACAGGTTGATGAATGGCATGCTGCAGCAAGGTAATTCTCATAAGTATCTAACATAATCTCAAAATATTCACTATAACTACTATTTATATGACAGAATAATAACATAATTCTATAATTCCTTAATAACTGCAGTGGCTTAATTTAGATCTTCAAATTGGTGAAGCCCACATCTTCCTTCCGGTGCTGTTAGGATTTAGGAGGCTTATATATCCTATTAAGCTACTCTACTTTTCATTTTAGCTTGATGTTTATAATTTTCTATTCAAAATTATTAAAATTTCCTTTTGTTTCCTTTTGATTTTAACTGTTCAAATTGTTAAGCCACATGATTTTTTTATAAGTTTCATTAATGGGCCTGGATCCTGTTCTGGTGAATTTATAATTTTTCCTTTTCATGCTGTCTGGAAGGCAGTTTCCACATTTTAAACCTGATCTTCTGTAATCTTGTAATCTTATATTGAGTTCTAATCATCCTTGAGAATGTACAAATGATACCTTTTAAAAAATATTTTGACTTCTGTTTCTGACAAATTAATACATCTTAAAGGTGATGTCGTGATGATAGTCCATTAAACTTAAATCCTGAATATAATGTTTACCAACCAGAAGTATGGTGTGAAAATCTTAATTCTGGGAGAAGATTAGATAACTTAATTACGTAAGTATACAGTCTCAGCCAGGGTTGGGAGCTGATATCACTACAGCTGTAACCTGCCTAGATTTTTCTTTCTCTATGATGATAGTTGAAAGGTATTTTGAAGTGCTTTGACTTTGAGACCTACTACATATAGCATGAATTAACAAGAAAAGGAGTCTTATTCTGGTTGGTTTATTAAGGTATTCAACAATGACAAACCACTTGAAATCCTTAACCTTCCATCTACTACCTCTCTAGAAGCCTTGTGCCTGTTGGTCTCAAAAGTGATTCGTGGAGACAAACAACTTGAAGTTACTTAAAAGGCCATCTCTGACCTCTCTATGTTGTACCTATTTTCCCTTATCCTTTCAATAGTCTTTTTTAGTTTAAGTCATACTGTTCGATTTTCGTTCTTTGTCAGATTTTTAATATACTTATAGACTGGTTTTTTTTTTCTCTCCTGTTTTAGTTTTAACATGTAGTGATAAACAAGAGAATATTGAGGGAGTTTTTGTTATTTATCAAGTGGTTGGTTAAGCTTGCATTAGAATATCAAGCATACAGAGTACAGATGTTGCTCTTAATCACATGCAAAATGTAAATCTGTAAAATTCATAATTTTTAATATATTTTATTATTATGTTTATTATTTTTATATATGCTTGTGTGTTCTTGTTAGTCTTGATGACAAGATTACTTTTTTACTTTCATTATCATTTCATAGATGTGATGAATTTTGATTTTGAATAGTATTCGTTGTAATTGCACATGGTTCATGCAAATGCTAAGCTCATGCCTAATCTGATTAGCAGCCCCACAAATGCTTGGTATGCTTGGAAATTTGTATCCTACATCTGGAGGTCCATTATCTCAGAACCAAGTACAAGCAGGCAATACATTAGGTTCAATGGGGATGCTAAATGATGTTAATTCCAATGATAATTCTCCATTAGACTTGAATGATTTTCCTCAGTTAAGCGGGCGTCCAAATTCAGCTGGAGGATCACAAAGGCAATTAGGTAATTAAAGAAGGCAAGAAACATTTGTGCTTTACTATGTGATCATATGTTGGCTGACCCTTATATTTGTAGGTTCATTACGAAAGCAGGGTGTAAGCTCAATTGTCCAGCAAAACCAAGAATTTACCATTCAAAATGAAGATTTTCCTGCTTTGCCAGGATTTAAAGGTGCTTCATTTGTCCTATTCTCTAGCTTTTGTTCCTTTAATCAAGATTTTTAGTTCATGATGTTTGTCTTCGGTTCGATTGCATAATTTGTTTTGTGGCATTTTGGAAGGTTGCACTCTGAGAGTAGGGTAGTTAATTACATTACCCTTCGTTAATGAGAAATTTTAAAGCATTATTTACATTTTTAGACGAGAGAATGAATTAGTTATAAAACAAGTGAACAAATAATAACATCCAGTAAGAATGGATGCATTGCCTACTTATACCTTGTGACCTCATCTAGTATCTGCAATACAAGGGTACAAGCAAACGACCATTATGTGGGACCTAAAAGCATTATGTACATTAGTAGACTATGTTATTAAATAGCTAGGAAGCACACTCTTCACGGAGGCACTTGCACTCTAGTCGGACTTGTATCGGACACAGGTGCGGCAGGGTACGTACTGGGTGCGGCGGGGTGCGTGTCCCATTAATTTAAATTAAAATCATAAAATAGGGTACGGTTTTGAGTGCGGTGCGACACTGGTCTTGGTGTTTTAGTGCGGATTTGGATATCTTTTGACCCAAACACGGAAACCCGTTTCAATAAAACACTACGAAATATCTAGATCCCCAAATCCTCTCTCTTTATATCTTATTTTCTAACTATGTTGTGCTATGTTAGACCTTATGACAGACTTGTTCGTGTTTTATGACTGTTTAGAGTTTTATAACTATGTTGTGCTATATTGTTATTTCAAATCTCTTGATTAATGAATGATGAATGATAGTGATTTTGTGTTTTTATACAAAATATAAATATCAATATAAATATCTAATTATATAAAATAATTATTTAAATATTAGCCGAATCCCACCGCACCCATATCCCGCTGTTTTTGGAAATTGCTGCATCTCTGCTCCCGAATCGGTGCTTCCTAGTTAAATAGTAATGAAACAAGTCGAATATATATATATATATATATATATATATATATATATATATATATATATATATATATATATACTAGGTTTGCCCGTTGACACGTGCCTACGGCACGTCTTCGGAATGGTGCACCTGGTTTGATTATATAAAATAGTTTTAGTGGTCTAGCAAATTAATTGAAGTAGCAAACATATTATATGAGGAAGCAGTATATCTACCTTTAAGCTCAACCATCGCCTTCTTGATCATTAGCTTGAATTTACCTGGAATGCATATAGTTTGGTAGAAACACCGCATAGAATTTTTTTTTAACTTCAGCATCACTTTAGATGTTTGTAATCGTTATGTAAGGACATTATCATATAGGTTTTATAGAGCTTACTCTAATCCCATAACCACTATGAGAATATCTAAATACAATGGTAACGCAAGTGCAGGTGTGAAGGTATCTACAATACTAATAATCTAAATATTTGTTTGTCTGAGACTCAGTTTGCAATTAAAATACCTCTTATTATTATTTCAACCAAAATGAAATACATGAAGTTATCAAAACTCTAATCCAAGCTAATCATTTTTTATCTCTACTTTGTCTTCCCATTGTCTCCCCATTGCACCTTTATAAAAAAAATCAAAATGGATAAATAACAAATTTACTTTAGCTGTCTTTCTCGACTGGAGAGTTTGCACCCTTCACTGGTAAACTCCAGTCATCCCAATCCTATATATCCAAACATACACTAAAAGTTCTTATATGTTATATTATCCATGGTTTCTAATAACCAGTGAAGGGAACACTTCACGATAGTATTTTCTCTAGTAGTAAAGTAATTTAATGTTGCATATTTGCTAAGTTATTTTAGGTTGCTGGTCAGCTCACCTGTTCTGCTATGGTTTGGAAGCCCAAATTGAGGCCACCAAATAATCCATCTCTCACTTGGGTACACCTTAAATCAAAACCAATAAAAAACTCATCAAATAAATCACTAAATTAGAATTTTTTAAACCCAAAAATAAAACAATCATACCTCTCTGAAATGAGATCTCATGCACATAAAATTCGTGTCAGTAAAAAACTGAGTAATCCCCTGTACACAAAATTAAAAATTAGAATGAGAATTCGGTTAATGAGATGAAATTAGAGTCGTCGCATCGCATATAGAGGTTCTCGATTCGGTGGAGGGGAGTCGCCGATACGGAGTCGTTTGATATTCGCGCTCGATTTGATGGAGGGGAGTCACCGATACGGAATCAGCAACGGATCAGATTTCGGCGACGACTTCTTGATTGGGGTTTGGATTTGCTTTGAGATTTTCAAAATTTCAAAATTTCAAAATTTTTAAATTTTTATATTTAAAAAAATTTATTTTTTTGAAAATTTTTAAATTTTTAATTTTTTTTGAAAATTTTGAATTTTTTTTTATAAAATATATTTTAAATATTTTTAATATTTTAAATTTTTTTATAAGTTTTTGATATTTTTGAATTATTTTTAAAGTTTTTAAAGTTTTTTGTTTTTTGTTTTTTTATTTTGTATTTTTTTATTTTTTTAAAAAAATTTATTTTTTTAATTTTTTGAATAGGAGAGAGAGATAGAGAGAGAAATTATTAAATAAATAAAGGAGTTGTTCTGGGTAGGGGGATTTGAATTTGAGTTTTGCGGGGAATTTTTTTGTTTTTTTGGGGGGGGGGGGGGATTGTGTTTTGTGAGGTTAGATCTGGGCCTAAATTTTTTTTTACTTTTTTTTTATTTTTTTTATTTTTTTAAATTTTAAAAATTAAATTTTTTTAATATAATTTTAAAAATTTTTAAAATTTTTAAAATTTTAAATATTTTTAAAGTTTTTGATATTTTTGAATTATTTTTAACGTTTTTTATTTTTTAGTTTTTTTAGTTTTTATTTTTTAAATTTTTTTTAAAATTTTTTTTCTTAATTTTTTGAATAGGAGAGAAATAATTAAATAAATAAAGGAGTTGTTTTGGGTGGGGGATTTGAATTTGAGTTTTGGGGGGAAACTTGGGGGGGGGGGGAGAGAAATGTGTTTTGTAAGGTTAGATCTGGGCCTTTGATTTTGGGGGGATTGAAGGAGTCACTTGATAACTTTCTTTGTGTTTTATATATATATATATATATATATATATATATATATATTTATATATATATATATGGGGAAAAGGGGTATGAGCAACTTGCTCATTTAGTAAATGAGCAATTGATGATGTGGCATGCATGTGATTGGAAAATACTTAAAAAGAGTTAGTTGTCCAATGTATCACATGCATGCCACATAATCAATTGCTCATTTACTAAAGGAGCAAGTTGTTCATATCCCTTTTACCCTCTATATATATATATATATATATATATATATGGCCCTTCTGTTGTGCACTATCCTTCATGTGAAGTTAGATCTGGCCTTTATTTTATCCCTTCCTCGTTGTTTGTCCTGTCAGATAGAAAGAAAATGAGACAAAAAAGGCCTTTTAAAATTTTATTTTTTTTAAAATTTTAAAATTTTAAAATTTTTTAAAATATTTTTAATATTTTAAAATTTTTTAAAATATTTTTAATATTTTAAATTTTTTTTATAAGTCTTTTGATATTTTTTATTTTTTTATAAGTTTTTGAAATTTTTGATTTTTTTGAATTATTTTTAAAGTTTTTAATGTTTTTAATTTTTTTAGTTTTTTAGTTTTTTTATTTTTTATTTTTTATAAAATTTTTAAAATTTTATTTTCTTAATTTTTTTTATTTAAATTTTTTTTTAAAAAGTTTATTTTCTTAATTTTTTGAATAGGAGAGAGAGAAAGAAATAATTAAATAAATAAAGGAGTTGTTTTGGGTGGGGGATTTGAATTTGAGTTTTTTTTTTTGGGGGGGGGGAGAGAAATGTGTTTTGTGAGGTTAGATCTGGGTCTTTGATTTTGGGGGGATTGAAGGAGTCACTTGATAACTTTCTTTGTGTTATATATATATATATATATATATATATATATATAGCCCTTCTGTTGTGCACTATCCTCTGTGTGCACTCCGTGTGAACTTTTTTCACGGAGTGCACATGGATGATCCGAACCGTTCACATTGATCTACACGTCTAAATTAGTCTAAATATGTAAAATCAAGTCATTTGGAATACATTTGTCCATCCATCATGTCATTATAAAAAAAATGATATTCAGCCATACAATTTTGTAACACTTTAATGGATGGAAAAATAAATTCCAAATCACTTGATTTTACATATTTAGACTAATTTAGACGTGTAGATCAATGTGAACGGTTCGGATTATCCATGTGCACTCCGTGTAAAAAGTTCACACGGAGTGCACACAGAGGGTAGTGCACAACGGAAGGGCCATCTCTCTCTATCTCTGTGTGTGTATATATGTATATATATATATATATATATATATATATATAAGAAATCCAAAATCGCCGCAGCTTTCTTCTAAAGTTTGAATTTGAGAATGGTTTAGCTCAGTCTATATGTTTTTAAAGTTGAACAGAAATCTTCCGACTCTTTTTATACTAATATTTGCTCAATAGAGACCTTTTATACCTTCTAATGGTGATGAATGCCAAAATAATTCATAATTGAACATATGCAAAGTGTTATTTTTTC
Source organism: Hemerocallis citrina (assembly GCA_017893485.1). NCBI lineage: Eukaryota > Viridiplantae > Streptophyta > Magnoliopsida > Asparagales > Asphodelaceae > Hemerocallis > Hemerocallis citrina. Next base: position 82,024 of record JACEHZ010000194.1, on the reverse strand, counting down.
AGCTTGAGATGTGTTTTCTTATATTATTTTTAATAAATGGTCTGCCTAGGTCGTAGCTTTGATTTTCCTATGGATTTGCATCAAAAGGATCAGCTTCATGATAATGTTTCGATGTTGCAGTCACAACACTTCCCTGTAAGTTCAAGTTTCTATTCCAGCAATAATTTAATACAGTTAAGTTGATCACCAATTCATATGACTAAATATTACTGTTTTGCATTTTACCCAGATGGCTAGATCTGGAGGATTCAGCTTAGGCGGGAACTACCAATCCTCTCGGCAACAACATGGTACCTCTGTCAGTAGTTCCGGGGTGACCTTTGCACCTAGAAGCAATCAAGATCTTATCCGTCTACGTGGTTCTGATCTCTTTCCATCTACCCATGAATCTTATCATTCTGAGGTATTATTCATCCTTAAGAAATTGGTGTATGTTTACTCTTAATGGTTTCTTGTTATCTGATACATAACCATGACAAAAAGATACAAACTGTCTTATTTTAGAATCAAAATAGTGGACACCCTAACATTGGCTTGAGACCCTCAAACTCTGCAAATCCAGCCTCTGGTATGGGAGCCTATGAGCAGCTTATGCAGCAGTATCAACACCCACAAAATCAATCACAATTTAGACTTCAACAAATATCTTCTGTTAATCAATCACATTGGGACCAGAGTTTGAAGTCTTTGCAGGGTTCACAAACAACTCATGATCGGTTTGGCTTGCATGGTTTGTTAAGTGTGATAAGGATGAACGATCCAGAATTGACATCTCTTGCGCTGGGGATAGACTTAACAACTCTTGGATTGAACTTAAACTCAACGGACAATCTTTATAAAGCATTTGCCTCACCATGGTCTGATGAGCCTGCAAGGGGAGAGCCTGGTTACAGCATTCCGTCATGTTATAATGCTAAACAACCAACTCCACTACAGGTGAGAGCCTGTACTTGTATTGTTTAAGATTTGATTTTTTAAAATTTTTTTAATTTAGCTATTTTTTGTTTACACGTATTTCGTTGCAAATATAGCAAGGGCATTTTTCGAGATTTCAGCTATCGACTTTGTTCTACATCTTTTACAGGTATTTTGCTTTACTTTTTAGTTGATATAATATGTTAATTTTGTTTTTGCTATTACTTTCATTTTCTAAGTGAGGCATTTCTTTCTTTATGCAGCATGCCGAGGGATGAGGCTCAATTATATGCTGCTAATGAACTGTAATCTACTTTCTTACTCATCTGTGTATTTTTTTGAATGTCCATCTATGTGTATATCTACATATATTATGTTTACATCGTTATGTGAACCTTTTCCTGACAATGTAGTTGACTATGGAGCATAACCCCTTGAAAAGAATGCCATATGGGCATCAAGTAAATCGGCAGGTAGGAAAGATCTCCTAGTTAGTAGTGCAGTTTTGGTGATGCGCTCCCGAGGAGCAACCCTTTTCAAGACCAAGGAAGGGCTATTGTCCGAGATGATATAGTTCACTGCATTACATATTTTGGATCCTTGCAACTCATCTGATTTCTGATTATCCATGATGAGCCAACACTTCAAAATTGGTATGTTTGTGTCAGACATATATTTGACACTGGTACTTACCTGAGATAAACTGATATGCCAGAATCATGTCCATGTCAAAATCTGACTGAAGGGCATGATTTGGCTTTTTGGCAACCTGAAGTGGAATTAGTTAGGATGTCATCCCCTATATCATGGGCGGTTGTATGGCCGAATGACCAAAATGAACAGTTATTAGTAAGTGACTCATCGTTGCATTGGGAACATCATTTAGCTAAAGAACCGAGAGTATATTCCTATAGACAGCGATTTATTATTACAACTTGAAGAGGGGTGTGTGAGGGTAGGCCCAATCCATCATGTGTGAATCCAGATGCTCATGAAATTGGCCAGATGTCAGGGACAAGAGGCTGGAGACAAGAAGTTGAGAGTCGAAGACAGTATATTGAAGTTTACACCTATTACAATCCATTCTCGATTATCAAGACAGTCTCTTGATCGTCTTCTAAGAAACCGCTCGGAGTAGGTGTTCGATGGAGAGTGCTAGAAACACACGCACGTGCGCACACCCCTCAATTGATTGAACAAAACTGTATTCTGTAGTACTGGAAAGATAGGGCAATTTGTGGATCATCCCATAAAAATAGAATAGTTATGGATCGGACTGTAAATCTCCTACATTGCAGATTTTTTTAGTGTAATTGACATCCTGTTTCTGCTATGTTTGGAAGGGGATGGTTCACATCATGTGTAGGTGTCATGAGAGGAGCACAAGAGTGAGAAGAATGAAAGAGCAAGTGGGATGAAAGGCTTGAAGAGTGGGTGATTTTACTTCAGGTTATGGTTGCTTAAAGTTAGGGATGACTGTTAGATATTACTTGAGCTCAAGAGTGAGAAGAATGAAAGAGGATGTGGGATGAAAGGCTTGAAGAGTGGGAGATATTACTTGAGTTTAGGGATTTCGCTCAACCCCTGTTGGTTTTGACTAAAATTGTGAAACCTTATGATTTCACTTTGTATCAATTACCCTAAACATCTATTTTTATTTTCACAATTGTCCCTGCATCATGTCATACCATTCTCGTGCATTTACCTGATTGGTTTAATGATTTTTTGGTACTAATTTGCCTTTAGGTGTCCGGCCTAACCTTGGGTGAAAAGACTTTGCAGACTCACTGTATGATGGAAGAGATAGTGAGTAAACCTAGGTTTTAATAGAAAATTGCTCAAACTTCCTTCCATCTTATAGTGGGCTACATTGGTTTTCGATCATAGGTGCCGAATACTCTATTTCATAAGGGCAAATTAGTCATAGAACTTCTTTAAACCCATCAGGTGGTGAAAGAAGATGGACGGATGAATATGATACAAAAAAATGTGTTAGGGATATTAGTAAATAACCGGGGGGTGTTAAAGATAAAAAAACGAATCCACCCCCCCTCTCTTTTTCCCTCTTCCAAATTATTTCGTTCTTTCTTAAATTAGTATATTGTGAGTCTTGTATCGACCGTGCAGCTCCTCATTTCAAATTTAGGTCATGGATTTGGTGATTTGTACACGTTTGAATAGGAGAGATGACTTATACTTTGGCTTTTGTATATAATATTTTGGTTAGTAAACTTTTGTTTGCTTCCATATGTTTTTCATGTTAAAAATATTCTGTGCCATGACTTGCTGCGGATGAAATAACATTTAATCTGAACTCAGTAATATTCTACATGCACTTTCTGGAAAGAAGTTTTCTCATAATGTTCCATTTATTCGTATTTCCATTATGATCTGCAGATATCAACGAGGATGGGCTTACCACAAACAAATCCAGTTATGGTTTTCCGAACTTCCACACACTGAGCCTCTAGTCAAGACTCAACAATACGAGAGAGGGGTATACTTATGTTTCGATCCGAATACATGGGAAACAGTTAGAAAGGTCAAATGAATCACTTTGTCACTCAAAAGTATTACTTCCATATTTGTGCTTCAATATGCCTAAATTGTTTGTGGTTTATTTTCAGGAAAATTTTGTCGTGTATTATGATGCAGTAGAGAAGAAACCTGCCCTTAGCGTTAGTCCATAGTTTTTTGTGTAAAAAATTACGAACGTTCCATTGATTCAAGAAAATACCTCAGGTTGTAATGTAAATTTTACTGTCACCTTGTCTTCTCTTCGCTGATATAGGATATAGCTATTAAATTTGAGGTCCCTGCAATGGAGTGGCAAAAGCCATGCATCAATAGGAGGATTAACCAATTAATTGAGCATAGTTTTTGACTGTACATTATAATATCTTTGCTCCTGTTAATTCTTTGAAAATTGCAGGAATTTCTGTAGATAAATTTGGGCAGCTTTGGTTTGTTAATTTTTCGCAATTGCATTGAATTTAAATTTTCTTGGCAGAGGAATAGGATGCATTTTTCTTTTATCGCTTTTATTTTTATTTCAGAAAAGATGTTTTTCATGGAAATTTGTTGACTAGAAATCAGTTTTGTAATGACTGGAAGGTTGGATTTTGAACTCTCTATTTGCATAACAAAATTTCTGAAAGAGAAGGAAACTATAAAAAAAGTTTTCCTAAAATTCATTGAATCAGGATGACGTAGTTACAAGTTCGATGCAGGAGTACTAAAATCCAATGGTAAGAGCATCTCCAAGGGGGTTAGAATTTTTTGCTGTACTAGGCCACTTTTTGATAGTATTTGCGTTTTTAGGCCATGTCCCAAACTATTAGCGTTCGTGGGTTAGCCTCTGCCACGTCAGCAGCGGCCGCTATTGGGAATAGCGACCTCTTCATAGATATCAATTTTGTGCCCCCACACTTGGCTGTGTACGAAGGGGATCAGGAAATGAAGAGGTCGCTATTGGCACTAGCAACCTCTTCTAACTGAGGTCGCTAGTGGCAATCGCTACCTCAGATGGGCTCCCGAATGCTTCTAATTATGAGTCTTGGATGTTTATACTAAGGTCGCGATTACCAATCGCGACCACAGGTATGATAGGTCGCGATTGACATTAGTGATTATGCTGTTTGCCAAATCAGCTTATCCTCTGTGATGTTTATACTAAGGTCGCGATTACCAATCGCGACCACAGTTATGATAGGTCGCGATTGACATTAGCGATTATGCTATTTGCCAAATCAGCTTATTCTCTGTGATGTTTATACTAAGGTCGCGATTACAAATCGCGATCACAGGTATGATAGGTCGCGATTGACATTAGCGATTATGCTGTTTGCCAAATCAGCTTATGTGAATGTGACTCATAATAGCCTACCACTGTGGTCGCTATTGGGAATAGCGACCTCAGTTGGAGGAGGTCGCTAGTGGCATTAGCGACCTTCTTTACGCATACTCAGCCCAATCCTCCCGTACTCTACCAAGTGTGGGAGTGCAAATTTGGTGGATATGAATAGGCCGCTATTGCCAATAGCAGCCACTGCTGACGTGGCAGTGGCTAGCCCATGAACGCTAATAGATTGGGACCTGGCCTAAAAACGCAAATGCTATCAAAAAGTGGCCTAGTACGGCAAAAAATTCAGGGGGTTAGCCAAATTGTCAAAATTGTAATTTTGCCTAGTGAATTTGGCTAGTCATTTTGGTTCATCTCCAACCAAGCTAGCCAAATTTATTAGCTATTCAATATTTTATTATTTTTCAAAAGAAACATATTATATAATTTTTGAAATAAAATTCATTTTAAGGATTTCTTCCTATTTTAACTATGTTCATATTTAACTGCAAATTTTGACAAAATAAATTTATTAATCTTAATTTAAAATTAAATTGATTAACCATAATTAAATTTATTGTTTGAATTATAATTAAACTAGGTATGCCCGTGGGCACGTGCCTATGGCACATATTCAGAACGGTACAACATATGAAAAATCATGTAAGCAATAATGGATGATTTATATAGATGTTTATTTACTAGTAGACGTTGATATATTGATATACTTTGAAGTAGGATTATGAAGTGACCTTGATGTTTATTAGTTTGTATATTGCAGGATTATTTGTCAGCTGCTCGGGATTCAAAAATAGTATTGTGAATCTACAACATTAGTGAATCGGAAATTCCTTGCTATTCTTTTTTGATTTGGAGTTGAACATAAGTAGCAATTCATTTTCTAACTGCATTAGTTACAGTTAACGCCTCAAACTGTATGAGTTAGTTCATTCTTGTTTGTTTTTTATATAGTTAACCATGTATGAATTTAAAAGAAAAAATTTCTTGTGATGTATACATGAAGTGAAATTGCAGCAAAGTAGATCAAGATACAATTTTGTAGCTACAAAAAGCTGAAATACAAGGATTAAGAATGGATTTATCCATAAAAGCACGATCTTTCAAAGTAGCAAATGCCCAAATACTAAAAAAACATAATCTGAAATTGCATAATAAAAAAAAAACATTCTAATCAAAATTAACTCAGTGAAGTATTCTAATATAAAACAATTACTCAGTGAAGTATAATACAATCAGATCAAATATGGTAATTCAAAAGCAATTAAATGGAAATGAATGTTATTGAGTTATAAAAGCATAATCTGAAGGAAAAAAAACATAATTAAAAATTTGAAATAATAAAAAGAAGCATAATCCAAAATTGCATAACCAAAAAAATATTCAATGTTTTTTTGGTTGTTGACATACCTGGATAAAAAAAAAGTGAAGAAAGAGGGAAAGAATTATGAAAAAAGAGAAGATGGGGGGGAGAGAGAGAGTAATAAATGAAGGAGTTGTTTTGTTTTTGGGGGGAAAAATGATCTATACCATTGATCTCTACTATTATAATGGGAGAAGGCCTTAGTGGTATTTGTCATTGATTTTTTTTTTTTTTTTTTTTGTCATTTTGAAGCCAGGTGACCCATTTTGGTAAATATTTTTGAAAGTGGACCAGTTTAGTAAATATTTTCGGCAGAATTTGGAAATTATTTTCCTTTTTTTGTCCTTTTCCTTCTCCCCCGCGTGCACGTGCGAAAGTGGCCCAGTTTGGTACATATTTTCGTCAGTGGATCAGTTTGGGAATTATTTTCCTTTTTTTTTGTCTTTTCACTTCTTCCTCCACGTGCATCGCACGTGCATGATACTAGTTTTAGAGTAATGCTACATCCACTACCAATTTCACTATATTTCTCTTCACTACCTTAGGTGGCACACTCCAATAGGTAGGAGAAGATAGAGTAGGTGGGAGAACTCTCCAATAGGAGTATGCCACCCAAGGTAGTGAAGAAAATGGTAGTGAAATTGGTAGTGGCTAAAACATTACTCTTGATTTTATTCCAAATGAATGAGAGACACTTGATAGCTTTCTTTGTGTTTTATTATATAGAATAAAAATATACAATCCAAATATTAAAAATATATATGCAACAGTATGTTCAAAAGAATGAAGATCCAAAAAAAGATCAAATATGCATTTTTTACTACACTCACACTCATTCATGCATTGGTCACATCCTCTGACACAATATAAGGAAGAATTTTTTTCTCATGGGTTGCTTGCATAAAATAACATAATTTCATAAGTTAACAAATTTATTACCTTGTCGATCTCAGTAACACCACTTTGACGTCTTAGTTGAATATTTGAGTAGAACCCAACAAACCTAGCAACTTCTTGGTTAATAGTAGACCAGCGGTTCATAAGAGAACCTCAAGTTCGATTATAACAAACTGTTTGATTTTCTACAAAATAGTCATGTATTCTCTTCCAAAAACTACTCTTTTTTTATCAGTACCTACAGTTGGATCCAAGTTTGTGTTTAACCATCCAGATATGAGGAGAATATCCTCATCCGGTGTGTTTTTTTTTTTTTTTTTTAATATTTTTTTTCCGTTGTGATTGCGGCCTCATTGGAACTTCAACTTCATTGGGGACTTCAGATGATAACACATGATTCAATGGAATTTGACCATTTTGATAATAATCCTCACTTACAAACTGATCGTAAGTGTTTGACTCACTTAAAAGATCTGTATAACAGTTATTTTCTGGGGTACTCATCTGCACATATAAAATATCTAAATTAACTAATTAAACAATATAAGCGATTTAAAAATAAAAGTGTAGAGATAAATTAATTGCATAGTCATAAATTACAAAACTTACTAAACATACATGACCAAGAATAATAAAATTAAATTCAATCACAGTTTAATTAAAACATAACCCACATTAATCTAAATCCAAATTAACTATTATCATCTATTAAAAGCAGCCCAACCCACATTACTTAAACCAAACCCACATTACTTAAATCCAACCCGACCCACATTAATTAAAACCTAACCCACATAACTTAACCCAAACCCAACCTGTACTTTCTATTAAAATCAACCCACTGCCAGAAACTTCTAACTTCAAAATCTTCTCACCTTCTTCCTCTCTATTTTAACCCACTGCCAAAATCAACGAAGAAGAAGATGAACAGAGCGAAAAACTGGAAGCCAGGAGGTACACGCGCCGGAGATGAGTTCTTCGAGATTCCAGCGGCAAGATTCCACCGCAATTCTGCAATTCAGATTTTTCTTTTATAGGTATTAAAGAAATTTGTTTTTGAAGAAATTCATAGAAACAATTTGAAGTTATGCTGGTCTGAAATTTGTTGTCTTTATAATTGCAAAAATAGATCCGCTGAGATTCTAGCCGTTGGGTTATTTTCCCCCAATTTTTAAATTTTACCAAGCCCCCTTCTCCCTCTCTATTTTACCTAGTACTGTTCACGCTTGGCAAAATGCCTAGCCAGTTTGGCTAGCTGTTGGAGAGCCCAATTGAAGGTGGCTAGCTATTTTTGCCGATGCTTGGCTATTATACAGAGCCCTTGGAGATGCTCTAATGAGAATGGTACTGAGGTTCCTTTATACCACCAGAAAGAGGTGCTACCCCCAACAACATAGTCATATAGCGAAACATCTTTTGTAACTTACAGGCAAGTTTGTCATAAAATGTCTTGAAAATTTAAACCCATGTGGTGGTGAAGTTAAGAAGAGGGATGGATGCGATACAAAAGAGGGATATTAGGGTGGTTTACTAGTACTAAGTGTGTAGGAAGCTATCTCTAAAATATAAATACTAAGGCTTCAAACTTTATTAGCACAATATTGAAGTTTTGATCTATTGGTAAGATCTCTCATATCGTACTAGAGTAACCATTGCCAAACCCACAAGTTATACAATATTAAAAGAAGAATAAATTTATAAACAAAATATATCGTTTTGTACAGTTTAGGTCTCTGTCCACAAAGATATCATCCATCTGCAATGATATGTTGGGATAGTATTAAATCCTCAATCTTTAATATAACTTCGAAATTTGGGTCAATTGGTAGGATTGTGATTTTCGTCAAAAACGTAGTATACTTTTGTTTATTCCATATGTTTTTCATGTCAAAACCATTTTGTATTTCATTTGTTGGGGAACAAAGCTCAATAACATTTCATTCTGACGTTTGATCTCTCTCTCATCATCATCATCATCATCATCATCATCATCATCTTCCTCAACAAGAGGAAAACTGATCTCCGTTTGTGAGGGGGAGAAGACCACCACGAGTGGCTCTAACTCCTCCCCCTCCCCCGACACCTTATTTACTCCAAGAATCAAACTGATGGTGGAAGTTTGGGAACGAATCTCATCAGATTGGACCCGAAGACAATGTGGAGGGCACATCAAATCACTGGATCGACAAGGATGATGTCACGTCGAGTGGTCGGCGTTTGACCCACTGAGGGAGCTTAGAGATGTCGAGGAGGCAGCCCATAGAGAGGGTGTGCCAGCGAGCATGAACTGTCGAAGAGGACAATTGAAGGTGGAATTTTGGCCATGATGTAGGGAGAGGCTGTCGAGACGGCCGGCCAGCAATGAGGTTGTTCGATATTTGTAATTTGAGTAATGCTACACTCATACCCTTGTACACTAAAAAATGGATACACCATGATGTGACAGTTCTAATCTACACTTCACATTACCAATCTAGTGAAAATTTGACTCGTTGTTGCAAAAATGGGTGTGGGCACAAAAGATGTGAGTTCGGATTTGATGAAGATAGAAAGATTAGGATCTACGCATTTGAATCTTGATTTGACTATTGCCTCATGCAAACACCTGCAAAAATTCAAAATAGGAGTTGGCTCAGATGTTTGACCCTATGATGCTCAAATCAGTAAAAGAATATGTCAATTGGTGGAAAAGTGGGAGAAAGATTGGTTACCCATAAATTTTTTTGAGGTAATGGTTACCCATAATTGAGGTGAGCCTTGGATTTTTATAGGGAGTAAATCAATAAGTCAGAGGATAACACCCAATATTAAGGAGATAAGATTCAACAAATAGGTAATAATATCAATTATTTGAATTATTTATCCAATTACCTATTAAAACTCAAACCTCACTGTAACAAATCAATCCCTCTCGCTCTCTGTTATTGTTTTTGCTGACTTGAGTGTTAGAGGGCCAAGCGTTGGAACCAACTCCGGTGTTTCGGCCCTCCACCGTTCAAATCAGCAAAAAAAATAACATATAGAGAGAAAGAGAGGGATTGATTTGTTACAGTGAGGTTTGAGTTTTTGTAGGGAGTAAATTCACAGGTTAGAGGATAAGTCCCAATAGTTAGGAGAAGATCCAATCTTAGATAATAAAATCAATTATTTGAATTACTTATCCAATCACCTATTAAATTCATCTTTATTGAGTTTGGGGTTACGGTAGACTTGGGATTTGGATTTGGACCCGCATTGGATTCCGGGTTTATCAGGTTGTAACCTGAATGGATGTCCTCCTAAATGATTTTATTTCTCCATAAAATGATACATGTCATTGTACATGTGGGATTTTATCTTTATCTCTCCTCTACCAAAACTTACTCTAATTAATCTCTAATTAAATTTTTGCAGATTTAGTTACTTTGGGCTTAATTTCATCATATTTAGAGTCTAATTTGGGAATAATTTCATTCATTCTGGTGATGTGGCAGATCATGGTGTGTTCATTTAGTAGTGCACAATGGTGTGAATGTAGTATTACTCTTGTAATTTATACAATATATCATTAGCATTGGTATCGGGTTGGGTCAGGTCGGGCCCTTCACTACCCGGACCCGGACCCGGTCCCTTACGTGTCCAAAAATTAGATCCGGACCCGAACCCGTGAGGACCGGGTTTGGTTCCGGATGCGGGTCCTATTAAAATATTCCTATCCGTTCGGGCAGGTGCGAGAGTGTGAGCGGCGAGCGGAGGTGGCGAGTGGAGAATTTAGAATAGAGGAGAGAAGAAAAAGGCATGAGTTTTGAGTTTAGAAGAGGAAGATTTAGAATTGAGGAGGAAGCAGGGGAGAGATGATGATAGAATATTTATTTTTATGTTGATTTTTTGGGTTTCTTTAATGGGTTCGGATCAGGTCTCTTTTGAGCGGACCCCGACCCGAAAGTACAATGAGTCCTATTTTAGGACCCAGACCCGGACCTGGATAGGCCGGGTTGGTTCCGGTCCAATGCCGGGTCCATGTCAGGTCCGGGTCGAGTCCGGGCTTCGGGTTTTTATACCAATGCTATATATCATGCTAAGACCACTTTTGGTCCAAAGATTTTTTTCCTTTTTTGTTATAAAACAAAAAAGAGAGCAAATATAGGAGATAACACTTCCACTTTTTGTCCATCCAAATTTTGAACTGAAATCATATCTCTTAATCAAACGTAAAAAATCGTGCAGTACTATATAAATGTTGTTAGAGAATTTTTTTCAAGGCTAAATTTGAAAAAACCCCTTTGAACTATACCCTTTATGAAGAAAACTTCATTAAATATTTTTTTTGGAAAGAAAACCCCCCCGAAGTATATTTTAAAAAATACCACATTTAACTTTTCTGCTTGTATTAGATAACCCCATTCATCTCTGCAAGTTGGTTCAGAAAATATTATGCATCTTTCACATTATTGTCAAAAAACCTCACTTAACTTTAGCAGAATGCTCATATCATTAGATTGGGTTTTTTGCAATCATATTTGAGTGTGGTTTTCTGCGGAAAAAAAAAGTTCAGTGAGGTCAAGGTTGTAACGACCCGAAAAATAGCATACGGCTATTTTGCATCAAAATGTGTGCGCGATTGAGAATTTCGCGCGAATATGTATTTTCCGATAATAATTATTTTTATCGAGAAATATAAGATATATTGTCTACTTTATTTTATCATTATTATTTTCGAAAATGAAATTATTTTATACGAATTATTACAAGTCGTTTTAATGTATTTTGTATTGTTGGTGCTACTAAAGAATAGAGTTGGGGTTTGTTTGAAATACTTTGGAGGTCTGGGGGCCTAGTTGTAATTATTCCTTATATATATATTTATATTATATATTTTTTTTATAAACCCCCCCACCCCTTCTCTCCTCCTTCTCCATCTTCTTCCTGATCTTTCCATCCCGAACCCGCCGAAACCCATTCGGCCTCCCCCCTTCTCCCGCTCAATCCACTTCGTTCCTTCACCAAATCCAAATTAAATTGAGGGATTGACTAATTGGAGGGTCCTCTACGTCGTGGCGGAGTCCGTTTTTCGAAAGAGTTTCGAAAAGGTAAACCCTAGATTTTATTTTTGTATAAAATTTAGTGGGGTTAATTTATTTGGAGTAAGAGGATTATGGTAGGGAGATTAGAAGATGTTACAGGTAATAGAGGCGAGAAATTAGCATATTATTAAAGAGTTTGCAGGTTGTTAATAAATGAGGATTTTGGGTTTGTAAAAGAAAATTATATATGTGAGAATTATCTCCTTTATAGTAGTAGAATTTTAGTAGAACTACTATATTAAGTTGGAGGTCATTTTGGTAATTGTTTGGGGAATGAAAATCTCTTAAACATTAGATTTTTACGTGCATCGCACGTGTATCCCAGACATTCAATAAAACGTCTGTGTGATAGTAAGATAATTAGTATTATTGTTTTCCCGTGGCTGGTTTGAATGATTTGAGCCTTAATTGCGTTGAAATTTGATAATAGGATACGTTGGCGACTTTGGATGCGGGGTGGTGCTTCGAGTCTTCGCGGGACAATTTGTGAGTATGAATTTATTTATGTATTCTGTGTTTTAAGAAAAAAAATTATAATAACCTGAATGGTTAGTATGAATTACGGATAAGGCGTGTTTGGATCGAGGGTATCAGAACAACGTGTATGTGTATATGGGGATGAATTATATTTATATGATGATATCAAATATGGTGAGTATGATATCTCTTATTTTTACGCACATGGTGCGTTATGAAGGTTTTAAATTACGATTCGCTACGTACTTCCGATTTCGTATCTTAGTGTAGCATGGATATTTTGAGCTAAGAATTCGTGTGGACACTCTTGCATGTGTCCACCACTATAGCTTACATTTCACAAATTTTTGAGGCCGTTGATACCTCAAAAATTGTGGAGTGCAGCTGGTTTGAAAAGGGCAGAGATGAAGCCGGTTGCTTTTGGACTGAAGTCCAAAAGGTCATAACCAATTGTATATGTATGATATTGCTATGAACCTTGAGAGTAGCTCTGGGTATGAGTTTATTTGATGATTCTCAAGTTCTAGAAATTCTAGAGTTCATTAGTAAAGGGTAGTGAACGCTCTGCTGGAAGAGTGGCCGAATTCGTGTGCTATGATGGAAGAGTCGTAGCTCTTTGTGTGAGATGAATTTAGACGAAATGGTATGTGTGTAGATTGAGAATCTCAAATTTCATGAGCACGGAACTCAAGGTCGACTTATTGTTGAACTTCGAGGTGGGCTATGTTCAGCCTAGTATAAGTTGACTAGTTGGTGAAGATGAGAGACTGTGAACTATTGTTAAGAATTTTGGGAGTTTGACCAACTAGAGAGTCGTAGTAGGGAGTCATAGCTTTCTAACCCATTTGGAGTTTTGTAATTCCAGTTTATAGGTTGAGAGTTTTGATTTTCCAAAGACGGAACAGACCCAATCTTAGTTAAAGTATTATTGGCTAAGAAAAACCAGTTTCTCTCTGTTTGTACACCTGATGGAACTTGTGCTTTCGAGAACTCAAATGATAGAGTCTGAAAGAGTCAAATTAAGAAGTCGAAATAGACACTCCCACCTTTCCATAGGACTCGGAATCGAGAGTTTCCGATGAGTGAGCAAACTCTTATGATATTGGAAAGGTGCAGCGAGTGCAAGAAGAATGTACTATTGAGATTACATGAGGTTTTATAGTAACAAGTAATTTTGTATTGTGTGTTGGAAGTTATGGACGTGCAAGCTAGCGACCTGTTGATTAGACTAAACTTCAAGTTTAAGTTGACTACAGAACGGTGGGACCGTTGACTGCCATACGGTAGGACCGTATATATTTATCATCACGGCTGTTGACTGCAGAACGGTGGGACCGTTGTCTGCCATACGGTGGGACCGTATATATTTATCGTCACGACTGTTGACTGCAGAACGGTGGGACCGTTGCCTGCCATACGGTGGGACCGTATATATATTTATCGTCACGGCTATTGACTGCAGAACGGTGGGACCGTTGTCTGCCATATGGTGGGACCGTATATATATTTATCGTCACGGCTGTTGACTGCAGAACGGTGGGACCGTTGTCTGCCATACGGTGGGACGGTATATATATTTATCGTCACGGCTATTGACTGCAGAACGGTGGGACCGTTGTCTGCCATACGGTGGGACCGTATATCCTTATCGTCACGGCTGTTGACTACAGAACGGTGGGACCGTTGTCTGCCATACGGTGGGACCGTATATCCTTATTCGTCACGGCTGCTGACTGCAGAACGGTGGGATCGTTGTCTGCCATACGGTGGGACCGTATATCCTTATTCGTCACGGCTGCTGACTGCAGAACGGTGAGACCGTTGACTGCCATACTGTGGGACCGTATATCTTTAAGTTCGTCACAGCCGTTGACTGCAGAACGGTGGGGCCGTTAACTGCAACCTCATTGCCACGATCTATCGGGAACAGGAAGTAGACCAAATTAGAATGCATTGCATAGCGAGAGTTCGAATCCCTAAACTTATCGACAACGGCTTGATTTGGAAAGTATGTAGTATGGGATGCATACATTTCCAAAGTCTCGCTTGCATTAGACTAAGTATGTTGGCTTGACCTGGGTCACATGTAGTATGGGATGCATGTGCATCCAGAATCTTGCTGACATTAGATTAAGTGCATCTGTTCTATATTCTGTATTGTTGCATTAGACTCAGGTCAGGGCATACCCAAACACTAGGAAATTAGGATACACGTTTATTTTCCATTTAAGATGAAGTATGAGTGTGGAAGTGATGTATTACGAGACGTGATGACATATGTCGTAAGAAATGAATGAATGCGGTGTTATGTGATATGAGATTGGGAAAGAAGATAAGTCGTGAGTTTGTAATTGCAATGAATGGTTGCTTAAGGTGTAAAGTGATGGGCCTTGAGCGACAAATCGGAATGATTTCCAAACTTATGATAAGTATGCTGTGAGCAGGTATGGATATGCATACGGGAAGTGATGCAGTGAGCATTTGATGTGAAATTCCATTATGATATTTACATGTTCAGGTTATCTTGGTATTCATAAGTTCGTTATGTTTACTTATAAAGTTTAATTTAGTTGCTTATTAATAAATCATACTCACACCAGAAATAGCTAACCCCTTAGTGTTTGGGGGGTTAGGGGGTCCCTGGACTACCCTAGGCCCCTACTGTTACAGGTCATAAGCGGTGCAGAGGTGAGGTATAGGTTCAGGTTCCGGTGGAGTGGAGCTTCACTTTACTATTTGTTGTTACGATTTAATTGTAAATAGTAAAGGTTTTATGCTCTAAATTGTATTTCTGATGTATAAGTATGTGGATGATAATGGGAAGCAGAGTGTGGAGTGGCATGATATGGTTTGGACCCATACCCATCTCGTTGTGGAGTACCGGGCGCTGTGGTAAGCTTTTACAAGTTATTTTCTAAAAACTTACTACGTTTTCAAAAAGATTTATGGTTTTTAATTGATAATTGATAAACCGTTATGAGTTTGGCCCCCAGAGCATATATATATATTGCCTGTAATGTGAGCTACGGAATCTAGAACAGAATTCCGTAAGTTTTTTGTGTTTCGGGATTGAAATTACAGGGGAGACTCTGCTTAAATTTTCCCTGAAACACAACTATCTTAGTTTATGGTTAAAGTGATATAGAAATTGGAAGAATTGAGTTTGGAGTCAAAAAGGAAAAAGGGCAGGCGCTACAGTTGGTATTACAAACTGATATTTGTAATTACTGCGGGGTAACTCTGTATTGAATAAAAGGTTTTTATTTTCCAGCATTTTGTGTGTCGTGACTAATTGAAGGAAAGATCTTGGCATGTGCCACGATTTCCCAGTTATATGGGAATCGGGGCGCTACAAAGGTTTTTTTTTTCTTTTTCTTTTTTTCTTTTTTCTTCTTCTTCTTCAAATTTAGCCTTTTTTCTAAAATAGTTTTGTTATTTTTCTCATTTGAAAGAATTTTGTGCAATATATTGCACACGGTTACACTAGTTTATTGTAAGTAAAACCCAATTCCAAAAGTATTTAAATGATTTCAAATAAATCATGTAGCACATATATTGCATGTGTGGAGTCTTCTAATTTTTTGGGTGTTGTTGGAGGATTTTGTGGAGTTTATTACGATCACTTGAGGAGTTGAGATTATTAAGGCTTTGGGTGATTACATTTTTTACAATTAACCATCTAATTTAAAACATTCATTTTTAAGGAAGAGTTATTTTAATAATTCATTTACTCAATTGTTGTTAGTTATCATAATAGTTTCAAAGTTCAAATTTATTTACGACATAATTATTTACGAAAGTGTTACTCATATAAACTAAAAGCTGGTGCCACTAGAGATAATTTGTAAAGAATATGTAAAGAGTAAAAAGAACTCCAAAATTCGAGGTATTTACTTTGAAAAATATATTTATTAAAATGTGCAAATCACGTGCATATTACTAATTTTGTTAAGTGGAGCCTAAGTTTTAGGTTGATGGTCAAACTGTATGTGACATACATCTTAGGAATCATGCTTATAATGGCTAATTATATGGTTAATTAGTTTGGTTTTAAATAGTCTATATAAACAAGGTTTTAACCTTCTGTTAGTAAAGACAAAAAAATAAAAATTCACGGCAAAATTTAAAAAAACGTCACAATAGTTTGGCGCTGTTTAAAAAAAGTCACAAAACTTTGACTTTTTAAAAAAACCGCACAATGTTTAACTTTCAACTCACGGAGTTATCCAACCGTTAACTGGGATAATAGTTATGTGATGTTTTTTTAAACAAATGGGAACTTCTGTGATGTTTTTTTAAACAGAATAATAGTTTTGTGTTGTGTTTTTAAACAAAACAATAGTTTTGTGTTGTTTTTTTAAACATTACGTATAACCCAGTTAACGGTTGGATAACTCCGTGAGTTGAAAGTTAAACATTGTGTGGTTTTTTTAAAAAGTCAAAGTTTTGTGACGTTTTTTTGAACAGCGCCAAACTATTGTGACGTTTTTTTAAATTTAGCCAAAAATCCACTACCCAATCTTACTGGATATCTTTATTCATCTAAATTCCTTTTCTAAAGGTGTTAAAAGTTCATTATTTTACCTGTCCAAACGATATGCTTACTCCCACTTTATTTATCAAATTTATTATATTATATTTTAATGAGCTAAGTGCGTCATTGAACTTGGATCTTCCCTTGCCATGCTGGTGTGCGACAAGGTGCCGGGAGTCAGCAGTTCTTGGACCTATAGGAGAAGAGAAATGCTAAACTTACATTGTTTCTTACTCCAAACATACATGGGGTTTGTCTTTTAGCAGGCCCGGCCCTGGGGTAGAGCAAACTGGGCTCATGCCCAGGGCCCAAAATTTTTAAGGGGCACCAAGATAATTACGAACTGGGCTCATAACCAATTCAAATTACAGCAAAAACCATCTCTTCATTCTCATCCAGCAAGCAGCCCACAGCCTCTCTTCTCTATGGTGAGTCCTTCTAGAGATCAATCTCACTTGGGTTTCTGATTTGCTTTAATGGGTATGCCTTTGTTTGTGTTAATATGATTTTTTTTTTCTTTTCTTTTAAATATCAATAATGGGAACATTAGATTTGGGTGTTTTCAGGAGTTTGAATCTATGCATTTGTTGATGGGTTTCTTCCATTTAATCTTGTTGTAGTCTGAGCAGCTTTTTTGGTAGTTCTTACTTCTTGGTTGTTTATACAATGTAATTTGCAACTTTGTATATTCCTAAACTGGAGATATATGAATAATTTGAGGGTTGAATTGTGAATTGGGGATTGTGAATAAGGATGGGTCTTTGAGATCTGGTGAAGAGAGAACCACTTTTTATTGTCATTGATTGAGTTTTTTCGCTAATCGAATGTTAGTGATTGATGATTTTGTCGAAAAGAACAAATACAACTTTTTAAGCTGATTATCAACATTTGCACTCAACTCATCCATGAGGGGGATATTATTTTCCTTATGTATCTTTAATTGGATGATTGCGTCCACATCATAAGCAGGGCCGGCCCTACCCTAGAGGCAGGTAAGCCGGTCGCCTTGGGCCCCGGAGATTTCGCAATTTTAGGGGCCCCAAATTTGAACTTCCCTTGTAAATATAGGTACGTATTTTGCGCGTAAAAAAAATGTTATTAGGGGCCCATTTCGGAAGTTCGCCTAGGGCCCCCGAGAACTCAGGGCCGGCCCTGTCTTTTAGTGATCATTGGGTCCATCCCTCACTAAAAGACAAATGGAAAAGGTCCAATCATCACTAAAAGACAAACTCCATGTATGTTTGGGGTAAGAAACAATGTAAGTGTAGCATTTCTCATAGGAGAAAATTACCATACGTTGCTTGTACGAGGCGGTATCTCTCTCTTAGGGAAGAGAGTACCTTGTACTAATCCCAAGCCTGATGATATCTATTTACTTTATAATTATTTATATTACTTGTTTTATTGAGTTTTTTTATTTGTTCGATTATTTTCGTGTTTATTAATTCGTCTGAATAATCATTTTATGCCAATTTTGTCTGAGTAATTTACATTTGTGTTGCTTTATGTGCTAATATTTCTCTTCCTTTTTTCTATAAGATGGCTAATCATCATGACTCAGAGGATGAGGTAGAATGGTTCTATCCCGAGGAAGAAGACCCAGAAGAAATAGAAGAAGAACTACCCGAATCCCGGGAGATTACTCCACCTCCACTTGATTCATCAGATGAGTCCTCAGACGAAGAACTAGTTCAAGGCGACCAAGGCTGCGTTGTTGCTTCTCTTCGGAGGGCATTGGATACCTAGAAGTGGAGAGTAAACCACTTGGAAGCACAGTGGGCAGAAGACAGGGAGCGCATCCAAGAACTAAGTTATCGAGTATGGGAACTTGAGAAGCTCCGACATAAGAATGCCTGACACTTCACCCATCTGGACAACAAAACCCGTTGGGGAAAGCAGGAATGTCATCAGAAGTATGATGAGATGAAGAAAGAGATCAATGAACTTCAGGGAGAGCTCAGAGAAGCCAAAAGAAATCGTAAGATCTAGGCTATCTTTATGTTGAAGTTATGTAATGGATGTATGAGCAAGTTTACTTTCTGAGTGTAAAAAGTTTAACTTTGAAAATGAATAAAGTTTTGTTGAAAGGAGAATGTAAGTTGTGCTATTTATGTTGATTAATGAAAAGTTTTATGACCCAGAAATGGTCGGACGAAGGACCCGCAATGGCGAAGGACCCAATTGTGAGAACAACGGACTCGACTTAGAAACAGAACTGGCTCAAGTATACCAAACCTTGAATGCCTTCGTCGTAAATGTTGCGGGAACACCAGGACGGGACCAGCAATACAAGTTCTAGAAGCGATCAGATTGGTGGAGTCATTCAAACAAATGAAGCCACAGGTGTTTAAGGGCCAGGCCAATCCAGATGCAGAAGATGAATGGATCAGGCAAATTGAAACTGTATTCAAAGTTCTGGAGACTCCCGAGGCAAGTAAAGTAAAACTGGCCACTATCAGCTGGAAAAAGATGCAGGGGTATGGTGGCAGTCGATGAAGAGGACCCTGGGCAACGTACAAATCACTTGGGAGGAATTTCTGGGCGAGTTCCGAAGCCACTACTTCCCTATGGATGTACAAGAAAAGAAGGCCATGGATTTCTTGGGACTGCAACAGGGAAGCACGTTAGTGCGAGAGTATGAGACGAAATTCAATCAACTCTACAGGTATGCGCCAGAGATGGTTATTGACGAAACCAAGAAGGCACGAAAGTTTGAACAAGGTTTGAGGCCAAGCTTGAGGTCCCAAATGATACCCCTAAGTATCTGAAGGTTTGATAAGCTGGTCCGGAGAGCTGCAGCTACTGAGGTCGACATGGAGCAATACCATGCAGCACAGAACAGGAAGAACATCTGGAACAGTGGTAAGAGGCCTGCAGCACAGAGCAATTTCAGGGGACAGCCCCCAGTACAGAGGTTCAAACCCACCGGAGCCAATACTGTTGTAGTGACTAGATGGCTAAGCACTTGTTACACATGTGAAGAGACGGGCCACATTGCTACTAGGTGCACAAAGCTGCAGAGGGCCAATACTTGTTTCCACTGTGGCAAGGAGGGCCACATCAAGCCAGACTGCCCCCATTTCCAGCGCAGAGAGGGCCGAGTCAGAAGCAGGCCGACCCAGGGCAGAAGTCATTCCGGCAGGGGTGAGTATTCACTCTGACTGAAGCTGATGCAGATGATGCAGATAACGTCATCACCGGTATGGAAGCAAATGAATAAATTCTAATTTTATTTCTAGTTTGTATTGAGAAGCGTTATGTAATGAGAGCAAGAGAACTTCTCATTAATGGAAATAAAGCAACAGTTTTATTTGATACTGGATCATCTCATATATTTGTGTCACCTTCAATTGCAAAACGTTTGGGAGTTGAACCAAAAATTTTTCCTGGCAAAGTCCTAGCTGTAGCTACACCGTCAGGAGAAATTTGACTACCGACTGGTATTATGAAGGGTGTGCCCTTGAGATTGGAGGCAAAATCTTTAGCATCGACCTTATTGAGATTGCAGTGTTGGGGGTCATTTCATCATCGGTATAGACTGGATGTCAATCTACAGTGCCGCTATTGAGTGCAAGAGTAAGGAGGTTATGGTAAAGGCACCGGGAGGACCAGCAATTACATTTCAAGGGAAGAGGAAGTGCAAATAGTTGGTATCAGCTCTGACTAAGCAGAAGGTTCCTGAGGAGGTCCAACAGATTTCCGTAGTCCGGAATTTTCCAACAGTGTTTTTAGAGGATCTACCCGGACTTCCACCTTGTCGGGATGTAGAGTTCAACATCTCCATTCAGCCAGGGAGTGCACCAATTTCCAAGGCATCGTACAGAATTGCGCTAGTGGAACAAGATAAGATCAAGAAGCAAATTAAAGAGTTGTTGGGCAAAGGATTCATCAGGCCGAGTGTGTCACCTTGGGGAGCGCCAATCCTATTGGTGAAGAAGAAGGATGGATTGATGAGAATGTGCATCGATTATAGAGAATTGAATAAGGTGACAGTGTAGAACAAATATCTGATTCCCCGAATCGATGATATATTCGACCGTCTACAAGGAGCAGCAATTTTCTATAAGATAGATCTACGATCGGGTTATCACCAGGTCCAAGTAAAGGAAGAGGATGTTCACAAGACGGCGTTTAGGACTCGATATGGTTACTACGAGTTCTTAGTCATGCCGTTTGGAGTGACCAATGCACCTACTATCTTTATGGACATGATGAAAAGGGTCCCGTGACCATTCATCGATTCTTTCGTCGTAGTATTCATCGACGAAATTTTGGTCTACTTCAAAACAGATAAAGAGCATGCTGGGCACCTGGCAGAGGTACTGAAGAAGTTACAGGATCAGAAGCTATATGCAAAGTTGTCCAAGTGTGACTTCTAGAAAACCAAAGTCACTTTCCTGGGTCACATCCTTTCTAAGGAGGAAGTGGCCACTGATCCACAAAAAGGTTGAGGCAGTGAAAGATTGGCCAAGACCGACTACAGTGAAAGAAATCAGAAGCTTCTTGGATTTAACTGGCTACTATCACGATTTATTCAAGGCTACGCCCAGATCGCTGTACCACTCACGGGGCTTACAAGGAAGAATGTGAGTTTTAAATGGACAGAAGAATGTGAGGCTAGCTTTCAGGAGTTAAAGGAGAGGTTGACTACCGCTCCCATACTGGCTTTGCCAAGAGCAGGAGTCGACTATGATGTCTACAACGATGCTTCCCATCGCGGACTGGGCTGTGTGCTGATGCAGGAAGGGAAGATAATGGCTTATCGGTCTATACAACTAAGATCGCATGAGAAGAATTACCCTACTCACGATCCAGAGTTGGCGGCAATCATATTTGCATTAAAAACAGTGGGCACTATGTGTATAGAAAAAAAGTCAATATGTATACAGATCACAAAAGTCTGAAATACATCTACCGGTAAAAGGATCTGAACTTGGGGCAACGGAGATGGTTGGAAGTATTAAAGGACATCCGTCCCGAAATAAAGTACAATCTGGGCAAGACCAATGTGGTGGTTGATGCGCTCAGCCGGAAGAGCAGTTTGTCTCGTCTGATCACGACTCAAGAAAAGTTGGCAGAAGAACTCGATCGAGCTGAAATTGAGGTGGTGTTGCAAGGATTGGGGGCGTCCTTAGCCCAGTTAAGAATTCAACCCACATTGAGGGAAAGAATTATCGACAGTCAGAAGACCAATATGGAGATCCAATGGATGAAAGAGCATGATGGAGCCGGCAAGTTAGCAGAATTCCAGGTGAAAGATGAAGTACTGTGGTTTGGAGAGCAGTTGTGTGTGCTGAATCAAGCAGAACTGAAGGAAAATATTCTACAAGAAGTACACGCCACTATGTTATCTGTACATCCCGGGAGTACCAAGATGTACAAGGACATTAAGTAATATTTTTGGTGGTCAGGAATACAGCGGGATGTGACTGAGTTCGTCGCCAGATGTGCAGTCTGTCAGTCGGTCAAGGTCGAGAATCAGAAACCCGGGGTTTTATTGCAGCCATTACCCATTCCAGAGTAGAAGTGAGATAACATTAGCATGGACTTCATTACTGGATTACCCAGGAGTTCTAAAGGAAACAATGCAATTTGGGTGACAGTCACTTTTTTGGTGATGAAGTTCACTTGGTCTATGGAGAAGCTGACCGAGTTGTATGTTGGAGAGATCGTGAGACTACATGGAGTTCCCTTATCTATTATATCCGACCGAGATGCGCGATTCACCTCGCATTTTTGGAAAAGTCTTCAGGTAGCTTTGGGGACGAAGATCGATTTCAGTACTGCCTTCCATCCTCAAACTGATGGGCAGACTGAGAGGGTCAACCGGGTGCTGGAAGATATGCTAAGGTGTTGTGTGTTGGACTTTGGCGGCAGTTGGGAGTGGCATTTGGCTCGAGTCGAATTCGACTACAACAATAGTTTCCAAGCAAGTATCGGTATGTCTCCATATGAGGCTCTATATGGAAGAAAGTGCAGAACACCGATGTGCTGATATGAAGTGGGAGAACGACAGATGTATGGACCGGAAATTGTGCAACAGACCTCAGAAAATACCGAGTTAATAAGGAAGATGTTAGTTGACATACAGAGCATGCAGAATAGTTATGCTGACAACCGGAGGAGAGATCTGGAGTTCGAGGAAGGTGAATTTGTTTTTGTGAAAGTGTCTCCAACCAAGGGAGTGATTCGGTTTGGAAGAGAAGAGAAATTAGCCCCGAGATACATAGGTCCTTTTAAGATATTGAAGAGAATTGGAAAGACGGCTTATCGGTTAGAACTATCGGAAGAGTTAGCTGAAGTACACAGTCTCTTCCATGTGTCTATGTTACGAGGCTATATTTCGGATCCAAGTCATCATTTTCCCGAAGTGCCAGAAGGTCTACAATTGGATTTGAGCTACACTGAGCGTTCAGTTGAGATTGTGGATCGACGAGAGAAAGTCTTGAGAAATAAGACTATACCTATGGTCAAAGTTGTATGGAGAAATCAAATAGTTGAAGAGGCCACCTGGGAATCAGAGGAGAGGATGTTGAGAGATCACGCGGAACTTTTTAATTGAATTTGTAAATATTTATTTTGTTTTCTCACCCTTTAAGTGTAGTTCCGAGGATAAAACGATTCTAAGAAGGGAGTGTTGTAACATCCCGTAGTAATTTTAGAATAAAATACATTTTTAAATTTATTTTTGCACGTGCAATTTTATCTCATTTTGTTTCTATAAATTTTCCTAAGATATGCATAAATTTTTCCTTTTATTTGTTTTGTCTCATTTTTTTTTTCTTTTCGTTCTTAATTAAAGTCCATAGGCCTAAAAAGTAAAGTAAGCCCATTAGATATAAATAAATTAAAATTAAAAAAAAATGACAAAGCCCAATGAGAAGTCCACAAATAATTCTTACATTTATTTTTGTACACTTTTTCTACACTTGTCTTGTAACAGGCACCTAGGGTATAACTAAAAACAATTAATTATTAAAATGAGAAGTGTGCATGTGTGGAACATGTGAACATGTTTTTGGAGGGAAATTGAGAGAGTGGAGGAGTGTGTGAGTTAGTGGGGTGGTTATTTGAGTAGTGTGATCATTTTTCACCACACAAATGTCCTATAAATACCTACAACTCTTCATTCACATTTGCACATATTATTAATCAAATCAAGAGAGAAAAAGAAAGAGTGTAGAAAAGTGGCCGGATTTTTCTTGGTGTGTGTTTGGAGGCTAGTTGGAGAAGAAGAGGAGGTTTTTGTTGGAGCTAGGAGCTTTTGTTCTAGAAGTTCTATTTTCTTTTTCATCAATTCGAGGTGGGTGCCGCTTCTTATTTTCTAATTAATATAGAAATCATGCCTAGGTGATATGGTTGAATTTTGTGTTAGTTTAATGGCTCTTTCTAGTAAAATTTGATGCATGTTGTGGTGACAAAATTGCTAGTTGTAGAAAATCATGAAATTTATTGTATGTCATTATGATGCATATGAAATGATTGATAAGTTAGAAAGAAGAAAATTTAATTAGAAGCATGTGTAGAATTGTTAGGCTCGAATGAACAACTTGAGTATTGCATGCAAATGTGTGTCTCTTACAAATTGGTTAAAATTTGTGTATGGAATGTAGATAAAAAGAAAGGAAAAATTAGAAACACATTTTTGGGGAAGAAATAGTCATGGTAGAACAAAGAAAAAGTTGAATTAAAATGAGTAGAAAAAATAGATTAGTTGAACCTTGCCTTAGAATTCATATAAGAGATGAAAAAGATTAATTTGGGAGAATGAAGCAAATTTTTCATTCATATGAATGAAATTAGTAGGATAACAAATTTTGAGTTCTATTGATGTAAAATAATAGTATTTTTGAAGAAAGGAGTTACTTTTTGCAAGAGAAATCAAGATATATGTTTATACGTTCAAAAAATATTTATGTACATAAAATGAGTATAAATTTTTTAAAGAACAATTAAAATTAGTAAAGAAGGAATTCTGGAGTCTAGAACAATATTTTTATAATATCAATTTTGAGAAGAAGAATGAAAGTCGAAATAGTTGAAAATGTGGAAAATAAGAATTATCGTAGATTAACTACTTAATGAATACCCATACAGATTGTGAATTTGAGCTTGGCTCAGTGGGTAGGCATTCGGTCGCCTCATCAGGGGCGTAGGTTCGAGTCGTGGGGCTACCTTTATGGGGAGAAAACATTTTTTTTCTTTCTTAAAAAGTCAGATAAAGGGAGTTTAAATACTTAAAGATAACAAACCCATAATATATTAGATAAGCACATGGCCTTAGCGGCTAGTGCGCATGCCCTGTGCGTGTGCCACGTGGCGTTGGGGTCTGGGGGGTCTCGGGTTCGAGGCCGATGGTTTCTTTTTTTTAAATTTTTGGAGTTTCCCTCATATTTTGGAGATTTTAAAAATAAATCAGAAAAATTTGATAAATACTTTTAAAAATAGTCGGAACAACTGAAAAT
Source organism: Hemerocallis citrina (assembly GCA_017893485.1). NCBI lineage: Eukaryota > Viridiplantae > Streptophyta > Magnoliopsida > Asparagales > Asphodelaceae > Hemerocallis > Hemerocallis citrina. The sequence continues at coordinate 56,451 of JACEHZ010000194.1, read as the reverse complement.
ATTTTCTCACTGTTTTAGATTATATTTTGGGAACTTAAGAATTTTATTCATGTGGTAGATAAGATTGATATTTAAGAAGAATGTATAAAATCAAGATAATAAAAATTGATTTATGATAAAAGGAATGTAATGAGATTTAATTAATGAATTTTCTAATGATGAGTCTCAAAGAGTTGATGTTTAATTTTAAACAAATTTTGGATTGAGAAGTTTGATGAATGTGAAAGAAAAGAGCTTTGTGGAAATGAGTAAAATGAGCTTTGTTCTTCATGAATGATAAATACAAGAATAAGATGAAAGAATTGAATAAGATGTGGATAAAGTGAATTGAAAACATGAATATTAAAGGGTATGAGTACCCATGATTATGGAAGATGAAAGGTTGTGATCTAGGGGCTTTGTGAGACACAGGTGCCGACAATGTTGAAGAGAATTAATTGATTTGAGATTTGGCTATATGGGGTATCTTAGTATTTTGTTTAAGTCCGGTAAGAGGGGAAGCTAACTCTAGGTAGTGTAATTTATTCATGTTTTAAGTGTAACACCTCGTAATTTCAAAAGTAGCTATATAGTAGTATATATATATATAGTAGTATATAGTGGTATAAAAGAGATGATGGCTGCATGAATGTAAATAAGTGGATAATGGGGGGGGGGCATGGATTAAAAGAAACAGCACATCTGTGTTTGTGTTTCGGTGATGTCATGATGACATCACCATGTAGTGGGGGCCATTCGGTTGCATAAAAGAAACAACTCACTGTCTTTGCTCTTACTGACGTGTATGCCTGGGCCCGCATGAGAGGCTTGTGTGCACACGGGAAAAAGAGGAGAGAGAGGATATTAATAGTCCCATATCGGGATTTCAACTAAAAATAATTAACTATAAATATAATAGCTTATGATCAAGAGTCACCAATCCGGTTAACCACCTTTTGAGAGGCAGCCTGTGGTGAGTAGCTGTACTATACTATAAATAATTTGTCTTCTAAATTGTATAAAAAATTGTCCGAGCAGGGACAGGAGCATTACAAATGGTATCAGAGCTGACTTTCGATACCGATTGTGGGGCATGTCTATATAGCCGGACGGTGGATTCTGGGACTATAGACCCAATCGAGTGGTGGATTCCGGGACTGTGGTGAGCCCTCAATTAAATCCGGGACTGTGATTGATCGGGCGGTGGATTTCGGGATCATGATTAGTCGGGCGGATAGGAGGGCAAATCAATTAAGTCTGGGATTATGATTGATCGGACGGTGGATTCCGGGATCATGATTAATCGGGCGGATAGAAGAGCAGATGCTCCACATCGGCTAGAAAGTAGATCCTGCACTAGATTGTGCATGCCCCGTGCTCAGCGAGGACGATGATTTCTGAAAGGGGGAGGGGGTATGTAACACCCCGTAACTTCAAAAATAGCTATATAGTAGTAGTATATATATATAGTAGTAGTATATAGTGGTATAAAAGAGATGATGGCATGAATGTAAATAAGTGGAAAATATTTGGGGGGGGGGGCACGGATTAAAAGAAACAACACATCTGTGCTTGTGTTTTGGTGATGTCATGATGAGATCACCAAGTAGTGGGGGGCCACCTAGTTGCATAAAAGAAACAACTCACTGTCTTTGCTCTTGCTGACGTGTATGCCTGGGCCCACATGAGAGGCTAGTGTGTACACGGGAGAAAGAGGAGAGAGAGGATATTAATAGTCTCATATCGGGATTTCAACTAAAAATAATTAACTATAAATATAATAGCCTATGATCAAGAGTCACCAATCCGGTTAACCACCTTTTGAGAGGCAGCCTATGGTGGGCAATTGTACTATACTATAAATAATTTGTCTTCTAAATTGTATAAAAAATTATCCGAGGATCGGCAGGGGCGTTAAATTAAGTATAAGGATTAGGCACTAAGTGGAGATGTAATAAAACTTGGACAAACGTAAGTGAGTTGCCTCTATAGTCTGACGGTGGACTCCGGGACTATAAACCCAGTTTGACGGTAGACTTCGAGACTATGGTTGCTTGCGATGAAGGCGAGCCTTAATTAGATCTGGGACTATGATTGGTTTGATGGTGGACTCCAGGATCATGAATAGTCAGACGGATGGGAGGCCATGCTCCAGTGTATATGCGTGTACCGGAGCTAGAGGGACACTTGCGGTAAGTTCACATGACGAGGATTTTCGTATAAGCTTGACGGTGGACTCTGGGGCTGGAATCCGTACTCGTGGAACGACTAAAACTTGATTTATTACTGTGTAGTTTTCATGGCGAGGGACCAAACCCTTTAATGTGGAGTACGTAGGTGTTTGCCCTCAGACCTATGTAGTATGAGATGCATAGAATTCGAACAAGTATGCATTAGTGTCATCTTAGCCTAAACATCTGCATTAGACATTAAGGCATTGCATACACCGACATGTGTAGGATAGTCAATTTTCACACTTTGTTTTTACATTCAAGTTTGTTTATGCTAAAATGAGTGAATCACTATATTATGCATAGCGAGGATGGCCGTGTATAGTATTGCATCAGTTGTATGTAACTGACGTGCCCATAGTATTCAATGCAGGCATTGGATTTGCAAGGAGATATAAAGATGATTGATGCTAGAGATTACTTTCCATCTTAAGTTGCTGATGTTTAATTATACATTTATATCATGTTGTAATTCATTTAATTTTTCCGATGCGTTGTTGTAAAAGAACTTGATGTAATAGAATTTCAAAATTCCTTGTAAAATTGTACGAAATGAAGTAAAGATCCTGTTGTGCTACGAATTACCGTATTTTGGAATTCGGGGCGTTACAGGGTCGTGGTCAAATTGTAATATTCTTGTATCTTCTCTAATTGAAATAACATCTCGATTCTTCCTCCCCCAGTTTAAGGCAAAAGTTCCAATCGGAACAATTCTTGTGTGCTTTGTGTGATTGGTGCAATCTAGTTTTGCTTGGTGGTTTGTGTTGATTGCGTCGAAGAATCAATAAAATCCTCAGTTTTCCTAACAAGTGGTATCAGAGAAATCAGGTTCGTGGGTTTGAGGGGATGGCAGATCAAAAGACGAAGATCAAGCAGTTTGACGGTAAGCTTTAATTTAATCTATGGAAGTTGACATGTATAATGTTTTGGTTCAGAAGGACTTGCACTTTGCCTTAGAAGAGAAGAAGCCAACTGACATGAAGCAAGAAAAGTGGGATGAGATATGTTTGAAGGCCTTGATTTTAATCCAGTTGCAATTGGTGGACGGAGTCAAGTGTAATATTCTTGAGGATAAAAGTGCGGCGAGTATATGGGCGAGACTCAAATCTGACTACTCGGGATCGTTGTTGCTAGATCGGATGTATTGGAAGAGGAAGCTGTTTAGGTTCTCAATGAAGGAAGGTACCCATCTTCAAGATCATATTGTGGAGTTCAGTAAGGTAATATGTGAACTGAAGGCGATTAATGCTGATGATCTTAGCGAAGAGAATAAAACTTTCAACTTGGTATATTCACTACAAACTTCTTATGATCACTTGATAACTACCTTGCTACGCGGGAAGTCATCCAATGAGACACTTACAGTAGCCAGGGTGATTAATGGTCTGAAGGAAGATGAACTAAGAAAGGAGACTCATAAAGGAGGGTCTATTTCTACAGGGTGTTTTGCGGTGGATGGTGATACTTCAATTGGAAGGGATGCAACATATAAGGGTAAGATTCGTTGCCACTATTTTTGAGAAATTGGGCATTACAAGAGAGACTGTCACAAGTGGTTGAGTCAGAAGAGTGCTACTAAAGAATGGGAATAAGCCCATATAGTCAGCACAACCGAGTCAAGTAATAATGATGATCTATGTTTTCTTGTTTCAAGTTCTTCGTGTGTGGATTCAAGTTGGTATCTTGATTCGGGAAGTTCTTCTCATGTTTGCTCCGAGAGGGAGATGTTTTATACTTACAAGTCGTCAACATGTCATAGTATGAGAATGGGGAGTGGTGAGATTTGTGAAGTAGTGGGTGGGAGAACAGTTGAATTAGAGACGCCAGATGGTAAAAGATTCACACTAGAAGAGGTCATGCTATCTGATATCCTTAGGGACTCTTGATACTCGTGGCTGCAAGTACAGCTCGAGGTAGAGTTTTGACAGTTTGAGATAGTCGTCGTAAGGTAATGAAGGGTAAGAAGGGAATTGGGCAGGGTCCGCACAACCTCTACCAGCTTTGTGGGAGCATAAAAACTCGACCGAGTATATGGAAGCCCATTATTCTAAAGTATCATCTAGTAAGTCGTCGCTAGAATTACCGAATTGAGACTACAATGTTCGAATACTGTTGGAAGGTGAAGAGAGCCTTGAAGTAGGTGGAGTTCGTGTGGACGGTGACACCTCCATGATTACATCTACAGGGGTGTGCCCTTGAGGGGGGCATACATCTAGAGGAAAACAAGTGGAGGTAGATTTCAACTAGCAGAAGAAGCCATAGAAATGTGTTGCTTACAAAGCGGAGAAGAAAGGTTTAAAAGAGTTTTAAATCACACAGGTATGAATTCATGAGTATGCAATCCAAGGTGGAGACTGTTGGGTTTGTATGTGTATCAACCTAGAATTTTAAATAATGTTTTTGGAATTTATAAATGAATTAAAGTGAATTTTGGTGATTTAATAAACTTTTTCTGAAATTACCTTTTTGCACGAGCAAAATGCGTGCAAATATTTTTGGGAAAACACAAAGTCAAGAAATTTATTTGGATGATGTGATATTTGTTAGTGAATAATAATTGCAATTTTTCTGGATTTTTATGACTCACTATTGGTATTTTTGCAATTTTGCTAAATGAAGGGGGTCTTTTTGTAAAAGTGCCACTTGGAGGCAAATTTTTGAAAGGGGTCGATTTTCTGGGTTGCAAGATGAGGCCGGCCAGATCTGGAGGGATTTGGGGGATCTTAACCTCAACTTAATTGGTTAATTTAATTACCTAAAGTGATAAATCTATATATGTAAAGGTATTTTCTCAAAGAATATTTTATAAAATCTTCACACAAAAACCCTAAGCTTTAATCCCGGGCTATTATATATAGCCCCCCCCCCCCCCCCTCCCCTCAAACTTAATTTCTCTTCGATATTTTGTGAATTGGAAGATTGGATGTTGGAGTTTTTGCAAAGGGTGGAGGAGAAGGCTTTCTTATTGTTTTTATTCTTCAAATTAATCTTCTTTAAAGGTGAGTGATACTTTTATCTCTTGTTTTTTTCTACATTTGTTGAAAATGTTGGTTTATCTAATAGGATGCATGCTAAAGAATTTTATGTTTGATGTAGTAGACAAATTTGAAGAGTGACTGAAAATTCTTTTAGTTGTTATCTATCTATATGATGAATTGATTATATATTGTGAAATAAGATAATTAATTGAGTAGATTGCATGTTGAGAACCCATGGCATTATAAAGATTGAAATATATTTATTATGAGATGAATCTCAGTGGATGAATAATCAAACATCTTCATGTGTGAATTAGAAATCTGTGTGATCTATCATGTATGAATTTATACCATGCCGAAAATTTGATATATTACACAGATCCCAAATTTTTTATACCATGATTGATTGATCTTGTATGAATTGAGGTGGAATGTGTATGAGATTCGTAAGATTTGACATCTAGTTGATAAAGATCATTTTTCTACTTGTATGAGAGCTGTCGACCTACTTATCAAATTATATCATGTATGTCTGGCACGCAAATCAAGTGTTGATTTCTTATACGTACATGGATGAATGATGAGCTATTGGTTATTGTTTTCCCGGTATTCACTGTCTTGACTGAGAATGAGGAGGTTATTATTTTTTTTGAATTAGATCTACTGAGAAAGTGGAAGAACTTAAGTTTAGTTGAGTTGAAATTGGATTACTTGATCAATGAATGATTATTTCTGGATAGACCTTAGTTTTGATGTGTATTTATTTCCATGTTTATGAAAAAGAAGAAGTCATTACTGCATTTACTGATATTCAAGTGATTTCCTGAAGCGTCTTCTTTAAAAGTCCTTTATTCATATCGTGATTTCGGAAATTTTGGGATTCTTATGGATTTTTGGAAGGATTTGATTAAATAGGAGCTGAGATGGATTTGGCCGAGTTTTTGCCTATTATATTGTAGATTTTATCCTGAGAAACTACATATTATTCATATACAAACATGTATCAGTTTTGAAGAGTCGCAAAATTTTGGCTGTAGCAGACTCGACATGTCGGTCGGCCGCAATGTATTTGAACGCGAAGTAGCGGTCGACTGTCACGCCCAGTCTGTCGATTTCAAACACCGACAATCGACCGCAGTGATTTTGTATTGTGCTCAACGGTCGACTGTCATGATTTTTGGGATTTATTGTTCTTAGAGCGCTGACAGTCGATCGCAACAATTTTATACTGTGGCTGTCGGTCGACTGACATAGCTTGATTTTTCTCTGTTTGCTGCAAATTTTCATTTCTTGAACGATTTTCTATTCAACTTTTATAAACGTTGATTCTCTGTCTTCCACAGGGTTTAGATTCAGATTTGCTTGTTATTTTCAGAGAGTATGCGTTCTAAATTTTATCAAGTATTTAACTTCTATTTTGGTGGTTTTAAAAAGAGTATATGTTTTCGAATTTGAAGAGTATTCTATTACGAGTTATCTTCTCATATGTGTTTTAGTTTTGACTAAGATTATTTCAGTTTTATTGAGCGAATTATATGGTTATGGTTGCACGTGGAGGTGCTTGGTTTTGATTGTTGGATACTTTCTTTTTAAATTCTCTTAACTTATTAAATGAATTTGAAAGATAAGAGGTATTGTGATAACCTTTTGTTTTGAGACTCTAGAGGTTGAGTGAGACCCTAGTATATGGGAAGATGAGATTTTGTGGTTATGGCCATTTGGGGCCTTGAATTTGTTTAGTTGAGATAAGTCTGGTAGGGTGCACCAACTCTAGGAAAATTGTGGTTAATTAAATGAACTTAATAAGTATAAGGACAGACATTAGATGGTGATATGATGAAATGAGAGCAAACATGAGTTATGGATCCAGGATGATCCGAGGAGTGAGATAATCCCCAGTATTCCGGGACGATGGCTGAAATATGCCATAGAATGATCAACGTGAGAGGGATTGGTATCCAGTATTCCAAGAACGAGAGCGACGCTCATGGGATATTTGTGCAATGAGGTTTCCAGGATGACATTCGGAGTGAGACAATTCCCAGTATTCTGGGACTATGGTTGAAATAGACCACAGAATAATCCACGTGAGTGGGATTGGTCTCCAGTATTCCAAAGGTGAGAACCGATACTTGCAAAATGTCTAAATTTCGTAGTAGTCATTGTAGTAGGATAGTTTCATAACGTGGGATTGAACTTTATGAAGTGGAGAACAATAAGGGCTTGCATCAAACCTTTGTAGTGTGGGCGGCATAGACTCCTACAAGTATGCATTAGTATTCATCATATGCATTTGTGGTTTTCCTTGACTTGAATTATGTAAGTTTTCCATGTTTCCTCACACTTGACACTTAGCCTAGTTTCACTTGATGATTTCTGTTTCCTTTATTGTTATTTCATATTCCATTCATTATTACCATGTTAGAGTATGACTACGATCTTGTTCTTCATGTTTCATTTAAGTTGTATTTTCTTTTGAATATCACTCACACTGTTATGGCTGACCCCTGTAGTTTTGGGGGTTAGGATTATCTCTAGCCTCATATTTTACAGGTAGGTGCCATTAGCATGAAGTTGGAAGCATGTGGTAAAATAGTAAATGTTTATGTAAATTTTGTAATGAGACTGAATGTAAAGAAAGAATTGTAATTCAAAGTATTTAATTTCCATTGTGTTTGTAAAAGGAATGATGTAATAAAAAATTTAAAATTTTTCTGTGTTGTACTATGTTTATTATTGCAATTGAAGTTGATGCTGAGAATTTGTGCCACGTATTTTGAATTTTATTTATTTGAAATTCGGGGTGCTACAGTATGTCTTGCATACACATGTCCGTTGAAGAAGACGATGAAGTGTTGAGATGGAATGAAGCGAGGCCTCGAAGAAGAAGGAAAACAGTCAGCAGAAGCAAATAGGTGGAGTTGCGGTTGACTACACTTGGGGTCGGTCAACCGCTCCGACTATACAGGGTTCCCGATAGGGAAACGGTCGATCGCATGTTGTGTACGGTCAACCGACCGCATCGCTGATGGGTTATTTGGGTCGGGTCTTGGAGGTTTGTGAGAAGCCCAACTTCGTCTTCAAGTCAGATCGTACGGCTCCCAATTCAGGGTTATATCTTCAGTAGTAATCGAATGGTTAATGTATCAAGTGTATCAATCTAGTTTTTCTCTAGATCTATAAATACAATGTAAACTGCTCTTAGAACGATATGGATCTATTGAGTGCCGAATAGAAGAAGAGAGTAATTCATCTGAGAGGGTGAGAGAGTTTCTCCATTGTAAGCAGTAACCAAGTTCCAGTTAGGCTTGAGAGAGGGTTGTGGTGAGAACTGTAATATTCTTGTTTATTCTCTAGTTGAAATAGAATCTCAGTTCTTCCTCCCTCGGATTAAGGCGAAAGCTCCAACCGGAACAATTCTTGTGTGCTTTGTGTGATTGATGCGATCTAGTTTTGTTTGATGGTTTGTGTTGATTGTGTCAAAGACTCAATAAGATCCTCAGTTTTCTTAACAGTATTTTGGGCATTTTGGGCTTCGATTGAAGGATTTAAGTCTTGCAGACATGTTACTAGTGTTGATAAAACCAATTTGTATGGAAAATACAAGAGTTGTTTATTGATAGAAATTGCACCCGACGCAGATGACATGCTATGTCCATTTACTTTTGCAATAGTAGATGATACTTGGGCTTGGTTCATGAGTTGTATTCAATATTTTATCACCAATCACCAAGGGTTAGTTATTTTTGATCGTCATGGGGATATCTTGTCTGTCATGGACACGCGAAACAGGGCATAGAATGTACCACATGCATATCATCATTTTTGTATGCGACATTTTGCTACAAATTTCTTCACCAAATTCAGTAACAAGGCTTTGAGGAATAAGGTTAAGGTGGTTGCGTGTCAAAATCAGCCATGAAAGTTTGAGAAAAAAATGGTGGAGATTGAAAAAGTAAAAAAATCGAAGCTGACAATTGACTCAAGAGAAACAAATCAAGAAGTGGAAACTTTATGTAGATGGAGGTCGTCGACATGGCATGATGATTATGAATTTATCAAAAAAAAATTATGTTTGGAAAGGTGTTCGTAGTTTGCCTGCTACAACAATTGTGGAGATAATACTCTATCATCCCAATTCTTACTTTACTGAACGTTGTCAATTGGCACAGAAGCTTATAAGTGAAGGACAGATTTGCGCTCCGAAAGTTCAAGAAATTATTGATATACAGAGTGAGAGAGCGAATATGTATGAGGCTATAATATTTCATCCCAATCCTGGCGTATTTCAAGTAAAAACATGTATTAGGCTTGTTGGTTGACACCAAAAGGGTGAAAAATTGCAGACTGTTGACTTGAGGGTGCGCACTTGCACTTGTTAGAAATTCCAGCTATACCACATGTCATGTTCGCATGTCTTGGCGACTTGTGCAACTCGGACTATTAATTACCAACCTTATATTGATCCATTATATTCAATGAATTCCTTATCACTTACTTAGGCGCCCACTTTCCATCTTATGTAAGACCAAGCATATTGGCCTATCCAAACTGGTACGAATCTCATAGCTGATGTGAGACTTAAGAGGCGTAGGAAAGGTCAGCCGAGAACTATATGCATTCACAATTACATGGATGTCAGAGATGGCTCGAGCACGAGGCAAACTTGTTCAAAATGAGTCTAAGATGACCTAACAAGTGTCGTTGCCGAAGCAATGACATAGGTAATACATGACCCTCAGGTAGTGCTAGTACGCCACAAGTAAGTAATATGCTTTTGGATGTTTAAATAATATATTTATTTTCATGATAACAAAAGTTATTTATTTATGTAGGACGAGGCGAATGAAGCTGGTACAAGTGGCGGACCACGAACGAGTGGTGGAGGACCCCCAAGTATATGGTGATATTTTGGACAAGTGACATTTTGAACAGGCAGTGGTACAAGTGGTCGATCAATTGTGCTGATTTTTTCTATATTTCTGATATTTTGGAATTCTTCCTTTGCATGCCTTGATGAAAGCCTAGACCAACCACATACATATGTTCGTCGGGATAAGCCCAATTTAGAGCAACTTCAATAGTTACTAGTTCAGCTCCATTTTTCTGGATGAGATGGTCATAACCCAATGCATTCTTCAAGTTGGACACATCACAGAAATATTTGATCCTTTGGTCCTCCCCTTCTCTTCACACATTGACAAAAGTTCATCTTGAATTCACTGCTTGAACAACAGTGTTCCGATTTCTGTAAGGTTATAACTTTGATCAATTTGGAACTTCTGCTAATATATGTTTGGAACATATGCAACTTGCTTTAAGTGTTGGCCTAACCCATCGATCATCTTGAAAATTCTATCAGACTGTGGGTGTTTTCTATCCCCTATTGTAAACTCATGGACTGAGACATCTACCTCTATCCAACTAGACCCTGACAGCTTCTGAACTCCCTTCATTTCAAACTTGCTAATGCATTTGTGGCTTTCTGATGCATTATTTCGTTAACATCGACTTCCGTTTCACATCCACAAAAGCACACCTAAACTTATTTTGATAGTAGAAATGGAAAGAAAATTGTGGAAATAGTAGGGATATGTTATTTATTTGTTGAAAATAGTTGGAAAATGAATGAGATTTAGAAGTTGAAAGCTTAGGGTTTGAGAGAGAATTGGAGGAGAGAATGATGGGTTTATGTGTAAGCGGAAGAGAGGATGAGGAAGAAGAAAAGAACAGGAAGAGGAAAAGTTTGGAAAAAAATCTATTTTCAATATCATTTAATATGGGTTAATTAAAATGGTGGTGTGACAACGCTGACTAAGCATGCCACATAAGGTTGTAAGGAAAAGGTAATAATATAGGTAGTGGGTGTAACATTACCCCTTAATTAATGTCTGAATTTTGAAGTTGGAAGGGGACAATAATTTGATCCCCAAGCTTTAATTGTTTATTAATCATTACTATAAAAATGGTAAAGAGTAATGCTTTAGCCACTACCAATTTCACAACCGTTCTCTTCACTATCTTAGGTGACATACTCCTATTGAAGAGTTCCTCCACCTACTCTATCTTTTCCTGCCTATTGAAGTGTGCCACCTAATGTAGTGAAGAGAAATATAGTAAAATTAGTAGTGGATGTAGCATTACTCACTGGTAAATAGCAATGGAGTATGGACCACAAACCAACCTGAAAAAACCATAAAATTTTATGATTGGATATTGAACAAGATAACTATAAATAGGAAAGAAACTTGCTAATGCTTAATGATCAATTCAATTGATTTCCTCGAGTTGTCAATGCATAGCGAAAATGTAGTTAATTTTTCCTTCAAACGATTCAACAAACATTGGTTATTCTGGATGTCGAAGAATTTGTTGTTATGGCTTCTTAGCTATTTCGGAAGAAAGAATATTTGGTGCTTTATTTACATGATTCGAGGATTTAGAATATTTTACATATACTATTTTTATTTTTATTTTTTATTTCGAAAGAAAAAAGATGTTGTCACCGCTTCATTAATCAATAATTTTACATATGCTATTTACTTTACGATTTTATGCTTACGAACTTATAAGACTGTAGATTACATTCCTGTGATTTCATTGGTTGACCTTATTTAATAAAAAAATGACAATGGATATAATACATATGAACATCAGCATCTGATTGTGTTGGTATGCTTCTTAGCTGCACTTAATTTGTAATATAGGTATGTCACAGTTTCCAAGTGGCGCGGTTTTGTTCATCTGGATATATAACCAATTTCTTAGTTGTTTATGATCAAATAACTTGGAGTTTTCAAATCTTTATCACACTTCATATTTTGTTTAATGTTTACATAGTTATCATATGCAGCTAATTAATTAAGTGGTTTTGCTATAAAATCGGAGCATAGTTTGGGACTTTTAAGAAACTCCTTTGCATACTCTTGGATGATAGTCTTTTAAGGGCTAAATTTAAAAACACCCCACTGAACTTTAGGCCGTTTAAAGAAAAAAAAACGCACAAAACTATAGTTTAAAAAAACTTACTTTAACGGAGTTAGGTTTTCGGTACGTTTTATGTCAAAAAATCACTTTTATCTTTCATTTGTGTTTAAAAAAATATCACTTAATTAATAAGATGTTTAAATAAACCCTACTGAACTAATCCTAACCCTAATCCTAACCCTAACTCTGACAGTGTGTGTTTTTTTAAACTATAGTTTTGTACGTTTAAAAAAAAAAACTTAATGCGGTTTTTAAAAAAATATCCCAAAGTTCAATGGTTTTTTAAATTTAAATTGACCCTCTTTTAAGCCATGAATTGTGTACCGTCAACTCGGTGATTCTACTGCATATTCAGAAACTGAAGTATTCAATTTAGAGTTCCCTAAGGCCAAGTCATAAAATGCTGAACAACGTTCTTTATAATTTGCAAACATCTATATATTCTTCAAAATGTACATCATAGTTTGTTGAAATGCCCCAATAAACCTTTTTGGGCTTCAACTTAAAAGGTCAGGCATGGTTATCGAGTAAATTGAGAAGCTTCAATCTGATTGTTTATCTGATGAAGTGGCTGTATGTAATGTAATAATATGGGGATTAAATGCTAGCTATATTCACTTTGAAAGATGTTCATGTATATTTTCAGAAGCTAAACTATGCATCATTAGTGCTATAGATAATTTTGTAATAATTGGGAATAAAGCAAATGTCTAATTAGAAAGGACACTAACTTATCCTGGCTTCCGTTTGAAGCAGGGCATTGCCAATTTTTGCAAGTATTATTGAATGGAAATGGGATCCTCATCAGGTTGATTTTGAAGAAAATAATTTTGGGGAAAATAATTCTTATTTTTCTTGTAGTTCATTATTCTTTACTGTATACATCTATATATAAGGATTACATTCTTGGAGAAGAAGAAAAGAGATTTAGAGAAAATTGGGAAGATGAGAGATTTGGGAAATCCGTTTCCTATATTATGAAACAGAATATACAATTGCTATATTTCAACACTCCCCCTCAAGTTGGTGCATATATATTGAGCATGCCCAACTTGTCAACAAATTTCAAGAAGAGCCGAGTCGAAACGGCCTTGGTTAGGATATCTGCGAGTTGATCTTTTGACTTCACTTTGGATATCTCAATAACATTCTCATCTAATTTTTCTTTGATGAAGAATCTGTCAACCTCTACATGTTTCGTCCTATCATGCTGAACTGGATTAGCCGCAATATCACACTCCGCTTGACTGTCACAATACACCTTCATAGATTTCTTTGGACCATAGCCTAAGTCCTGCAACGGGAGTTTTAGCCATAAAGCTTCTGTTATACTTAAAGCTACTCCACGATACTCAGCCTCTGCACTAGAGCGCGCAACAATATTTTGCTTCTTGCTCCTCCATGTAACTAAATTTCCTCCAACAAAGGTAAAATATCCTGAAGTGGAGTGCCTATCGATTGTAGATCCTGCCCAATCAGCATCAGTATATGCCTCAACCTTCAAATGACCATGTTTCGCAAATAAGACTCCTTTTCCTGGGGCAGACTTAATGTATCTCATAATTCTCATTACCGTGTCCATATGTTGTTCCCGAGGTGCATGCATAAACTGACTTACCACACTTAAAGTATATGACAAATCTGGCAGTGTATGTGCAAGATACATTAGTCGTCCAACCAATCTCTGATATCTTTCCTTGTCACAAGGCACTTGATCAGCTTTGTTGCATAGTTTCAGTCCTTCTTTCAATAGTGTACTAATCGGTTGACAAGCGGACATTCCAGTTTTCTTCAATAAATCCAGAGCATATTTTCTTTGAGAGAGAAATATCTCCTTTCTTGAGCGAGAAACTTCAATACCAAGGAAGTATCTCAAAGGACCAAGATCTTTCATTTCGAACTCTTGTGACAAGTAGTTCTTTAATGCCTTCATCTCCTCAGGATCATCTCCAGTTACTATCATATTATCAACATAAATAATAAGAGCAGTAATTTTACCTTCTTTCCTTTTTAGGAATAGAGTATGATCAGAATTACTCTGATCATATCCGAATGTCCTCATTGATTTTGTAAATCTCCCAAACCAGGCTCTTAGCGACTGCTTCAGTCCATACAATGCTTTCTTCAGACGACATACTTTGTTGCTATGTTGGACTGGTCTGTTCGACCCTGGTGGAAGATCCATATAGACTTCTTCTGTCAATTCCCCATGCAAAAATGCATTCTTCACATCAAATTGCTCCAACGGCCAGTCAAGATTTGCAGCAAGTGACAGTAGAACTCGAATAGTGTTGAAATTTGCCACAGGTGTAAATATTTCGTCATAATCAATTCCATAAGTTTGAGTGTACTCTTTGGCAACCAGTCTTGCCTTGTACGGCTCTATCGAACCATCCGAGTTATATTTCACTGTATAAATCCATCTGCATCCTACTGGCTTCTTCCCTACTGGCAGCTCGACTATCTCCCAAGTCTCATTCTTCTTCAAGGATTTCATCTCCTCATCCATAGCTGCTTTCTATCTTGGATCGGCTAAGTCTTCCGGCACACTGTTAGGAATAGATACAGCAGATAATTGATTCACAAATAACTTATTTGATTCAGACAATCGGTGAGTGGACACATAATGACTCATGGGATACTTGACTTTACTAGTGGGATTAGGCTCGTAAGTGGGTTTTGAGATACCTCTAGTGGTACAGTTTGGGAGTTCTCTTCTTGGAGCTTCGGACAGTGATGACGATTGGTTTTGGGGTTCTGCTGGGAGTAGGGATAAATCTGATGGTACTGGTGGTGGAGATGGTTCAGATGGTGCTGGTGGTGGAAATGGTTCAGATGGTGCTGGTGGTGGAGATGGCTCATCTTCATGGAGGTTCGGCACTGACTGCAGATCTTCGTGAAAATTTTCTTCCTCAACCAAGTCTTCATTCGAGAGATCGTCATTACTTACATCATGATTTTCTCCCCTTATATCTGATTGTTCAGTTTGAATAGTAACCACTTCATCATAGGCAAGAGTTTGAACTTTACTTCGGTACTCCCCCTGAAGTTCAACCTCAGAGGAAAAATACATCTCATCTTCATGGAACACAACATCCATAGTCACAAACATCTTTTGAGTTGGTAGGTGATAACACCGATACCCTTTTTTATTTTGTGTATATCTCACGAAAACACAGCGGACAGCTCGAGGAGTTAACTTATTGCGTTCATGTTGATGAAGATGAACAAATGCAACACACCCAAACACACGAGGTGGCAAGTTGATGACTTTTGATGCATTCACAGCTTCAGTTAATGCTTGAAATGGTGTGAGAAAGTTTAGGATATTAGAGGGAACTCGGTTGATTAAGTATGCAGCAGAAGCAAGGGCCTCTCCCCAATAAATGAGTGGCATATTTCCATGGATGAAAGAAGTACAGACCACTTCGAGCAAATGTCTATTTTTCCTTTCTGCAATCCCATTCTGTTGAGGTGTATACGAGCATGTAGTCTGATGAACAATTCTGTGTTCCACCAAATATTGTTGCAGATTTGAACTTAGGTATTCTCCGCCATTATCACTCCTAAGAACTTGAATCTGTGATTTATACTGAATCATAACTTGCTTGTGAAATTTCTAAAACAAACCACTAACTTCACTTTTCGACTTCATCAAACAAATCCAGGTCATACGGGTACAGTCATCAATAAAGGTCACAAACCATTTGGCTCCTCTAAATGTAGTGGTTTTGGATGGACCCCAAACATCAGAATGAATAATCATAAAAGGTAGGGAGCTTTTACTTGGACTTGGAGAAAAAGAGACACGATGACCTTTTGCGAGTTCACACACATCACATCGAAAGGCAGATATATCCAACTTCAAAAATAAACTTGGAAATAATTTCTTCAAATAACCAAAAGAAGCATACCCTAGACGTCGATGCCATAGCCAAATATCTGATTTCTTCTTCTCATCTTCGAATCCTTCCACACATAGAGCTTGAGTCAACTTGCTCGAACATTCAGATTCTAAATCCAGGTAATAGAGCTTCCCGTGCTTAACCCCATAACCAATCGTCTTGCGAGTCTGAATATCCTTAAAGACGCAATGGGAAGGCCAAAAGACTACAATACAATGTAAGGCAGTAGTTATTTGAGCAACAGATAATAGGTTGAAATTCAAGGATGGCACAACAAGGGCAGTATCTAAGGTTAGGTTGTTTGTGAGATGTATGGTACCCTCGTCAGTAACAGTGGTAGGATCATCATTGGCAGTGGACACAGTCAATTTAGTGGATGGTTGAAAATTTTGAACTTGTCTAGAATCAAAAGTCATATGGTCGGTAGCACCCGAATCAATTATCCATGCACTATTCATAACAGAAGCAGAAGTATTAAAAACCTTACCATCATTACCTGCAGTTGTGACTAATGTAGAGGCGAGTCCAATACTCTTTTCAGTTCTATCAGTTTGTCCCATGGTAGCGGCACAAAGGGGAAAAACAATGGATCTGATCTTCAGCAACCAATAGCAAACAACACAACTTGGTCAAGAACAGCTCTAGGTCTTCAACAACCAGCAAAACAGCAACAGTCCAACACCCAAACAGCAACTCCACAGCAGATCAGAACACCAAACATCGAGATCTAAATGCCAAACACAAGATCAAGATTCCTCCTTCACAAAACAAAACAGCAAATCAACTCCCCCTTCTTCTTCCACACACCAACAGCAGAGAGAGAGAGAGAGAGGGACTCGCAGCAACTAGGCAGCGACAGCGGCGTCGCTAGCGGGGCTCGACGTCGACGGAAGGTCAACGGCGTGCGGGGACGGCGGCGCTCAGGGACAGAGATAAGGGCGACGCGAGGGGGGTGCCGGCGACCGAAACAGGGAGTAGAGGTGAGGGTTTTGAGTTAGGCGCTCTGTTGAAGATGATGGCAGGGAAAATGAGGGTCGGGGTGTGACTCCTTGGTCGCTGGCAGCGTCGACGGGGGTTCGGCGGCGCAAGGGGGTAGCCGGAGAGGCCGGGGAAGGAGCCGGAAGTGGGTTCAGAGGATTTGGGCGGGATTTCTGTGGTCGGGGAGAGAGAAATTGTAACCCCTATTTCCGATTATACGGATTTCTATTTCTTTTCTCTTTTTCCGTGTATTCTTGTATTTCAATTTTGTATAAATCATCCCAATGCATTTAAATCATTTTGAATATCCTATTGAAACTCAAATTTATATTCCATACTAGAATTTGTCTCTTCTTTTATTTATTCCACTTTGAACCCAATTTCGTATTCGATTTTAATTAAATTAATTTGAGCCCAAAATATTTTAGCCCAATGTCCTAATTGTTTTAATTAATTTTTGAGCCCAAGAACCAAACCCACTAACCCAGAACCCATTACCCCTATATTGTACAGAATCAAATCTATACACACAGCCCTATACAATTTCTTCACTTTTCCCCACTCTTCCCACAATTCCGTAACCACTCTCCCACTATCTCTCTTCCCCGTTACTAACAAACCCCGTTTCATTCTTTCCCCGTTACCCTCTCTCTCACTCCCGTTCATTCTCCCCATCTCTCTCTGTTCTCTAACAAACAGAGAAACGAACAAAACCAAACAGAACAACCCATACTACCGATTCACCCCTCTCTCCCATTCTCTCTGTTTCTCTACCAAACCAGAGGAACCAAACAAACCCAATCGAACTCCTTCCCCGCTCAGCCTCACACCCCGCTCGACCACCGCTCGCCCCCTCCATCGCCATTGCCGTGCATCCCCTTCAAGTTCACTCCATTGCTGCCGTCACTCGAGCTCCGTTGTCTTCCCCGTTCGAGCCCCCCTCGTCGCCATTCACCATTGCCGAAGTCGAGCTCTGCCTCCCCCCGATAGCACCTCGTCTTCTTCCTTCGCTCAACTCCGCCAACGCCTCCGCCTTCTCCGTTCGTCGACAACTCGCAAACCCCAGCGTCGCTCGAGCCCAGCCGCGCTCCACCTCCGTCAAAGTCAGCACCACCAATCGCTCGCCTCCAGCTCCGTCGATCGCTCCTCAACTCCAGCCCGTCGCCACAGCTCCATCTCGCCAGCATCGAGTCCCCCCCCGCATCTCCCCTCGACTTCTCCGTCGACGCACCGCTCACCACGCCGCAGCGTCGCGACCTCCAGTCGCGGCACCCGCCTCCTGTCCCCGCAGAGCCGCTCCCCTCATCCCGTCGCCCCTCGACGCCGCCAGTCGAAGCCCGTGCCCTCCTCTGTCGTCATCCGCAATCGCTTGACCTTCCGCCGTCGTTTCCCATCGCGCCGCCCGCCTGGAGCTTTTCCCGTCGCAGTCCCCTTCTCCCGCTCGCTCCCTCTCTCTCTCTCTCTATCGTCATTTGAGAAGAAGAGGGAAACAGGGGATTGGGATTGGGATTGTTGCTGTTGGTGTTGACGTTTGGGTTACTTTTTAGTTGTTTTGGAGTTGTACTAGTTTTTGTGAAGTGAAGAAAAGGGTTTGGAGGTCTTGATTGGCTGTTGTGGAGTGGTTGTATCATTGTTTGCTGTTTGGGTACAGTATTGGTGTTGTGTTGGTGTAGGGTGCCTGGTTGATGTTTTGGATTGGGTTGTGAATTGTTGTGGATTAGGAGGTTGGAGTAAAGTGGTTACTGTTTTAGTGTTGTGAGGTGGAGTTGGGGTGTTTACTGCATTGGACTTGTTGAAGTGAAGTTGCTGCTGTATTGGGAATAGGAGAATCTTATTGTATTTGGTGTTGGGGTGGATTGTTATTTGGTGTGTTGGTGGTTGGGTCACTATTTGGAGATTGGTTGCTATTTGGGTTGCTTTAGGAGTTGCTGTTTGGAGTTTTGCTGACTTGGAACTATTGAAGGAGTTGACTGCTATTTTGGAGTTGCTTTGTGAAGCTGCTGTTGCTGATTTGGCGTGGCTGCCACAAACATTTCGCACATGTTCGACTGCCCGGGATACTGATCCCGTTATTCTAGTGTTCAATTTCATCGTCGTCAACTAACAGGCAAGTCCACTTGAACTCTTTTAATTTTCTAGTTCAAGCTTAATTGATCTCCTGCAAGTAGTTCCATTTTATTATCTTAAATTGCCTTGTGTCCCTTCTCGTTGGGAGTATCGAGGGTTTACACGAGCTAACCCGACATACTCTTGACCTCCTATAATTGTCCATTGACTCAAACCTAAGCTCATATAGATATAATCGATATGAATAAAATAAATAGAACTTGTACATGTGGAAAACACGTCGTGATTAAATACATGTTATTACTTGTGACCTTGTGACTTGAACTTGACGTGATACACTTGACGTGTTTACTGGGAAATTTACATTACTTGTTGTACATTAGTCATGATACGTGCATGATACAATAACTCGATAATTTCCCACCTGATGAACATTTATGTGATATTGCATTGTCTGTCTTGTACTGAGATTTCGACCCAGTTATACTAGGAATCAGTTAAAATAATATAAGGAGAATTGTTGCTTCAGATTTGTTACCTCTTGCTTATTAGTGTATAATATATCATGTTGTTGCATCATCACCATTCACTTGACATTATTATAACCACTTGCATGTAGATGAATGACTTAATAAAATACTAAGACAAGCCGGGGTTTCTAAGGGTTGACCTAGTAGTGGACCGTCTCGGAAAATGTACTCGGTAGGGCCCTCTTGTTACATGGACTTGTTATATAGAAGGAGGAGAATACGTGTGGAGACGTGGACTTGTTATCTTGTTATCTTGTTGTTGTGATATGCCGAGTACACGCTCTGTTGACCCCACCACGAAGTCTAAAACGAACACTGTTGTGCGTGCATGGAACCTGTAGTATGGGATGCAGTAGTACATGCACTAGTTAGGAGAAACAACTTGATAATAGACCTAGTTGACATGTATATACACTTGATTAAGACCATTTGTTACTAGTACCCATTATTGCCTTTGCAAACTTGATCTTGATTCATACTCTTTCATGAAACCTGTTTCCTTTACTCTCTGCTTGTCACTACTTGCTGTCCGTACTTGCTCTAAGGACAAATTTTCCTTCTTTTTAGATAATCAAGCACAGGTGCATAAAGAGAATTTCTAGGAGGTATTGATGAGCAGTTCCTCTACATTGGAGCATGAATCTCTCGAGTTATTTGGTAAGTCTTTATATTCCAGAATTGGTTATTGAATTTCATTCTCGTTTATGTGATTATCATGTTTCCTGCGTGGTTGTGATTCATTTTTCTTATATTGTTGATTAAGACTGGTACAGCTTATGGATGATATGAGTTAGCGTACTTATATCATTCGCTGGGCCTCAGTTACGTGCCTGTGTTTCTGTATTTTGGGAAGCGGGGCGTGACAGGTTTTTAGTGGTATCAGAGCCCAGGTTAGGCTCTAACTATGTTGGAGTTTAACTGGTTTGACCAATGTGTTAGTCATGTTTGTTTGGCTAATGTGTTAGTCAAGTTCGGTTCTACCCAGTCTAACTCAATGATATATACACCACGTTAATCACATGAACATGAATAACCAATATATAATCTGGATACCCTTTTCATTTGGATTCCTCTTTGATCTCTTCTTATTCAAGTCTTTCAACCCTTGGTTCCTTCCATCCCTTGCAGTTCTCATCTTCATTGATTCCTTATTGGGTATAATTTTATTCTTCTGTGCCCATATTCATTTGATTCTGGAGTTATCCATTATTTTCTTTTCGCTTGGTTCGTCGATCTGCATCGGTGGATCTTCAAGGACATGTTAGAGGCTTGTTTAGCTCCTACGATACTGTATATTTGTATGATATAATTATTGTGTAAATTTGCTACACTATATATTTATTGTCATTTCCATTGCATTGTGTTTATACATGTATTTTATTCCGTTTTCTCCATACTTTTATAAATCATTTCCACTACTGCGACTTTGTACTATTGTATTTGATATTTATAATTTATACATTTATTTTTGATATCCGATTGTGTGGCTTTCAACTTCATTTCTTACCTTTCTACTATTTATATATCATGATTTTCAAAACATAACGTCATATTTAAATTAAATAATCCCTATCCCTGTGTATATGGGAGGTTACATTTTCCATCTCACAACTTCAGTGCAATCTAATATCAAGATGGCAAATATGCAACTCGATGCCAATGGAGGCAAATTGCAACTGGATATCGGCGAGGCAAAATGTGCAGCCGAATATCCGGACGGCAACTTGAAACCTGATGTCGTGAAGGCAAATATGCAACTTGATGTTAAGGATGCAAGATTTTCTACCTAATTGCTAATTTGTATTTCAAGACAAATTTTACTTATATAATGAAATTAATGGTAAAGAAATATTTTCTTTATGACATTTTGTTTATACTATTACACTTTATGTTTTCATACAATTTGAACTAGTATAGTTGATTTTATCCTATTTTGTGTTTACAACTTATTTTTGCATTATGTTAAGATTGATTACATTAATCATGGTATAAGTCTTCATTCTTCTGTGAATTACTGTTTATTGTCACCGTTTTCTAATTCTTTAATCTTTAGATTCTCACTTAATTTTGTTTCCATTTCCTAATTAATAATTTGATGTTTACTTTTGTAATATTTAATGAACTTCCTTTGAGTCTTCTTGCATATATATTTTAGTCTATTTTGCTCGTTACCCTTTAATGTGTTTTCGAGTATTGATTATAATAAGGTCAACATTCAATAATTATTATATGTTTTTCACATTCATGGTTATTAATATTTCATTACTTCGCTGGATTTGACCGTATTCGTATGTATCTTGATGAGTTATTTTCCCAAAATTATTTTTAGTTGTGTCTCTTTGTTGTTTGTATGATCATCAACATTTTTATATTGGGTTTTAATTCTCATTGAATAGTCTTCCTATTTTCTTACGATCGGGGATTAACGGTGTATTTTGATTTCACCTCCGTTTATAATTGATCGACTATATATATTCTTGTTTGACTTATTTGTAAAGTTGATAAACCAAATTCTTATTTTGTTTTATAATGCTACTATTATTGCTATGGTTTCCGTTATTATTATTGGTATCATTACTATTACTGATATTACCAGTGCTATTATTATTGTTGTTGTTGTTTTCATTATTTTATTATTGATATTGATATCGAATTACCGTCATACAAGAAAATGTGTTGAACCCGAATTATATTCCGTCTTGCAATATTATTATTATTGTCAGTATTGTTAATATTTTCACTATTATTATTATTATTATTATTGCCATTATTATTATTTTTGTTATTGATATTATTGTTATTCATATTATTGTTATTCTAATTATTATTATTACTATTGCATTATTTTCATGAATGTTTTAAACCCAATTTTGTCATGTATGTATTATCATGATTATCAGGATTGTTAACATTTTTATTGTATTGTTATTATTTATATCAGTATGACCATAATGACTTTTTTCATTACTGTTATTAATACTGCTATTATAATTTTTAATGTTATTGTTATTATCATTGTTATTATTATTTTATTATTAACATGTGTGTTATTATTATTGTTAGTATTATTTTATTATTGTTATTACTATTCTATTATTCTTGATGTTATTATTCCCATTATTAACATGTTGTTATTATTATTTTGTTAAAAACCCATTAGTTTTTATCTATAGCATATTTTTTTTTAATTATTTAAATTGAAGGCAAGCCTTATATTCCTTCTGTATTGTTTAATTATATCTATCTTGAGCCCATACTGTCCCTGCTCCTGATGCCTCATTCTTGTCTTCCTGCTCGGTTCGTTGATTGGTGTCATGTGGCCTACATCGACATGAATGTTGCTTGGGACATCGTCATCAGAGTAGCGCAGTGGAAGCGTGATTGGCTCATAACCCACAGGTCCCAAGATTCTCTTGTTGTTCCTTCTTCCTTGCTTCATTCAGATCTTGTTCATCATTTTCACTTGTTATCTTTTGTCGATTTATTATTCGACATTGATATTATTCAATGTCCTTTTCTTATTCTGGTACTTCCACCATTTGAGTTTTCTTTTCTAAGTTTTTTTTTTCTGCTTTGTTATTTCTGAAGTTTGTTTCTATTTTGTCCTGCTGCCTGCCATAATAAATTTCGAGGACGAAATTCTGTTGTAAGGTGGGTAGGATTTGTAACCCCTATTTCCGATACGGATTTCTATTTCTTTTCTCTTTTTCCGTGTATTCTTGTATTTCAATTTTGTATAAATCATCCCAATGCATTTAAATCATTTTGAATATCCTATTGAAACTCAAATTTATATTCCATACTAGAATTTGTCTCTTCTTTTATTTATTCCACTTTGAACCCAATTTCGTATTCGATTTTAATTAAATTAATTTGAGCCCAAAATATTTTAGCCCAATGTCCTAATTGTTTTAATTAATTTTTGAGCCCAAGAACCAAACCCACTAACCCAGAACCCATTACCCCTATATTGTACAGAATCAAATCTATACACACAACCCTATACAATTTCTTCACTTTTCCCCACTCTTCCCACAATCCCGTAACCACTCTCCCACTATCTCTCTTCCCCGTTACTAACAAACCCCGTTTCATTCTTTCCCCGTTACCCTCTCTCTCACTCCCGTTCATTCTCCCCATCTCTCTCTGTTCTCTAACAAACAGAGAAACGAACAAAACCAAACAGAACAACCCATACTACCGATTCACCCCTCTCTCCCATTCTCTCTGTTTCTCTACCAAACCAGAGGAACCAAACAAACCCAATCGAACTCCTTCCCCGCTCAGCCTCACACCCCGCTCGACCACCGCTCGCCCCCTCCATCGCCATTGCCGTGCATCCCCTTCAAGCTCGCTCCATTGCTGCCATCACTCGAGCTCCGTTGTCTTCCCCGTTCGAGCCCCCCTCGTCGCCATTCACCATTGCCGAAGTCGAGCTCTGCCTCCCCCCGACATCACCTCGTCTTCCTCCTTCGCTCAACTCTGCCAACGCCTCCGCCTTCTCCGTTCGTCGACAACTCGCAAACCCCAGCGTCGCTCGAGCCCAGCCGCGCTCCACCTCCGTCAAAGTCAGCACCACCAATCGCTCGCCTCCAGCTCCGTCGATCGCTCCTCAACTCCAGCCCGTCGCCACAGCTCCATCTCGCCAGCATCGAGTCCCCCCCCGCATCTCCCCTCGACTTCTCCGTCGACGCACCGCTCACCACGCCGCAGCGTCGCGACCTCCAGTCGCGGCACCCGCCTCCTGTCCCCGCAGAGCCGCTCCCCTCATCCCGTCGCCCCTCGACGCCGCCAGTCGAAGCCCGTGCCCTCCTCTGTCGTCATCCGCAGTCGCTTGACCTTCCGCCGTCGTTTCCCATCGCGCCGCCCGCCTGGAGCTTTCCCCGTCGCAGTCCCCTTCTCCCGCTCGCTCCCTCTCTCTCTCTCTCTATCGTCATTTGAGAAGAAGAGGGAAACAGGGGATTGGGATTGGGATTGTTGCTGTTGGTGTTGACGTTTGGGTTACTTTTTAGTTGTTTTGGAGTTGTACTGGTTTTTGTGAAGTGAAGAAAAGGGTTTGGAGGTCTTGATTGGCTGTTGTGGAGTGGTTGTATCATTGTTTGCTGTTTGGGTACAGTATTGGTGTTGTGTTGGTGTAGGGTGCCTGGTTGATGTTTTGGATTGGGTTGTGAATTGTTGTGGATTAGGAGGTTGGAGTAAAGTGGTTACTGTTTTAGTGTTGTGAGGTGGAGTTGGGGTGTTTACTGCATTGGACTTGTTGAAGTGAAGTTGCTGCTGTATTGGGAATAGGAGAATCTTATTGTATTTGGTGTTGGGGTGGATTGTTATTTGGTGTGTTGGTGGTTGGGTCACTATTTGGAGATTGGTTGCTATTTGGGTTGCTTTAGGAGTTGCTGTTTGGAGTTTTGCTGACTTGGAACTATTGAAGGAGTTGACTGCTATTTTGGAGTTGCTTTGTGAAGCTGCTGTTGCTGATTTGGCGTGGCTGCCACAAACATTTCGCACATGTTCGACTGCCCGGGATACTGATCCCGTTATTCTAGTGTTCAATTTCATCGTCGTCAACTAACAGGCAAGTCCACTTGAACTCTTTTAATTTTCTAGTTCAAGCTTAATTGATCTCCTGCAAGTAGTTCCATTTTATTATCTTAAATTGCCTTGTGTCCCTTCTCGTTGGGAGTATCGAGGGTTTACACGAGCTAACCCGACATACTCTTGACCTCCTATAATTGTCCATTGACTCAAACCTAAGCTCATATAGATATAATCGATATGAATAAAATAAATAGAACTTGTACATGTGGAAAACACGTCGTGATTAAATACATGTTATTACTTGTGACCTTGTGACTTGAACTTGACGTGATACACTTGACGTGTTTACTGGGAAATTTACATTACTTGTTGTACATTAGTCATGATACGTGCATGATACAATAACTCGATAATTTCCCACCTGATGAACATTTATGTGATATTGCATTGTCTGTCTTGTACTGAGATTTCGACCCAGTTATACTAGGAATCAGTTAAAATAATATAAGGAGAATTGTTGCTTCAGATTTGTTACCTCTTGCTTATTAGTGTATAATATATCATGTTGTTGCATCATCACCATTCACTTGACATTATTATAACCACTTGCATGTAGATGAATGACTTAATAAAATACTAAGACAAACCGGGGTTTCTAAGGGTTGACCTAGTAGTGGACCGTCTCGGAAAATGTACTCGGTAGGGCCCTCTTGTTACATGGACTTGTTATATAGAAGGAGGAGAATACGTGTGGAGACGTGGACTTGTTATCTTGTTATCTTGTTGTTGTGATATGCCGAGTACACGCTCTGTTGACCCCACCACGAAGTCTAAAACGAACACTGTTGTGCGTGCATGGAACCTGTAGTATGGGATGCAGTAGTACATGCACTAGTTAGGAGAAACAACTTGATAATAGACCTAGTTGACATGTATATACACTTGATTAAGACCATTTGTTACTAGTACCCATTATTGCCTTTGCAAACTTGATCTTGATTCATACTCTTTCATGAAACCTGTTTCCTTTACTCTCTGCTTGTCACTACTTGCTGTCCGTACTTGCTCTAAGGACAAATTTTCCTTCTTTTTACATAATCAAGCACAGGTGCATAAAGAGAATTTCTAGGAGGTATTGATGAGCAGTTCCTCTACATTGGAGCATGAATCTCTCGAGTTATTTGGTAAGTCTTTATATTCCAGAATTGGTTATTGAATTTCATTCTCGTTTATGTGATTATCATGTTTCCTGCGTGGTTGTGATTCATTTTTCTTATATTGTTGATTAAGACTGGTACAGCTTATGGATGATATGAGTTAGCGTACTTATATCATTCGCTGGGCCTCAGTTACGTGCCTGTGTTTTTGTATTTTGGGAAGCGGGGCGTGACAGAAATCAAAGAGGATTTTCGGTGACAGGATCGAGGTCGATGATCGGTGACAGGATCAACAACGGGATCAGATCAAGATGGAGGTGATCAGCCTCCTCTTCTTCTTATTCGGTTGGCTTAGATCTGATTAGGCTCTGATACCATGAAGAAAATAATTTTAGGGAAAACAATTCTTATTTTTCTTGTAGTTCATTATTCTTTACTGTATACATCTATATATAAGGATTACATTCTTGGAGAAGAAGAAAAGAGATTTAGAGATTGGGAAGATGAGAGATTTGGGGAATCCATTTCCTATATTAAAAAACAGAATATACAATTACTATATTTCAACAGATTTCAGCAGATTTTGGTGGCTTCTCAACTCGAATGTGTTGATCTTGATATATCAAAATTCTCGTGCATACCACTTCATGCGTATAAACTCATCGTTGCTGAAATAATACATATTTCTTGCAGCTTTATATATCTTAGTTACTGTTGTAAGTTTTTACTAATGTTGATGATTTCTTAAAAGTTTTTTCTGATCAAAATGGAGAACTGTTCTCCAAGCTTTTGTTGTAAGTTTCTACTAACGTTGATGATTCCTTAAAGTTTTTTCTGATCAAAATGGAGAACTGTTCTCCAAGCTTTTGTGATTGATTTTTGGTTATTTCTGTATTACTGCATATCTGGGCTTTCTCCTTCATTATGTCCATACTCGATATAATTAAGTCATGCTCTCGAACTTGAATTTTCATCTAGAGTGCTTATTCTTCGTCATATTAGTAACCGTCGGATGGCCGGACATAGTAAGGGAACTTTTTGTGTCCTTGAATTTGAATAATTTACCATGGAAGATATTCCAAATTTGTCTGAAGTATGACAAGTGCAGTTATTAGTTTATGATTTTACTCTGGTGTTCAGAAGATCTATTACTTGATAAGCGCATAAAAACTACATGCTATATAACACGAGTGACTGAAATAACCATCTTACTGAGTATGCTTTCCAATTGAAGTTGCAAAACTTTGCCCATGTTTAATATCTTCTATATTCAATTTATGTTACATTGTCCCTTATTCACATCTCTCTTCCACTATACATGAAAAAATGAACCTCATTGATGCCATCAATTAATATGAAAGGTTTTCTGTTATCATTCTAAGCTTAAGAAATGGAAGAAGAAACTAGCATGAATGAGAGATGTTAGAACTCCCTTGACCTAAATGAGAAAAGAAATTTACATAAAGTAAAACATTAGCTGCACCACACTCAAAACTTCCAATTGCTCATAAATCAGATAAGGCCTGAAGTGCTTGAACTGGGAAGTAATGTACCACCATGGTTTGGCACATGATCCATATTGTGAGGGAATTCTCAACCCTGTTCCATTTTATAATAAACTAGTGAAACATGGTATGTCAAACTATGTACTTCACCTTAAAAGTAAAAAAATCAGCATCATCATCATTAACAACGACATATAACAAAATAAATAACTGCACACAAGCAAGAACTACTTGAGCTACAAGTGGAGACGCACTGTTCTGTAGACAGTGACTGATGATGTCGTTCAGGTGGGTGTATAATAATTGCTCCATCCTTTGGCTTATAAATAGTAAAATCAGTTACAGCTAGAGATTCCACATGCTCACTGCACGTGTAATCATTAAGGCTTCAATCTTCATAGGAAAGTATCCAAGTACTAGATGGTGGTACTTGCAAGGATGAGTACCATGAGTTATGGAGCCTACATGCCAACCATTCTTGTCGGGACGATTAGTGTAACAACTTGAATTTCCAAAAATAAAAAACCGATAATAATATTTGTGAAGAAAAACAATTACAGAAAATAAACGAACAAACCAGACACTACAATACAGAGTCGAGATTATGATCTCTGTCCTTAAAGCAAAATTCACTCCGTAGTGTGACGGTGGTTGACGAATTGCCTCCCAAGATACAACTGTATTACCTTTTTCTGAAGAGCAGCACCCTAACTTCAGAGATTTCAGCGAACCGGTAACTGTGTTGTACTCTCATACTCAGACTCAGAGGAAGAAAAAGAAGGAGATTTGAAAACTCTGTGTTCTGGCAGATAAAAATTACTGGTCTTATAGGAGAAGAGGAGTAACTGAAGGGTCCATTACTCTATAACAGCAGAGTAATGGTATCAGTTACAGAATTTGAAAAGCCTTAACAGTAAGCTGGGAATTTTTTTTGAGTGGGGCCAAAAAAAATATAGCCCAGAGCCAAGCCAAGCCAAGCCGGGGCCGGGCCGGGCGCGCGCACACGTGTTTGTTTGTAATTTTGGCTAGGTCCTCTCTCCACTACACGTTAGTGGTAATCCCAGGGCTACACCCTTTAGTCCATTTCTTTAGCTTATATACTAAAGAAATCTTTTCCATCTCTCGATGTGGGACTATCCATTTCAAATTTCCAAGTTAGTACATTTCGAGTAACCAACTTTGGACCTATATTTCTCATTCATACGGAAACCATTTTTGGCAAATGAGTACACTACGGAATAGTAATCAACGAGAGGAACGTAATCCAATCACTTTTCGGCGCCACGGTGGCCGGAGCCCACCAGAATCCGGCCTGAAAAATGTCTCAAAAATATTTCCAATAATCCCCTACATGAATGGAAATGACCAGACTATGTAATCCATACACGACAAAAAAAGACATGACAGAAAAGACTGAGAGTACAATCGGAAAATGACTGCATCAGGAATGGTAATAATTTTTTAACTTTGAACCACCCTTAGTGAGTAGCCATCGGATTCACTTGGCCAGGTAGTGAACATGATGTCTTGAACTACCCGGGCTTTGATGTGAACCTAGACAATAACTATCACACAGTTTTATCTCCTTACAGAACTAGGTTCTTTGGTTGTGTTCATTTTGGCCTTGAACAACCCTGATTAATCGTGAGTGAACTTGGAGAAAGTAGCCTCTCTTCATTCTCTTAGAAACGGTCCCATTTCACACTCACAAGGTGATTTCCCATAAAGAGTATCCTGCCATATCCCACTTTTATTTGAAAGCTTTGGGAATCATTAAAAGCCAATCTTATCCTAACCCTTTGCAGGCAGCATTGTTTTATCATCCTAAGAGTGGGTACCAGATTTTAATCTCTCAGTGCTCACGTTGATTCAACAAGATTTAGTTATCCCCTTGAACCTAGATCTTGAGATCTCCAATTCCTATGTAGGGTTTCCATCAAGTATCCTCTTTTATCATAGGCTTTAAACTCATTTCTCTTGATGATCTCACAATTTGCTCTCGGGACAAATCTTTAGTAAATGGATCTGCGAGGTTGTCAACAGAATTTATGTACCCTATAAAGATTATTCCATTTGAGAGCAGCTGTCTAATGGTTTTGTGTCACCTTCTGATATGACGAGACTTACCATTATACATACAAATCAGTGCCCTTACTATAGCCGATTGGCTGTCATAATGTACACATATAGCAGGCACTGGTTTTTTCCACATGGAAATATCCTCTAAAAAGTTTCAAAGCCACTCTGCTTCCTTTGCCGCTTTGTCTAAAGCAATAAACTCCGATTTCATGGTGGATCTAGCCAATAACGTTTGTTTAGAGGATTTTCATGACACAACTGCACCACCAAGAGTGAAGACATATCCACTTGTGGATTTTGAGTTCTTGGAGTCCGATATCCAGCTGGCATCACTGTAGCCTTCTAGTACTGCTGGATATCTGGTGTAATGCAGCCCATAACTCTGAGTATGTCGCAAATAGTTCAATACTCTAGTTATTCCTTTCCAGTGACTTCATCCTGGATTACTTGTGTAGCGGCTCAGTACATTTACTAAATGTGCCAAGTCCAGTCTTATACAATTTGTTAATTACATTAGACTACCGATTACACGTGCATATTCCAATTGTGATATGCTGTCACCCGTATTTTTGAACAAGTGAAGACTGAGATCCACAGGACTTTTGGCAGTCATATTGGAGTAATTCTTGAATCTTTCAAGTACTTTCTCAGCCTAATGAGCTTGAGACAAAGTAATTCCCTCAGACGTCCTGAAAACTTTGATTCCTAGTATGACATCTGCAACTTTCAAATCTTTTATATCAAACTTACCACTAAGCATGTATTTAATTTGTTTGATAATATCATTATTGCTACCAATAATGAGCATGTCATCTACATAAAGATACACCAGAATGTATCCATTTGGAGTATCTTTGATATAGATACACTTATCACATTTATTTATTATGAAACCATTTGACATCATAACATTGTCAAATTTTGTATGCCACTGTTTTGGAGCTTGTTTCAGCCCGTACAAGGATTTTACAAGCCTACACACCTTGTTTTCCTGTCTATGAACTACGTAACCCTCAGGTTGTTTTATGTATATTTCTTCTTCTAAATCCCCATTTAGAAATGCGGTTTTTGACATCCATTTGATGTATTTCGAGGTTACGTAGAGCTGCAATAGCTATCAGTATTCTTATGGAAGTTATTCTTGTGATCGGGGAATATGTATCAAAGAAGTTTAGGCCTTCATTTTACCTAAATCCTTGTACCACAAGTCTCGCCTTATGTTTCTCTATTGAACCATCTGGTATCACTTTTTATTTGAAAATCCATTTGCATTCTAGAGCTTTACACCCAGAAGGCAAATCAACCAACTCCCATCTATGATTTTGCATAATGGAGTCTATTTCACTTTTGATTGCTTACTTCCACATAGGAGCATCAGGCGTAGACATGGCTTTCTTGAATGTTCTGGGCTCATTCTCTAACAGAAAGACCGTTACAAAGTCTGGACCAAATGACTCGATGTTCTAGCCCGTTTACTCCGTCTAGGTTCATCATTATCATATCCTGATTCATCAAACGAAGTGCTTGCATTTCCTTGTTCACGTACATGTTTGGGATACGTAGCATCATTGCACGGAAATATGTGCTCAAAGAAGGAAGCATTCCTTGATTCCATTATTGTATTCTCATAGATGTCTGGTATATCCGATTTATATATCAAGAATCGATATACACTACTGTTGTGTGCATAGCCTATGAATATGCAATCAATAGTCTTAGGTCCTATTGTGACCTGTTTTGGATTAGGTACTGCCACTTTTGCTAGACACCCCTACACTTTGAGGTATTTATACGAAGGTACATTACCTTTTCACAGCTCGTACGGTGTCTTTCTAGTTTTCTTGTGAGATATTTTATTAAGAATATAGTTGGCATTCAGCAACGCTTTCCTCCACATATTTTGGGGTAACCCAGAATTCAACAAGGCATTCATCATCTCCTTTAGAGTTCGGTTCTTGCGCTCGGCAATACCGTTTGATTCAGGTGAGTAAGGAGCAGTTGTCTGATGAACTATTCCATATTCAGAGCAGAACATATTAAAATGGTGCATCATATTCCCTTCCTCTATCACTCCTAACGATTTTAATCGTTTTGCCAAGTTCATTCTCAACCTGAAGCTTATATTCCTTGAATTTATCCAATGCCTCATTTTTGCTATGTAACAAGTATACATAACAGAATTTTGTACAATCGTCTATAAATATCACAAAATACTTTTTGCCACCTCTGGTCTGTACGTATTTTAAATCACACAGATCCGTGTGAATTAGATCTAGAGTTTCAGTGTTTCTTTCTACAGAGCGGGATGAAGTTTTAGTGAGTTTGGTCTCTGTGCAAACTTTACATTTTGCGCAGTTGTCTACCTTAAATTTTGGTAGTAAGTTCATATTTATTAATCTACGCAGAAAATTAAAATTAGCATGGCCTAGTCTTTCATGCCAAACAGAAGAAGACTCAATAACATAAGAAACAATATTAATTTCATTAATTTTAGGAACAGCAGGAACAACAGATTTTGGAATGACTGTCATTACATTGAATTTGAACAGTCCATCCTTCACATACCCTTTTCCCAAGTACACCCCATTCTTTGAAAGTACAAAATTATCAGAAGCAAGAATGACCCTAAATCCATTATTGCTTAGCAAAGATCCCGAGACCAGGTTCTTTCTAATATGTGGAACGTGCAATACATTGGTTAGTGTTAGTTCCTTGTCTGAAGTCATCTTCACCACTATCTTTCCTGTTCCTTCAATCTTGAAGGTGGAAGAATTACCCATGAACAACTATTCATCCTTGTTGCATTTCTGGTATGAGGTGACCATCTCTTTGTTCGAGCAGATGTGTTTGGTGGCCCCAGTATCGTACCACCACTCACGAGGATTGCTCCCCACCAGATTTACCTTTGATACGACAGCACAGAGGTCCAAGTTAGAGAGATCAGTGGACAAGTTCTCAGCTATGTGGGCATGAGATTTCTCATTCCCTTTTGCATGTCCAGTTCCAGCACGGTTGTTATCCTTGCTGCGGCAGTCAGAGATTTTGTGCCCCAGCTTACCACACTTATGGTATTTTCCAGCAAACCTCTTTACGGTAGGTTTTTTGTTCGAGGCCTGTGGTAAGAGCTTTCTCTTTTTGCCCTTCTGTTCGTGCTCCACCATGTTGGCTTTTCTATGGACTGATTTCCATAGGACTTGTCAGCCTTGCGATTCTCCTATTCAATCCACAACCTGACAATTAGGTCTTCAAGAGACATCTCCTTTCGCTTGTGTTTAAGGTAGTTCCTGAAGTCCTTCCATCCAGGTGGAAGCTTCTCAATGAACACTGCAACCTGGAATGGTTCAAACAGCGTCATATTCTCTGCAGTGATTTCGTGCATTATTGTAACCCCTGTTTTTCATTTTTCGTATTCTTGATGTATTTTTCTTCTTTCTTGAGTATTTATACTTTTTTTGTATTTTGGACCGGATATTGGAGTTGTTTTCAATATATATTCATTTTGTTCATTATTCACTTTGTTCATTTTTGATCTTCTTACGATTGATTTTTTTTTTCTGTCCCTTGTTTTGTTCTTGATCGTTATTATTGTTTCGCTTTTATTTGGTTCTTGTCCTTTTTGTTGTTCTTGGGTGCTCATGGTGTTTGGCTTACCCAATCTTACTGATAATCCTATTCTTTTGTACCCTAATCAACTACGAAATCAAAATAGCCTACAAATCCTATGCAATCCAATCCTATTCATACTCCTAAACTATCCACAACCCAAATACCCAATACCCAAACCCCATAACTCCACCCTATATAAACCCTCTCCCTCTCTCTACCGAAACCCTAACCCTAACTCTGTTAAACCCTACGGACCTCTCCCTCTCTCTCTGTTTGCGTCGTCAACACCCCAGCCCCCATCCCGACTGCACTGCCCTCCGACTACCCCCCTTTCGTCGCCATTACCCGAGCTCACACCCAACACCCCTAGCCGCCGACCCATTGCACCCGAGCACCACCATCTCCATCTCCATATCTCTCTCCCTCCGTTCGTCTCTCTCCCGCTCTCCCCGTTTGCCGGCGTCATAGCAGCGACAGAGGTAGCAGCAGTGCCAGCACTCCGCCAGCGCCACCGCCACCTTACCCTCCCGATCTCTCTCTTGTTTGCTTGTGCACAGAGTTTGCACGTGTGATTGCTTGGTTCTTGATTTGTGATCGTGGGTTTTGCTCGTTGTGTTCGTTGCCGGGATCCATTCTCGTTATTCTTGGTGTTCGTTTCGTCTTCGGTTGTGGTAAGTAAATTGTACTCAATTCCTTTGTATGATACAAGTCATAAATTCTGCTTGTAGTGTAGAAGGATTCTAGAGACAACTCGTGTGTGATGTATGTTTGATGAGTATTGTCTCTATAGTGCTATTTGACCATAGTTGCCTCACGACACAAATTTGACATAAAACAACTTAGGTTTTGATCGTTCTTGATGTGATTATATTTGTGAGATAATTATGAGAATTCGTGTTTGTTTGGATCCATATGATATACTTATTGTG
The DNA here is from genome assembly GCA_017893485.1 of Hemerocallis citrina. Taxonomy (NCBI): domain Eukaryota; kingdom Viridiplantae; phylum Streptophyta; class Magnoliopsida; order Asparagales; family Asphodelaceae; genus Hemerocallis; species Hemerocallis citrina. The sequence continues at coordinate 21,985 of JACEHZ010000194.1, read as the reverse complement.
GACATGCTATATACCCTATTTCATATTATTTGGACACTTAGTAGACACTATAACATGTTTGGTTGTGTTTGGAACGAGTATCGTATGTTGTATGTTGATTTGTTGTTAAGAGAAAAATCTGTACTTTGTAAGCGATCAATTTTGATTGCTATTTTAGACCATATTAAGGTCAGTATTTGAAAATATTTTGTGAACATGATTTGTAGAGGATTCTGCCTATTTTCAAACCCTTTCGACAGAACTCAGTTTTGATTCTTGGTTTTTCAATTATGTCTATTTTACTACAGAGGTGTATTATATTCTAGATTTCGTTTCTTGATGATTTCGGTGACTAAACTATTTTGATGCTAGTGCTAAGCATATTATTTTGATCTGAAATTTTGCACAGTATTTCTATACCTATTTAGGGATTACCCAAAATTTTGGTTGATTTTATTGATGAGTTTTATATGCCGTTTCATGCTTGTTTATAAAACTATACTTGCTGGATTTTGCTTGCTGTTCTGTAAAGATTTGTATTTTCACCATAATTCCTTTTCCTGTATGAAAAATATTTGTAAATATGAAAGTTAGATTATTTTCTCTATTTTTATCTCCCTTTAATGGATCTGGATTTCGTTTCACGATTTGCGAGATATTATGGTTTTCGTATAGCAGTGTTGGGAACTCCAGATTTGCCAAACTATCATTTCTTGATGTTTTCTGATTTTTGTTGGCTAAACTAATCTTACTGGAAAATTATGAAACTTTATATTTTGATACTAGACATATAGGGGATTACCCCAGATTTTTCCTGGATTTATTTGAGGTGTTTTGACGCTATTTTCCTGACTGTGAATTTGATTTACTGATTTCTGGCTGAACGTATTTTCTGGTTTCAAATCAGTTTTGAGTTATGTTTTTCTAAAATACTATATGACTTATATGTATTCGCTGGATTCGGTTGGAAGTCTATTTTCCATATTCTCAGACGGATTTAGGTTTTGATATTTTTGATAACGGGAATCGCTATTTTAGTACTATACTGTTGTGTTGTCCTGAATTAGGAAGTACCCTATTTTGTTCTGTTATGTGACTACTTACCATCTGTACATGCTTATCTATTATTTTGAACTTGTTGGTCGTTATATCATGCTAGTTTTACTATGTTCATGTACATACACATCTGTCTGATAATAATTGTAAAATGATCAAGTCGGGGTTAATGGGAAAGATCTAATACTGAAAAAGCATAGAAATGTGTACTTAGAAGGGGGCCCATATTTACCATATGATTATCTGTTATCTTTTATTCTGTACCCTGTCTACATTACTTCCTATAGAAAGGTGTAGGGAAGAAGAGAACCACTAGGTTCTATCTGTCTGTCTGGATTTGTTATCTGATATATGTCTGTCTGAACCCTGAGTACACTGCCCTATATGATCCTCTACGAAATCGACAAGTATAACTGTTTTAAATGTAGTAACCATGTGATAAAAGGATGGCACATGAAGTGCTACCTAGCTAGTAATTCATACAAGATTTATAAGAATCGGTATAAGAATCTGAATCTGACATCTGTATCTGTATCTGTATCTATATCTGATATCTGAATATGTTATTTGATCATCTGATTATCTGATTATCTGTTATCTATCTGACACTATCACTTGACATTATTATTTGACACTATCTATATATCTGTCTGCATGCTATTTGACTTTTGACACTTGACACATGTTAGTATACTATGCTAGTTGATTCTGCTATACCATGCTATATCTGTTTCTACTATTATTTAGATTTGTTAGTTTTCCATGTACTTGTATCTTATATTTACAAGCGGCTCGTAACTTGCATTGACGGGTACTTATTTTCTTTTATTTTTCCTGCAATTTATTGATTGCAGATCAGGATGATCGTTTGCTCGATGGTATTGGAGAAATAAAATATTAGTGCTGGACTTCTTTTGCTATTATTATTATCTGTTGCTTTTGAACAATGTATTTGAGTACTTGGATTTTATTTGTATTTGGGCAGTGTGACCCAGGATATTAACTTGTTCAGATCTATTTATCTGAGACTATTATACTATTGATTTTCAATTAAATTCTGTTGGCACTTTGTTTTGTTTTGAGATATATATGTCTGTGTGAGGATGATTCTTTTGGCTTCCGACTCTGGTTATTCTAAGATTTGTTGTAAAGATCTGTACAGCTTATGGATGATGCAAATCATTCGTTGGGTTGAGTCACGTATCCGTATTCCGTATTTTTTTGGGAAGCGGGGCGTGACAATTATCACCTGTAGTTCCTGAATTTGACTCACAAAAGTCTTGGAGTCAACCATTTTTCAGTCCAAAAACTTGCCAACTACAAACTTCTTGGAGCCAGCATCTTCTGTTTTGTACTTCTTCTCCAAAGACCCCCACAGAAGTTTGGATATCTTGAAGACACAGTAGACATTGTAGAGCGGGTCTACCAAGCCGTTCAGGATGTAGTTTCTACAGAGATAATTACCCTGAGTCCATGCATCAACCACAGCAACAGAGTGTGCATCCATAGGTGCCAGCATAGGGGCAGTTTCAGTGAGAAACCTGTCCAGCTTCAAGGTGGTCAGGTAGAACTGCAGCTTCCCTTGCCACTTCTTGAATCTAGTTCCATTGAACTTTTCTGGTTTTTCTCCCACAGTTATATGTGTGGGCAGAACGACCGTTTGTGTCGCAACCAATTGTGCAGTCACATTTTGGGTCACTGGTGTTTGTGCACTATAAGTCCACTGACATTTTCATTTTGTGTGTTTTCCATTTTCTGAAACAGTTGAAATTGAACTGTTAGTTGTTTGTTTTTCCGAAATGATAACAGTACCTATAAATAATCCGACAAAAACTGTTAGAATAGAGGAAAATTTTTGCTTTAAGGTTGTTAGAACTTGAATTTCATAAAATAGGAAACTGCTAACAATGTTTGTGAAGAAAAACAATTACAGGAAATAAACGAACAAACTAGACAGTTCAATACAGAGTCGAGATTATGATCCCTACCCTTAAAGCAAAATTCGCCCCGTAGTGTGACGGTGGTTGATGAATTGCCTCCTAGGATACAACTGTATTACCTTTCCTGAAGAGCAGCACCTTAGCTTCAGAGATTTCAATGAACCGGTAGCTGTGTTGTACTCTCAGACTCTGACTCAGAAGAAGAAGAAGGAGATTTGAAAACTCTGTGTTCTGGCAAACAAAAATTACTGGTCTTGTAGGAGAAGAGGAGTAACTGAAGGGTCCATTACTCTGTAACAGCAGAGTAATGGTGCCAGAATTTCAAAAAACGTAACTGATGGCTAAGCTGGGGAAAATTTTGGAGCGGGGCCGGGGCCGGGGCCGGGCGCGCGCACGCGAATGTGTGTGTTTGTAATTTTGGTTAGGTCCTCTCTCCAAACACGTTAGTGGTAACCCCAAGGCTACGCCCTTTAGTCCATTTCTTTAGCTTATATACTAGAGAAATCTTTCCCATCTCCCGATGTGGGATTATCCATTCCAAATTCCCAAGTTAGTACATTTCGAGTACCCAACTTTGGACCTACATTTCTCATTCATACGGAAACCGTTTTTGGCAAATGAGTACACTACGGAATAGTACTCGACGAGAGGAACGTATTCCAATCACTTTCCGGTGCCGCCGGTGGTCGGAGCCCACCGGAATCTGGCCCAAAAAATATCCCAAAAATATTTCCAACAATTTGTTGGCAGGTTCGTATGACAGTTAAAAAAGAATGTAAATACTACGTACACAGATGGTTAAAAAAGAACTGCGCATGAACAACTTGAACTACCTTTTCAAACCCCAACTAATCATAACTATCCAACATTTTTGTAACTCTGCTACATGCACTCTAAGCCTTAGGTTTTGTGTTGGAATTGAGTGTACATTCAAAACACTTCTTTACAACATTGTCACATGAGGTTGGGGGTTCAATTCCTACATTCCTATATATATATATATATATATATATATATATATATATATATAGAGAGAGAGAGAGAGAGAGAGAGAGAGAGAGAGAGAGAGAGAGATCTTCGGTTGCACACTACTTTGGTGAGCACTCCGTGAGCACTCACGAAATAGAGCACCTATGAAAAATCTGAACCGCTCATATTGTTCTATAAGCCTAAGATAGCCTAAAAATAAAAAATCAAGTAATTTGAAGTTCATTTGCCCATCCATCATGCTGTTAGAATTTTCAGCCATACACATGGGCAAATGAACTTCAAATTACTTGATTTTTTATTTTTAGGCTATCTTAGGCATATAGAACAATATGAGCGGTTCGGATTTTTCATAGGTGCTCTACTTCGTGAGTGCTCACCAAAAGTAGTGTGGAACCGAAGGGGACTATATATATATATATATATATATATATATATATATATATATATATATATGGAAAGGATCGGTTGAGCACTCCTCTAGTGCTCACCGCGTGAACACTAGGCCTTCGGGCATTCATGTCGAAAATCCGAACCGTTCACATTGATCTACACATCTAAATTAGTCTAAATATATAAAATCAAATCATTTGAAATTCATTTGCCCATCCATCATGTGACTATAAAAACAATGATTTTCAGCCATACAATTTTGTAACACTTCAATGAATAGGCAAATAAATTTCAAATGATTTGATTTTACATATTTAGACTAATTTAGATGTGTAGATCAATGTGAACGGTTCGGATTTTCGATATGAACGCCCGAAGGCCTAGTGTTCACGCGGTGAGCACTAGAGGAGTGCTCAACCGATCCTTTCCCTATATATATATATATATATATATATATATATATATATATATATATATATGACCGGTGCCTTAGGGTTCTTCGGGTCTTTTGAAAAAAAATTGAATTTTTTTTTGAACTTTCGAATTTCAAACAGATAAAAAACTTTTTTTTTTTCAATTAATAATATAGCTGTTTCATGAAGTAAATGGGCTTTATGTTATAGCCGTTCAAAGAATTAAAGGATCTTTATGATGTGGCCGTTTTTTATTAAATGGATACAATTTTTATTCCTTCTTGGTTACTAGTTATAAAAAGGAATCATTTTTTTTGTGGAAAAAGAAGACAAAAAAACAATACAGTCATTCTCTTCTTCTAATCTATTTTTGAGCGGTTTTTTGCGTTGATTTGGGTGGTGCAAGTTGGTACATGCTGCTATTGGAGCATTAGGCAGCAATATAGACAGAAGCTCGTTGTATCCCGGGAGAAGTGTTTGGTGTTCAACGATTTGTCTCCAGAATCGGCCAAATAGCTTCTTAAAGAAAATGCAACCCATGCCTCGAGCCACTTTTCACTTTCTTCCTGTTGCAGATCAACTCCAGAGCCATTCTCAGAAGGTTCATTTGGTGCAATCAGGTTTAACCCATTTTTCTTAACATTTTGTAATCTCTCTCTTTTAAATATAACAAAATTTATTAAATCAAAAAGGGCATTTTGATCAATTATCCCCTCTAGTTTCATATTTGGTACTATTCTATTCCAATCAATTGGTTGTGTATTTCTTTCTTTAATTCTGTGTTTTGGAAAAAAAAATTTCGGGAAAATTAAATCTAAGTTGAATCTCATGAATTGAATCCTTTGTGTTTATTCATGAATTGAATTACCATTACTCATTAGTTGAATCCATTGTTTTTTTAAACTTTTTTTAAATGCCCAAAATACCTCCTTTATAAACTAAACAAACCTAAAATCACTTGTCTTCCTCCTCCCTTCTTCTCAGTTAAAACCCAAAATCAAAAAAATGTCCAAATTTTCTTCTCCGAATCTTTCCCCTCCAAATCACAAATTGCTTCAACCCACTTTTCACTTTCTTCCTGTTGCAGATCAACTCGAGAGCCATTCTCAGAAGGTTTATTTGGTGCACTCAGTTTAACCCATTTTTCTTAACATTTTGTAATCTCTCTTTTTAAATATAACAAAATTTATTAAATCAAAAAGGGCATTTTGATCAATTATCCCCTCTAGTTTCATATTTGGTACTATTCTATTCCAATCAATTGGTTGTGTATTTCTTTCTGTAATTCTGTGTTTTGGGAAAAAAAATAAAATTCAAAAAAAAATTTAATCTAAGTTGAATTTCATGAATTAAATCCTTTGTGTTTATTCATGAATTGAATTACCATTACTCATTAGTTGAATCCTTTGTTTTTGTAAACTTTTTTTAAATGCCCAAAATACCTCCTGATATGGCTAAAAATAGGATTAAATCGGGACCGTTCACATCGGACACGAATCTTAAAGCTCAGGGGTAAAACGGTAATTTCGCCTACAAACGGGTCTGAAATGGGAACTGGGTCTTTATTCAAAGCCCAATAACTCATGAACGGATCCACGTCAACTAGGTACGGGTTCCAACCCGCTGCATGCCCGATCCAGCAAGATACAATCAAGGTCCCTGATTAGATCTAAATCAACGGCCATGATTCACATCTATCTTTTCACTGGGAATTAGGGATTAAATTCCTTAACTGATTACAGGGAATATACCTTATCAGATTACATGCCTTATCTGATTACGAGGAATATTCCTTATCTAATCACGGGGATTACATTCCTAAAACCAGTCCCTAAGACGCCTATAAATACCCTCATCCATCTCCATTGAGAGGTAATCAGTATTTTTCTCAATTTACGCTCTTTCTTAATCATTTCTGATTACTGACTTGAGCGTCGGAGGGTGCGTCGCCGGGATCCCCCCCGGTGTCTCGCACTTTTTGCAGGTTAACGGCGGGAGTCAACGATCAGTCAACGACGGGTCAGGTTTGGTTTCGCTATTCAGGTTTTTCCTCGAACTCACAAATTCTGTCTGTTTACCCCCACACCAGATTTAGCGATAACAGATTGGCGCCGTCTGTGGGAAACCAACGAATAGGGACCTCACCTCTTCCCGTTCGATAGATCTTCTCCAGCCATGCCTCCGAGAAGAGCCAAATCTAAGGGGTCCCACCGTGGGCCCAACCCCGCCGAACAGCAAGAGCCAGTCCCTGACCAAACCGTTCTGCAGCAGGAACGACCTCCGCTTCAGACGGAAGACCCGCTCCAACAAAATCAACCCCCTCTTCAGAATCAGCAACCCACCAAGGGTCCGACCGGACCTCAGAACGCTGGTGCGGGGGGCTCCCGAGGGAAACAGCCCCTTCACCAAGAACACGTCTCCATCCACAACGCCCATACGGACTCTATGGCCTCCCATCATCCCCGAGCCTCTGGTCGCCATAACATCGCCATCAACCACCAGAGAGAGGATGACCTTCGCCGCCATCTGGAGGAGAAGCGGGCCCGCGAGGAAACCTCCCGCCAGCACCGTCCGGATGAGCGGTACCATCACCGCCAGGAGTATAGGAGGTCCCCTAATCGAAGGGGTCGGAAAGAATCTCCCGTGCACTACCGAAGAAGGCCACACTCCCCTGCAGGTCGGCAACATCCCAGGGACAATGAGGCACCCATCACGCGTGCCGAGTTCCAGCAGTTCCAAGCGACCATCCTACAAGCTCTCAACAACCGTCCCAACACCAACGCACCCAAGCCTCCATCTCCTCCTCCGGTCCGGAGCCCTCGCCAACGGTCTCCCTCTCCTCGTCCTGCTCCTACCAACCCCCGGCGTACCCCAAGTCCTCATCGCTCCCGAAGCTACCGTCGCTGCAGTCCTCGCTCTCCCTCATACGAAGACGAGTCTCGAGGCTCGGCAGATTACCGTCAGAGGGATGACGCCATGTACCGCCGCCTTCATGAAGTAGAAAGACAACTGGGTCAGATCAACCGAGAAGAGGAGCTAAGGGGGAGGACCCTACGTCCTAGCCGACCCCCTTTCTCCCGAGCCATAGTGGATGCCCCTGTGCCTTTCGGTTTCAAACCTCCCCAGTTCGAAAGTTACTTCGGGGAGACCGACCCCGTCGACCACATCGAGAGCTTCAAGACACTGATGCTCCTCCACCAAGCTTCCGATGCCCTACTCTGCAAAACTTTCCCCGCGACTCTTAAGGGCCCAGCTCGAGAATGGTACTCTCGCCTCGCTCCGGCCTCAATATTCTCCTTCGAGCAGTTCGAGACGCTCTTCGTCACCCATTTTGTTAGCAGCCGAAGGGCTGACAAGACCAGCATCTCTCTATTGCACCTCCACCAAAAGAAGGGGGAGAAATTGAGGGACTACGTGAAGAGGTTCACAGCTGAAGCCAGATCCATTGCATCCCTCGACCAGTCCGTCGCTACCGCAGCATTCCAATCCAATGTCTTCAATTCCAGCCTCCGTTCCTCTCTTGCTAAGAAGCCCCCACAAAACTTCGCCGACCTCCTTCTCAGGTGTGAAAAGTACATTCGAGCCGAAGAAGCCGAGAATTTCCCGGGCTTTGAGGAGACATCTTCCGGGAACAAACGGAAGAGCACGAGCGAAGAGGGGTCCCAAAAATCTCAGAAGGACAACAATGGGCAGCGTCGCCCGACTCCTCGGTTTGAAAAGTTCACCCCCCTCGTTGCCAACATATCAGAAGTTCTTATGGAAGTGGACAAGGAAGGGCTACTCCGCGCTCCCCCTAGAATGAACACACCTGGAAAGAAGAGGAACAAAGATAAGTGGTGCCGCTTTCACAGGGACCACGGCCACGACACGGATGATTTTCGAGCTCTCAAGGAGGAGATCGAAGAACTCATACAGCGGGGACACCTGACCAAGTTCATCCAAAACGATGGAGCCGAGCTTCTCCCCTGAGGAGCCAACAAACGAACGGAAAGGCCCGCTGAGCTTCAAGACTCAGAACCTCCCAACTCTCGAGAGGTCTTCACCTTATCATAGAAGTAGGATCTTGATTTTCAATAAGGCCGATGCTTGTAACTCGGCCAACAGTATGTAATAATGGCTCGCCTTATTGAAGCAGCCACTTAGTTTATTTCAATAAAACTTTACATTTTTTCATTGGAAATTGTTGCTCTTGCTTCATCTCAATCTCTCCGAGTCACGACTCACAAAAAGACGAGTTCGGAGTCTAGCTTCTTCTACATGGCTGCTCCCGCAACTTACTAAGCTCTAACAACGAGGTCGGAGTCCAACACTTGGCTCGATTCCGCTTCAAATTACTCGCTCATAAGCGGGTAAGAAGTGGTTCGCCATTCGGAATTGCTCCTACACCTCGTTAACCCCTCTAACGATGGTTCCGGAGTCCAACACTTGGTTCGATTCTGCTTCGAATAACTTGCTCTTAAGCGGGTTAGAAGTGGTTCGCCATTCGGAACTGCTCCCACAGCCGTTGAATGGTACGGAGTCCAACACTTGGTTCGACTCTACTCCGCAAGTTCGCTCCTAAGCGAGCTAGGGGTAGTTCGCCATTCGGAATTGCTCCCATGCCCTTAATCTTACGATGGTTCCGGAGTCCAACACTTGGTTCGATTCTACTTCGCAAGTTCGCTTCCAAGCGATCTAGAGGTAGTTCGCCATTCGGAATTGCTCCCACAGCCGTTGAATGGTATGGAGTCCAACACTTGGTTCGACTCTACTCCGCAAGTTCGCTCCTAAGCGAGCTAGGGGTAGTTCGCCATTCGAAATTGCTCCCACACCCCTTAAACTGACAATGGTTCCGGAGTCCAACACTTGGCTCGATTCTACTTCGCAAGTTCGCTCCCAAGCGAGCTAGAAGTAGCTCGCCATTCGGAACTGCTCCCACAGCCGTTGAATGGTTCGGAGTCCAACACTTGGTTCGACTCTACTCCGCAAGTTCGCTCCTAAGCGAGCTAGGGGTAGTTCGCCATTCGGAATTGCTCCCACAACCGTTGATTCCCTCACTTAAATAACGAGTTCGGAGCCCACAACTTTCTCCTAGGGTTGCTCCTCAAACTCGTCTCACAAACGGCTCTCTCCCAGAGTCAAGCTCTTCGCTCCGCTCGCCTCCAAAAGCGGACCTCTTCTCAGCGAGTTCGGAGCTCACCACTCTCTCCTAGAGTTGCTCCTTACACTCGTCTCACAAATGGCTCTCTCCCAGAGTCGAGCTCTTCACTCCGCTTGCCTCCCAGACGGACCTCTCCCCGAACAGGATGGGTCTTCCCACGGCTCTTACAAGGGTCTTCCTGGCACGAGGGTTTTCCCAGCACAGCTTCTCCGCCCCTAGGAGTGGAACTCCTCTTCCAGAATCCCCACGACCAAAACACTCCTCAACCTCATGTGTACAAGGACATTCTCCGGCTATTTTCACCATGAAGGAGGGTGAATCTTCATCCCACTCCTAAAGAGAAGTTGTAGATCTTCGAATTAGCTTCGAAACAAGGGGTCGCACGCCCCGAGCCGACCTCCGTAGCACCGGGAACATCAAGAAGAACTCTACAGGCAAAATCTGGGGTCCGGCACCCGCTGCCGAGCGTTCTTGCCACCGACCGTTTTACGGGCTTGAGGTCGGCACCATTCTGGCTCGGCACCATCCGCCGAGCACCCGTGCCATCGACCGTTTTACGGGCTTGAGTTCGGCATCAATTCAGCTCGGTATCATCCGCCGAGCATCCGTGCCACCGACCGTTTTACGGGCTTGAGTTCGGCACCAATTCAGCTCGGCATCATCCGCCGAGCACCCTAGCCACCGACCGTATTACGGGTTTGAGTTCGGCAGCCAAGATCTCCAAAAAAATTCTAAGTCTCAAGCCTCGGCACATTCGAGTTCGGCACCAGCTGCCGAGCGTTCTTGCCACCGACCGTTTTACGGGCTTGAGTTCGGCACCAATTCAGCTCGGCATCATCCGCCGAGCACCCTGGCCACCGACCGTATTACGGGCTTGAGTTCGGCAGCCAAGATCTCCAAAAAATTTCTAAGTCTCAAGCCTCGGCACATTCGAGTTCGGCACCAGCTGCCGAGCGTTCTCGCCACCGACCGTATTACGGGCTTGAGTTCGGCAGCCAAGATCTCCAAAAAATTTCTAAGTCTCAAGCCTCGGCACATTCGAGTTCGGCACCAGCTGCCGAGCGTTCTCGCCACCGACCGTATTACGGGCTTGAGTTCGGCAGCCAAGATCTCCAAAAAATTTCTAAGTCTCAAGCCTCGGCACAGCTGAGTTCGGCACCAGCTGCGGAGCATTCTTGACAACGAGTTCGGAGCTCGCAACTTTCTCCTAGGGTTCCTCCTCACACTCGTCTCCCGAATGGCTCTCTACCAGAATCAAGCCCTTCGCTCCGCTCGCCTCCGAAGCGGACCTCTTCTCAACAAGTTCGGAGCTCGCAACCCTCTCTTAGAGTTCCTCCTCACACTCGTCCCACAAACGGCTCTCTTTTAGAGCCAAGCTCTTCGCTCTGCTCACAGGACGGGTCTTCCTAGCACAAGGGTCTTCCTAGCGCAGCTTCTCCATCCCTAGGAGTGGAGCTCCTCTTCCAAAACCCTCAAAACCGAACACATTCCCCATCTTCATGAAGACCAGGATGTTGCAGGGCTATTTTTACCATGAAGGAGGGTGAATCTTCATCCCACTCCTAAAGAGAAGTTGTAGATCTTCGAATTAGCTTCGAAACAAGGGGTCGCACGCCCCGAGCCGACCTCCGTAGCACCGGGAATATCAAGAAGAAATCTGCAGGCAAAATTGGAGTTCGGCACCTGCTGCCGAGCGTTCTTGCCACCGACCGTTTTACGGGCTTGAGTTCGGCACATTTGAGTTCGGCACCCGCTGCCGAGCGTTCTGGCCACCGACCGTTTTACTGGCTTGAGTTCGGCACATTTGAGTTCGGCACATTTGAGTTCGGCACCAGTTGAGTTCGGCACCCGGTGCCGAGCGTTCTTGCCACCGACCGTTTTACGGGCTTGAGTTCGGCACATTTGAGTTCGGCACCAGTTGAGTTCGGCACCCGGTGCCGAGCGTTCTTGCCACCGACCGTTTTACGGGCTTGAGTTCGGCACATTTGAGTTCGGCACAATTGAGTTCGGAACACTCTCAGTACAAGACCCACGAACAACAAAAAAAATAAGGGGCCGGGTTCGGATCCACTAAGGATCCAAACCCGAACCCACCTTCCCATCTCCTTCTCCAACGATTCGGCGCCAAAACCAAAAAAAAAAAAAAAAAGAAGAAAAGAAAAACCCAGTTGCCGAGTTCTCCACCGCATCGAGCTCCAACGTCGTCAACCTCCTCAACGACGAGCTCGCCCCCTCCTTCGCGAAGCATCGCCGTCGCCGCCCATCACCGTAGCTCCGGCGAGCTCCTGCCCTTCCTCGTCGAAGCTTCACCAAGCTCTGCCGAAGCTCAGTTGCCGAGTTCTCCACCGCATCGAGCTCCAACGTCGTCAACCTCCTCAACGACGAGCTCGCCACCTTCGCGAAGCTTCACCGTCGCCGCCCATCACCATGGCTCCGACGAGCTCCGCCAAGCTCTCCTCCTCCGTCGAGCTCGACGATCACCGCCTCCTCCGAGTTCGAGAACTCCATGGCCAAGCTTGAGGACTCCGTCACCCTCGTCATCATCGAGCTCCCTCACTCCGTCGCCGAGCTCCAACCTCGCCGATCCCCGCGCTCGAGCCGCCTCTTCTTCAACCCCGGGCTGAGACGAACCCATCTTCGTGCGAACTCGACCTCGCCGACTAGCTCCTCCATCGAGCTCACTTCCTCAACGAAGCCCCGAGCTCCATTCGATGACCACCGTCGACGAGCTTCCGCTTCGCTCCATGTTCGTCTCCCGCCGTGGCCAGCTCACGCCACCACCGAGCTCGAATGGTCCTCCGAAGAGCTCGACCCCACCGCCAGTTCGAAGAGCTCCTCACCTCTGCCGCCTCAGTCGAGCTTCGAAGTCGACGTCGGAGGATCGAGGTCGGATGAATCAGTCGAAGAAGATAGAATGAGCGAAGAGGAGGAGAGCGAGAAAGAATGAAGAAGAAGAGAAAGCCAGCGAAAAAAAAAAAAAAAAAAAAAGTTGAAGGAGAGAGAAAGTCAACCGCCACGTGTCGTCCACGTAGACTTCGGCCACTTTTTGCCGAGCACTCATGAACCACCGACCATGTTACACCAAAAAATGGTCTTCTCTTTCTCCTCCCGATGCGCGCTCGCTTGATCGTGATCAACGCACACGATCGCGCCACGTGTCCAGGTATTATTTAATTTATTTAATTATTTAATTGTTTTTTTATTTAAAAAATCCGAAAAAATATTTAAAAAATCGGAAAAAATTAAATAAAAATTCTAAAAATAATTATAAATTCAGAAAATTTATTTTAAATTCTGAAAAATATAATTATTTAATTAGAATAATTATTTAGTATTTTCGATAATTAATTATTTAAATCGGAAAATGAATAAAAAATTCAAAAAAAATGAGAAAAAATTCAGAAAAATCTGAAAAAATCACAAAAAATCCAGAAAATTCTGAGGACATTTTTGGATATTTTACAAGCCCAGAATAACACCGTTACACCCCCGAGCAAGATCCAAACTCCCTTAAGAACACCGATAAAATCCCGTACGCCATTAAAACAGTAAAACTACTCCTCAAAGGCTGATCAAACTCAGTCTTCGGGAGTGGGGGGCTCGTGATATGGCTAAAAATAGGATTAAATCGGGACCGTTCACATCGAACACGAATCTTAAAGCTCAGGGGTAAAACGGTAATTTTGCCTACAAACGGGTCTGAAATGGGAACTGGGTCTTTATTCAAAGCCCAATAACTCATGAACGGATCCACGTCAACTAGGTACGGGTTCCAACCCGCTGCATGCCCGATCCAGCAAGATACAATCAAGGTCCCTGATTAGATCTAAATCAACGGCCATGATTCACATCTATCTTTTCACTGGGGATTAGGGATTAAATTCCTTAACTGATTACAGGGAATATACCTTATCAGATTACATGCCTTATCTGATTACGAGGAATATTCCTTATCTAATCACGGGGATTACATTCCTAAAACCAGTCCCTAAGACGCCTATAAATACCCCCCATCCATCTCCATTGAGAGGTAATCAGTATTTTTCTCAATTTACGCTTTTTCTTAATCATTTCTGATTACTGACTTGAGCGTCGGAGGGTGCGTCGCCGGGATCCCCCCCGGTGTCTCGCACTTTTTGCAGGTTAACGGCGGGAGTCAACGATCAGTCAACGACGGGTCAGGTTTGGTTTCGCTATTCAGGTTTTTCCTCGAACTCACAAATTCTGTCTGTTTACCCCACACCAGATTTAGCGGTAACACCTCCTTTATAAACTAAACAAACCTAAAATCACTTGTCTTCCTCCTTTCTTCTCAGTTAAAACCCAAAATCCAAAAAATCTCCAAATTTTCTTCTCCAAATCTTTCCCCTCCAAATCACAAATCGCTTCAACCCATTTCCAAATCTAAAATTTAAAATTTAAAAGTCGGGAAAATTTAAAATTTAATTTGGGAAATTTAAATTTTAAAATTCAACTCAGAAAATTAAAACTTGCTGTGGGAAAAGTAATGGTGATGAATGGAGGACGGAGGAGGAAGAAGATGAAAATTAAAAATGAGGAAAAACAAATCATGTCCTATGTATGATATCACGTAGACAGGACACTATATTTGAGAAGATCCAACGACTATGCATCTACTTCCATAGCAAATCGTATACATTCTAATTACAAAAATTTATTTTCCAAAATAGAAGGGTAGACAGTAAGTAGTGGGTGATAGTGGGTGAGTAAGTTGTGGGTTCTTTTTAAATGAGGAAAATAGCCTTTTATGGAAAAAGATAAAAACTGAATCCACAATTTAAGGGGCTATCTGAATATAGTTTTGTTAGTTACAAGTTTGCATCATATAAGAACTTTTATTTAAAAGGAAATCCAACAAAATAAATTATAATTCAATAACTAAACTAAGTTACAGTAGAACTATTACAACAGTGTTTATCTCAGAAACTAACACAACAATGTATAAAAAAAATAACAAATACTCTTGCTCGACAGGATTAGTGTTCTAGAAACAATGGAGACTGATCATCATCGTCATCTTAGTCCTGGTCGAGAATGGAATTGAAAGTGAGGCGTCACCTTTACTGTCTCGTCCACTCTACTCTGCTTCTTCTTTTGCTTTTTGATGCTGCTGTTTTGTAGTGGGAGCAACATATGTGAGTTCTTGTTATTTTGAGAAAGAGAAAAAGTTGTTGGGCACAGATATGGTCCAGATTCGTGGTTGAGCGAATGGCTGGTGAGGTGGATCTGGTGGTGTTTTACGGCCGCCGGATACTTGCAAAACAATTAGAAACACTGGGAGAGATTTCGGCGATAGGCCTTCTGAGGATCTAGTCAGTCACTGATAAAAGTGGATTAGGGTTTGGATGGCAAAAAATGCATTACTGTCTAACAGTGGTGGAGACATGGTATTTATAGAAAGAGAGAGGGAACCCTAGTGGATCGGGTTCGGGTTGACCCTCTTCTGTAGGCCTGATTGGTGTGCTGGATCAGCAGGCGGCCCATAGGGCATATGAGCATGATTTAAGGGGATTTGCGAATCCTGGGAGGATTTGAAGGCTCAGGTGGAGCTGGATTATTTACTCACATCACTTTTCATCTGTGTTCACCTTCAGCTTGACACACTCTTAGTTTGGCTTTGAATTGGAATCTGAGGATGCTCCCATGTTGAGTGAAACCTTTGCAAAGGATGGCATGCAGAACGATTCGAAACCCATGTGTTTTTGTTCTGGTTCCTGCCCCTTCTAGTTCGTATGTTAGATTCTTTCTTGCTTCTGTTTTTGGTTGATGGGTTGATGAGAAGCTTAGTTAATGTAAGGGGTTTATATAGATAATGAGCTTAGTTTTTATAACGCCACCAAATGATTTTTAATGGTTGGAAGAAATCCACTATTACTTTGGTGCAAACTCAGGGCCGGTCTCCACCTTTGAGGCTGGTGAGGCGGCCGCCTCAGGCTCCCAATTTTTTTGTAATTTTAGGAGCCCCAAATTTGTATTTTCCTTGTAAATATTGACACATATTTTGCGCGTAAAAAAATATTAATTAGGGGCCCCAAAAATAATTATTTGGGCTTTTCGCCTTGGGCCACTGGAAACTCAAGGCCGGCCCTAGTGCAAAGTAAGCAACATGGCCGGTTCTGACTATTTGGAGGCCTGGAGCGAACTTATAATTAAGGGCCCCAAAAATAATTATTTGGGCTTTTCGCCTTGGGCCACCGGGAACTCAGGGCCGACCCTATTGCAAAGTAAGCAACATGGCCGGTTCTGACTATTTGGAGGCTTGGAGCGAACAAAAAGTTATAAGACCCTTCTTTCAGAAATTAAAATACATTAATATATAAAAATAATTTTATGTCCAAATTTACCACAAAAATATAGTCATATATAAATACTTAAATTGTATGAAAGCTTAAAAATAGTTCCAAAGATTCAAAAAATTGGCATACAAACATTATAATAAATGGCCACAAATGTCTTTCAGTTCAAAAGTATTTTGAGAGCTTCAAAATATTTCCAACTGCAAAATAAAATTACAACAAAATAAAAAGTATCAATCATCATTTAAAATGACTTCTTCTAACAGTTTGATAAGCAAATTCATCAATAATGTTTTTGAAATCAATTTTTTCAACAAATCCTTTGCAATACATAAGATTGCTAATCCACTTAACCTCTCTTGTGATATAGTGAATCGCAAATAAGATTTTAACATTTTTAATTTAGAAAAACTTCTTTTAGCAGATGTCGCAGTCACATAGTCAACAATATTCTATAAGCAATCAAAATATTATGATAACAATAAAAAATATGTACGAACTCTTGGATTTCAATGAATATATATTTTTTTTTCTGGTGGTAACGTACTTGTAACACTTTTAATTAAAAAAATAAATCATTTGAATCATGTTAAGATAAATTAGAAAGATGAAAACAATACTGAATATTGAATTGAGTTCAACTAAGTACAATACCACCTAT
The DNA here is from genome assembly GCA_017893485.1 of Hemerocallis citrina. Lineage (NCBI taxonomy): Eukaryota > Viridiplantae > Streptophyta > Magnoliopsida > Asparagales > Asphodelaceae > Hemerocallis > Hemerocallis citrina. The sequence goes on along the minus strand of JACEHZ010000194.1, from coordinate 5,099 downwards.
ATATAGGAGGAGTACAAATATAAAAAACAACTCTACAACCAATATGGGACTATAATATCTAACACCCCCACTCAAACTCACGATGGGTCAAATACTGTGAGTTTGTCTACTAAGTATCTAAATCTCTGAACAGTATTGAATTTGGTGAAGAAGTCTGTAGTCTGTTGGGAAGATGTAACATAATGGAGAGAAATGGTCCCTGCCTCAAAGCGCTCACGAACATAATGACAATCAATATCTATATGCTTCGTTCGCTCATGAAATATCGAATTGCTTGCAATGTGCAATGCACTCCGGTTATCACAATGAAGAGGAGTAGCTCCTGTAAGAGTGACACTCATATCTGATAACAGCCAATGATCATGAACAATCTTTCTAGTAGTAGCTGCCATTGTTCTGTACTCAGCTTCTGTCAAAAAACATGTAACAACTGCCTATTTCTTACTTTGCCATGAGATCAGCGAATCACCAAGAAATAGACAGAAACTGGTGGTAGACCATCTGGTTGTAGGATCACCTGTCCAATCTGAATCAGAATATGCACTCAGCTCTAGTTTGAATATAACAGGCATGAATAATGAGCAAGCAATAGTGCTTCGAAGATATCTGAGAATCCGAAAAAGAGCACCGTAGTAAACTAATATAGGAGCATAAACAAATTGACTGACAACACTGATGCGTGAGCAATATCGGGTCTGGTCATGTATATGTAGATAAGCTGTCCAACAATCTGTATATATCAGTGGGATCAGGAAGGAGCTCACCATCAGTGAGACGAAGCTTTTCATGAAGCTCTAAGGGTGTATCGGCTGATCTACTGTCAGAAAGGCATGTAGCGAAGATAATATCTGATGTGTATTTCTATTGAGAAATGAGTAAAACCCCCGAGATCCATAAGCAATCTCTAGGTCAAGAAAATAATGTAGTCTGTCAAGGTCTTTTATATGAAACTACTGATGAAGGTATTTCTGGGTGCATAAGAAAAACCCATGTATGACTAGTGAAGTCATCGATAAAAGCAACATAATAGAGATAGGCTTTCCATGAAGATACGGAAGAGGGTTTCCATATGTCAGAATGAACAAGTTGAAAATGGTGAGTAGTTTCAGAAGTTCTTTTGTGACTAAAGGGTAGAACAATGTGTTTGGCCAAATGACAACCCTGACAATCAGATACATGTTTAAAAGTGAGAGAACTAAGAGTACCACTGCGAGCTATAGTATGGAGTCGTGATGTGCTAATATGACCTAAATATCTGTGCCACAGATCAGCATCAGAGGAAACAATACCGGCAAAACTAGAAGGAGAGTGATGTGCACGAAGAAAATCTAAATAATATAGACGACCCTGACGACTAGCACGCCCAAACTCCTCACCGGTGGATGAATCAGTAATAGAACAACCTAAAGAGTCAAAAGTAACTACAAGACCACTATCGCACAATGTACTAATAGAAATAAGGTTTATTGATAGATAAGGAGCATAGAGAACATATGTTAATGAGAGAGTAGGAGAGTTAATTGTTCCTGAGTGTGTAATAAAAAGTGGTGAGCCATCCGCTGTGTGTAGATATGGAGAGTGAGAGGGAAGTACTGTGCAGGTGGTGAACAGTGTCTGATTACTAGTGAGATATGTGATGCATCAGAATCTAAAATCCAAAACGAATTCATACCGGGAGTGTCAGAAAGTGCAGGAGCAGAGGAGCCAGCATTGATAGACTGACCCATAAGCTGTAGTTCCAGCTGAGTGAGGCGGTGCTGAAGATTAGCCCAATCAGCAGGAGACAGTAAGGCCGGAGTGACGGGCATGGCCGAGGATGTGAGGAAAGAAGCACTGCGAGGAGAAATAAGACTGGCGCTGCTGTGACTGAGAGCATAATGTGGAGGGAGATGCTATTGGTGAATCTGGATAGGGAACAGGACGGTGCTACCGGTGTCGGAAGTAGAGGTGAGGTAGGGTGGGGAATGATGTTAGGAGAAGGTAGGAGGTCGGAGGCAGACTGAAAGTGGCGCTGCTGCTGTTTGAATCTGGAGGAGGAACGAGAGGCGGTTGCATCGGCGAAGTCAGTGGAGGCGAAAATATGTGGGAGAGACTGAGATTCCATCAAGTAGTAGTACCTTTATATAATAATAATAATAATAATAATAATAATAATAATAATAATAATAATAATAATAATAATAAATCTTTTTTTGGATTTTTTGGATTTTTTTGGGGATTTTTTGGATTTTTTTTTTGATGAAACAGCTGATTAATTAAAAGCTTACAAAATTAACTTCAATAACAAACCCCACATAAACTGTTGTTGATTCTACTACAGGAAAAGAAAGCCAATGCTTATAATAATATCAACGAGAGCAAAAAAAAAACTTAGCACGACCATGATCAGACAGCAGTGAAAGCCTTCTTTCCACCACTAGTTGATCCAGCAGGGATGAATTTATCTTATGTGGCGGCGCTAGGAGGACGCCGGAGGGAGGAGGAGAGGGTTTCGAGCTTGACGATCTTCGTGTGGCTTCGAACGACGGATCTGATGTGGTCGAGTCCTCTTCGTGTGGCTTCGAACGACGGATCTTCGTGTGGCTTCGAACAGAGGATTTGGAAATGAAGATGGTAATGATGAATTTGGGGTTAGGGTTTTTGTGGGAGAGGAAGATGAACAGGAATTAAGCTTGACGATCTTCCTGTGGCTTCGAACAGCGGATTTGGGAATGAAGATGGTAATGATGAATTTGGGGTTATGTGGGAGAGGACGATGAACAGGGTATTTTTTTTTTTTTTTTTGAGATCTAGGATTTTGGAAAGAAATTTGTATAACTTGGCTGTTGGGATTTGAGAATTTTTGTAGAGGGAATTTAAGAAGAAATTTTTTGGATAATTGGCTCTGATACCATGTTAAGATAAATCAGAGAGATAAAAACAATACTGAATATCGAATTGAGTTCAACCAAGTACAATACCACCTATATATAGGAGGAGTACAAATATCAAAACAACTCTACAACCAATATGGGACTATAATATCTAACAAATCAACATCTACAGTGTTTTAAAGTATTTTCAAAATTGACACAATAATTTTTCAACTTATTATCATCTAAGATTTTAAATTTTCTAAATCAAATAATAATAATAAAATGTCAGCAAATACTGCAGTTGGTCAAATCTACTTTTCAAGGAAACAATAGTAACATCCACTACAACAATAAAATGATTTAACATTAAAATAATCTTCAGCAAATTGTGTGTTATCTTCATGTGCATTCTCATCAAATTGTTTTTTCTTCGAATTTGACGTTTATTTAGGAAAAAACATGTACAATTTTCATATATAATACACTATTTTTTACAGAAATCATGGCAGAAGTAAACTCATTCTCTCTATAATTTTCAAAAAAGAAATCATCCCATTCAAATATAGTATGGCAACATCAATATGCATATATTTAGATTGCAATATTTTGCTAATCATGTCAACACTAACCAAAACATCATGCCAGATAATCATGCTTAATAAAAACTCAAAATTTTGAAGTTCACTTATTAAACTTTCCGCTTCAATCTTTGTTTTAGCATCATCAGTACTTTTAAGTCATTCTAACTAAGCTGAATAATAAAAAATAATGATGCCCTATAAATTATAATTAAATCTTTTTAATTTTCATTTATGAATACCAAAAACCATAATTACTTATCATCATTACCAACTCAATGCCCTAAATACAATTGCCGTTAAAGTCTTGGATTCTTGGAGTCTCTTTGATTTTTTTTAAAAATACAATTACCGTTAGAGAATTGGATTCTTGGAGTCGCTTTGAATTTTTTTAATTTTAATCTAAATTTTTAAAAAAAATTGAAAAGTTATCAGATAAGGGTCATGTGAGACCCCAAAATTTGGGGGTCTGGGGCGGTCGCCTTCTGGTCCCTGCCCCAGGGCCGGCCCTGAAACTAAGCAAATGAGATTGGAAAATTTTTGAGAAAAGTTGAAGGTGAGGGTCCCACAAGCTTGGAAGATGCATATTCTATTGATATCTAGTTCTAAAAGATGATGGTGAGAAGGTGGATTTCTCTCGGATCTTACAATCTGATTTGTGGTGGATTCACGAACCAGATCTCTTAAACTAAAAATCTGCATACAAATGAGCACCTTTATCATTATTTCATCAACTTCTCTTCAAACTCTCTTCATTCCTCAATTTACCACATACTTTTTTGTTTGATTAATACTCTTATATTTTAGGCAATGCAAGTAACTAATGTGTGTGTGTGTATATATATAGACTAATGTGTGTGTGTGTATATATATAGAGTAATGTTCCGTTGTGCACTAGGCCTCTGTGTGCACTCGTGTGCACTCGGCCTTTCCACCATCATATCGACGATCCAAACCGTTCACATTGATCTAAACTTTTAAATTAGTCTAAATATGTAAAATCAAATCATTTGAAATTTATTTACCCATCCATTGAAGTGTTACAAAATTGTATGGCTGAAAAATCTTTATTTTTATAGTCACGTGATGGATGGGCAAATAAAAATCAAATAATTTGATTTTATATATTTAGACTAACTTAGACGTGTAGATCAATGTGAACGGTTCGGATCGTTGATACGAAGGCGGGAAGGCCGAGTGCACACAGAGGTCTAATGCACAATGGAACATCTCTCTCTCTCTCTCTCTCTCTCTCTCTATATATATATATATATATATATATATATATATATATAAATAGGGAAAGCTTCGGTTGTGCATATATCGACGATCCGAACCGTTCACATTAATCTGCACATCTAAATTAGTCTAAATATGTGAAACCAAATCATTTGAAATTCGTTTACCCATCTATTGAAGTGTTACAAAATTGTATGGCTGAAAATTATTGTTTTTTACAGTCACATGATGGATGGGTAAATGAATTTCAAATGATTTGATTTTACATATTTAGACTAATTTAGATGTGTAAATCAATGTGAACGGTTCGGATCGTCGATATGAACTCCCGAAGGCCTAGTGCACACGTAGAGTAGTGCACAACCGAAGCTTTCCCTATATATATATATATATATATATATACACTACTTCGGTAGCGTATCGCGAT